>CM066991.1:100715759-101915759 GCA_033977485.1 Hydrangea macrophylla
ACGGCCTGATTCTCAAGTCGAGATACATATGCAACCCACACTTGGGTGCGGCCATAACTTCACTTTCAAACTATCTCGTATCGAGATACGTATACATACTTTCAAACTAATACATACTTTCAAAACTATCTCGTGTCGAGATACGTAAATCGGCAACCGCGTGTCACGGATGCTCGCGCTTTAATTTCTTATACATGTATCATGCTACTCCTTACTTACGCCCCGTTACTATGAAAACCACTAAAACGGCAACCGTGTGTCACGGATGTTCGAGGGTGCCTAATACCTTCCCTCGACATAATCGAGTCCCCAAACCCACTTTGAGAACTCTGGTTTCGCGTGACTATCAAGAGTCACACTTTTAAAAGGGCCCCACTCTTCTCAGACTGTTTTCTCAAAAGTCAAAGATAATTACTCTAATCATCTTTGCAGGGATCCTAACTCCCGATAAACGTTAGGTGGCGACTCTGAAAACTTTTACTGGCCCTACTCCCACTCGTACGTACTTTCACACATTTTCTTTCGCGCCTTGGTTCGCTGCTTTGAGTCTTTTACCCTATTTTATTTCATTTCCTTTTAAAACGGTCGCGATCCGACGAGGGGACCGCCCCCCACCTTCGGGACGGGCGCGACAATCATTTTTAGTGAAAGTGCTCGGGTTGGGTCGATTTAGTTGCATTCTTTGGATTGAGAACCGACGACCGAACCGAACTCAAAAAATTGGCATATATAACCCATGACTCAAATCAATCACCCGTCTATTACGACAATTTGTCTTTGATGTCGGCCGAGTTAGCCGGGTCTCTATTTTGGTTGGACAACCCTATTTCCACCATTCACTCTTTAAAGACCCCTAGACTTTAATGAGACTATTTGTAAGTTTTATACTTTGAAAAAATGAATTAGTTCTATGAATTTAACTATTCATTTAATATTATTGTATTATATAAAAGTCCGTACTTAGTCTATTATTACTCATAAGATAATTTTATAATTAAACCAGTATGACACAATCTTCATATTATTATATAGATAATGAGTTTATGTATTCTCAAAAATGCACTTAATAGAAAGATGGAGATCCTACATTTACAAAAGTTTATAATCGTACTTTAGCGAAAATATGAAAATAAAAAAGAGTTTCTAATCATAACTATGAAAAATTATGGTTTCTTATTATTCAAATTTGGATTAAATTGTTAGACAAATAATTAAGTTCATTATCATCTAATAAGTAAATAAAAAACACTCTTTTAAGTTACGGTAATGCTATGGGCACTAATAACTTTCACAAATAAAATTCACTAATAGTTTATCTCTCTCTTGGGTGATACTGTAGGTCCACTGAAATTAACTGGACTCCACATTGTCATCCATGAAAGAGATAGGCTATTAGTGAATTTTGTTTGTGAAACTTATTAGTGCCCCAATCATTGCACTTTAAATTATTAGTCTTGAGCACGGTTCGAAAACTTGGTCGATACCGAGTCGTATCGGCCGAGTTAACTCGGTTTTGGTGGGTACCGATACGAGTCAACTCGGCGATACTGAGACAATTAAAAAAATAAAAATTTCTACGACATACCAGGTCTGTGTTTTCGTGCTTCACGAAGGCTTCTCTCTCTCTCTCTCTTTCAATCCCCATTTCTCTTGATCTATCGCAATCTTCAAGTTCATGCTTCCCATTTGGTCTAAATCTGTGTCGATGTGTGTGCGTGTCTGTGTGTCAATCTATGTGTGCGTGTGTCTCTTGTGTGTGTGTCGATTTGTGTGAGTGTTGATATTCGTATATGTGTCGATATCCAATCGTTGTGTGTTTTGGTGTGTGTCGCTTTGTCTTTGTACGTGTGTCGAGGGGTGTGTGTGTGTGTGTGTGTGTGTGTTTGACGTTAGTCTTACTCTTTTAGGGTCCTTTATATAATCTTCTTCTTCTTTTATTTTTTATTTTTTTATTTTTTTCTTTTATTATATATATATATATAATAGATATACACCAAATAATCAAAAAGTAGGCGTACACATCTTAGAGCATCTCCAATCCTTGAACCAAACCCATGTCAAACTTAAATTTGGTTCAAAATCCCCTAAAATATTCTTAGGGCATTAGTATATTTTTTTTTTGTTGAATATTAGGAATTTAATTTACAATAATACTAATGTACATCTTAAAATTTTTTAAAAAATAAAAATTCCCTAAAATACTTTTAGCGTATTTAGTAAAAAAATTTTTTGCTCAACAGTAAAAAAAAATAATAAAAATGGATTTACAAATATTATATAAATTTCAACCAAATATATGTAAAATCTTAATTTATATTTTCAACTGCCACGACACTCCATGTGGCACTGATATTTCATGTTATTGTAAAATTATATATTTATATGTATTATTTGGTAGTATTAAACAATTTCGATCTAATTATGTGTGTACAATTATCAAACACTAGATCAACAACGTCTGAACTGAATATATAAGAAGTGCTTCTATAATTGGTTCATTGTGTATTGTGGTAATCCATTAGGCCATTTTTGCTATAACCTATTATTTAGAATTTTTCATATTTTTGAATATTTTTTTAACCTTAAATCTAGTCTATCGTTGCATATCATCCAGTGTGAGACTGCAACACCGCAATTCTGAATCATCACAACGGACTGCAATACCACGACTTCAAACCAGGGTCTTTGAGTGGATCATATAGCCCGTCAAGAATGAACTACACTACAAAGGATCTAACCCAAATATCACCCAATTGGTGGATTCTAAGCCGTCGGGGTCCTTACTGATGGACTACAAGTGGCTGCCAAATTCGTAGGTGGTATATGCACGGCACGATGGTAATACTATACAAAAAAAATATAATATAATTACTTTGTAAGTCTTTTGTGTGAACAGAGAGGCAATGACACGTTTCCACGTGTATTATCGTACTTATGCTTTTTTTAAACCTTAAAGCACGCGCAAAAGTATGGTCAGCGGCCAGTGACGACTACGTACACACGTGATAATTATTGGAAAATTGTACACAATATAATACATGCTCATGCATGAAACAACCATTTGGGTTTTAACCAACTTGGCTTTTGTCTTAGCTAGAACTAGGCTTCGGCTGCCCGTATTTCTGGTGCTAGATCAGGTAGTTTGGACTCCACATCCCAAGGGCACTTGTACAGTAAAATCTGCTTATTGGTTTAGTCAAGTGGAGCGTTTCCATCATCCATGCATCTATAGTTAACCTATATGGTCGTATCTGGAAATTGAAGTTCAATGGTTGTCTCAAGTATTATTCAAAGTACATTAAGATATATAAATTTAAAATCTGAAACACTGAAATAAAATTAATGTTTTCTGACCTTAAATATTCAAATCCAAAGGTAAAACATGAAACCAGGATGTGAAAATATTCAGATTGGGTATATGATATATTATAAGGTCATGACCACAAACTGTCCCGAGTTTAAAACATTAGAGATGCGGACCCCGATTCTAGGCAAACAACCACTCTCATATAGGCTAATTTGGATAAATCTTCAGTTTTAGTACCACGAATGATTAAATGGTCTGAAATTACTCCCCCAGAAGAATGGGTAATTGAGGATCCAAGTTCCCAAAGCAAAATTGAAAATTTTGAACCTCAAGATATTCTTCAAAATGATAGTGGTACAGTTATCCTTAGATGTCCTGCAAGAAGATCGGTAGATTCTATGTCTTCAATATCAACCAATTCCTCTAATAGATTAATTAGAAGAACCAATAGTAGCAGAAGAAAGACTAGGAAAAGAGCCCGTTCTTCAAGGGATAAAATCCACTATTGCCCAGGTACTTAAAGCTGTTTATAACAATGATTCTGATAATTTTGAAAATTGTTCTTTCGCAGATTTCTCTATTTGTACTATCTCTTCAGATTTTGAAATTGATTATGATCTTTCAAATAAAGATTTTAAGAAACCAGAAAATCTGAAAAATCGAATTTTATTGAAAAAAAACTCTCGAAAGAAGAACAAGAAAATTTCAGAGAACAATTTTATTTTTATTTAAAAAGCATTAAAAGACAAGCTCCTTATTTTAAATGGCTAAGATGGCTGTTAGAATATAAGAGAGAGGGAGAGAGTGAGACAATACTATGAATTGTGTATTGAATGGTGTAAATTTCATTGCAATAGGTAGCCTTTATATAGGCTAAGGGAGAAACCAAGAAAGGAAAGAGAATGTACTAGACTAGTAGTACAATTTGTGTAGTACAATGTATTTGGACATGGTGTATGGTAAGGTACGAAAGCTACATCAACCTAGACTAATAATCTGACATGATTTTAACAGCCCCCCTCAAACTTAAGGTAGAAAATGGAAACAACTTGAGTTTGGAAACTGAATCCTGAAGTCGTCTTGGAGGTAGCCGGATAGTGCGGTTGATGGTCACGTTGTAGAGGATGCTTGAGGGAGTGGTGGCCAGAGGTTCCGTGGTGGCCAGGAGTGGCCAGGAGGTGATAGAAGAAAGTCCGGTTGATCGAGAGGTCTGATAAAGAGGCCGGGATCGCCGGGTAGATAGGTAGAGATCCGGCTGATCGGGAGGTCCGATAAATAGGCCGGTTGGTGAGGGTTGAGATCCGGCCGATTGGGAGGTCCGATAGAGAGACCGGTTGGTGATGCTGAGATCCGGTCGATCGGGAGGTCCGATAGAGAGGCGGAGTAGATGAGGTAGAGATCCGGCCGATCGGGAGGTCCGATTGGTGAGGGTTGAGATGATTGGTGAGGTAGAGCTCTAGCCGATCGGGAGGTCCGATAGAGAGGCCAATTGATGAGGTTGAAATGGTGATTTGATGAAGGTTTTATTTGGTTAGTTAGATTGCAGCGGAGAGAGCAGAATGTATGATTTTTAATTTGACTAAGGTCCGGCGGGTGACATGATTGTCACCCGCCGATGGTGGCGGAATACAATAGAGTTGTAGCCAAGGTCCAGAAGCTTATAGCTCTGATACCATGTTAGAATATGTATACAAGGGAGAAAGAGATAATGAGACAATACAATAGAGAAGTGTGTATTGAATGGTATAAATATCATTACAATAGGTAGCCATTATATAGGCTAAGGGAGAAACCAAGAAAGGAAAGAGAATGTACTAGACTAGTAGTACAATTTGTGTAGTACAATGTATTTGGACATGGTGTATGGTAAGGTACGAAAGCTACATCAACCTAGACTAATAATCTGACATGATTTTAACAATGGCATCTAGAGAAAAGTGTTAATACTAACACTGATCCCTTATTTAAAAAAATGGGAATTATGTCCAGGAGGAGATATTGTTGAAAGCATTCATTCCCCAAACTCTTAACATTTATCTTAGAAGTCAAACCACGAATAATAATTAGGTTAAAGCCTCACCAATGAAAAAGGATGAATCTCTAGGATCTCCTAAGATGGCCAGGAATGCTTTAAAAGAGGAAATTCATGTGACTGATCAGTTAAAACTATGCCAATAGGTATTTGCAGTCTCTAGGAAAACAGGGAAATAGGATTGAGGATAATGTTATTAGACATCAATATTTAATAATGGGAAAACATCATCCCAACCCTCGTTATCCCCTACTAGGAGTTACAAATACAGAATTGTTAAAGCCAGTCCTATCCAGGAACCTTTAGTTCAACCTATGGCAGGGAACACAGAATTTCTAGAAGCCTTGATAGGAAAGTGGAAAGTTTTAGATACTCCTCCAACTATAAAAATTCATCCACTAATAGTTCCAACAACATCAGAACAACAAGCTGAAGCAACTTCTTCTAAACAACCTCAAAAACAAGAGGGAAATGTTAATGTTATCACCCAAGAAGAAGAAATTCAAAAAGAAGAAGAAATAATTTCAGAAACTGAAAATGTTCTTGACCTTGAAGGTCAATTTATCAACTCTATGGTTAAAACCACCAATATGAATTAGTATCCTAGGCCTACACCCATAGATATGCAATATGAAGAAAGACAAATTATAATCCCAATGCAATACATTGGAAATTCCATTTATGAATGGAATATTGATGGACTTACAGATCAACAAATTTTAAATGTCCTACAGCATATGTTGATGGCTGCCAGTGCCATGGGAGTTAGTATTAATTACCCAGATCCTGAACTCATAGTAGCAAACCTTTTAGTCTCTGGATTTACAGGACAACTAAAAGGATGGCGGGATTTGTACCTAACTCAAGATTAGAGAAATGAAATTTTAAATGCTGTTCAGACAGATGAAAATGCACATCCTATAGCAGGAAGGAATGGACAACCTATTCCAGATGCTACTATTTCCTTACTTACTTCTATAACATTTCAAATCCTTGGCGATGTTTCACAAATAATGGAAATGAGGAAAAGAATTGTTAATAAATTTGAAATGTCCATCATTAACTCAATTTTGATGGTATAAAGATGTTTTTATTGACTAGACTTATGCTCCGTGTTGATGCTAATCAAGATTTTTGGAAAGAAAGATTTATTGCATGATTACCAACCCTTTTTGCCGAAAATGTTAGAAATCGTCTTAGGCAGAAAAATGATGGTCAGCTTCCTTACCATATTTATACATATGGCAAACTCATAAGTGAAATTTGTGCAGAAGGATTAGCTCTATGTAATGACATAAAGCTAAAGAAACAAATGAAAAAAGAACGTTGCACAGGAATAATGGAGTTAGGAGAATTTTGCGGCCAATTTGGCTATGATATGAATATACAGGAAAGAAAGCCTAAGGGAATAAAGTCTTTTAAAAAGAAAACTTCTAGATACAAATCAGGAAAAAAAAAATTCTAAATCTTTTAAGCCTAAAGAGAAACCACTTCGATCCCGCTCTTCTAAAGGAAAAGCCAGAAAAAAGGCACCAATCCCTATTTGTTATAAATGTGGAAAATAGTGTCATTGTAAGAATAAATGCACCATAAAGCAAAAAATTAATGCTTTGGATATTGATGAAGTAGAGTTAGTTGAAATCTATAATGCATTTAGAAAGCGAGAAAGAAATAAAATTGGAAAATATTTATGGAATTACTGATCTTTTCGAAGAAGAGAATCCAGGAAGTCTGGATGAACAAGGATATGATGAAGTGACAGAACAAGAAAAGTTGAATGTTTTGATCAATGTAGCGGAAAGATAGATTTCTATGAATCTATTTTAAAAATGAATGGTTTAAGTATTATTAATACGATCTCTGCAGAAGACAATCTTATTCTTGATATTATTGATAAGATTTCTAATCCTGAAGAAAAGAAAAAGGTTATCATGAAATATAGGAGACTTCAGGAAGGAGAGACTTCTCAAGATATTCAAACACGTAAGAAGCAAGAAATAAACAATGAAGTTTATAACTTTAAGGATGTAGTAGCTAGAATGACTACTAAGCCCATTATGTCACACTCGTCCCAAAAAATGAAAATGTTTTAAAATGCAAAAATAGTTTTTGAGAATTATCAATGTTATTTGATAATTGTGAAAGTGGTTGACTGTGGTCAACAGAAGGTGTCAAGTGAGGACACGACAATCTAACATTTGATAAGGCATTGACATGACTTAAATGACATTTATGTGATTAAATGTTATTTGACGTAATCTGGTATATGTGAATGGTAATTATACCTGTGTAGTGTACTTATCTGATATTTTGATCTTGTTAAAGATCTTTTAAATGAATTAGAGATAACCCAAGTGATACGTCTCATAAAAGGCAAGTTATCTAGAAATTCTAGGAAATTAGTTTTCGGATCATAATGACGGCGACAAACAAAACTTAGATGAAAATTGGTATAATTTATAGCTTTCACTCATGAAGCAATAAGATAGACGTGTCAAACGTTTTGAGGACTAATTAGAAGTTTTGAGACCTCGTGGGGAGGTAAACGTAATTTTTGGGAGTTATGCCTATAAATAGAAGAGGCGAGATATTTTCTCATTCACAACTTTTCCAAAATTGAAAATCAAAAGGGAGATTTGGGGATTTTGGTAACTTAGAGCTTGCCAACACAAATCGACAGACTTCTGGCCGTTTATTTTCTTCAAATTTCATATTCGAGGTCCTCGAGGTAAGAGCTACATTTTGATACAACTTAGGCCTCGTTTGGCTAAGTTTTTTGAAAAATCTAATTTATGGAAATTTGGGGAAAATATGTAAATAGTTGTAGAAATCACTTCTAATCGTAGATCCGATGTTTAATCAGGCTACTAGTACTTTTCTCAAAGTTATAGGACGATTGCTCGAGGTATAAATTCTGACTTATGATAAATATGGGATTTTGGATGTTTTAGATGTTATGTATGAAATTGTGATCTGGGCAAAACTCATGTGTTAATTTAGGCCCGTTAAATTCAATGAGTACGTGTGAAAAGCATGATTGTATGATTATGTGAGCATGCTAAATGACTATGTGGGTCAAAGGGGAGTTTGATAGAAGTTCATGCTGGGGTACACCTCTCGATGTTTAAGAGTTTTAGTAGCGACGGCTACTTATTTGGTTTGGGAATTGACCAAGCCAGAGCAGTTGGATGCAATGGTTAAATGACTTTGGCTAGCCATTGGCATTGCGGTTTAAGATTTAAGACTTTCTGATATACGGGATGAATGGGTATCTCTCTCCCTAGAGACTAGTTGATGTGTTTTAGATGTTTAAAGCATGAATTTCCATATATGCATATGTTTAGAATTGTACACTCAGCATATAGCTGAGCAATGGAGATTTACTCCATTGTAGGTATGAAGAAAGGAAAGAAGAAACAAGAAGAGTGAGGTCGATGGGATGCTGGGGATCACCTTTTGTTTATACTTTATTTTCCATTTCAACGTTGTAATATATATATATATATATATATGTTTTGAGAAGCTAGAACTATGTTTTATCCTAACTTAGAAACTCCGGAATGGATAGGGAATGTTGTTATAAGTTGTAAGACTTCTTTTGGTTATGGTTGAAACATATATGAACTCTTGAGTTCCTGTTTTGAATGTTTTACTTGTCAGATTCGGATTTTGGACAAATGTAATAGTACTTTGATGTTTTAACCCAAACAAGTCTTAACTCGTTTCATTATCGTTTCTTTTCAAAGATTAGTAAGATAGTTATACGTTCTTACAACTTTGATAGACTTGGGAAGTATTGGATTAAGGATTGGGAGTTTTGGAATGATTGTTAAATGTGAGGTTGAGTGAATCCTTAGGCAAAATTCTGCTGCAAGAAAGAATTCTGTCAGGGGGTCATTCAACCGGTTGAACGGGGCAGTTCGACCGGTCGAAATTTGATCTGCCTGCTTCCTTTTTGTACCCCTCCTAAAAAATATTTAAATGTTTTGATTGGTTCTTAGGGTACCTTTATGGTCTCTTTAAACATAAATTCATTTGTTTCAAAATATAATTAACTTTTCAAATTTATACGGATTTTACAACTCGGAGAGTATTGTTTTCAAAGGAGTTGAATACTCAACATTGTTTTAAGTTTCTTTTCCACTGCTATGATTATTTTAATGAATTGGATGACCCTTGGTGGCGTGCCACGTGTCCTATTCTGCCCGTAGCGGGATGGGTCGTGACACAATAGAAATAAAGGTAATATTCCTTCTATTAGTGATTTACAAAATGAGATAAATGATCTTAAAATTTCCATCAGAGATCTTAGGGTTCGTATAGGATCTTTGGAAATGAAGGAACAAGAGGCCTTTGGAATTGAAGAAGGCGACGATCATTTTAAACCTATCAGAATAGACAAAGGAAAAGGGATTAAGATCAATGATGAAGAAAATGATGATAATTATTCTGACAATTTTGGTGAAGGAATATTCTCAGTAGAAAAAGGTTATTTACCAAAAATGGTATATTCAAGCTTCTCTAGTTATAAATGGAGAATATGTGCTTGATACCATTGCTCTAGTTGATTCTGGTGCTGATATGAATTGCATAAATGAAGGATTAATTCTTTTCAAATACTTTGAAAAACCACTCAGAAACTCAATGCAGCAAATGGAAGCCAGTTGGAAATAAAATATAAAATTTGTAAGGCTCACATTTGTAATCAAGGAATTTGTGTTACTACCACTTTTATTTTAGTAAAGAACCTTAACCAACCAGTTATATTGGGAACCCCCTGTTTATCCATTATTCTACCTTTCACAGTTACCAAGAATGGTTTATGTCACACCCCGGAGTAGCCAAAATATGAAAATTTTAAACATTTTCTCTTTTAGGTCCGTAGGTCCGTGGCAAGTTGAATACCTCATGATTGTCCACAACAATAAAGAACTGATATCTTAAATAACAAGCAGCATTATAAACATGGTAGTTTAGGCATACTTATATATTAAACATTAGAGTCTTAAAATCCACTTAGTACAATACTGAAAGGAAAGAAAAGAACATTGCCTTGGCCATAATCCCTACAACATAATAATAAACTGGCACCTAGTACCTCAACATAACCAAAAGAGAGAGAAACTAATAGTCTTTGGCTCCTGCCAGCTAACTTGTGAAGCCATAGCCTTCCTCAACATATTCCTCTTCCGGGTAGTCAGCCTCTGCAAGAACTGGACATTTGATTATCCAGGACATGAAATTCGTTAGCTTTACTACAAGCTGAGTGAGTAATCCTACTACACTTGAACAGGTTAAAAAATACTTGTTAATCTGTTAATAAGTAAAACATTATCTTTATGCTTTAGAAGACCTCATCATTTAGTCTTACTATTCTTGGTCTTGACGTATTACGTTAGTCTGGAGACTTTAACGACAATTCTCAAACTTGGAAACTAACACTGACAGACTGACCTCTTTGGACTATTGGTCTAATCGATACTGACTCGACAATCTGCGTTGAACCAACTGTTCAATCTTTCACAAACTCGACTTACTTTGGATCATTGATCCAACCTTTGATCAATCCTAACTAGACTCTTTGCATGCAACCAGCATGAGTGCCGTTGGCCTGAATATCATCGCCTTGTAGCCGTTAGGTTACCCTCTTATCATCGTCGCCTTACATCCTTCTCTTGATATCATTGCCTTATGGCCTATGGTAACCCCATCTTATTCATTTAGTCATGGTTAACTTGTCATCATCGCCTTACGGCCTTATATTGACATTGTCGCCTTACGGCCTATTAACCATCTCACACTGACTACATATAACCTTGGTTAACTTGTCATCGTTGCCTTATGGCCTCATATTGCCATCATCGCCTTCTCAACTAATCACAATAGTACCAGCAAGGTACCACTACACGTGCCATTATGTCATCCATGATAAATTGAGTTGATTATACACGAATACACTTACCAACGTTGCCCACATGGCCACAGTGACATCTCGACGACATCACAAAACTCATTACTCTTTCTCGAAGGAATCAATGGAAACTAGACCAATGAATATGTTCATCCCATTAAGACTCTTGTTATTGTAGCTTATGCATCATCAACTAATACGCACAGTTCAAGCCGTTAATGCGCATTATTTTTGGATTTTCGTGCTTAAGTACACCTCATATTATTCTCGAAGTCTACGTATTTGCGCGTGTATGCCTACTAGTTCAATTCATCATTTTTCTTACTATAGAAAACATGTTCATTATGAAATCAGTGGTGGACTGTGTATATGTTCTTAAAAGCGATGGACGGAGCAATGGTGTATCTTAAGAAGTGAACTACTATTGAGTTTGTCCTTCTATCAGAATGTGTTGTCGGTCTTAATTTAGTAAGACGCTAGTAATCGGACAATCGGTTTGATTAAAGAAAAGATACCCTCAATGGAATTTAATTGTTATCGTTCATAACTTGTAATAACTTCAATAGTTAATACCTTGTTAGTATCTAATTCACTCAGCTTTCATTAAGCTGGCGGCGTTTATGCCGCTGGACATTTCTACGTTCCAGCGCACCCTGGTTATGACTATACTTGTGAAGGACCTGTGGGCGAGGACTACTATGTTGGTGACGATGCTCCTGTGGAGGACTATCCCGACAGAGGTTAAACGGAGGACGACTACTACACCTAGGACTACCTCTAAGCCCATTGAAAATTAGGCTAGATAGTAGTTTAATTATCCCTTTCTATTTTCAGACCTTTTGTAGTCAGGCATATGTTGCCTCAACGTTTGTGAATTATTATGTTTTATTTGATTTAAGATTCTGATTGTAATAGTTAGTAACTTTTTTTTACTGTAAGTTACATTGTTATCCAGAACCTATATTATATTCTCGTGATCTTTTTTTATTTTTGTTGCTGAGTACTGCATGGTGTAGACAAATCATGTGACTTCACTAGTCGCTGCCTTTGGACACAAAAAGGAAATTTATTTTTCTCTATTTTTTCCATTTTGGGGCATGACCCGTCGTTACTCAACCCTTATCGTCTTGTTTACAAGAAAACTTAACACATATTGATCCCTCGGAACAGACTTGATAGTAATACTCCTGGATACACCAATGCTCTATCTACCGCGTCACCATATGTCATAGATACCATCTACTACGTAACACTACAAGTCATAGAGGTCATCTATCACATACAACACAAGTCATAGATACCACGTCAGTCCATCCCTCGCTTTTAAGAATATATGCACAGTCCATCGCAAGTCAGGGATTTAACGCTTCGAGCAAAGACACATCAATTATATTTCCATTACTAATCGATATCCACATATTCTCAGCCACCACATGTCATAGACACATTCGCTTGTTTATCGCATTTAAGAATATCTCATCCCATATCCATCCCAGAACTTAGCAACCCTACTTTTCGTTTATACTACTAATGATTACATGAAATCCCCTTGTGGCCTGATCGAATTGAAATGAAATAGATAACTGAACTCAAACATTAACGTCATAATAGCTAACGTTGTAACATTAATCCCTTATTCACCCCACCCCTGTACTTATCCTTGGTATCACTTTATCCTTGATTATCCCAATAATTGCATGATGGGAGTTCGAATCGAGAATCGCACGATCGAACCCCTTATAAAATAAACAAGAGAAACAATCCATGTTTTGTGACTGCCAATCGATTGGGACCAGGGTCCAATCGATTGGGATAAAAACTATAACAATCGATTGAGGAAAATGGAAATCGATTGGATCCAAAACAACGCTAATCGATTGTTAACTTTGGCAATCGATTGGGTAACAAATAATGGCAATCGATTGAAAAACTATCCATTGATTGTGTCCTGATTGATGACAATCGATTAGAAAAAGTCTAACTGATTGGGACTTCATCTTCTCCAATAGAAATATAAAATAGCATATATACACGTCTTAAGGACGTGTTTGTTACGTCTAATCTTCTTATAATCTCATAAGTAGTCACAAGAAAGGAACCAAGTGAGTTAGAACTCACCTAAGGGTGTGTTTGGCTTGTGTTGAGCTATAGAGTTCAAGCTCTCTCTCTCTCTTTCTCTCTCTCTCCTCCTTCACTTTCTCTTATCTGCCTCTGTCTTCTCTCTGTCTCTCCTTCTCTTTCTCTTCTTCTTTTTTCTCTTATTCCTTCTCTTCTCTTCTTTCTGCCAAAGGCAGTGTGTGTATGTTTGTGTATGTGTATATATATATATGGATGTGTGTATATATATGTATCAACTTTCTCTCTCTCAACCAAAGCTGCCAAAAACCTCCCCAAGGCCAAAATGAATTCATGTATATAGATTTTGAGAGTACCATGTGTCAACCCACGAATCAAAGTTAAAAACTTATCTCTGTAGGTGGCAATTGATTGGTACTAATGGCAATCAATTGGCATCAGATATTTAAAGGCAATCGATTGAAAAAGATGGCAATCAATTGAGGTTGTGCTACATAACGAATTCAGGTCGGCAGCATGACAATCGATTGAGAAAGATGACAATTGATTTATAACTAAAAAGTGGTAATCGATTGGGACTACATGGAAATTGATTGGTAAACAAAATTAACCAGAGGGAAACGAAGGGTTATACAAGCATACAGGATTCAGTATGATGTCTTATTTATTAATATGCATTCCAAAATATAGGGTATTGCAGATGGTATAAAGGACTGTGAGTGATCCCTAAGACTGTGTGTGACTATCATTATTTAATTCATACCAGTCATGGGTTGGTATTTTCACTACAATTTACTATTTTAAAAAGGTGTTGGTATTTTCACTCCCGTGTTTTGGGCGGTTGAATATTGGTTAGGGTATGTACTTAACTGGTTATTTGGCTTTCCAAAAATCGGGGTGTGACAAACATGGTCACTTTAGTCTGTTATCGAGACTCACGGTTATGTTGATGCGATCATCTTAGTCCAATAGAGACCAAGGGGTGCATGTATAATACCCGTGTGCATGTTTATCATATTTTATTACATTTTTCATGCATGATAATGTAATGTGATGTGCATTTGTGGCACATGTGTGTGTGAGTTGTAACTCACAAGTCGACTTGGGTATCTGTGTAAGAGAACCCTCTAAGACAGTATAGAATAGATGTTGTATTGTTGTGAAGTCTCTCCAAAAATTGAGATGTTCATTGTGGAATGCCCTAAATGTTTATCTGAAAATAAATGTTTATCTATGTATTTCACTATTTGTATTATTATGTGGTTTAGAATATATTTCTGTCGTTAATTCTAGTATTCTTGTGAGGACAAATTAATACACTACATAATTGGTAGGTTAATTAGTAATTTTGTAAAACCAGTGGGACCGCGTTTTAGCAGATAAACGGAACTTAGACAAAAACTTTTATAATTTGAGATTTTAACTTGTGAAGCAATAACTTAGACGTTCAAGACTTTTTTTTTTAGATAATTGGATGATTTGAGAACTCGTGGGGAGTTAACCTTAATTTTTTAGAGTCGTGCCTATATATAGAAAGAGGTGAGATATTTTCATTTGTAAAGTTTTCTAACCTAAATTCAAGAGAGGCCAAAAGGGGGATTTTACAGCTTTGATCTTCACGACGCCAAACGGCGACCGTTCGACCGTTAGTTTTCAACTGAAGTTATATTTTCGAACTCCTAGAGGTAAGAGCTTCGTTTTGATATCTACTGGGACTCAGTTGGATAAGTTTTTTTTGAAAACTCATTTTCTAGAATTTTCTTAAAAAGATGTTAATCGGACTTCTAATCCATATGAATTGTATTAGACGGACTTCAACACGTTCTTTGTGCTCGGGTTTTCTTTGGAATGAATTTGAGGAACGTTAATCAGAGGTGAGTGATTTAAATATGTATTTTAGAATAATTTCTTGACATATAGTTATGTTTTGTATGAAAAACATGTGTTATTTCATAGATATATATATATATATATTGTTTAGTTCATATTGGGTGACTATATTGATAAGAAGGCCCAATTACATGGTAAAATGTTTGACTTACTTTGAAAGCACGAAAAAACGTGATTTGAGCGTGTGTAGTTGCTATTTGGGTTAAAGGAGCATGTGGTGCCAAGCTATTTTATGCAGCCGTTATAGGCATGAGATCGCACGTTTGAAGAAAAGAAACGTAGGTCTTACTGTGGATATCACAATTTTCTCTTACCCATAACTTTTAATTTTTAAAATGATTTTTTCAAATTTCAAAGACGAAGAGTCGCCACTTAATTTTTAGAAGGAAAATTAAGAAACCCTTTTAAAGCAAACTGATCTTTTAAGAAACCAGAGATTTTCTAGATCCGAAGATTATGGAATGAGAGGGGAAGGAGCTCGTCGGACTAAAACACCCCCTCTTATCCTATCTCGCGATAGGCCTCTACTTAACATCTTTTTAATCAGATGAATAATCTAAGCATGTCCTCAACTAATACATATGTATAAATATACATGAAAAAAGTATGTCTAAAGGATGTAAGATTATAAGTGATAAAATATCATTCAAAAACCACATGATTCAAGTAGCAAGTAATATAATATGCAAATAGGGAACTATAGAACTTACCCGGGATCCTGCCGCGAATATTAAACGTGCGATGCATGCAAATAAAATAAAACCTAGGAAAAAGAGTCTCTAATCACATATACACATAAGGCAAGATCCTAATTCTAAGGTGTCGCGCATGAGGTCATAAAATCAATAAAATCAAGGAATTAAACAAACTAGAGAAAGGGTTGAGAAATTGTACCTCAAAGGCGCTACAAAACAAAGGTTAGTCCACATACTTTAGAAATAATGTCTAGTATCAAATAATTATTCCTAAACGTCTAGCTCAATTCTATCAAGTAGAAGAAATAACACAATTATAAATTATAATACCAATCCATATGGATGAATGTGTATGATTACATAGATGTGAACAAGAATGAGCTATTGGATTATTCCTTGATTTGAATCATTTAGCCTCTGTATTTAAGCTTAATGAATCATTATTAACACATGGTTTAAGCCCTAGGTCATGGAAAGATCATTTGGACCATTGTTTGCAAAATATATCAAACTTGTGACAGAATTGTGAAAATTGCTTAGAGCAGGTCAGAACTTCAACAAAATAAAAAGCTTACTTCCCATGGTTTGATCTTGATGATTTTTGGACACAAGGTGCCTCTATGAGTCTAGTTATTAACCCAAAAAGAAAATCAAGGTTTGAACGGTTAGATCTCCGGGGATTGGACAAACACTAGATGTCACTCAGGGACTTACAACTCTCCGTCCAGAATTTTTGTATGATTTTCTAAAAATAGAAAGAAAAAAAAATCAGAAATGCTTGGATCTTTTTAGGGTAGCTTCTTAACACATTAAACTACTTAGAAAAATATATTTAGGTCAAGAGAGCTTGATTAAGGTTCTGATTTACTTATTTCAAAAGAGTGTTACTGTTTTGAAACTCTGGACAGATTATAGTTATTCCACAAAACCCTTGACCAAACCACTCTAAACATAAAACTTCCTTACAACAAAAATTACAGTGGTAGAACTTTGAGTTATAAACACTTTCCTATTGGTTTCATTCAGTTCCAACGGTTCGATGTTTAACTAAAAAGCTATGATCAAAAATAGATTGTGAACTCACTGCATCATTTATCAAATACAACTTTGTTAATTAATTTCATCCATGAGCCATAGAATTTGGCTTAAACCACACTACGTCTCCTAGCATTTGATGGTCATGGGAGTCTAATTACATTCATATCTTGAAAGTCTCAAGGAAATATGGAGAAATTCCATGAGACCTAAACATAACAAACCTAAACCATGAAGATAGGTTTAGATTTATTAATCAAGTGTACTAATATCAACTTCAATCTTCTTGTAAATCATGAGCTTACAAAAGAATTAAGAGATTTCAAGTCTAAGAATTCAAGTAAGACATTGAGGATCTTATGAATCTCAAAGATTAAAAGGAAGAGAAAAAGAAAATTCAAAGACTCTAAGTATATTTGTGATTAGAATATAATTAAGACTAATTAACTAAAAGTTTTACCTCCAAAATATTCCTCAACTTTGTGATTTTGAAGAACTTCCAAAGACTAATCAAGTCTTCCACCCTCTTTAACTCTTCTAAAACTCACTTCTAATTGTGTTTAGAGAAGAAATTTTAAAAGTTTTAGGACTTGAAGAACTAATACAACCTCTAGATTCAAAGAAAAATCCAACCCATGCAAGAGGATATTCATCCGCTATTTATAGACAAATTTAAAGGGGTATTTTAGTCATTTTAGAGCAAAAAACCCTAATTCAGACTTTCCTTTGGTAGTACAAAATGTGCTGTATTACAGCTGGCTATTACAAAATCGTGGCACTCAATGAAGATGGAAGCGGCACTTACTGAGTGCCGGTACAACACTTACTGAATGCCGGCGCGGTATTCACTGAATGCCGCAGCGACACTCAATGAATGCCGCGGACAACTCCATAGACTGCCGTCTTTTCGGGATTTCCAATTTTAGCAGCACTTGAAGCATTTTAGCGGCAGTTAATGGCTGCCGGTGCGGTTCTCACTGAATGCCGTTCCGACAGTCAGGGAGTGCCGCACTGGCAACCCGTGATTGCCGCGTACGGGCCCAGGTGTCGTTTTGCCTCTATTTTTCTTTTTCGTTTCCTTTCTGCTTTTTTGTTTAAGTTAGAGAAGAGCTTGAATCATCATTGGAAGTCCTAGATTAGTTCAGACATTGTCATCATTGGAATTGGAGGTAATACTCCCCTTCGTCCGACGTTTGGTCAAAATTAGGGTGTTTATAGTTTGCCCCTCTTCGACGGAGCTTGTGGAGCAACGTGAATCACAAGTGAATGCCGAAGTCTGTGTGAAGACAAGCCTTTGACCAAACTGTCGGATTTAGGTAAAAATAAATGCGTTTGCAAAAAAAGTACGCGCGTAGCAAAGTTCCAATCGGTCGTGCTCCATGATGAGCTGCCTACGTATCCCATCAGGAATCAGACCGAGACGTAGTTCAGACAAGAGTCAAACACACGCAAGCACAAGTAATCATACGGGTGAATGCACCTATCCTGTCATGATGCACATGCTCATGCAATGGTATTTTCCAAATAAACTTGACCAAGCAGGTGTCATGCTTACTCTATATCATGTCTTTCTATATGCGACGCACATTTCATGATGCGTTAGCCAGAGAAGATTACCAAATGTTGACCGATGTAAAGATTCATTTGCAAGGGTCGAGAAAATGCATTTCTGACTTCCCAAAATGAGGGTTAACACAAATTTGTTACGAGAATTGAGAGTGTAAATCCGTTACACCCCAAAGGACCAACGTAAATCTGTTACGAGGATTGAGAATATAAATCTGTTATATTCCCAGAACGAGGGTTAACGCAAATCTGTTACGAGAACCGAGAGTGCAAATCCGTTACACCTTAAAGGATCAATGTAAATTTGTTTTGAGGATCGAGAATATACATCCGTTATATTCCCAGAACGAGGGTTAACGCAAATCTGTTGCGAGAACCGAGAGTGCAAATCCGTTATACCCAGAAGGATCGATGTAAATCTGTTATGAGGATCGAGAATATAAATTCGTTATATTCCCAGAATAAAGCTTAACACAAATCTGTTGCGAGAACTGAGAGTGCAAATCCGTTACACTCTAAAGGATCAACGTAAATCTGTTACGAGGATCGAGAATATAAATCCGTTATATTCTTAGAACGAAGGTTTACACAAATCTGTTGCGAGAACTGAGAGTGCAAATCCGTTACACCCTAAAGGATTGACGTAAATCTGTTACAAGGATCGAGAATATAAATCTGTTATATTCCCAGAACGAGAGTTAACGCAAATCTATTCTGAGAACCGAGAGTGCAAATCCGTTACACCCAGAAGGATCAACGTAAATCTATTACGAGGATCGAGAATATAAATCCGTTATATTCCCAGAACGAGGGTTAACGCAAATTTGTTGCGAGAACCGAGAGTGCAAATCCATTACACCCAGAAGGATCAACATAAATTTGTTTCGAGGATCGAGAATATAAATCCGTTATATTTCCAGAATGAGGGTTAACGCAAATTTGTTGTGAGAACCGATAGCGCAAATCTGTTACACCCTAAAAAAAGCAGGGTAATCATATTCAGATGAATCAGGGGTCGAACATAAATTTTTTTTTGGGGTCCACAAACTTAAATTAAATTAAATTTTCAAAATTTGGAGTCCATAGACTCAAATTCATTTCAATTTTCAAAATTTGGAGTCCACAGACTCGAATTCATTTCAATTTCAAAATTTGGAGTCCATAGACTCCAATTTATTTCAGCTTCACGAAATCGAGGACCAGTTTGGTCCTGAAAACCATCTCCGGGGGTCAAAAGCACAATGAAGGTAACATTTTAGGGGTTAGAATTCAATTTTTGGGTCCCAATTTGAATTTTGGGAGGAAAATGAAGGGTCTGGTAACCGCCTCAAATACGGCACACGCTGGATTTCGCGGTAGTCCGTGACTGCCGTACGACACTCACGGAGTGCCGCTGCGGCATTTAGTGAGTGCCGCACGGCAGTTCACCAACTGCCGTACACGAAAACCGAGTGCCGCATTTGGCAGGCGGTAGCTTATACCAAGAGTTTCATTCCATTTTCATTCATTCTCTCAACCTTTCCAAATCGAATCCTCTCTGGAGAAATTTTTCCCCATCCTCTCTTCTCTTTTGTATTGATCTCCAGTACTCACAGGTTAGTTCTGATCGATCAAAACTTATATCATTCTCATTATTTTTATTGTTTTTCTGAATTTTTCATAAATCTAACCACGAATTCCTTTTTTCTCTTAGACAGATCATGGCGAGCGGTTCGGGCTGTAGGAAGAAGGCGAAGTATGTGCCCACTCCTCATACCGATCCTGCGTTCTTGCTCCAGGACTCAGATGAGCACTTGTCCGCCTGCGCGTTCAAGTGCAAGGTATACACGCCCCTCTCTCTTTCCTTTTCTTGTAATTCTTCTTCCATATGAACTTTACGAATGTAATGTGCCGTTAACACAACCTCAAATGTCCTATTTCAAATGCAAATGTTGTGCTTGTAGCGCTCTCGAGCGTCTTGAATGCTTTAACCAATGCTCATTTAATTTTGTATTCTTTATCCTATTTCCTATAAACTTTATGAATGCGGGGACAAGTCTTCATATGAAAATAAATGCTTATGCTTACAAATTCTTGGGTGTCCCATCTGTACCTGCGCACATTCAGTTTTGTTAACTTTTCTTAAAGACTTTTGACTGCGATGTATGCCAATCAAAACCTCGCATACCCCTTAATGAATTAATAAACCAGTACTCTAGATACTTTCGTTATTCATTCATCATTTATTATTGCTTCCTCTTTTATTATTCTGCAAATGATGACCAAACTTTTCATAAATGTGAAATCCATGCTTGTGGAGTTCTCCAGAAAGCTACCTTTTATTTTACTCGTACCTCATGGCTATGCCATTCTCAAAACCTTATATCTCGAAAACACGGATATTGCTTCCTTATTATTATTTTTTATGTATATTTTTTTTTACTTTTCTCTCCTCATTTTTGTTACCTATTTCTTCCTTATTACTGACATCAAACCTTGTGATTCTTTCTTGCAGTTACAGCCCAAGGTGCTAAAGGGGCACGACAGCCTGGCTCATGGCTTTTAGTGGTACGGGGAGTTGAACGCAACCGTGCAGGGACTCGTCAGGGCCGCAGGTTTTGAAGACTTCGTCAAACTCCTAACGAAGAGCTCCAAGGACTTGTGACAGATCCATGCATTGGCGGAGAGGTGGTGGGATACCACCAACACCTTCCACTTCGACTTTAGAGAGATGACGATGACTCCCTTGGACTTCAGCATGACCACGTAGATCCCATTCGGAGGAGAGCTCTTATGGTATCTGGACACAGTCACCGAGTGGGATCAGGTACAGGTGTTACTAGGAGCGGTCCCAGAGGAGCCCTTGGTTACAGCCAAGTGGTTCATGGACACATTCAGGGGTCATCAGGGCTTCACAGATGAGCAGATGACTCAGGGCTTTTTGATGTAAGTACTGGGGTGCTCTCTGTTGAGCACCAAGGGAGATCGAATCTCTATGGCGTTGGTGGGGTCTATGGAGCTCATGGACCAGATTTATCAGTACGATTGGTCTGGTGCTGGGTTGGCCATCCTATACCGGCATATGAGGGACATCTCTCGAGAACGGCCGGCCTCTACTGGTGGTTTCAGGAGGACGTGGGGGGTATACAACACTTTTCTTTTTTCTTCTTATTTAATTTTTCTTTTTAATCAATTTTCAAAAGAATGTGACCCTCATACTTCTATCTCTTTTTTGTTTTGCAGATTTGGTCCCACGAGTATCTCCATATGATGTCGCCTAAGACGCGACCTACGGACGCCCTCATCATGCCCCAGGGGCTGAAGTGGGTGAAGGACCGGGTGGGGTGAAAGACTGGGACCCACAATTTTATCTTGTTCAGGAACTTCCTAACAACTTTACGAGTACAACATGTGAAGTGGCAGCCCTGAAGGGACGTGCTTCCTGAGGCTCTGGACAGGATACGGTGGTCGGGTGGGCACGACCCGATGAGGATCCTGTTGGACGGCCCAGACGCTAGGGAGTGGTACTTACCAGGCAGTCACTGATGGCTTTTGACTATTTCGTGCCACATCCCCCTCCTGCTTCTATGAGGGCCATGGATACGCTCCAGGGCACCCATCTTACTGCTGATTTTGAGGGAGTTTCGATTCAGGCGCTCGTGGAGTCTTTCGATGGATACACAGCTTTCCAAGCTGTGAGGCTGATGAAGAACTTCCCTTTGATGGAAGTGACTCGGGTGGGTCCTCTTTGCTTCTGCACTCTTTCTTCTATTTTGAGTTTTCAAGTGTTTTATTATTGATTACATTTCTTCTACTTGCAGCATGTTCCTGCTGCGACTCGGGCCCCAGCTTTGCCGCCTTGGGATTGGAGTGTCAGGACCGTTTCCTATGGTAAGCAGGTTGTGATTGAGGTCCCCCGGTATCCTACGGGTGCTCCCGTCATTCCGCTCCAGTATGATCATGTCCCGCGGGACTACGCGGAGGAGGGCCAGCTTTACGCTCATAGTGTTAGAGAGTGGGTCCATGGCTGGGAGTGGATGGTAAGCTTCTAGAATCTCCATTCTCGATTCTTGCATCCTTGTTCTGGTTTCTCTTTTTATTGATTGATTTGATTCTTATCCAGGCTGACGGGGCGCGAGTGACTGCTGAGGCTCAGGCGAGAGCCAGGGTAAGTCGAGTTACCCCCCTTTTTTATTCATACTTTTCACTTTTATTTCAAAACAGACTATGTTATTCACTTTTCCTTTTACTCAGGATGATGAGTTCAGGAGACTGACTTTGCAAGTGAGGGAGCTTGAGCAGCGATTTTGGCAGTTTGGGATAGATCCCGACGGAGATTATGGAGGAGCTCTCGGGGGCAGCGGCACCCGATGAGGTAGAGGTAATGGCGGAGGTACCAGTGACGACAGAGGTGGGGGCGACAATGGTGGTACTAGCGGCAGCAGAGGCGGAGGCAGAGCAAGCGGGACAGAGTCAGAGGAGGAGCCCCTCAGACGCGTGACCCACCAGACTCGAGGCTGGGGTCGGGGCTGACCTCACCCTTATCTATCTTTCTTTTTATCTTTTGGGTGTTCTGGTGAGGAGACGTATACACTTGGATGACTATACACACACACACACACACACTTATATTTGGATGTTTGTATCACACATATTTACCTTTGCTGACGGCTTTGGGATAGCCGTGGTAGGATAGGTGTCTGCATGCTTTATGACTATTTTTTATCTTTTCTATTTTTACTATTGATCCCCGTATGTGTGACCATACCTTGGTCCTTTTAATTTAACCTTGAATGCTTCTATCTTCTTTATTTATTTAAAATGAATGGACGAATGAAAGGATGTATGTGACCATGGCTTGGTCTTGCTTGCATGTGCTGCATGATGCGCACTTTTATTATGTTTTCTGTTTGCAGGTGGGCTGAAAATACTACAAACAGACCCCGGCCAAAATAAAACTCCAAACGGCACTCGGTTAGGCCTTTACGGCACTCAATGAATGCCGTAACGGCAGTCAGTGCATGCCGCAACGGCATTCATGGACTGCCACGCGGCACTTCGTTGAGTGTCGTTCTGCTTTATTGACTGCCGCGGATAGGTAGGCAGCTTTATTCTCCCATTTATACCACTTTCTTCCCCCAATACTCCGCAAAACATTCTTCTCTCTTCTTCACTTCTTCCCGAAATGGCTCCCATTAGCTATCAAATCCTCTTCCAATGGATGGATGCTCTCTCGGGCATTGATAGGCTAAATTTTGAGTGTTTCAGACTAAATGACCTCTTCTCTTTCCAACGAATGTTTTTAAATGAAGGCTTGCTTTGAGTTGCGATTCAGTGTTGGGATCCCTCCTTTCATGTCTTTCGCTTCGGTCCCATGAGGTCTGCCCTTTTTTTGAGGTGTTCAGCTCTATCCTCCACACCGACCCCTTTGCGGATCTGATGGTTCCCCGGTGCAGGCAGGCTATGTTCAAGATTTGGCCACCCTGCTCCACACGTCCCGTAATGCTGTGAGCTCTTTCATATGTGACAGGCAGATTGATTTTGAGCGATTTTCCTCGATCTATGCTCCTGTAGGAAATCCTTATGACAGTGGATGACACGACTAAATAGTTGTGCGCTCTTGTGCAACACTCAAGTGTAGGTGATCGTGCAAGTAATATAGTATTGGAAGTCCAGGTCATCCCACAGGGAAGGAATATGAAGAATATCTACTAAGTTACAACCTAAAGAAAAGAAAATATCAATATACGGGTGGAGGTTCTAATGAATCCTAATCAATTAAATTAAACTAAATAATAGACTAAAGTATAAAGAAACATAATTAATTAAACAGATAAATTAAAGGTGTTGGAAATACGAGAATCCACATTGATCCTAACCATCTACCATGCACATTCATTAATGTTCTATGGAGTTCATTCCTTTTCAGCATTCCGTATTTTTCTAAAGATATAGAATCAATAGCCCTTTCATGACCGGGACTATATCATCACACGTGATTTTGAATACTTGAAAGATGGTTTAAAACAATGGTAATTACTTGCACTCTAAATGGTGTTAGCATTCAAAGTGGTTTTCAAAAGTCATTGAAGAAAATAGCCTTAAGGTTTTAAGTTCTAAAAATTGTTGTGACAAACTGAGCTTATTGGGACAATTTGATGACAGATTTCTAAAACAGAAAGTCATGGAATACTTAAAAGAATCATCTCAGGAATTAACATGTTCGATCGATCGAAGCGCTCTCGATCAATCGGACATCTTCATCCTTCAATCGATCGAAATGCCTTCGATCGCTTGACTATGGCTCTGGTTCGATTGATCGAAATACCTTCGATCGATCGAGCCCAAGGTTTCTAAAGATTGCATGGTAGAGATTGGAAATCAATGTTTCATCATATATTTCCAACATCTAATCTACGGAAACATAATTAAATTAATACAGCAACAGTAAACTAAGACAATCATAATAACTATATCAATAAATAATCAAATACGATAAAGGAATAGAAAAACCTGGAAATAATCTAAAAAACCTGGAAATAATCTAAAATAAACTTGTAATAATCATGAAAACCAACTTGAATCTTGAATAATCTTCAATATAATAATGAAAAAGAGGAAAAATAATATGAATCTAACCTAACCTACTCCTAATCTAACCCTAAAACTACCCTAAATTGTTATTTTTCGCGTTCTGGAGCGTCCTCCCTTTGTCTGGCGTCAAAACGACTTATATATAGGGTTCCTGCAGAGTTTATGCAACTTTTGGGTGAATATGAAGTTCAATCGATCGAGCTTAGTTCGATCGATTGAAGGTTCGATCGATTGAACTCTCCTCAATCGATTGAACTCTCTGATTTTGACAACTCTGCGCACCGATGGGAGAATGGCCATAACTTTTCACTCGGACCTCGGATTGACCTCCCATTTGCGGCCACACGATAGTAACTCAAAGATCTATATTTCATAACTCTGGGAAAATATTCCAAATCTGAAGTCTTCATTGTCAAAATTGGCATTTTCTCAGCTGCTTCTGTTGTTCTCTTCACCAGAATCACTTTCTTTAGCTCCACTTCATTGATTTACATCCTAATACCTATAAAACAATGCATAAACACATGTTTTAGCATTAACACATTAAAAAGAACATTTCTATTAGAATATACCTAAATCTAAGGACTTGGGGATAAAAGTATGCATAAAAGACCATATAATATGCTATGAATATGCATTTTTCACCTCGAATCACACCCCCCAACTAGCTCGTTGCTAGTCCCTAGCAATGAAGTGAACTATAACAATGTTTCTTTGAACTCTAAAAATTGAAAACAAATTAAAGTAAAAATCCTAAATCACTTTTGCAGGAGTCGCGATTGCATTTAGCATATGCAACAAGCCTTTAAACCCCTAGGTTCCCCCTAGTGGACGAGTGTTGTCTCGTGAGGGTTTGCAATGAATTTACCCACAAAATTCGTGTTTATGGTAATGGTTCTCATTTAAATGTTTTTAAGAAATTTTCCTCTCATTTAGGAATATAGTTAAGCTCAACAATCTCATGAAACTCTCTAGTAAGTCATAGCAATGCAACACACACATTACAGTTAATCTACTATCAAAGTCATTAGAATGTTCTATACCTATAAATCTTCAAGTGCGTGTGTGAATGGACAACCAAAATACAAAACCTTAATTTCAAAGCTTGCATAACCTAAGACACTATCATGACGTTCATTTTGACTCAACTCTTACTGGGATTACACTCTCAAGATGAAATCACTCCGAATTGGGTGTAATAATTATCACTCATGATATGGAAGCTATAAAGAGTAAATGTGAATGGAATCTAATGCTTCTCATATCTAAATAGAAAAACGGACATTTTAGTGCACAAAGTCTCATGAAATGATACTTTTCACTAGAAGAGCGAGATACCGTGGAGAACCCTCTCATCACCTTAACTTCAAATCCAATTACTTAAAATCATTAGGACTTTGAAAAAGAGGTGTTAGGTGAAAGAAGAAATAGGCTCGTAATATTCAATTGGGTCAAAGGATGTGATTGGAATATCTACTACAACTTTTCAAACTTCTCCACATCTCCAATCTCTCTCTTCTTCTTCTTCTTCTCTCTTTTTTTTCTTTTTTCTTTTTTCCACACTCTTCTATTTATTATTATTTTATTTCTTTTGAAACAACCATTGACACTTTTTTTTTTCTTTTTTTCATTTTTTTTCTTTTTTTTCTTTTCATGCTTTTCTTTTTCTTTTTTTTTTTTTTTTTTCTTTTTTTTTTTGCAAACTTTCCCTTATTCACAAAATCAAACTTCTTGTCAAGATAACACATCCCAATCACTCCTAGATAAAGAAAAGAAACTCAAATATGGAGTTAGGTATGAACTTTCGGATTGTAAAGACAATGCGATTATGATAAGCTCAAGAGGTGAAGTAAAGGAATATCATAGAGGTAGGCCAATGCTATATTTTGCGTGTATGGTCAAAAGATGGCCTAAATCATCTTCTAAGTTCATAGGATTATTCATTTCAGTAAATTCAAGAGCTCTAAATTTTGTAAATCCTGAACGTTCTTTTCTAGCGATCAGTCAAAATGAAGAAGAAAAATGAGACTTTCAACGAATTAATACGCTTTTCAAAAAGTAAGAGTAATTTTATAAAACCCTAAAAAACAAAGAATGGCACAAAAGCTCACTTGGGTTATTAGTCTCCACTACAGTCTCTCAAGACACCTAAGCTATGCTTACTAATCCATTTTAGCTAAGTACAAGGTTATCACAATGTGCTCAAAATTGTTTGAAGATTAAAGGGCATAAAACATACTATAACTAAGATAGTAAACAAACTATCATAGTATATTACATACTAATAACACACAGAAAATAATACTAATGCATCATAACTAACTACATTTACTAAGAGAGAAATATAAGAACAATTTTATTATCTTTAAAAATAAAATTAAAAATTTTAAAATTTTTGCAATTTTTAATTTACTGAGTCATGTTGCTTAGCAGGTATATTGACATTAAAGCACCACAAAAAGATATGAGGCATGTAATGGCTCACTCCCCCCAACTAAAACTAAACATTGTCCTCAATGTTCTAAACTAACCACATGGACATGTAAAGTAAAGCGAGAGAAAGAAGGATGTTACCTCGAGGCGTTAATAATCTAGATTTTTTTTTCAAGTTACCTGCAAAATCATTAGTAGAAATAAAGAAAAATACGGAATATAATACAACTGCTCAATAAATAAATTCGGTTAATCAAGATTTTTATCATAAAGTAATAACCGAAATTTTTGAGGATCTTCCCAATGAAATAATTTAACAGTGACAAGAATGTAGGGATCCTCATAAAATTGCAACTCCCCCCAACTAATGTCAGGCTCAAGGTCAGAGGAGATGATGCAAAACCTATGGCTTCCAAATATTTTGTGGACAGTTATAAGAGGTATACCACACTTTTTATGAATTATACTCAAAAAATGATTGTTGGTGTTGGTATTTTCTATAACGGCCTCTATTTTAATACAAGGAGGTGGCCACGGTTCGATAAAAGGAGCAGGGTCTAGGTGATGTTCTAATAAAGTTTCATTACCCTCCTCTTGTCCTAGAACAAAATATATAGAAATATGATCATAGGAATTTAATTCTGTTCTATGCACATTGATTTGGACTGGACTTGGATAAAACTATTTATTTGGGCCTCAATATCATTATTACTCAAAAAGGTCAAGCAGTCTAGCAGATTACTAGCTTCTTGTTGAAGTTTAAGATCATCTAAAGTGGGCCTAATATTCTCCAAGTCCTCTCTCAAAGAATTTTGAAAATTAAAATTTTGTGAAAAATATGTGCTAAAATCCTTACCATCCTCTTCCACAACACATTCTATTTGTTCAATATTAGGGTACACATGATTTTCAAACTCGGGATGAGAGCATTGATTGATAGAGAGGATAGGTGATGGAAAACTTGGTGACACCACCTCTTCGGCCGAAAGAGGTGAGGGTTCATGAATATCAGATGAATCTAAATCAAATTTAGAAATTTCAATAACGTCCTCCCTAGGGTCACTATCAAAGTTAGGGAGAGGGTCAACAGGGGACTCCTCCTTTCCTAGTTGCGTGCAATCGCGTAAACTCTCATCATCTTTAAAAACCTTATTCTCATCCTCGTAACACTCCTCACTACGTATGTCGTCTATTGAGGTACTTTGGACAAAGAGATTGTGCAACTTTATCAAGGCAGTGAAGGAGTTGATGTTTGGGGTTGTATATTGAGGAGAAGATGGTTCTACAACTTCATGCTCAATGGTTTGGTCTTGGAGTTCGTGTTGGGTTATCACTTTCTTGAATGAGTTGTTAATCTCATTCGGTATAAACCTATCATTGTCCTCTAATTACATTCCATTGTTTGTGTCTTGAAATTTAGGTTGTAGTATTGAAGGACTGATATAGTCTTCTAAAGGTTGGCTAACATATGCTTGTTGATATCTAGTTTCTAATTTATCAAGTGCATTATCTAGCCTTTTTATTTCACTAAGCAGTAATTTTAGCATACCATTATCCTCAACTTGGTTATTCTCCTCATTATTACTATACGAAGTTTCACCCCATTGTTGTTGGTAGTAATTCACATCCCATTGTGTTTGTGGACACGACTCGCCAAAGGGAAAGTCTTGGTGCATTCGGTAATCGTGGGAGCTACTACTATATCCTACATTATCATTTTGGTTATATCCCCATTGCGATTGATAGAACTCTTCATGTGGAGGTTCTTGATACGTTTGATAATACGGGGGACTACCACTATTGTTTTCCCATTGTGGTGGTTGGTAGCACTCAAGTTGATAATTTGCGTCATATGTGGGTGCTTGCCAACTTGGGGGATAGTTTTCATTACCTACAGTGTACCTATTCATGATGTTTGTGTTGTATGGAGGGTATTATGGATAAGACATGTTTATCCAAAATTTTTAAATAATAAAATTTTTATTTATTTACTTGTGAGAGAAAAAGTCCAACAATTTTTATTTGTATTATATATTTATTTATTTATTAATTTTTAAAAATTTTTTTAAGAAAAAAAAATGGAAATAACTTAGTAAAATCCTAACCTAGTTGCCTTCCCCGGCAACGGCGCCAAAAACTTAACACGACTAAATAGTTGTGCGCTCTTGTGCAACACCCAAGTGTAGGTGATCGTGCAAGTAATATAGTACTGGAAGTTCAGGTCGATCCCACAGGGAAGGAATATGAAGAATATCTACTAAGTTACAACCTAAAGAAAAGAAAATATCAATATACGGGTGGAGGTTCTAATGAATCCTAATCAATTAAATTAAACTAAATAATAGACTAAAGTATAAAGAAACATAATTAATTAAACAGATAAATTAAAGGTGTTGGAAATACGAGAATCCACATTGATCCTAACCATCTATCATGCATATTCATTAATGTTCTATGGAGTTCATTCCTTTTCAGCATTCCGTATTTTTCTAAAGATATAGAATCAATAGCCCTTTCATGACCGGGACTATATCATCACAAGTGATTTTAAATACTTGAAAGACGGTTTAAAATAATGGTAATTACTTGCACTCTAAATGGTGTTAGCATTCAAAGTGGTTTTCAAAAGTCATTGAAGAAAATAGCCTTAAGGCTTTAAGTTCTAAAAACTGTTGTGACAAACTGAGCTTATTGGGACAATTTGATGACAGATTTCTAAAATAGAAAGTCATGGAATACTTAAAAGAATCATCTCAGGAATTAACACGTTCGATCAATCGAAGCGCTCTCGATCGATCGGACATCTTCATCCTTCAATCGATCGAAATGCCTTCGATCGCTTCACTATGGCTCTGGTTCGATCGATCGAAATACCTTCAATCGATCGAGCCCAAGGTTTCTAAAGATTGCATGGCAGAGATTGGAAATCAATGTTTCATCATATATTTCCAACATCTAATCTACGGAAACATAATTAAATTAATACAACAACAGTAAACTAAGACAATCATAATAACTATATCAATAAACAATCAAATACAATAAAGGAATAGAAAAACCTGGAAATAATCTGAAACAAACTTGTAATAATCATGAAACCAACTTAAATCTTGAATAATCTTCAATATAACAATGAAAAAGAGGAAAAATAATATGAATCTAACCTAACTTACTCCTAATCTAACCCTAAAATTACCCTAAATTGTTGTTTTTCGCGTTCTGGAGCGTCCTCCCTTCGTCTGGCGTCAAAACGACTTATATATAGGGTTTCTACAGAGTTTACGAAACTTTTGGGTGAACATGAAGTTCAATCGATCGAGCTTAGTTCGATCGATCGAAGGTTCGATCGATTGAACTCTCCTCAATCGATTGAACTCTCTGATTTTGACAACTCTGCGCACCGATGGGAGAATGGCCATAACTTTTCACTCGGACCTCGGATTGACCTCCCGTTTGTGGCCACGCGACCGTAACTCAAAGATCTATATTTCATATCTCTGGGAAAATATTCCAAATCTAAAGTTTTCACTGTCGAAATTGGCATTTTCTCAGCTGCTTCTGTTGTTCTCTTCACCAGAACCACTTTTCTTTAGCTCCACTTCATTGATTTACATCCTAATACCTATAAAACAATGCATAAACACATGTTTTAGCATTAACACAATAAAAAGAACATTTCTATTAGAATATACCTAAATCTAGGGACTTGGGGATAAAAGTATGCATAAAAGACCATATAATATGCTATGAATATGCATTTTTCACCTCGAATCAGTGGATATCAGATTATCCGGCGCAGTGCACTATCGATTGCCATGCTCTCTTACTTCCTCTTCTAGCCGTCTTCTGACATTCTCGTACCCATCGCCTGTAGTCTATGAGAGATGAAGAGTGTCGTCATGCTAGTTCTTGGAGAGACCTTGATAGGATTGGATCAGGCTCATGCCACTGGGACCATGTTATCTATGGGAGCCCCTTTCGTCCTGCAGCTTTGGCTCATGGAGTGCTTGGATCTCTTCGTGCATCCTGCGCACCTTCGTGGGTCACTTCCCTATGATCGCATTAAGGTTTACCATTTGTTCTGCTCGGATGATGCATGGCTTAATTGGCTCAAAAACCCCTCTCCTGGTGATATTCGCTGGTTTTGCCCAAATTGGTCTTATCGCTCTGTCGCAGTGCGGCTTCCTAGGAAGCCCAGTATCTGGTTGCCTGGCTTGCACTCTACTACTTTCTACATTTCCGACCGAGTGGTTATTCAGTATGGGCTTCTCCAAGATATTACTGAGGCTCTTACTGTTGATTTTACGAGAGGTTCGATCATGCGCCCTTCCATTGTGAAGGCTTTTATTGAAGCTTGGCATAACAGAGTGTCAGCCCTTTTCTGGAGGGTCCCTACTTCGATCGCGTCTACTACTGAGTACCTTCTTCAGATCCAGATGCTGATCCAAGGACAGACTTTGTAGACATTCGTGGAAGAAAATAAAATAACAGGACAAAGCTTTATTTTAAAAAATTTCAGACAAGTCCTTTTACGCTTTTGGATGTGATTTTCTTATTTCTCTTTTCGAAAAGTGCTTTCATGCTTTAGGAACAGTTCTAACATGTTTAATCAAAGTGTTCACTCCTCCGATTATTCCTTTATGAAAATTCTCCCTTTTAATGTCTTTTCTTGGCTCTTTATCTTTCTTTGTATCTTGCTTAAAGGTTTACTCATTCTATGCCATGAATTCACGTTTGCTTCTTTATAGTACTCATTATGATAGTCTGGAGATCCAGAGATGGGTTCAAGGTAAATATCTGGGTTCTTTGGATAGCAAACGAAGTTTGCCCCTGGTTTTGGGGCTTCGAAGTGGTTCACGACAAGCGCTAGTTTGCCTCTAGTTTAGTACAGGGTTTTTCTTTTTGGGTTTTGGTGGACTGAAGGCTTTTGGGGAGCCCACCTACTTATCCCCGAATGGGTATCAGATCTGTAGTAGTTTGGTTTTTTACGGCTCGACGGAAAGTGCCTTTTAGGCAATTATTAGTGACCGAACCGAGTAGGTTGCCTACGTATCCCCTAGTGGGAATCAGGTCAAGCATAGTTCATCTATGCAGGAGGTTTTGAAAGAAGCGGTTTCAAGCAAAGTATTTTTTTAGGCGATCAAGGTTAATTGGTTGTTTAAATTCAACCCCGTCTAGGTCCATAAGATAGGACGCTCCTCCAGAGAGGAGAGTCTTAATGATGTATGGCCCGACCCAGTTGGGTTTGAATTTTCCTCTGGGGTTATAAACAGGCACTTTCAGTTCTTTAAGGACCAGGTCACCCTCAGCAAGCTTCCTTGGGCGGACCTTTTTGTTGAATGCACGAGCTATCCTCTTTTGATATCCCCGAGTATGATTTATTGCAGCCAACCTCTTCTCATCAAGCAACATCAATTCCTCATACCTCCCCCGCGTCCATTCTAACTCGGTTACTTCGTATTCAGCCAAAACTCTTAGAGAGGGTATCTTTACCTCGCCTGGAAGGACAACTTCCATTTCGTAAACTAAAGAATAAGGCGTAGCCCCTGTAAAAGTTCTTAGGTAAGTCCGGTATCCCCATAGCGCGAATGGCAGCTTCTCATGCCAATCTCTATGGGTGTCTGTCATTTTTCCCAAGATTGCTTTAACATTCTTATTTGCTGCCTTACCACCCCATTCGTTTGTGGTCTATACAGAGATGACTGATGACGAGTGATTTTATATTTTTCTAACAGCGGGATGACTTCTCCTTGGAAATGACTGCCATGATCGGAAATGAACTCATTTGGTCCGTATCTACAAATTATGTTCTTTTCGATGAAGCTTACCATATCCCTGGCTTTCAAAGTCGCATACGAGACTGCCTCTACCCATTTGGTGAAATAATCAATTGCCACGATTATGTACGGGTGTTCATTGGATGCCTTTGGAACTATCTCACCAATGATATCAATGCCCCAAACAGAGAAAGGCCATGGCATGGTCATGCTATAGAGCTGGGAAGGTGGAGTATGCATCAGATTTGTATGGATATGACACTTATGACATCTTATGACGTACTCACAACAGTCTTTGTCCAAAGTGGTCCAGTAATACCCTTGCCGAATTATCTTTTTGTCCAACATATGTCCATTCATATGGGATCCACAAACTCCTTCGTGTATTTCTTCCATCATTCTCTTAGCCTTGATCCCCTCCATATAAACACTCCAGATTGAACCCGGTATACAACTTTTTCCACAACTTATCCACATAGATCAAAAATTGGGCAGAGAACCTTCGGACTGCCTTTCTGTCCTTCTCTGAAGCTCCCTCGGGGTATTCTCCTTTCTTAATGAAATTCCAAACATCCACGTACCAAGGCAACTCACCTCCTTCTTCTATGATTGTGATCATCTCGAACGAAGTTTGGTTTCTGATTTCTATGGATAATGGTGTCATGGTGACTCCCCAAGGGATTTGTATCATTGAGGCCAAGGTTTCTAGGGAATCATCCAAGTGGTTCTCTTCACAGGGGAGGTAGTAGAACGATATCTTTTTGAACTGTACTTTCAGACTCTCTAGATAATCGTGGTAGGGTCTCAACTTTTTGTGTTTCACCCTCCAACCACCTCGCACTTGAGATATAATCAAATTGGAATCTCCGAACACATCGATCTTTTCAACTTTCAGAGCTAAGGCTGCTTCCATCCCAATTATGCATGCTTTGTACTCTGCGGTGTTATTGGTCGAGTCATACCTGAGTTTGACGGCCAGTGGGATAGGGGTCCCATCGTGTGCTATGAAAATGCTTCCAACCCCGTAGCCTAATTGGTTGGCGGCTCCATCGAAATACATCTTCCACAGATCCTCTTTCAACTCCATTACCCCTTCGTCGGGAAACTTGAACTCCCCTTTCTTCTCAGATTTTATGGCAAGGTCGGCTAGGTATTCAGCAACGGCTCTTCCTTTAACAGATTTAGAAGTGGCATATCTAATATCGAACAACATCATGGTCCAACAGGAAATTCTACTGGTCAAGATAGGCTTTTCGAATAGGTATTTGAGTGGGTCCATTCAGGAGATTAGGATAATGGGAAAGACCAACATGTAGCGCCTAAGATGACAGGTACACTAGACTAGTTCCCAACAGGCTTTTTCTAAAGGTGAGTATTTCAGCTCGTATCCGTTCATCCTCTTGCTCAAATAATAAATGGCTTTTTCCACATGCCCCTCTTCCCCTTCTTGGGCCAACATACACCCCATTGAATCCTCGAACACAAAAAGGTACAATAATAAAGGCCTCCCGGGTGAGGGTGGTGATAGGACATATGGGTTTTGGAGGTAGGTTTTGATCTTATCAAAGGCTTGTTGACACAGGGTATCCCATTCAAACTTCTCTCCTTTTCTGAGTAACCTAAACAACGGGTCACAGGATAAGGTGAGTTTTGAGATGAAACGGCTTATGAACTGTATTCTACCCAGAAATCCCCTTAACTCTTTTTCTTTCTTGGGCGGCTGCATTTCGACTATGGCCTTTATTTTGGTCGGGTCCACCTCTATCCCTCTCTGAGTGATAAGAAACCCCAGCAACTTTCTGGTAGTGACCCCGAAGGTGCACTTCTAGGGGTTCAAGCTCATTCTGAATTTCCTCAACCTCCCGAAGTATTTTCTTAACACCTCCAAGTGACCTCTTCTTTCCTTAGATTTTACAACCATATCGTCCACATACACCTCTACCTCTTTATGAATCATATCGTGCAATAATATTGTAGCAGCCCGTTGGTAAGTTGCGCCCGCATTTTTTAGCCTGAATGGCATTACTCTATAGCAGTATGTGCCCCATGGTGTGATGAAAGTGATTTTCTCCCTATCATCGGGCGTCATTAAAATCTGGTTATACCCTGAGAACCCATCCATAAAAGATAGGAGTTCATGTCTCGCCGTATTATCCACTAACACATCAATGTGAGGTAAAGGAAAATCGTCCTTAGGGCTGGCTTTGTTCAGATCCTGGAAGTCGACACAGACCCTAACACGACCGTCCTTTTTTGGGACAGACACTATATTGGCAATCCATTCTGGATACTCGGTGACCATTAAGAATCCGGCTCTCAACTGCTTTTCAACTTCCTCTTTGACTTTGAGTGCCCATTCAGGCCTCATTTGCCTCAATTTTTGTTTTACATGTTTTGAATTGGGGAAGATGGGGATGTGGTATTGGACTATCTCTGGATCAATTCCTGGCATATCACTATAAGACCATGTAAAAATATCTTTGAATTCATTTAATAGATTGATTAATTCTTTGCTTTCTGCTTTGCTAAGTGTAGAGCCAATAAAAACATTTTGAGGATTATCTTCATTTCCTAGATTGGTCGTTAGAGTGTTCTCAATGATTTTACATGCAGATTCTTTTTCTTTTTCGATTAATTTTTGCAATTCATCTGGTATTTTATGATCATCACATTCATCACATTCATTAAGCGCATTCGAGTAGGCAGAATTGGTCATGCTTTCATTGATTTTCTTTGGAGCAATTACAACAAACATAGAAATTGAAAGATGCCTCATTTGGGCCATTACAGACTCTGGGTGTGGGGGATACCTATCACTAGACTCAAAAACCCACTCTTTCTTGCTTTCTCCTCCCAGATCGGTGATGAAGCACTCTTTTAGTTCCCCTATCTTGGTAATCTTTTCCATTTCTTCTTTCTCGGGTTTTCCCATGTCATTCTCCTCGTCTTGCACCTCTTCTACCAATCCCTTAGCATGTTCTTTTTCGGCCTTGTCTTCCACGACCCCTTCTTGGCCCGTTTCCTTGGTCTTTGTGCTTTCCTTGCTGTAGACACCCCAATTTTGACCAAACGTTGAATTAAGGGGAGTAAGCGTCCGATTAATCTAGGACTTCCAAAGATGATTCAAACTCTTCCAAAAGCTCTTGCAATTCAAAAATAAAAAGGAAAAAGAAAGAAAAGGAAAGACAGAAGAAAACGGCACACAGTGACCTCTGCGACAGTCACGGGCTGCCGTACGACAGTCCATGGAGTGCCGCACGGCATTCTGTGAGTGCCGTTAATTCCAGAAAATGCCGCGAAAAAAAAAAAAATTTTAAAACTGGATGGCAATCCGTAAAACTTCTCCGGCATTCATTGAATGCTGTTACGACATTCACTGAATGCCGCTCTGGCACACACTGAGTGCCGCAATGGCACTCACTGAATGCCGCCTTTTGTAATAGCCAGCTGTAAAATAGCACACTTTGTACCTTCAAGAAAGGACATTCGGGGTTAGGGTTTTGCCCCTGAAATGGCTGGAATACCCCTCCAAAATCTGCATATATAAGGAAGGTGTATATCCTACTACAAAAGGACTTAGAATATTAGAATGTTAGGATCCCAACATTGATTCTCCTTCACAATTTTCCAAATTAAGATAGTAATAGAGAGACTTGTTTGGAAGAGTTAGGAGAAGAGTTTGATCATTACTTGGAAGGCCTTGAAGAAACTAAGAAGTTGAGGATACTTAGAGGTAAAACTCTTAACTAATTAGTTTATTTAGTAGTTCAATCACAATATTTAGATGCTTAGGATCTTTTACACATTTTCAAAACTTCTCTTCCCACCTCATTTCATCACATACCACATATATTATGATTGAACTTTCATCCCATTAGTTTGGATCAAAGTAAGTTTAGTGTTTGAAGCTTAAAATAAATCTTGAAATAGAACCTTAGTCTTTTTTTGCTTGTGTTTGTTTAGATTCATGAGACTTTCAATGTCTTATTTGAATCTTAGCATTCAAAATCCAATATTCTCATGAACTTATGATTTATGAGAGGATTGAGGTTGATTTTAGTATATGGAGTCAATGAGTCCAAACTTCATCTATAGTTTGAACTCATTACTTTGAGGTTTTATAAAGTCTCTTATACTTCATTGAAATCCACAAGTTCAAATGTCTTTAGTCTCCAATGACCATCAAATGGTAGGAGAAATAATTTGAATCTAAGCCTATCTTCATGGTTTAGGTTCCTTGTCTTGAGGTTTTATGAAGTTTCTTCATACTTCGTTAAAATCCATGAGTTTAAGAGTCCTTAGTCTCCAATGACCATCAAATGGTAGGAGAAATAATTTGAATCTAAGCCTATCTTCATGGTTTAGGTCCCTTGTATTGAGGTTTTATGAAGCTTCTTCATACTTCATTAAAATCCATGAGTTTAAGAGTCCTTAGTCTCCAATGACCATCAAATGGTAGGAGAAATAATTTAGCTTAAGTCCATCTCTAGGGCTTAGGCTAATCCTTTTCTTAAAGTCTTGTGAAGTTTTTCATACTTTACTAAGACCTACATGTGTGTGTGTCCTTAGTATTCAATGACCATCAAGTGGTAGAAGAAATGGTTTAGGTTAAGCCCAACTTCATGGTTTAATAGCTGGGGTTAACAAATGAAAGTTGAACTTGAACAAATGGTGTAGTGAATTCAATGATCATCAAGATTTCACCAAACTGCCTAAGGTCGCCACCCGCGGGACCTTGCTCGTGCGAACCCTCGCTCGCGGGGGCGAATTGTCATAGAAAGGCCACAGTTTCAATTTAAAACAGTTTTCAGAAAAATGTCTGGTCGCGCGCGCTCGCTCGTGCGGGTCGCGCGGGCGAGATGTCACAGTGTCGTCTTCTTCTTTCTTTTTCCCCTGTTTTGAAATCAAAGGTTGGTTTTTACCCATTTTGAAAACTTAATCCCAACAGGACTTCTAATATATGAGTGTCTCCCTTTTTCCGCATAGATTTCAAATATGAAATCAGAATTTCATAAATCAATACACAGGTCTAGATTTTATCAACAAAAGGCGGCAAAACTTTAAGTCGACCGTTATGAATTAGCTTTTGAAATTTGAAATGGAGCCTCGTGGGATTGAGACCTTTCATTTGATATAAAGAAATCACATTTCTGTGACAGTTTTTCTGCTCGCTATTTTTGTACCCTTAACGATATATATATATATATGAGATATATATATATATATATGTATCTATAGTCACAGTTTATATAAACTGAAATTAATAGGGAAGCTTACCCAAATAGAACTTCAAAACAATAATCCAAGATTGAATTGACTGAGTATATAAGTATTTGATTTTGTGTGTGTGTGCTATAATATGTGTGGGTATATAGATTAATATATGTGTGTGTGTGTGTGTGTGACCGAGAGAGAGAGAGAGAGAGAGAGAGAGAGAGAGAGAGAGAGACAGAGAGATTGTTGAGAGGAATTGTTGAGAGTCTAGATATTATGAGACCTTGGTGTGTATATATAACCATAAAATGATTGGGCACCAAGCATATAAATACATACAGTACACACGCATACACTGTGCACTGATTTTTGTGTGGTCTCCAAGTTTAACAAGGGGGATTCTTGGGTGTGTTGAGCTCACGCAATGATACACACTCGTAGGTAAAATTATACTGCTTAAATCTCAAACCTGGTATATTTTTATTATCAAAAATGCGAAATTAAAATATGGGGTATTACAAGTACACACCCTAGTCCTTGATATGACGCGTCACTAAAGATAGTGAACTTCTCATCAGGCTTGGGTATTGCTAGTACTGGTGCAGTAGTGAGTCTCCCTTTCATTTCTAGAAAGGCGCGTTCATGTTTCTGTATCCACTCGAATTTTAAATTCTTCTTTGTCAATCCAGTCAATGTTGCAGCTATTTTAGAAAACCCTTCAACAAATCTTCTGTAATAGCCTGCGAGTCCCAGAAAACTCCTAACCTCTGTAGGGTTGCTCAACCTAACCCAGTTTGACACAGCATCTGTCTTGGACGAATCCACAGAAATTCCTTGAGATGACACCTTGTGTCTCAAAAATTTCACTTCTTGTAACCAGAACTCACACTTACTGAACTTGGCATACAAGTGGTGGTCCTTGAGTGTCTGCATAGATGTTGCTCGTGTTCTTCCTCTGACTTAGAATAGATCAAAATATCATCAATGAAGATGATGACAAACTGATCCAAATAAGGCTTGAACACTCTGTTCATCAAATCCATAAACACTGTCAGGGCATTCGTCATTCCAAACGGCATCACCAAAAATTCATAGTGACCATATCGAGTTCTGAATGCAGTCTTAGGTATATCTTCCTTTCGTACCCTCAACTGATGATATCCTGACCTTAGGTCTATTTTGGAAAATGTCGTAGTTCCTTGTAGTTGATCAAATTAGTCATCGATCCGGGGTAAGGGATACTTATTCTTGATAGTCACTCGGTTCAATTCTCTGTAATCGATACACAACCGAAGTGTTTTGTCCTTCTTCTTTACGAATAATACTGGTGCTCCCCAAGGCGATGTACTAGGACGTACAAAACCTAGGTTCTTGAGCTCTTGAACTTGTTCCTTCAATTCCAACAGTTCGGTGGGGGTCATTCTGTAGGGGACCTTGGTGATCGGAACAGTACCTGGTATAAGCTCAATACAGAACTCTATACTTCTCTTGGGCGGTAAACCAGAAATGTCTTGAAATACTTCTTCGAAGTCCTTGACTATAGGTATAGACAACATTGTCGATTCTGTACTGACGACTTCGATGTTTGCTAAGCATCTTGTAAGAAACATATCTCCCAAAGGGTTACATTGAAAATCAAAGGATTGATTCTCGTTGTTAGGGAATGTAATTCATTTCCTCACACAATCCAGCTTCGCTTAATTCTGAGAGAGCCAATCCATGCCTAGGATTATGTCGAACTCCTTCATTGATAGGACTATTAGCCTTGTAGGGATTTCACGGTCTCCTAGCCGTAAAGGACAATCCTTGCACACGTGTCCTAATCTGACTACAACTCCTAATGGTGAAGTAGCCCTCAAAGCTTTCTCTAAATGATGAGGTAAGATACCCAATCTCCGAATTGTATTAACAGATATGAACGAAAGAGCAGCACCAGTATCAAATAAAACTTTAACTTGGGAGTTAAACAAAGTCAAAGTACCTTCCGCTGCTTGCTGATCAGGTTGAGCTTCTCCGTAATCTCCTTCTTCATAAATAGTTCCATCATATCCAACAGCATCCGGGATGACAGCATTCAAGCGAGTCTGATTCTGTTGACCATACGTCACCTGCTTAGGAGCAGTACAAAACTTACTGATGTGACCTGGTTCACCATAGTTGTAGCAGACTATTCCTTGCTGAGCAGCACGCCTTGGTGCCTTGCAATCTCGAGCCAGATGACCAGGGTTACCACAGTTGAAACATTTCCCAGCACTACTTCTTTCACCAACTCGAGGTTGAGTCAGATAGGTGAAAGCTTGGGTCTTCTTACTTCCGTCAAAATTCCTCTTCTGTCCTTGGGTACGATTCATTGGTGGTCTATTCCCAAAATTACCCCTCTGAGGTGGCCGGAATTCGAATTGCTTCCGATTCACTTGAGCATCTTCTTCCAAATCAGTGGCCAGGCCGACTAGTCCTTTGAAAGAATTATCTAGGTGGCCGAGAGTCAGGCGACAAATCTGCAGTGTCAGCCCTTGGTTATACTTACAAATCCTCTTTTCTTCGGTATCAACCATGTGAGGGGCAAACCGAGACAGCCTCTCGAACTGAGTAGTGTACTCATGTACCGACTTAGTCCCCTGAGTCAAATCCATGAATTCTTTCTCCCTTCTGTGCCTTTCTATAGCCGGGAAATACTTTTCCAGAAACCTTCCCTTAAATGCAGTCCATGTCATTCCCGTCGCAACTTCATTCCCAATGGTAGCTGTGACTGAATCCCACCAATCTGTGGCGGCATCAGTCAATTGGAAAGTAGCTAACCTTTTCTTGTCCATCTCATTGCACTAGACAGCCTCGAACATGCGGTCCATCTGTCTTAACCACTGTTCAGCTTTCCATGGTTCCGCGGTACCCGCAAACTACTCGGGCCTTAGTGCACGGAATCTCTCCAGCAGCTTATCTCCAGTCTGATGGCCTCATCGGTTGTCATTCGTATTACTGATTCTTTCCAAACGTCTGACAAATGCTTCGAACATCCCCGTAGAATAGGCAGCCTCAGGGGCTCCCTCGATCAAATTCCTGTCCCTCCTGGGTCTCCCAGCCATTCTATGCATAACATGATAGAGGAATGAGAAACATGTATGAAGTAGTACTACGAAGTAATTTAAATGATGACAACATTCAAAAGAGTATATTTTATATATAACTTCTTGTCAAGTTGATACAAAAAGCGTGTATGATCAGGTCAATGCCTACCCTATCTATATGGGTTAGGACACATATTGTCCATGCAAGAGTTAATGCCAAAAATGGGGTCATTGTCCTACACTATAATGCATATAATTACAGTTGTAAAAAGAGACAGAGCTAATAGTTAAAAGTAGTTAATATGTACAAGGTGATATCTAAGAAATCAGTCGTCTCCGTAGGCAGCTATCAGGAGATCTAGCGTGTCGTCGAGGCGAAATCGCTGAACAAGGAACGGGCCCACCAAATCAAAATCAGAGCTCTGAGAGGTTGATGAGGAAGTAGGCGCTGGGACATCTGCCTCAACTGGCACCTCCTCAGGAAGAACTAGCTCAAGTGCTAGCTCCTCCTCGAGCTCAGCGGCGAGGTCATCTAGACCTATGCCATCCTCTACATCCTCTCCACCTACTGGAACCAAATGAACAGCCTCAACATCGTCCTCGGCGATGGGAACCACTAGCGGAGGCATCTCTAGCTGTGCGAGATGGGCATACACAACCTAGATCTCAAAGGGGAAATAAGAAGCATCGCTATCAACTAGTCTCAGAATCTCAACTAGTACTACACGCTGAGCCTCTGTGAAATAGCGTATCTCAAGGCGAATACGCGTCAAATCAACAATCCCCATCACGTGAACCTGGTGATACGAGAATTTTTCTGTGTGCGCTTGTGTGCTATACCCAAGTGTGGGTAATCGTGCAAGTAGTAGTCTGGTTAAGTCCAGGTCGATCCCACAGGGAAGGTGTTAAACTAATTACTTAGATTAATCTCAAACAAGAATATAAAAATCAATATTGTAAATAATGCAGAACACAAAGTCCCACAACTTATCAACTACTAAAGATAAAACAATAAAACTAGATTAAACTAATTACCAACTAATTAATTAAAGCGATGATTTAAAACGTGTTTTTTCTTAATGAAGGGAAATGTTGGGAATACACAAATCCACCGCAACCTAGCCATCTACCATGCAGTTACGTTGAAGCTCAATGGAGTACATTCTCTACAGTATTCTGTATTTTTCTTAGGATAAAGAATCTATAGTCCTTTCATGTCCGGGACTATATCATCACAATGGAGTTTGAAATACACAAAAGCAGTTTAAAACAATAGTTTAGACTCTCACCTACAATGGTCGCACGATTGAAGAAAAGAATCGTGGGTCTTACCCTTTCGCGTGGACTTATTGGCGAGGAGTCGCGGATTGGGAATATGGACGGGCACGTGAGTCTCCGGCGACTAGTATGAAATGTAGAGATGTGAATGCGGACATGTTTATCATTCATGTACATATGTTGATTTATTCACTAAGCTTTAGCTTAAACAAATCGAATATCTGTGGTTATTCAAATAACCATTTCAGGTGTTAATGCTGGCGAGGAATCGCAGAAGTGAGTACGTGGGTTGGGAGTTCGCTTGTAAGGCAACTTGGAATGTTAATCTTGTAGTTTTGGGATAATAGGGATGTTGTAATAAGAATTTTTTTTTATTGTTTTAACTTATGTTTAACTTCGTATGATAGGATGGATCTTGAACGTTGTAATGGACTATAACATGTTGTAATTATGTTTGGTAATGCTTTAATACAGTTAAGATTACTTTGGAGTGCTTTTGGTAGTATGTGTTTGCTCCTTGGTTGAAGTTAGGAAACTTTTTAACTTGAAATTCTGCAGATTGGGCTGCTGCCAGGGGAGCAGTCGACTGATCCCTGCTTCAGTCGACTGAACCCCTGTATCTGTTAGCTACTGCTTCTCATTTTAACAGAAGCAGTCGACTGGGCCCCGCCTCAGTCGACTGGACCCTCCAACCTCAGTCGACTGGAATTGCTATAAATTCCCTGCCTCCTCCCGTCGACTGAGCAGGCAACTGAACCTCTGCTTTTGAAAATGTGTTTTGTTTTCTGCTGTGTGTGTTCTTCAAACCTAATTTTTGGGAACGTTAATGAATTGGTTTAGCCTCGATGGCGTGCCACGGGCTTCGGTTCCGCTATTGTGGGACCGGACTGTGACATTGTAGTTGACCAATTCTAAGGTGTGTTTATAGTGCAACCTGATATGGCACACATGCATTGGATGCCGTAAAAACAGATGAGAACGGATGATCCGTCTCATATTTAATCTCATATAAATATAACATATGCAAAGCTTCAAAGTACTGATAATCAACTTTTCTCTCCCTCACTCTCGAGCCGACACAGGCGACTGCGAGGCGAGCGGGCCGGAGGCAACAGCTGCGACACAGATGCTCTCTCACTCAGAGTCAGACTCTCACTCGTCTCGACTCTCTCTCCCTCACTCAGCCGTGAGCCGTCGCCAGACGCACCGGAACTCGCATCCACACTCGCTTCTCCCGGGGCTCACTCAAGTCTCAAAGTATGCGTTTCTCACCAGAGCACCTGTGTGTGTGTGTGTGTGTGTGTTTGCGTGTTCATGGTTGGGCTGAATTTGTACTGTGTGTGTGTGTGTGTGTTCATGGTTCTTCTCTCTTTTTGGAAACCTTGTTTCTTCTCCATAAACCTTTCGATTCAAGCATTGTGATTTTTTTTTTTTTTTTTTGATTTACAGTTGAGGCATGGAAGAGATAGCAAACAGACCACCATGTAAGTGCCCTCCTCCCCCAAAACCATACCCTTGGCTCGTGTTTTACCATGGAAAAGGGTTGAGAAATCAGACTTTTCACAACATAGCAGAGCCAAACAACACTTATGTACGATCCATACCTGAGCTCCGTGGAAAGAAGGTTTGTGCTTCTTGTGATGGCTGGTTAATTCTGTGCCAAAAACCTGATCATCAGTACTCTCTATTTAATCCTGTTACTTTGGAGTTGATCAATCTACCTCCATTGACACTCGAGCCTAATAAACTTATCTCTAAATGTGTTTTATCATCATCTCCTCTAGTTCCCAATAGTACAGTTATGTTATTTGAAAGAAATAGAAGACATATTATATTCTGTGGTGTTGGAGAAAAAGATTGGACTTGGAGAAATTTCATGGAGGAGATAAATAAGATTGGGCACAATGAGGATACCTCTGATCATATTTGTTATTTGGCTAGCTGCAAAGGGAAAATATATGCCACAACCAGCACATCTAGGCTACTCTTGATTGATAGAATTGAACCAAATGACATTGTCATAAGAAGGTTGCAAGTAGAGCCTCCTAAATACACTATGCTATCAAATTTTGTTGACTTTTGGTTGCTGGAATCTTGTGAAGAACTTTTCATCATAGACATTAGTCTTGGTGGGGTTTCTTATGAGACAATAATAGCAATCGAGGTCTTCAAACTCGAATGGACTTCTATGATTTGGGTGAAAGTTGAAAGTGCCAAGGATCGTACATTTTTTTTGGACTCTCAGTTAGGAATTTCTTGTCGTGCTAGTGATCACTCAGATATACCAGGAGGTCATATATATATCACTCGCTCTAAGGATAGAAGCTTGTACTCGTACAACATTGAAGATGCTAGCTTTTCAGTTTCACTGCCTTGTCCAAATTTACCAACACCGTGGGAGTCAGCTCTTTGGATTATGCCTAATATCAGGTACACCCTTTGTACCAAATTAAGAGTTATTTTTCCCATTCTGTATATATGTCACTTTTTAGGGACTTTGTTGAAACGTCAATGTACTTTAACTACACATCTTTCAACTTTGTCCCTTATTATACAAACTCACTCGATTTTTCTTCGGTATGACATTGGAATTTTGAAGTTAAAAAAGGATAACAATGGAAAGTTGAAAAGTTTCCCCACAATCAATGTGTCCTTAAACAGTTGAAATTCCCAAATAGAACCTCTTAGTATATGACCGAGGACTATGACTTTAAAGTTTATCATTGACCTCTTATGAGGTATGACATATTATCAGTGACCTCCCTTGACTTTTGAATAATATTAGGACCTCCCTTCTCACTAACAATTGTCGATTTTAGTTGGACACTTAAAATTACTATGTTGTCCTCACTTGTTTATTATGGAATAAATATAAAAAGTTGATGTTTAGCGAAAGACGAATGTATCTTTTATTGTTTACCAATATATATATATATATATACATATACACGATCAGTCTCTTAAGTGAACAAGGTTGAGTGAACATACCCAGTGAACAAAGCCTAAAAGAACCTGTCGGCTGCCCTGCTGATCTGCGCGACTCGCTGGTTCTTTTAGGCTAAAAAAACATGTTCACTGGGTATGTTCACTCAACCCGGTTCACTTAAGAGTTTCACCGTATATATATATATATATACATATATATTATTTAATGTGTGGGCGCATTTGTCAAATGAAATACCTAATTTAAGGGCATTAATGTTAGTTCACACAAGTTTGTAAGGTTGTTTTAAGCTTTGTTTGGTTCTTGGATTTAGTGAGGGCAATGAAAAGAAAACATTGAGGAAAACTATAAGGACTATAAGGAAAATAGGAAAGAATTTAGAATAAATTGAGAAATAAATTAAACTTTTTGAATATTGTAAGTGATTTTCCTTCCTTTTTTCTTATATTACAATCATATTTTAGAAAATTTTTATTTTTAATGTTATTTAAGCTTGAAGGAAAATACAATGGAAAACACAAGGGAAATAGTTTTCCTACTTGTTTTCCTTTCCCTTTTCTTTTTCTTCACTAAATCCAATAACCAAACAAAGCGTTAAATATTCAAACACAAGCTAAGGGCAATAATGTCATTTTATTTGAAAATTTGTTGACATCACAAAATTCCATCTGTTTTCGTTAACCGTCGTTAACGGAGGGAGGTGAGTGATACAAACTTTTGAAAATAAGGGTGGTCATTGATATTATTCAAAACTTAAGGGAGGTCTCTAATATTAGGTCATACCTCAATGGCAATAAAGTTTTAAGCAAATGACGCGGGGAAGAAATAGGAGCTAGTGCATAAAGTTACCATGACATCATTTAAATGAATTATTGTTTTCTTTTTCTCAGAATTATTTTGCCAAAGCTACTATGAAATTCCTTCTCTTTTCATTTCCTTCCTCTTTCCACTCTACCAACAAGTTATTGTACCTTCTTCCCTCTCCTCCTACATTCCTAATTCCCCTTTCCATCAAACAAGTGATTCTACCTTCTTCCCTCTCCTCCTACATTCCTCACTCCCTCATTCCCTTTTCCCTCATACCAAACACGATGTTAAGGTTATAACAAGCTAATTTTTAATATATGCGAATTTGACATAATTGTTAGCAAACTATTGAATACCATGCGTTCATTACTTTTCCATTGATTTCTTGCATAATAATTTTTCAAAAAGAAGTTTGTGGTAATTGTTGTATAGTTTCTTAAGTTGCTAGCTTACAGTTATTTCATGAATAGGGCTTGCAATATTTTTTAAGTTAGCAAGCACACCAAATACATAACTGATAGACAACAACGAAGTAAAGAGGCAAAACGGGTAAAAGAGAAAGATAACACCGAAAAGAATGGGGAGGAGAAGAGAAGAGGGAAAGAAACACAGTTGTTTGATCTTCCGTTTGATATTATAAAACGCATTGCTGGTCTCCTTATTCTTTTTGATTATATGAACTTTCGCATTGTTTGTAAGATGTCTCGATTACTAGCCCCTCCAATAAAATGGAGAACAACATTAGCTGGTCTAAAGACTAATATATTATCCCCTTGGCTTGTGATTTTGGAGAAAGATGAAGGAGCATACAAGTTTGTTGACCCGATGCTTGGTGGCAGATACTTTATTACAATTCCAGAAGTGTTGGAAGGAGCTACAATCCGCTATTCTAAAGATGGTTGGTTGATGATGTCTAGAGATCGTACCGTGTTTTTCTTTAATCCCTTCACAGGCTCTATCATACAGTATCCAGATCTCCCTCTTTGTTGTGGTGTTATTTCAAGCTTCTGCTTCTTAAATGTCCCTACTTCTTCCGATTGTTTGGTGGTTGGGATTGCATCACTTCCGGTGGCGGAAGTTGCTATTCATTTTATTACTTCAGGGGACGAGGAATGGACTTATGAAGAGTTCAATAATAATCTTCTTTTTGAGCCAAATCATAATAGCCTAGTATTCCATGAGGGAGCATTTTATTCTTTGGGTCAGCATGGCAATCTTGGAGTGATTACGTTAGATGAAGAGGGGACGATTAGTTGGGAAGTTCTCGATGAGCCCAAAAGACCTTGCAACTCTTTCCATGAGAACTACTTGGTGGATTGTGGTGGAGAGCTTTTATCAGTTTTTGTTGGTAGTTTTGGAAAATGGGTTAAAGTTTTCAAGTTGAATTGCAATACTATGGTTTGGAACAAAGTAAAGAACTTGGGGAATCATACGCTGTATGTTAGTCGTACTTCATCAGTGTCAGCACTATCAAGAACCACTGCTATGCAAGACACAGTTTACTTCCCCAGAATTAGTGAAGACAGCATCATTTTCTATTCTCTTCGGGCAGGTAAATATCATTCTTTTGGGACCAAGGAGTCGTTAGAGAATCATTACAATACAAGGCAGCATCTAAACTGCGGTTGGATTGAACCTAGGTGGTTTTGAGCTACAAGTATTTTGATTTTTGGGATAGTGTTTAGAATTCTTTATTGGTGATGTGGTTATATTGTTCTCGCTGTTTTTACAAGTGTTGACTTGTTAGAGTTGTTACAATAGCTTATCAGAATTTCGTAATTTGAATTTTTGTGGAACAAAGTAGAATGTACCGTTGCCTATGTTTTTATTTTTCTCTGTTAGTCATTTTGCAGTAGGCAAGTATGGACTACGTATGGATGTTGGTATTTTGTTATTGTAGTGTCTTTATCTTGAGGGTTACTTTTTGTCCCTGCAGCTTTCTGAGGGTTTTTCTAAGACATTTCTAGCATTGGCCTTCGAGAGAAATCTTAATAGCACGAGACAAACAGACTTCAGATTGGTGCAAATACTGAAATGCTATTAGATCTTAGAAAGATCCAACTGAAGAAGGGGAACTACTTAGAAATGTCTTAGAAAGGACCTCAGAAGCTACAGCAACAAAAAGTAACCCCCAAGAAAAAGACACTACAATAACAAAATGGGCAATGCTATGGGCCCTAACAAATTCTAGTAACACTTATTAACACACTCTATCTCTCTCCTAGTGGTACTTCGGGGTTCACTGTTGACCCGAATCCGTCGCCATCGCCGGAACTGGGACCAGCCGTCCCTCTCTCTCTCTCTCTCTCTCTCTCTCTCTCTCTCTCAAGTGTAGCTTAAATACAACTGGAGCTTGGAGCCCATTCTCACCAACCAAAAAATGGCCATCCTGATTCAGGATAACCCATTTTTGCTATGATTCATTTTATTTTGCTGTGATTCATGATTTGACAAGTTTGAATACAATGTATTGATACACTAGATCAATCAATGAAATTGTTGTTCAAGGAAAATATATATACACATATATATATATATAGTGGCTTTGGTGTTCTGAAAAAAAATTACTGTAATAAATAAAATGGACTGATATTTGGTAGATTAATGATGCTAGATATGTGAAAACATGATCTAGCATAAAGCATGCCCATTGCCCGCAAGTGGAGGAAGAGTTGTGAAATCTAAGTCCTTGGAGCATATATAAAGGCTTTGATGAATTCTAAATCCTTTTGGATCAGAATATTTATTCTTTTATTTTATTTTATAAGTCACTGTAATGTTGGCCATACTCTACTTCTTTTCAAAACACAAACCCAAATCTCCACCTCCTCACAAGTTTAAGATGAAAGTAAGAAAAACACACAGTAGACAATTATTAGAATGCAAGTGTTCAAGAAATGCACTGAGAAACCAATACAATTAGACACAGATTGACAGCTGTAAGTCTGATTAGTACTTGACAGCTTCCTAAACAATTATAGATAGTGGCAGTATTTGGTCCAGCTCCGGCTCCGTCGACGGATTCGGGTCAACGAGGGGGCTGCGCTGTGAGCAGAAGACATTTGGGGGAGATTGGGGGAAATGGGAGGAATTTAGGTCATTTAGTGTTAGATTAGTGTGGGGCCTATAGGAATTTTTTAATTTTTTGCTTAGATAGACTTGTGGTTGTGGGTCATTTAATGGGGTAATATTTGGGATACAACCTTCATACAACTTTTATACAACCTCCCCAAAAGATGTATCTATCTCTTTCCTGTGTCACTGTGGGGTCCAGTGACATCACAGGAGAGAGATAGACACATCTTTTAGAGAGGTTGTATGAAAGTTGTATGAAAATTGTGTCCCAAATATTACTCTTTAAGGGGTCATTTGGTGTGTATATGTATCATTATTTATTATTATTATTTTTTTTTTATAACAATGTTTTGAGGCGATTTTGATTCATGAAAGAAGGTTAATACATTGACGTACCATACATTAATGTTACTTACGTGGGCCTTTTAATTAGCAATTTTTATGGACCCAAATTCTGAGGTTTCTCACTCGGGTAATATTTGGGGGCACAAACAAATTTCACAAACACTTACACTCATAATTTATTTCTTTCCTGGGTGGCACTGTGGGTCCAGATAATTTCAGTGGACTCCACAGTACCACCCAAGAAAGAAATAGACTGTGGATATAAGTGTGTGAAATTTGTTTGTGCCCCTAACATTGTTGTTCTCACTCAACCTTTGACACAAAAAAAAAACTCTTAAAACAACTTTATTCTTCTTCCTTAGTCCTTGTTATAAGGGTTTCACCTTTGTGGTTAGGCCCATTTCTTCTTTACCCCATTATAGTTCAAAAGTAAATCTTTAACTCCCTCGCAATTTTGGACTAAAGTGAAACTATCAAAATTTCTTTCAAAATAGTTTTCACATGGGGACGAAATGATAAAATTAGCCCCACATAGGAGAGTTTAATTTTCAAAATTAACCCTACATAGGCATTTAACCACAAAATTAACCCCCTAAAGGGACTAAGGGCCCGTTTGATAAAACTAAAAATTAAGTGAAAATTAAGTGTTGAATTTTAAGTACTGGAAATTTTAAGCAATTGAGCTTTCAATACTGAAAACAATGTTTTAAGTACTGAAATAGACTGCATTCAGTGATTATCTTCAGTAGAAATTTTACATTTAAAGTTTTCAGTGATTTTTTGGCTACTTTTTCAATTAAGTGGTACATTATCAAACACACTGAAATAATATAAGTGCTGAAAATTTTCATTTTCAACACTTAATTGGATTATCAAACACCCCCTAAGTGTTAAAAATTAGTTCCACACAAGAGGTTAAATGACAGTATTATCCCCACAGGTGATTAACCCCAAAATTAACCTCACAAAGGGACTTAGGTTGAGTGTTAATATTTTTGGCCAATTTTAGAATTTTTATCAGTTTTGAGTAGAATCTTACCAGTTTCACTAGAGTCTGAAACCATTGGTGGGGGGGGGGAGGTCACTTGAGTCTGAAACCATTTGGGGGGGGAGGGGTTAAGTGTCCACTTTTGAACCATGGGGGTGAGGGATAAAATGAAAATGGGTCTAAACACAAGGGGGTAAAATGTATTTAGCCCCCGTTGGCTTTCTTAATATTTGTTAATAGAAAATTTCTATGATACATCTAAGTGTTTTGGATGTATAATACCTTCTAATTATTTTAGGGACAATTCTATGGATACAACTTTTATGCACAACTTTAAAAAATGTGTCTATCATGTGTCACTTCTGCGTCATTGTGAAGTCCACTGACATCACATGAGAGAGATAGACAGATTTTTTTGAGTTGTGCACCAAATTTTATCCTTATTTTAGTTACCAAATGTTACACATGGGTTCCAAAATGTTGCAACTCAAAACTGGTTTGCTATTAAAAACTAAAGTGGTTTTCAAAGTTAAAATACTTTGAGACCAAAGTCACAACATTTTGACACCAAATAAAGATGTATCATAGAATAATATTGTGATTTCTAAATTTATTGTACAAAAAGTGTAGAAATGTAATTACAATTAATTATAGTTAGGCTACATAATTTACATTTGAAGCTGTTTTTGGTATTTTTACCGCCACAGGAGTTAGGCAAAAAAATTAAGACAAAATAAATGGAAATATCGAATTTTCCAGGTGGTCTCACCGCTACATCAGAGAAAACCTTTTAGTGAAACAACATGATTTTCTGTGAAATTGTTTTAAGTCGTTAGTCCGGAATGAAATTTGAAACCACAACATTCCTCAATCCTTATTCCTTAATTTTTTTATTTTCTGTGTGTAATGGCTGTTTGGTAACCAAACAAATAATGAAAAAGCCCCCCCCCCCCCCCCCCCCCCTCCCTTTCTATTAAAAAAAATCCATGAACCTAGCAAAACTGGCGGTTGAGAGTTCGATCCCTTGGGGGATTTTTTTGCTTGCCCCTCTGTTGTTCGTCAATCGGAATGCGTGTCACTTGTTAGACTTTGTTGTGGGTCATTTTGGGGCTTTGGAGTTAGATTGGAGTGGGATGGATGTGTGTGTGGTGTGTGTCCTGCCATAATCTAGATAAGTATAAAATAAATAAATAAATAAATTTAATTTGTTGGGGATGATGATGAAGCTCACTATACTATAATTAATTGTCCCAAGTAAAAAATCAAATACTATAATTAATTGTTATTTAAGCCTAATAGCGTTCTGATTCTGACCGGTATATGGGAGGCTAGATCAGTCCTTCCATTTCCCTTCAGGTATCTGACTTGCTGCTCAAACCATACCTGCCTTCTGATCTCATCTCAACTGAACTTATAACAAAAATAAACATGGAAAATATATATATATATATATATGTATATACTAGTGTGGGTGCACGTGTCGGATAGTTGTATTTCTAGATATATTGTGTATTAATTTTGACATTAGAGGTAATAAGATGTTAAAACAGTTAAATAGGAAATTGTAAATGTAACTATTTAATCTAAAACTCTTCTGACGGAAGAAGTTGATAATTATGACTATCTTATACATGAGTAGTAAAGGTAACTAATAAAGCGCCACTAAAAATATATGACACAAGTAGGGTATTTCCTCTAAAAAATGGCATGAACGTATTTGTAGGTCTTAATTGATATTCGAATACAATCTATAAATCCTGAATTTGAGGGAAGAAGTTGACCAAAATGTAAATATTAGTGATCAATTCATAATAGCTACTAAAATAACCACTTTATTTGACATTTTAGATATACCAAACTTAATTTTTAGAGAAGAAGTTGACCAAAATGTGAAATTAGTGACCAATTCCTAAATAGTCACTAAAATAGCCACTTTTTAATTTTTTTTTTAAAGTGAATAATAAATATCCCAAAACGTGCTGACCTAAATGCAATTACACATATTACAATGTATGAATCCTAAATTTGAGAGAAGAAGTTGAGCAAATTGGAAATATTAGTGACCAATTCCTAAAAAACCACTAAAATAGCCACTTTTTTTGACTTTTTATGAAGTGAATAATAAATATCCCAAAAATTATTGATCCAAATTTAATTAGACACAAATTGTTGATTGAAATCTCATTTGAGAGAAGAAGTTGACCAAATTGTAAATATTAGTGACCAATTTCTAAATAGCCACCAAAATAGCCACTTTTGTTGACTTTTTTTGAAGTCAATAATAAATCTCCCAAAAATTATTGACCCAAATGTAATTAGGCACAAGATTGTTGATTAAAACCTCATTATTATATTAAATAAAATTTCAAAAGCTGACTTGAATGTAATTATTTGTCCAAAATGACAGATATACCCTCACACAAATCAATATATCCTTACGATGTATAGATAGATATATGAGTAATTATGATATCGTGAAGGGCAAAAGAGGAAGTTCATATTTTTTGACGTGCTTACTAAATGTGGTTGTCTTCTTATTATATAGAGTAGATATAAGAGAGAAAAAGTGAAATAAATTAAGATGGGATTGTCATTGAGTAGTAGTCTCCAGTCTTATTTGAAGGTGATTGATTGCAATTTGCAACTATATTTGGCTGGTTTCAAGTAGGGATTGGATCAATAAAGTTGAAAACCTAAGAGCATTTCCATAGATTACTTCAAATTAATTTGTCAATGTCAAATTCTTTTGAAGAGTAATATTTGGGACACAACTTTCATACAACCTCCTTAAAACTTGTGTCTATCTCTCCTGTGTCACTGTGGGAAATTGACTTATCGGTTGGAGACCTTAGAAGTTAGAAGTAGAGCACTCTCACCTACCAACCAGAAAATGTAGCTTCGGGTGGACATGCTCTAATCAGATACCCAGCAACAAAAAAGATGTAACCTCTGGAAATTTTTTATCAGCTGAAGTCAGAAAAAATATATACATACCACGCACACTTGCACTACATAGACTCACACGCACAGTCACACACACAAACAGCAGCAGAAACACGCAAATGGTACCGAGATGGATCCTTGATAATGACCACCCAAAATGGCTCAAACACAGTAAGAAGAGAGGTGAAAGCTAAAAAGAACCGAGTGTAACTGCAAAAACCTAGAAAACAGTAGAAATAATGTTGGAATAGTCACAATAAAAAATGAATTTAATTCTAAATTTCTAGGAAAAGGTAACCCGGAAAGAATTTTCAGGTCGATAGTTTCTTCTGTTAGGAGCGTAAAGATATATTACAATCAACTAATCAGAAGAAATGCAGTGCCAAAACAATAGGCACATCAATAATTGTTGAATTACATGATTGCAACCACTGGCTGCTTTTCAATTAAGCAAGTCAATTAATAAAATTAAAAAAAAAAAAAAATTCATGTGATGTAATACAAGATCCATAAACCATATAGCATCATACAGAAAATACGGTGCTTAAAATTACTTCCTACTCTTGTGTGTTTTAAGATCAGGATAGAATCAACAAGAAACAAAATTGATCAGCTAAAGAGTGTGATTCTTTTCTATTCTTTTAATTTTCCTAATAGTATATGAATTGAGTTCAAACTCAGTAAGTAGATTTAGTGAGGGTAACAAATAAAGCTTCAATGAGATTTTGATTTCTCGACGAGGACAATCCGCCCGTTCCACTCAGTCTTGTCAAGAGCTCTGATTGCTGCATCTGCTTCTTCATCTCTTTCCAACGACAAAAAGCCAAACCCACGAGAGTCCCCCGACCTTCATATATAAAACAATGCAAAGCTTCAACAAAATGAGAATATAACAGTTCAAACAATCTGTTTAGATTGAAATTTCGATGCAAATCTCTACAAGACTCCGAAGAAAACACATGAAGATAATATAAAGATTAAAGACAGCAATATTTACATTCTTATAAGATGATCCAGCAACACTAGTAGTGAGAATTGAGAAATACTTTTGAGAAACCTGGCACCATTGGAATAACCGCTTCAACAAGTCCAAAGTCTACATAGGAGAGAAATACTTGTGTATGCATACAAATCCTATCGAGTGATTGATTTACTATACCTGTTATTTCATCTTATGCTATGCCTTTCAACTACGGAAACAGTTGGTGATTCTCTTTTCTGAGAATTAATACAGCCAAATATGCACCTTGAAGATCAATCTCTTCCTGCAACTTGTCATGCGTGATATGTTTATTATTCTATAGTTGCAAGTATTGAGCTTACGACCAGGAAGAACAGCAATATATATGTATCGATGAGGCTTAGTGCATATGCATACAACTTCTAAATACGTTTGATGAAATGCACACTGTGAAGTGAAAAGGCAATACCAAACTGCATTAATTCTACACCTATGTGTGTGCATATGTACATATAGTAGATATAATATGTGTGTGTGTGTAGTTGTATACCATATTTGTTGAAGCAGATTTATCACTAAACACTCTAGCACTAACGGAACTCTGGGCCTCCTATGTGTGTGCATATGTACATATAGTAGATATAATATGTGTGTGTGTAGTTGTATACCATATTTGTTGAAGCAGATTTATCACTAAACACTCTAGCACTAACGGAACTCTGGGCCTCCTATATCACCAATTTCGCAAAGCATTTAATTAAATTTTTTATTTAATTGTTAGCGTGACAGAGGGTCAAATATATTTGACCACTTTCCAACACTAAGACAAGCATATTAGTTCTTTCCCATTTCAATAAATGAAAGGCAATAAAGAATACAGATACCATAGTAAAACGACTAAACAGGGCAAATTACACTTTACTCCATTAAACTATAACATGTTTTCAATTGGGTCCATAAACCTTTTTTTTTTTTTTTTTTGCAATTGAGTCCTTGAACTTCAAAAATTCATTCAATCAAACCCAAATTCGGACACTGTTAGCTTGAACTATTAGAAATTGTCACATACGTTGCGCGTAATGCTTAGCTGTCACATGTTAGGTTAAGACAAACACGGGAGATTGTAAATAGTGCGAAAAATTGCATTCAATCAAATCCGAAATCGCATTCAATCAAATTCAAAACCACATTCAACTAGATCCAAAATTGCATTCAATTATACCCAAAATCACATAATTTTTTAGCCATTCACAGTCTCCCGTGTTTGTCTTAACCTAACATGTGACAGGTAAGCATTACGCGCCACGTACGTGACAATTTCTAATAATTTAAGCTAACAGTGTCAGAATTGGGGTCTGATTGAATGAATTTTTGAAGTTCATGGACCCAATTGTAAAAAAAAAAAAAGTTTATGGACCCAATTGAAAACGGGTGTATAGTTTAATGGACTAAAGTGTAATTTGGGCGGACTAAATATATCACATGGATGAACTGTAAAATAGAGAACCTCATAAAGTACAAGGCCTGATATAAAGTGCATGACATGGTTACCTCTTATCCCGAACAATACGAATATCTCGGACCCGACCAAATCTGGAAAACTTCCTCTCCAATTCTCTTTCTGTTGTCAAAAAGTTAAACCCTGCAACAAATAGATTTCTCCCAGGCTTTCCTACTCCAGTGTTCCTGTTACGAGGAGGTGACCATGGTCTTTTTCTAGGAGACCTTTGGCGAGAACGATAGCTTGGAGGAGGAGATCTGCGTCTTGGAGAATACCTCCTCCTAAAGTCAAAACAAAATTAATTCTGAATGCAGAGGAAAAGAACATGCATTTAAACTGAGCTACCCAAAAAAAAGAGAGAGAGAAAAAAGAAAAAGAAAGTAAGAAAGAAAGAGAGAAAGAAAAGAGGCAATGAGGTCTCATCCACAAAAGACAAGAATAGATAAAAGGGCTGTTCGGGAAGCAAAGAACTGGTTCTGTGGTTCATAAGTGAACTAGTTCTAAAAATTCAAGTGTTTGGGGGCGAGTGCCCATTTCTTGCACAGGAATCCGTGCCCAGTCTAAAACTCTCTTAAAACCTGTTCTTTGTCAAACCACCATAACCTTGGTTTTCACAAGAACTAGATAGAAAGTGAGACTTGGACTAAGCCAGATCCTAATTTAACCATTCCCAAATAGGCCCTAAGAAAAGAAAATAAAGAAACAAAGAGAGCATGACAGAAAGAAGTAAGATAAGCTACGGAAGAGATATTTTTGCTTGCCACATTGAAGTACATGTGAACATAAGAAATCCCACCAAATCTCTTCTATAGAAGCTCTTCAATTGTTTCGCATCATAACCCTGTGACTGCAAAAGAACTGGGAGATGAAGATATGGTCAACTAACTAGGAGAAGCAGAGGTCAGGTCACCAGTGATTACAGTGGGCTAATTCCAGTCATGTTTTTCTAACTTCTGCTTTCAGAGAGAAAGAGAGATTGAATTTCGATAAAAGTGACTATAAAGACCGTCCAAGTCACTTTCAACCAACAAAGCTTAATTACAAAATCCCTCAAGGAGACCGCCTCTTAAATTAATATTATTTTGTAAGGAAGTACATAGCTAAAAGTTTGTGACTGAAACTATAGTTCTGCTTGCGCATGCTAACACCACAATATTTCTTTATTTCATCAATAATCCTGACTTGCTTGAGGAATCTTTATATTGATGAACTAAGACAATAGTGAAGAGTACTCTCCTACAAGTTTTGCTATCAAAATTGGTACAAGGTAATTTCGTAAGGTTCTTTTTAAGTGTTGATTATAATCAATTTATAGTGGCCAAATGGTGGGGTAAAATATGTAGATGATATAATAGACACTGATAAAAAAAATAAAAATAAAAAAAAAGTTAGAGATTGTCTACAACAAGGACATTACCGGTGAGGTGCCTAATTCAATGAGAAGCATAAAGGTTATAGAAACTCAAAATAATATTAGAAGGTAGCTACCCACAATGGTCTGACTTTATAACCTTCCAAGGTCACAAGTGATGCACATGAACAATAATTCAATTGAGATAAAGGTAGACAAATAATCAAAGACGAATATAAGAAATGGTAAAGGTGTTCGATACCCATCCTTCCCCCCCCCCCACCCCCCCCCCCCCCCCCCCCCCAACACACACACACACACACACACACAAAAAAGTGGAGATCAAAGATTACACCCCCAAGTAATATATCCTTTAGAATTCAAACCCACCAAACCATAGGTTTCTAGATCCTTGATGCAAACAATTACGATAATTATTGTATTACCTTGGAGATCTTCTGTGATGCCCTCTTGGATAAGGGGACCTAGATCGAGATCTATAATGATAGTCTCTCGACTCTCTCTTACGCCCAGAAGAGGAATCCTTTTGCCTATGCGGTGATCTTGACACTGACCTGTCCCGTCTTCGATGATTTGGAGGTGAGTAATGCTTTTTAGGTGATGAAGATGACACATGTTTCAAAGAAGAACCACCCGTATGACGGGAACCTAGCCTACCAGAGAGACCTTCTTCAATGAGACCAGACCTTTTAGGTGAAGAGGAATGTCTATGCTCATGGGATCCAGAGGAATTAGACAGAACTTGTTGTGAAGGCAACGGTTTTTTACTACTCGGAGACTGGTATATAACAGGAGAAGTATTAGGTGAAAGCGATGATCGTCCCACTGTTTCTGGTGATTTTGATCGCTCAACGGTTCTCTCGGGAGAATTATGATCAGAATGGGGTGTGTCAAGCTCTCTACTCTCAGTTGGGAGCTCCGATATTTTCTCTTCCAAGAAGGTTTCCCCCAGTAATTCATCATGGGGAGTAAAGTTTGGCCCATCCTCATTTTTTTCTTCCTCTTTTGGATCCTTCATTGAATCCATTGAATGTGCAGAAGCTTCATATTCAATTTCATGGTGTAAAACTTCTACTTCAACTTGCGACGGAGGTTTACAAAGATTACAGCCAATAAACTCCTCTGCCTCGGCTAGAAACTGGTTGTCCTTTGATGCAGATTGTAAACTCTCCTGATCATATGAAGATTTTTTTCTGTCTATAACATCATTACTAGTTTCAGCTTGCACAGAAGAATAAGGTTGTTCATGATGAGATCCAGGAATCTCATGACATAGCCCAATCCCATTATTACTTCTTGCTAAATCTTCATAAATATAATCTTCAGAATGATTTTCTTTAGTTACAACAAAATTCAGGTCTGATTCTCCAACTAAAGTAGATTCATCTTCCATTGGGAGATCATTCATTTTCTTCTCAGGTAAAAGAACATCCATGTAAACCGTTAACTTCAACTGAAATGATAGAGGTACACATTTATTAGATAACTATCGAACCCTCTGCAAACAAAAGCTAGGAAGAAATAAAGTAAGCAACCAAGACACTTATTCCAGTTAATTCAAAAGTAGCAGTACCTATGAAAACAAACCTTTCCAACAAATTATAACTAAAGGCAGCGAACCAATAATGAATCTGCAATGCATTTGTATTCTATGTGTGCCTTTGATACCTTGGACACTCAAATACTACTCTTTTTAAAAATATGAAAAGACATGCTTTCTAGAAGTAAATATCAACCTCGCAGCTACTTTGGAAGATTTACAACTGTCTTCTCATAAAAAGTTATTTAGAAAAAATCCAATTTCCCATTTTTTCCTTATTACCAAAATCCAGTTGCAGAAATGCAGAAATATAAAATATTGATGACCAGCCTCAATGATGCTCACAATATGTTCTTGATTCAATACTGTTACTGAAAGCTAAGCCTAGAATGGGGGCACTTTTAAATATCACGCATTCCTCTGTCAACATTTTTCTACCAACAATGGAAGTTACTAAATTTCATTAACTCCTCTACTTTTTAGAATTCCATGTGACCCACAAGTCCTCCAAAAGAGCGTATCCAAGTGTAGACATAATTTTAATTGCATATCGTCGTAGAATTTTAAAGGGAAGGAAGAAATTACTGGTTGAATGGATGATTTCAATCGTCACAGTGCCCGGAGTCCAACTCCTAACAGTCAACTCAAAAATTTTAGAGAACAAAACGAGTACAAATATGTGGAGCACCTTGGAAACTTCTGCACTCTCGAACTTATCATAATAATTTGGACATGGGTCTGGCCATTTGCATTGGCAGTAGAAGCAACATCTGCTTCTCGAGGGCATTAGCACATAGCATTGATGTTTAGTCTAGGACCAATTCACATCGAAAAACAAAATCAGTGCCAAAGTGTAATCAACCCACATGGATGTGACGTGACCCACCAAAACGAATGAAAGAACATAACTACAACAATTAACAATATCGCAAGTGGACTTTAAGGCTTTGTTCGGTTCATGCATTTCGTGAGGGAAAAGAGAGGGGAAAGGAAAACAAGATGGAAAACTAGTCCCATCCGTAAGGTAAAAGGAACTAGTTTTCCATCTGGTTTTCCTTTCCTCTCACCAAATCCATATCCCAAACAAAGCCTAAAAGTTCACAAGTCATTTGCAACATGTTACTCTTAATTATTGGGTTCAAAAAGAGAAATCAAGTTCTCAAATAAATGCACACATGTTTTGGTTGTGTTACTCTTCAAAGTTTTGTTTCTTCATATAAGGCTCCCGTGCAACAAAGAAAATTTTCAAGTCGAATGCGTGTATTGTGTTTGTGTTCTCCTCCTTGGAGTTACATGCCAGGAAAATGGTCACAAGTCCCAAGCAACTTGAAAGCTGTTTGATTAGTAATTTTTCCCTATGCTCATTTTTGAACTATCGATTGGTTTGTATTCTCACTCTGCTCATATTTTTCTGTCTTTTGCGTTATAGGTTCTTAGAGGTATGGCTTCGTTGTCATTTAAAGCTGCTAGGGTTCCCAAGGACAAAGAATAGCCTTGACTCGCACCTGAGACTATTTTTCTCTGTAAATGTATCCTGACATGGGCATACCTTCAGAATAGCTTAGCAGCCACAGACTCATAGTCCTTTCATCTTTCATGGAAAGTGCATTCATCTTTATGAATTGAATAAAAATTCACTTTGTTTTGTATGAGACTGTTTGTAGCTTTGCTTATTTGGATATGTAGACTTTTTTTATTTTTTTTAAATTATTTTTTTTTTTATTTGGAAGATATGTAGATTTTTACTTATGTGAGAAAATTGATATATTTTTCTTTATTTTTTTCGGGAGAACACTCCGAGAAACCTAAAAGTTATGCCGCAATGGGAGCCCTACAACTATTTGGACTATTTCACCTCATTGATCTTAAGTGTTCTAAAAAATCAAATGAGAAAAAGAAACCAAAGGTGAGAACCCAAATGAATTTGTCCAAAACCTTTTTGAGTTTTACTGAAATGGGAGCCCTAGTTCTGAGATGTTTCATGTTTCTTGGCAGTTGGCGATGAATTTTTTTAGAAGAAGTAAAGCATTGATGGCTTTTCTACATTGCACATCATGAAAATGGATTCAACTTGGTTCATTAGGCAATAGCAGTGTAAATAAGATGAAACCGTCAAAAAATATAAGAAATTTTCTTAGGTTGCTTTTAAATTGGTTCTTCCTCAATTTTGTGCGATTTTTCATAAGACTATAAAATGTTTTAATTCGAATAAATCATTGATTTTTAAATTTGTATTCACATGTGTGCTATATCATATGGTACAACTATTAAAGCATTTGGAAATCGAATTTGGGATTCAAGTTTGGAAATCATATCATTACTCTTCTAATTAACTTCGTTTTTCATTCATTGCCCAAATCTCCACTTAATTGAGGTTATACCAGGGAGTCTTCGCTGTCGAACCACCACTGAAGCCATAGCCCCCTTTTTTTTTTTTTTTTTTATCCGTGCCCACGGGCACGGGCAATTACTAGTATCATATATAATTTGGACATGGGTCTGGCCATTTGCATTGGTAGTAGAAGCAACATCTGCTTCTCGAGGGCATTAGCACATAGTATTGATGTTTAGTCTAGGACCAATTCACATCGAAAAACAAAATCAGTGCCAAAGTGTAATCAACCCACATGGATGTGACGTGACCCACTAAAACGAATGAAAGAACATAACTACAACAATTAACAATATCGCAAGTGGACTTTAAGGCTTTGTTCGGTTCATGCATTTCGTGAGGGAAAAGAGAGGGGAAAGGAAAACAAGATAGAAAACTAGTCCCATCCGTAAGGTAAAAGGAGCTTGTTTTCCATCTGGTTTTCCTTTCCTCTCACCAAATCCATATCCCAAACAAAGCCTAAAAGTTCACAAGTCATTTGCAAATGTTAGATTAACCATCGGATAGAACCAATCTTCCCTTTGATAGCAATTACAGCAAAACTGCCAAAAACACAATTTAATGCAACTTAACACTATTTTTAGGGATGCTGATGTTTCTAATTCAACACCGGTTTATAAATGTCACTTAGGTTTGAATAAGCAAATTTTATATAATTTTATTTTTTAAAATTTACCTCCAATTTCAAATTAAAAGAAAATTCAGACTGTTCCCTACTGCATAGAAAACTGATGTGCCCTAAATTACAATTAATTGTAGCTGAGAATACTCTCATTACTCATAAATCATAATCAAGGTTTCCCTGTGAATCCTATAATGTGTACAGAAACAGAAAATATCTATATATATAAATATATTGTACACATCATCATAATAATGAAAACCCAGAGCTAGAGGTCAGCATTTAACATGAAAAACAACATATTTCAATATTAATCAAGAGCCAAATAATAAAGAGGTAGGATTGATTACCTTGCTCAGTAATCTATTCTGAGATGTAGAGTCAAATTTCTGAGGTCGTCAATGGCGGAAATAAACATTTTTTTTTTTTAATTTTATAAAAAAAGATAAATTTTCTGTAAATGTTTTTTCGGATCTTAGGAATTACACAATGAGTTTGTAAAGAATTTTTCACGTCCACGAATAACGAATTATAAATACTCCGGTTGTAACTGCGGTATAGAGGCCCAGCACTGGTGTTTTGTGAGGTCCGGCCTGGCTCATAGGTCACAGGGCCCAAATCCAAACCTGTAGGGAGGCCCGAAGCTAGGACGTTTTTTTTTTTTTTGGTTTTGTGGTGGGGACAACCTTAAATGAGTGATAATAAAACAATAAGGGCAAACTACACTGACCTCCCCTGAGGTATTTGACAATTACAGGAATTTCTCTTGTATTTTCAAAAATTACACTCACCTTCCTTTTATTTTGAAAATAACTGTTATACCCTTGGACAAATCATCAAAAAAATTATCCACTATCTTTTAAAAATAAAAAAAATAATAATATTAAAAATTATGGAAAAAAATTTAAAAATCATCGACAAAATTTCAGTATATACCAAATGAAGCTTTTACTAATTTTTTTTTTTAAGAAAAAATATCAACCGTAAATTTTAAAACATAAAAATCATCAACAAAATTATCTACTACCACTTTAAAATGAAAAGAATAATAACAATATTGAAAAAAAAAACATAAACAATTTGTTTTAAAAAAATGAATAGTTCTATTTTTGTCTGCTATATATTTTTAAAATTATGAACTTGCTCCCAAAGGTGCCCTAAGAATCAATCAAAACATTTAAATAATTTTCGGAAGGAGTAAAAAAAGTATTTATGCAGGGGTCATTTCAACCGGTCGAACGGGCCCCTTCGACCGGTCGAATGACCCTTGGGCAGGAATCCTTTAAGGCAGAGGGTATTTCGACCGGTCGAACAGTTTAACCGATCGAATGACCAAAACTCTTGCTAAGAGTCACCCAACCTTCTCGCCTAAACAAATCTTGAAACAAACTTATATTAACCCAAATCTCACAAGTTATAAAAAGCATTTCAACAAATATCATTGAGTCTCACTAATCCATGGAAAGAAATGATAATAGAACAAGCTAAGGCTTGTTTGACTTGATTCACAAAGTTCTATTACAATATTCATCCAAAACATGAAGTTTAAAAGGTAAGTATTCCTACCACGAATTCATAGGTTCGGATTCTTAACAACCATGACCAAAGTAGGTCTTACTATCTATTACATCATTACTAATCCATTCCCAAAACTCTAAGTTAAGAACGTAGTCCAAACTTCACAAAAATGCAACATTTGGAATGGAAGCAAAAAATATACAAGGAGATTCTCGTCGTTCCCACGGCCTCACTCCTTACGCTTCCTCTTTCTTTTCCTCTTATCACCTGCAATGGAGTAAAGCTCCATTGCTTAGCTATATGTTGAGTGCACAAATTCTAACTTATGCATATATGATAAATCATGCTTTAGTCTTATAATCCACATCAAAATAGTCTCTACAGAGAAAAACACGCATTCATCTGCTAATGGCAAGTCTAAGCCTTAACTGCGATGCACACGGCTAGTCCGAGCCTATAACTGTTGCATCCCAAGTGCCCTGGCAAATCCACGCCATACCATGCACAGTAGCCATCGCTACTAAAATTCTCAAACATCAAAAAGCTTACTCCGGCATGAAATTGTATAAGTGTCACACCTCAACCCACCCCCCGCGGATTAGGACACATGTAACAAGAGCAATCGCACCTAAAATACACTAGTAAACATGAAACCATGTTAGTTATTAAGAAAAACATGATTTGAAATACTTAAAACTACTATTCAGAAACAAAATAGCCCCAAGGGCAAAATGGTCATTAATAAAAGTTTGTAAAATTTTATACCAAAAGGTAGATTTTGGAGTCCCGGTTCCAACGCAACAAACGGTGCATGAATCCAAGTTTTCTAGAAAAAGTTATGCACGTTTCCGTAAAAGCTAGCGGTCGTGCTGTGGAAAAAAAAAAATAAGCGGATCGATCCCTTCATAAAACGTGGATCGATCCATTTATATGAGTCTCTCGCAGAATGTTCCCTTAAAAGGCCGGATCGATCCCTTCATAAACGTTGATCGATCCGCAACCTGCAGAACAGGTTCATACTGCTAAATTTTGCTGTCAAACAAGTTTCAAATTTACCAATTCATAATCAAAACTCATGGAAACCTTATGAAACTTTAGGAAATCATATCCAACACATTTCCAAACACTTTTAAACTTAAATCAAACTTGGATTACACAAACACATTCACCATTTGATCAAATCCACTAAGAACTCATTTCATTTGAACTAGAACAAACTTTTAAACTTTGAAATTCAATTCTCATCCAAAATACATGGAACTCATTAGATATGAACTCAAATTACCACCCACATTACACATACAAATTTAACTTATCAACATCACCTGCGACTCATCTGGACTTGCTAAGATGGTCCTAACTACCAACTTACACCACTTGAGCAAAACAAGAGAGATAACACATAAGTTCCCAAATTCACTTCCAACTCTCCAAAATACAACTTTAGGATCCAAATTCATCTCCAACAACCCAAGTATGAATATTAACATGAAAGTAACCATAATTTACATCATTTTACAAGTTCCAAAGAAATTCATATGTATGAAGCTCAAATCTCCCCCATCTCTCCCATCTCTCCCAACGCGCGTTATTTACTCTCTGGATACGGCTTCGAACCTGCGGTGGTTGTTATGTACCACAACAGAAATAGGAAAATGGTTTTCTTAAGCATTACGCATAGTGAGCATTCTAAGCATGATTGTAGTCGTCGAGTCACCGGTTATATGGTTCATTCAGACCCGATGACCTCCCTTGGTCCCGTGGCCACTTCTATTCCTTGGACTTCCGTATTTAACGGATTCTTCCTCTACACCACCCTTATTACTCCCAACAATGAACCATTTCCCTGGTGCTCATTGACTACCACATAGACATATAAGCACATATAAACACATATACATGTATCAACATATAATCTTCATAGGATTGACATGGAATTCACATGATTAACATCTTTATAATTCCTAATCATGAATTAACATCTCTAACATCATATATAGCTTTGAACCCATTAAACACAATCAGTTTTAGGTGTAGAAAACTCACCTTATACACAGATTTTACCCCCAAGATTAAGCTAGAGAAGTGCTGAATTTCACCAATTAGAGCTCAATTTCTACTCTAACAAGATTCCTACTCTAACAAGATTCCTACATGAATTCGGTAGACAACGTCTCACCGTTAAGTATGAGCTACCAAAACACAATGATTTAAACGTAAATTAAAGGTATAGAAAAGACCGTTTCACCTCCACGAGTCCAAAAATGGCTTCGATTCGTGAATCCGACGAACGACGGTAATGGAACGGTGAGATTTCGACGTCGGTGACGGTTTCTCCGTTTCTCTCTTCGAGCTCTCTTCTCTTTCTTTTGATTTCTACAGATTTTGAGAGTCTCTCTCTCTCTGACACTTATACATGCAGAAGCATGAGGTGTCTTAACCTTAACTTTGTCCATTTTTTATTTGCACCCCCGGAATTTCTTAAGTTCCTATTATGAAATCCCCCAAGCATTCCATTAACTACCCAATTTATCTAATGAGTGTTTGTCTAAGTTCCGTATAGGTCCCAACGTGGGTCCCACATATTTTGTGAAATTGCTATCGTACCTACTAATTTTAAATCTTTTTCATTTATACCCTTATTTGGGTATCCAAACTAATACAAGTTGCTAAAACATGTATTATCATATAATATAAAGCATTTAAACAAGTATTCATGTAATCACATAAATCATTTAATCACGTAAAATGCAAATATTTTCATTTAGGCCCTTCACTGGGTCCCACTTCCAAACCTGTCCCACCTCATTGGGGACTTTTCCAACTAGTGTCCCTCTCTGAACACTTTTTACATAGGCGAGTCCAAGCCTCCCCTTAATCCGTTTATACACTAATTATACTAATTAATGCATATTAACATAATAATTAACCCGTTCCCCGGGTACGGGTGTTACAGTAAGTTCCCCCTTTGACCCACATAATCACTTAATGTGCTCGCAAAAAAGTTAGACATGCTTTTCACAGTTAAGCGTGTGCATAATTAACAGGCCTAAGATTAACACATGAATTTTGCCCGGATCACAATTTCGTCTTCGAAACTCAAAGCATATATATTTCCTATATAACATAGGCTAGAATTTTATATCTCGTGCAAACGTCCTATAACTTGGAGGGAACAACTAGAAGCCCGATTAAACGTCGAATCTCCAATCCTACGCAAAACTTACGAGTTTACACGCGTTTTCCCCAAATTTATAGAATTAGAATTTATAAAAACTTAGTCAAACGTGGCCTAATGACTATCAAAACGTAGCTCTTACCTCGGGGAGTTCAAAAATAAAATTTGGAAGAAAATAAATAGGCAGAAGTTCGTCGATTTGCGCCAAGAAACACTAAGCAACTAAATCCTTTGATTTAGGTTTTGAAGAAAAGTTAAAATGAAAATATCTTGAGTTTTCTTTATATAGGCAACACTCTGGGAAATTGTGTTACCCCCACCCACCCTCGAAACGACTTACATGTCTAATTCATTACTTCATGAGTGAAAACTATAAATTATAAAAGTTTTCGTCCAAGTTCTGTTTGTCGCCGTAATTACGTTCTGAAAACTAATTTCCATGAAATCTCTAGATAACCTATCTTTTATGCAACGCATCACATGAGTTATCACTAAAACCATCAAAATGATCTTATACATGATTAAAACTATCAAAAATGACACTACACAGGTAATTTTACTATTCATAAATACCAGATAAAATAATTAACATTTAATCATGTAAATGTCATTTAAATCATATTACTTCCTCATGATTTTAATATGATAATGTCATGGTTTTAATATGACAATGTGGTAACATGTGAATTATTAATGTTGATTAATAATTGAGGAATTGGTTGACTATGGTCAACGGAGGGTGTCAACTGAGGACACGGGGATTAGATATCCATTGAGGCATTCGTATGAATTAAATGACATTTATGTGATTAAATGTTATTTGAGATATCTGGTATTTTATGAATAGTAAATTTACGTGTGTAGTATATTTTCTGTATGTTTTGATATTGCTTTAGATAATTTGGATTGTTTTAACGATAACCGATAGGATGTGTCGCATAAAAAGGTAAGTACCTAGAGATTCCACGAAAATTAGTTTTCGGACGTAATTACGGTGACAAACGGAACTTATTCGGAAACTTTTATAATTTTTAGTCTTCACTCATGAAGCAATAAAATGGACGTGTGAGACATTTCAGGAATTAATTAGATGTTTTAAGAACTAGTGGGGAGGTAATCGTAATTTTCAAGTCTTGTGCCTTTATATAGTGGAGGCAAGATATTTCTTCATTACAACTTTTTCAATTGAAATCAAAAAAGGGGTTTTGGGAACTTAGAGCTTACCGACACAAATCGACGGACTTTTGCCTGTTTGTTTTCAACCAAATTTCTTATTTGAGCTCCTCGAGGTAACATCTTCGTTTTAATACCTTTTAGGACTCGTTTGGTTAAGTTTTTATAAAAATCCTAATGTCAGAATTTTAGAAAAACACGTGTAAACTCATAGGAATCGCTTAAAATTCAAGATCCGATGTTTAATTGGTTCCTTAGTCCATCCTTCAAAGTTTTAGGAAAATCGCACGAGGTATGAATTCTAAGCTTATGAATTATAGGGAATTTCATGTTTTAGTTATCGGACTTGATATTTTGGATCCGACCGAAATTCATGTGTTAAGTAGGCCCATTAATTATGCATATGGAAATGCCATGAAAGCACGTATATGTGACTATATGAGCATACTATGTGTCTATGTGGGTTGAAGGGGGGGGTTTGGTGTAAATTCATCCGGGAGCAAACTTTCTCGATGTTTGAGGATTATAGCAGCGACGGCTACTGTGCATGGTTTGGGAGTAGGCCCAGCCAGGGAACTGGATGAGTGGTAGGGAGAAGGCCCTCCACGGCATCAATTCCATTGTTTCATTACCGGATGAATGCGTGCTACTCTCCCTAGAGACCATTCTTGATGTGCTTGATATGTTGAAGCATGAATTGCCTCATAAGCATATGCTTAGAATTGTACACTCAGCATATAGTTGAGCAGTGGAGCTTTACTCCATTGCAGGTGAAAGAAAGAAAGGAAAGAAGAAGCGTGAGGAGTGAGACCGCAGAAGCGACGGGGATTTCTTCTCTTGTATATACTTTTGTTTCCATTCCAAACAATGTAATTTTGAATAGATTGGGTTATGTTCTTAACTTAGAACTTGGAATGGATTAGTAAGGATGTGACATGTATCAAAACTCTTTTTGGTTATGTTGTAATGAATCCGAACTCATGGATTCGTGTTTTGAATGCTTAACTCGTCAATTTCGTTTTTCGGAGGAATGTAATAGAATTTTTATGTTTTAATCCAAACAAGCCTTAGCTTGCTTGTTTCGTCATTGTTTCTTTTCGCGTATTACTATGTCTTAACGATGTTCTTGAAAGTCTAATATAGATGGTGAGTTTATTATAGTGTAAACATGTTTGGTGGGATGAAAAGAGTGAAGGTTGTTTGATCCTTAGCAAAATTCTGCAGCTTTGTGAAGGATTCTGCTAAAGGGTCATTCGACCGGTCGAAGGGGGTCGTTCGATCGGTCGAAGTGACCCTGCAATAAATCTTTTTATACCCCTTTCGAACATTATTTAAATGTTTTGTTTGGTTCTCAGGGTACCTTTGGGACCCCTTTTAACATCTATTAATCCGATTTGAAATATAATTACGTTTTCAATTTTATACAGATTTTACAACTCGGAAGGTATCGTTTCCAAAAGTTTTAATTACTCGAGGTTGTTTTAAAGTCCTTTTCTGCTGCGTATAGTTATTTAGTGGTTGGTTTAGCCTTGGTGGCGTGCCACATGTCCTATTTCCACATGTTAGTGGGATGGGTCAAGACAAAAAAATATATATATATAAAATAAATCATAACAGATTAGGCAATAAAAAACCCCCAACAAATTTGGCAATACGCATTAAAGGATGTCATTCTAGGATCTTTTAAATTTCAAACAAAAACCCACTAGGTTCTCCTCCATTATCCTATCTCCCTCCTCCCCCTTCAAATTCAAACATTTAAGATAGTTTGATTTAGCGATTTGTCTCGTGAAAAGGCAGGGTTCTTCAATCTCTCTTGCACGTATTCATGTTCTTGGCTAAGAAATTTCTCATTCGTCGCGAATGTTGAAGGTGCAATTCTGAACCAATGGAAGAATTGAGATAAAAAGCATTCTAGTTATTCTGTGCGATTCACGATTAGCATATGAATATTCACACTACATTATTTGATGTTTTGATTTGTTCTATCGTTTTTGTGAATTCGAATTTTTGAAGAAAAAAATTGGTAGAAAAAAGGATTTTTGCATTGGAAAAGCTTCTGTGCGACTCTTTTTGACGACATTTGGGCATTGATTTCGTGTGACTTTAAGCACAACAATCCTAGTACTTGATTCTGCGTGATTTTTGATTCCAAAATATGGTCGATTGTTCTATGATGTGAAATTTTAACCTAGTGAGAATTCTCTTGTGCATTTCTTCGCTTGCTATGACATAGTGAGAAATTTTGTACTGTGATTTTTGTAGTGGAAAAGCTTTTGTGCGACTCTTTTTGACGACATTTGGGCGTTGATTTCGTGTGACTTTAAGCACAAGTCTAGGACTTGATTCTGTGTGATTTTTTATTCCAAAATATGGCCGATTGTTCTATGATGTGAAATTTTAACCTAGTGAGAATTCTCTTATGCATTTATTCTCTTGTGAATTCTTATATGCTAATCGTGAATTGCACAGAATAACTAAAATGCTTTTTATCCCAATTCTTCGTTCGGTTCGAAGTTGCACCTTCAACAATCACGAAGAATGAGAAATTTCTTTGCCAAGAACGTGAATACATGCAAGAGAGATTGAAGAACCCTGCCTTTTCACGAGATGAATTGCTAAATCAAACGATCTTGAGTTTTTGAATTTGAAGGGAGAGGAGGGAGATAGGATAATGGAGGAGAAACTAGTGGGTTTTTGTTTGAAATTTAAAAGATCCTAGAATGACATCCTTTAATGAGTATTGCCAAATTTGTTGGGGGGGGGGGGGGGGGGGGGGGGGTTTATTGCCTAATCTGTTATGATCTAATTTTTTTTTACTACATGTGTATATATCTATATTATATTGTAGAACGGTGCTGACTAGGACAAGAAAAAATATGACTAGGCTTCCATTGATTGGCTAAAAATAGATGATTGGATCAATTTTGCTGAGTGGGATTGATTTATTTTCACACACCTTCTCACGCCTTACACATCACCCACCCATTTTTTTTTCCACAGAACCACTTCTCTCTCTCCCTCTCTCTCCATTTTGGGGGTTAGGGTTCTAGACACCCAATCACCACCGATCAACCACCACCACTCTCGGCTCCATCTCCCTCCCCACACGTCTATCTCCTCTCTCTCTAGTTCCTCCCCCTTTCTATCTCTCTGGTTTCTCTCTCTCTTCACAAACCCTTTCTCACTCTCTCTTCGGATTTCTCTCTCTCTCCCCACCGATCAACCATAAGAAGATCGGAAGAAGAAGTTCGGACTGATCAACCACCCACTACCACTCTCGGATCCATCTCCCTCCCCACATGTCTCTCTCTGATTCCTCCCCCTTTTTCTCTCTCTCTAGTTTCTCTCTCTTCACAAACCCTCTCTCACTCTCTCTTCGAATTTCTCTCTCTCTGTCCGTCAACCATAAGAGATTGGAAGAAGAAGATCAGAAGATTGAAAGAAGAAGGTCATAAAAAGTAGGTCGCGTAAAAGATCGGACGATGATCGGAAAAGATGATCGGACGATGATCGGAATCTTCGAAAAAAACGAAGATCAGAAACAACGAAGAATGGAAATCGGAAAAAAGAAAAAGCAGAAGATCGGAAAAAATAAAAACTCAGGGTTGATTTTCGATCTCTCTTTCCACTTTTTCTGAAAAAATTTTATTTGTCTTTCCATTTATTCTGAAAAATAAGTTTTAATTTGTCTTTCAAGGGAAAAAAAAAACTTTTTCAGAATAGTTCACAAAGCTGTTTTCTGGGAAAAAACTTTTTCATTTTTCTGCAAGTTTTTTAAAAAAAAGCATTTTTTGTTCATATTTTTTCCTGAGCATTCTATTTATCACAGATTTTCAATAAAGCTGTTGGCCCAAAAGTGGAAACCTTAGAGGGGGGGTGAATAAGATTTTAGCGGAAATTAACCTTTTAGAAAACTTAATTGCAAATTAAACAAGATCACAAGCAATTAACTAAAAAGAGAAGGGAAGAGAAACTTGCAAACCGATTTTTCAAGTGGTTCGGCAATCGCACCCCGCGGCCTACGTCCACCCCTCAAGAACACCTCTTGAGGATTTCTTTACTCCGATCTACTTCACGGGTGTAGACCAAACCGTTCCCGGAGCACTTACGGGTGTGCACCAAACCGTTACAAGAGCCTTCAATCTCTCCCAAAGAAGAACACCTCTTCTTTGCACACAAGGGTTACTAACCCTCAACCTTTACAAATTGATTGAATACAAATTGATAGCTCTCTCTCTAGAGTGGATAATACAATTAAAAGCTCACTACAATTCACTCTCTCAAGAATTACAATTGAAATCTAGAGCAAATTGATTTTTCACTCAAACTAGGGCTCAAATAATAATGTTTAAAGATCAAAGAGATGTGTGATCAATACTATGTTTTCCAATCAAAATCTCAACCCCAAATAGCTTGGGAAAACATGTATTTATAGGCCTTGGAAGATTATAGCCGTTGGTGGCATGTATGGTAATTAAAAGCCCCTTTAAAAACTAGCCGTTATGCCTTTCCAGGTCGCTTCAGTCGACTGGAACATGAAGCAGTCGACTGCCCCTTAAAGCAGTCGACTGAGATGTGTTTACAGAGGGTTCTGTTTGCATTCTGCTCACTTCGGTCGACTGCCCAGTCGACTGCCCTTCCCAGTTTGACAGCTTGACACATCTCCACTAAAAAGGCCATAACTCCCTCTACAAAACTCGGATTTTCGATCCGTTTGATGTTTTGGAAACTAGATTCAAATACCTTTCTAACCATATAAAACTCAACATCTAATTATTTTCCAATTGGTTGAGGCATTGCTTTAAAGATGACCCATTTAAAATTTGTTTCCAAAACTTTAACTTTTAGCATTTGTTTGAGCCCCTAAGAGTGTGAGATCAAGATGCCTTACAATGATGGTCCTATGCTTCAATCAAGGATGAAGTATCTTCAAGTCTTCAAGCTTGATCCTTGTTGAGCTCCTTGTAATCTTGATCTACATCAATTGAATCTCATGCACACAAAGATGTTAAAACATTGATACAATATTAATACATGAGATTATATGTGAGCATGAAAATGACTATGATAATAACAAGGAATGAATCAATATGAATCATGTAATTATCATAGCATATTTGACATCATCAAAACATAATTAAATATGCCTTAATATACCTTAAGGCTAACAAAAGCATTTGTTGAAAACTTGAAGCATTTGCTAGGGAGGTTTTTTTTTTTTTTTTTTAATCACAGCTTTTCATGCTCACACATTTATTCTAATTGCTAGGGAAGGTTTGCATCATGGTCCACCAGGCACCATATTATGTTTGCATGTCACCCAGATTTATTCTTGCTTGAATTTTTATAAATTTTTTGTTCTATTTTTTTTCTTTTTCATTTTCATTGATTTAAATTTTGTTCATCATTTCATTCATAGTTTAGTTTTTTCTTCATCTAAATTTTCATTGATTCAAATTTTGTATCCCTTAAATTTCGTATCCTTTTTTTCAAATTTGCATTGATTCAAATTTTCGTATCCCTTAAATTTCGTATCCCTTATGTGTCTGTATGTGTGAATACCAAATCTACACAGTGTGATGGTGCCTTTAGTTATGTTCTTCCTATTATGTTTATGTTCTGATTGTACAAAGCTAGGACTATAGATGTTGAGATCTGTATATGTAGAAGATGAAAATTGATTCATTCTTTTACTTTCCAATTCCGATTAACCTTATTTCCCCAATTCTTACTTGAAATTGCCCGTGGCTATAGCCACTACTGGACAATTCAAACCATGCATGTGTTCAATTCTTACTTTCCAATTCTTCCTTGAGTTAATTGGGGAAATTGAGAATCCCAGTCTGGGCAATTTTTTTATTCTTCGAAAAAATTGTGTATGATGTGTATTCATTTTATTAACCTTATTCTTTTTCATATTTTAATGGTAGTAACAAAATTTAGGGGTTTTCCTTTAAAGTTAAAATCTCATTTCCTACAATGATTTGGTTTTTATTTTAAAGGCCTAAATCCCCCCCAAAATTGCAATTTTTCATCTCATTCCAGCATGGGATTCTCAATTTCCCCTATTAACTCAATTTCCCCAATCATGTTTCCATAATTTTCTGCCCCTAATTTTATGATGATTCTCTGATTTGTTGGAAAGTTGGATTTATATCAATCTCTCATACGTATACTGATATTTTCCTAATAAAAATATTGCCAACTTTCCAACAATATCTAGAATAATCCTAAAATTGCAGTTTTTCAGTCTTATTCTAGCCTGGTTTGAATTTTGCTTTTCTACGAATCTCCCTTTATATTTTAGTCAATTCTATATTTATATTTCCTTGCAACTTTCCAACTTTCCTAATTAACTTTATATCCATTCTATATAACACTCCCTCTTTATATCTCTCACAACTCATGTAAGCACATCTTTCTCAATCTCTCTGCACCTCTCTCTGAGTCTGTATCCTCACTACCTCACCGTCCACCACCGCTGCCCTCGGCTATCTGCACTACATTCATCGCTGCACACTCAACACGTTATCTCTCTCAAGTTTTTTTTACTGCATTATTTAACTGGTATGTCCAACTATTTTCTTCCTCCTACTTTTTCATGTATTCTTTTCTCTTATGTAACATTCTTCGTACATCTCTTATGTAACATCTCTTATGTGTTTTTTTTTTTTGGATTTCCATTTTTTTTGGTGTCCTAACATTAGTGGCACTTTTGTGTATCTATATTGAGCTGGTTTGAGGGTGTTCAGACTATGCTGAATTTTTGTTTGGATCTTATGCAGTGCTGTGGCCAATGTATGTGTCTAATTTTTAAAATTAATTTTTGTTTGTATCATAAATGTGGACCCTAAATGACGAAATATGGATGAGAATTTTTAAAATTAATCGACTGACAGATTCAAAATTATTTTATTTATAAACATATGAACTAAAATAGTCATGTTGAATATGCTTAAGAAACTATGTGTTTGAAAGTAAATGGATTAAGATTTGAGAGCTTGAGTTTTTGACCGTCACTTTGGCAAAATTTTAATTGTGTTTGTTGAATTTTGTGTACGTTTTGGTTCCCAAACACATGTGGGAGTGGGAACACTTGCTACATGTGTTTGGGAACCATTTGGGATACAAAAATTATAGAGCACAACATTAGCCATGTGATTAATCGTGTACTTGGTGAATTTTTCCATGGGAATATCTGTTTTGATGAATTTTTGTAAGATGTTTTTGTAACGTTCTATTTTTTCATTGACAATTCTTTTCAAGTATAATTTAGTGGTACCATGCAGGTGATCACCCAGTATATTAACTAGCTACCATTCAAATCTATTTATTTTGTGCCAATTTCTATGTTGAGGGACTGATGCAGAGAAATTAACTCCAAATCCAATTTTGGAAGTTTGTATGATTATTCATTATTACTAAATGGTGGTTGAATTTTTGGGCTATATTTTAGAATGCAATATTTACTAAAAAAAAATCAAGATCTAGGCTTTTGGTTGGTCCATGAATTTTGAATGCCACATTCAATTCCCTTTATTGTTTTCCCCTCCATAATACTTATTGTGGAATTAATTTCTTATGGAATCTCTGTACGTAGTAATTTTGGGTTTTTATTGTGTAATTGATTCTCTCCATAATTTAATTTGATTTGATTTATTTCCCAAATTGTGCTTTCTCCCCAACTTTCTATCCCTAAAATCTATCTCCTAATTATTTCCCCGAATCCTATCTCAATTATCTTCCATTTTGGAATCCCCGACCATTATTTTTCATTCCCGGGATTGCCTATAACCTCTCTCCCTATTATCTCACAGTATCAATTATCTTTCCAGAAATGTAACCGATTCTCTCAATTCCAATTATCTCCTTGAGTCCCTATCTCCTAAAAATTTATAAAAGCTTTTTTTTATTTCTTCCTTATTCGGCCCACTGTATTGTATATTACTTTACATTAATGCTATCATAAAAGTGTGAAAAACAAATATCATATGGTTGCTCTTTATGAACATTGTTGGCTTGGCCATATTTTGGTATAGGGAAGCTGGCCTCTAAAACGTGTTTAGTATGTGTTTGAGGTTGTTAAACTCAATTCATGTGCGTTTATGTAAGAAGATGAATGTAATGAGTGTTGGATATAGATTTGGAGTCTTTTGACGCTTGACTTTTCAAAATTTTTAATTGACATTTGGATATTTTGATTGCTTTGCTGATAACTAGAGGTTATTTAATTGAGGCTTAATGCCAAATGTTGTTCAATCGGGGTTTGCCAAATACCCTCTTTTCTGGACCAAACTCACAAGTTGGAAAACAAGTAATTGTGGGCATGTTTAATTGTTTTATTGTACCATGGCTGTTTGTTTATTCAACTTTTTTGGTTTTGGTACCATGGCTGTTTGTTGCTTCAAATTTATTTTTCCTTTTTTCTTATTACGTACTTTATTAAAAATAAATAAGTTAAAGGGAGTGGGCAGAAATCAGGAACTTATTATTTTGCTGTAAATTGCTGAGTCTTGATTAATTAGAATTCACTTCAATAGGAGTCATGGGTATTACTTTCACACAGGGCCAATTGTTTTTCTATTATCTTTTTTTGTACACTCTGTAAACATATAGTTGGGCTAACTTTTGTTAGTCCAGGGTCTTAACATGAGGCTTTGTTTTTGTTTGATTTTTGGATGATAATCATAGGGTGAAGTAATTGCATAGGGGTACAGGGGTGAGAATACTACTGCCCATGTTACTTTCTTTTGAGAATTAGAATGAATTGGGTGCAACTTTTGTTGTGCTTTGTGACTTTTTATTTTTTATTTTTATCGTGTATGACTTATGAGTGGGGTGCTTTATTTTTTATTTTTATCACGAGGTTTCACACCCATCCAATGCATTGGCTTGCCCCATAGTTATTATTTTTATCCCATCTTGCTAACTCAACTCCTTTCAAGTTTTTTAGTTGATGGGTTAAATTTCTCAAGTGTATCTATTCCATTGGTTGAATGCAATTATCACTGGTGAGATATTCCCAGTTTTCAGGCCAAGGTCCCCAACAAGTTCAGTCATTTGGTTGGAAAGAGTTGTGCTTTGGGACTTTTTATTTTTTATTTTTATCATGTATGACTTGCGATTGGTTTTCTCCAAAGAAAGAAATTATGGAAGATTTGCCAGTCCAACAGCCTCTTAATTAGAGTTTTAATTTGTGTTTCAATCTTCCATAGATATTTACAAGTGTGACAAACTATTTTGACAAAATAGTCCAATTTATTACCTAAGATGAGAGCAAGGGATATATAGACACTGCGAATCACAAATGAATGAAAATCGTCGATATTTTCTCAAAATATTATAAAACTATAAGAAAATCTTTTTTTTTTAATGGAAAAACTATAAGAAAATATAAGTAACTTCCATTTTCAAGAACTTGATTTGAAAATTTTATTTTTGTGAGAGCTTATTTGATGTTGCGCAAAACAGGCCCTAACCCCAACTACAGCTAAATAACTCAAACTCGGACACCCCCTAATTCCTAACTGTGAGTCAAAATTTTAATCAACCTATAACCAAAGTTTATAGTTGATGATCAAATTGTAGTCTAACATTACAGTCTTTTGGTTGTTGAAATTTAGGTGCTATGCTATTGTAATTTAGGAGACCTTTTTGCTCCATTTTCGATCCAAGAAGTCGAATGTGGAATGAGTTGTATGAGCACCATGTTGGATCAGAAATATGTACACAAAATGTGAATATAGTTAGAGAAAATTTACATAGATTACTTATTATGTTGCTTTAGATTTTTCACATTTTGAATGTTAAAATTGGGGTGCTATACTTTTGTAATTTAGGACACCTTTTTGCTCCATTTTAGATCGAAGAAGTTGAATGTGGAATCAGTTGTATGAGCACCAAATTGGATCAGAAATGTAAATATTCCTTTTATTCACATCTTGGATGTTTTTGTTAAAATTTATCTACCTTTTCAAAACAAAAGATTGATTTATCAACCTTTTCCGTTACTCAATGACAAAAGACTGATTTAATAGCAAAATTTGTCATTAGTCATACAAAAGGTTCCTTCAACAGCTTTTAGAAGAAGTTGCCAAACGGATCCCATGTAGATTAAAAACAGATAATATTTTTTAATACTCTAGGGAACTTAACACATGTACTCCTCCATCACGAAATTAAAAACAGATAATCTTTTCTCTGCTTAGATGCTTTGGGTTGGGTTGTAGTTGTGCCTGACTAATAATTTACATGTCAACAAGTCTAATGTTGAAATAACTTAAGTTTAGGAGACTGTAGACTTTTTTTAAAAAAAATAGTTTTTGTACACGTATAGTTTTAGGGTTAAAATCAGTTTTTACTGTTCATTTCAGATTTAGATTAGAAACCCTTTTTTTCACGGGTAGTGCCCTCGGGTACGGGTAATACCTAGTATTTGTATATAGAACGTCTGTATATATATATATATATATATTATGGACAATTATGTCCTAATAAAAATTCATGGACATAAGTCTAAAAAGTTTTTTACATTGGATCGATTGCTATAAAAATCCACTTGATTGGACTTATAAGTAATTAACGCTTTATTTAATTCTTATAAAAAGCAGTATTAAATAAGTTTGATAATGAAGCAATGTTTTTAAAGCTACACATATTATTTACATAAAAAACAGCTACACAAACACATAATTAGGATAATTTTTAGGGCACATAAGAATCTCACATAAATAAGATACATAAATTATATGTTTTCATCTATCTCATCTGTGGATCCCACTGACACTGTAAGTTATCTTAGCCATAAATATATGTCGAGATTCTCAGGAATCAATTACTTTACATGAAAACTTGTTACAATAGTATTATGGCTTAACTCCATTTTATACCCTCCTAGTTTGTCTTTTGTGTCTATTTGGTCCCTGTGGTTTGGAAAGTGTCATTTTAGTACCTGTAGTTTCATAAGTGTGTCATTTTAGTCCCTCAAATACTTTTTGTGACAAATTTTTTACTTGCAGTCACAAAATTATTTTTTATTAAAGGATATATTAGACTTATTTAACACAATTATAAAATTACAGGAACTAAAGTGACAATTTTTAAATAACAGGACCAACTTGATAAAGGTGACAAACTAAGGGTGTAAAATTTATTTAACCCTAGTACTATCCATTTGAATTTGGGATTAGCATTTAGAACTCCTTTACCTGCAGCCGAGAGAGAGAGAATGGCTTGGAGCGCCGCCGCCAGACTCATCAATGTGCCGTCGCCGGTCGACGTGGCCGCATTGCGCAGCCGGACTCCTCCTTTGGCCTTTGGCATAGGCTGCGTATCTGTGGCCAGCTCGAGGTTTACCCAATCTTCGTCTTCCTCCCTTCCATCGAAGCCGCCATTCGCTTGTTTGGGCATGTCTACTACTGCCAGTGAGTTCCCTCCTCTCTCTCTCTCTCTCTCTCTCTCTCTCTGAACAATTAGACTATAATTTTTTCATTTTTTTTTCATATATTTCTTTTGATGCCCTATTCATTTGTGTACTCTTGTCATTTTGAATGTTCAATTTGTGGGTATGTGTTAATTCACTCAAAGATGCATTTTTTTAGACTTGAATTTTAATCCTCACCTTCAATTGCCTTGCGTTATAGAAAGTATAGCTGTAATTTTCTGGGTTTTGAAGCAAAATGGTGTTAAAAGTGAGGTATTGTATCCTTTGCCTTTGAAAAATCATTTTCATAAATTGCCTTACAGAGAAATGTTGCTTTGGGTTTTGCTAAAAAAACCAAGAAAACTACTTTTTCCTAAATGCTAACATAAGAGTATCCAACAGTATCATGCATTTCATTGTTCTTTTTTCCCCCCAACATCAATGACTTGCAAGTCCCACAGCTATGTGAGTTTGAATGCGATATCGGTTAATACGTAACTGCAATATTTCATTTGGGTAATCAATGAACTGATAAACCTGCGTCCAATGCACTATGCCAGTGATCATGGTCAAAGTTGTGTAACCATTGCACACAGTCAGTGTGGCTAACTATGGGTCAGACATAACCTTGTGCATATCATGGCAAGTCTTCTTTGTTCTTCTCGTGTACTTCAGTTGCATTTCTTAGTCATTTGATGTTACTTTATGATTGCCGCATAACTATGGAGCGCATGTTTGTATTGTTGTAGGTATAAAGGAGGCCATTCAAACAGACAAAGCTCCTGCGGCATTGGGACCTTATTCGCAGGCCATCAAAGCCAATGATCTACTGTTTGTTTCTGGTGTTCTTGGTCTCATTCCGGAGGTTCATGATGTTTCTTATTTCATATTTGATTTTCATTATTTTCTCCTGTTTGTTGTAAATACAGAGTGTCGTATCCTCTCTGTAACCATATTTCTTAGATATTCTTGGTGCTTTAAATTGCAGACTGGAAAGTTCATCTCAGAAAATGTAGAGGATCAAACAGAGCAGGTAAGTTAGTAGTGACCAGTAAACTGGCAATTAAAGTTCTGCCCTAATTTATCTTTTGATTTCACCTTAACTTCCTTTCCGAAAGAGTATTTTGTCTATTATTCATTCGATATCCACTTTGAGTTGATGATTCTATATGAGTTGTTTCTGGAGCTGTTAAAGAAACTGTTAAAGGAATGAAGACTCCCAAGCATGGTTCTTGGTTTATAGATTCTAGCTAGGCTAGGCATATTAGTATGTGCTGCAACTTTTGGTTCGGTGTGAATTTCAAGCAAACCGATCGGTTTCAGTGTCAGTTCGGTCGGTTTTAGTGTATTTTTTCGGTTTGGTTCGTTTACACTGTAAAAATATTTTGAAAACCGACCGGACCGGACTGAACCGATTGGTTCAGTCGGTCCGGTCGGTTTTCTTTCACCCCTACTTGCATTAGACATAATAGCAGACATATTAACAAGCAAGTCTTGCTCAGCTTGGTTTAATAGCATATGTATTAACAAGTTTCAGGCTTTCAGCCTTATGTTATGGTATATGATCTATGTTTGTGGAACAGTCTTTTAAGCACAGAAATGGGTGATTTCTATGAACAATTCCTTATAACGGTCCATCTAGCAAATAAAATCCAAGCCTTGTAGATTAGATTATAATTCTCATGAAACGAGCTAAGCTGTGATGAGTAGCTGTTATTACTTATTTCACCTAAAGAAGCTAGATGAGTTTTTACTTGAATCTGTTAGCCAAGTTTAGGTGGTGTAGTAAGTTCTGAAGACAAGCTCAGATCAGTACCTCATAAGGAAAATATGTAGCCCCAACACTCCAATACTTTGGTTTGAATTCCTGCTTATTCCTATTGCCATTGTTCTGCATAGTGTTTCTACGTGTGACTATTTGTTGGGAAAGAAAATTTAATTGGCTCTTTACAATACACTGCTGTGCCGTCACGTCCGACCAATGCTGATCATCAAAGTTCCCTTGGTTATTGTTAATGGATATACTTCGTCTCATCCCAAGTGTGCTTGGTTTCGTAACAATAGTTTTCAAGTATTGGAAATTGGATAAGATTTCCACTTTCCTTTCCTACAGGTTGGCTGACTTGCAAGACTTCAAGAAAGTGAACGACATTTATGCTAAATGTGAGTTACAAATCATTGAAATCCATGTGTTTCAATAGTAGAGTAATATGCAAAGTCATGCATGATTTAATTCGAAGTTTCTATGTGTTTTCCGTCTTTTCACTTTGGTGACCATATTGTGGATGTTGCCCATTAAAATCCGAAAATTTTAGAGTTGCTATTCAGTACCTCTCTTTGCCACTCATTGTTGTTGCCGCCTCTGGGACAATGATATTGATTATATTTGAAGGATTTTTTAAACTCTCCAATCATCAATTTGACAGCATGGAGGTTTAACTCACGAGTCAGCACCTAATTCAAGAGCCCTTTTAGAAAGACAAAAAAGGTGACAGGGATGGTTGGCGGAATGTCTGGAATTCTGGATTCGCAAATCCCTCTCCTTTTATTTATTTTTGCAACGGGCTAGAACTTAATTCCAATTGTCTAAAAGGATCTTCAATGTCGAGCTTCAGGCTATCACGTTCCCAAGATTACGGTTTAGTGACCATTTGCGCTCAAAATTACCTAAAGCCTGGGTAGTAAGTCTCTCACTCTTCTCGTTTTAAAATTATGATAATTTGGTGTGCGCTGAACTCATTATCCCCCTTCTTCATCTAATTGTTAGTTCTTTTTTTCATGTGAAAAAACTGATCTTCTTAGGGATAAGAATAGAACCATTATATTGCACTAATGATAAGGTCTGTACTTCACCAAGTATACTCTCAACCACAAGGTGTGAAAAAGTCCAAACCCAATGTCAATAAGTTGTCAAATTTCTTGTTGAGAATGACACCATCACTGCATTTTTTTATCCGATCTGGTCATTTATGCTTCGTTTTGCAGATTTTCCTTCACCTGCTCCAGCTCGTGCAACATATCAGGTAGCAGCGCTGCCGCTGAACGCAAGAGTTGAAATTGACTGCATAGCAGCACTCTAGTACCCCTCTTGTTTGGCATTACCTAAACTTTGAAAATGGAGCTCAAGTTAATAAGGTGGGGCCAGTGGGGGTGGCATCTTTGTATGATCAGCTTATTTGAAATTTATGTAGTTTTCACTACTTGTTAGACATTTGAAGCGAGTTAGGGTCTTCGAAGCTTGTCTAGTGGTCTTGATATTTAACATGGTGTTTCCGTTAGGGAGATTGAGGAATCAAGTTGTACTAGACTTGGTCGTTGCACCTGACGTGAACGATGTAACCTAAAAAATCAATCATTTTTCGCTACATTATGATCAATCTGAATACAATCCCACTGATTTCGCTGAAGGTGGCCGGGAGTCAAAAAACAGATTCTAATTTCTACCACTAAGGCCCAATGTCAAACTTCACGAGTCCTCAACCACTTCAAGGTCTGGGTTCTGGGACTATAAGGTGCATGGAATACATTCTATTGTATAGAGGTTGTTTCTGTCTTTCGATTTTGCGACACCCATGTCATGACGGAGCAACCTTATTGTTGTTCCCAAGGTCCGAACTCAGTTTTGATTGTGTAACATAACAACCAGTTACCACCCAAGCCAATAACTGGTTTTTAGTACTTGTACAACCTATCCATTAAGAAAAGGAAAAGAAACCCTTGGTTTTATTATTAGGATAGTATCTTCAACTTATGCTTGGTAACTGGCAAAATGTGTAAAATTTCATTTCTAGCTAGAATAGCTTTATGGCATTTAATCAATGTGCGAATACATTTTATTTCAATTATTTTGACGGTTGTATCACACATTGTGACCGTTGTATTGATACTACAAACCACAATATGTGATATCACTTCCATAACATCTAGGATATCTTGAATTTATATATATGTATATATATATACATATATCATAATATTAGTCTTTTGAGATTAAAAAAAACGCATTTTGGTGGGTGCAAAACTACTTTCTCCTAAGACCATATTTATCGAAATTGCTACATCCTATCTATTGCTGTAATGTTCACGTTGGTCCCATTTGATTCAACTTAACCAAACAGACAAAAAGACTTGTTTGGAAAAAAATCTTATTTTTTTTAGCTTGTTCCTATGAAAACCAAGGTTTTGTTCGTTTGACCAACAAACCAATTTTAAGATGATTACTCACACTATATGGGCTTATATACAAGAAACTAACACTCACCAAGCACTTTAATTTTCAGAATTGGTTCTCTTATGAAACACAAAATCAATTCTTTGCTTTACCAAACAACCTCCAATAAAAACATAGTTTTCATGTAAACCACTAAAATGAGACTTTGTATGAACTTGGTCTTGTTTTCACCGTTCCCAAACATGTAGAAAACTGCAGTGATCAATATAGTTTGTGTGTGTGTATGTGTGTGTGTGTGTGTGTGTGTGTTTTAAGGTGTACATAGATTTCTGGGAGAATAAATTAGAAGTCTCTATCAGGGACTGTAATCCATGAATAGTTCAGCACCGATTACCGATTATTTATTTATTTATAATGTATTTGAGTTTTTGTTTATCAAGTGTTAAACCAACACAATTACCCTAGATTGGACTAAATCATCATTAGGCCCCATTTAAAAAAAAAAAAAAAAAAAAAACCAACTCCAAATAGCTATTCAAAAATGGAATACAAGTGTACCAAATGAGTAGTGTATACATACATATATGTGCCTAGAGGCAGTACCGAACAATCCATGTGTGCTTTCAGCCAATAGCTAACTCTGTATACTTTCATCCCTTGCTAACTTTCCATGTCTTTGGCACTTCCCGATAATTTATAACATAACATTTTCATAATACAATTCCTAAGCAAAAAGCTAAATAACCCTAAACCAACAGCCAAACAACCCTTGAGCCAAAGCCAAACAGTCCATAAGCCAAACGCAAAGTCTGCTATAGGTGCTATTTATTTACCATATAAAATCAGAGGACAGCAACGAAAATCAGCTCACGCAAAATAAATAAATAAATAAATTGTTATAACACCAATATTTTGAAATGAAATATCACAAATATGTTTATGGGCCACTACTAGCTTCTGAAATTCTTTTGCAGGGTGATTTTCCTGCCAGTCGTGATGTTGTTGCTTCTCAGTTCTTATTGTGTTGCTTTGGCTGCTGATTGATATGATTTAGATTGGTGCAGAACTAGTTTTTCTAATCACTACTAGGAAGATGGACCGTGCAACGGGCGTTGGATTTGATAGAAAAAAAAATGTAATGTATTATTTTTTCAATGTGTACATGAAAGAGAAAAAAGTTATAATAATTCTTAAGATGGTGTTGGAAAAAACATGCTTGAACAACATCTATATTAACTGATTAAACCTACATTTTTTTGCTGGATAAATAGTACTAATAAAATATTCAAAAATTTAAAGTGAAGAATTCTATAGACCTGACATTTACTTGCCATTTCTTTGACCAGTTGGAAATTGTGTTGAGAATTCATAAGAAAAATATCTTGAGTTTTGCTAGGGAAACCAAATTTGGCTGCGTTTATTGTGGATACATTTCATAAATTAATGATTTGACAAACAAGTGAAATCAAATATTAAACCTTAAATATATTAAACATGCGCCGTCGACAATAGAAATGAGTAATTTGAGTAATGTTCATATTCCATAATTGTATACACTTTAAACTTTTACAGAAGAGTATTATACACAAGATAAAAAGGCAATTAATCTATAAGTGTACACACTCTAAATGTTAAGGCTATTTTCTTTAACACATAACATAACACCCAGACTATATGTATATATATGCACACACAAATATCTATACTAATATAGAAAGAGAAAGGAAGGGGTACCAAAAAAGTTTTTCTCACACTAATAATTACAATTACAATTAAATATTGTTATAACACCAATATTTTGAAATGAAATATCACAAATATGTTTATGGGCCACTACTAGCTTCTGAAATTCTTTTGCAGGGTGATTTTCCTGCCAGTCGTGATGTTGTTGCTTCTCAGTTCTTATTGTGTTGCTTTGGCTGCTGATTGATATGATTTAGATTGGTGCAGAACTAGTTTTTCTAATCACTACTAGGAAGATGGACCGTGCAACGGGCGTTGGATTTGATAGAAAAAAAAATGTAATGTATTATTTTTTCAATGTGTACATGAAAGAGAAAAAAGTTATAATAATTCTTAAGATGGTGTTGGAAAAAACATGCTTGAACAACATCTATATTAACTGATTAAACCTACATTTTTTTGCTGGATAAATAGTACTAATAAAATATTCAAAAATTTAAAGTGAAGAATTCTATAGACCTGACATTTACTTGCCATTTCTTTGACCAGTTGGAAATTGTGTTGAGAATTCATAAGAAAAATATCTTGAGTTTTGCTAGGGAAACCAAATTTGGCTGCGTTTATTGTGGATACATTTCATAAATTAATGATTTGACAAACAAGTGAAATCAAATATTAAACCTTAAATATATTAAACATGCGCCGTCGACAATAGAAATGAGTAATTTGAGTAATGTTCATATTCCATAATTGTATACACTTTAAACTTTTACAGAAGAGTATTATACACAAGATAAAAAGGCAATTAATCTATAAGTGTACACACTCTAAATGTTAAGGCTATTTTCTTTAACACATAACATAACACCCAGACTATATGTATATATATGCACACACAAATATCTATACTAATATAGAAAGAGAAAGGAAGGGGTACCAAAAAAGTTTTTCTCACACTAATAATTACAATTAAACCTACACAAATTCCTAATAAAAATAATTTCACAAATTATTAAAATATCATTTCAAAATTTTTTTTATAAAAAAATAACGTCTCTCAACAACTCACCCTCACTTTTTTTTTTCTCGCACACACATAGTGAGTGGCACTCCTTTAGTATATACAAAAATGAAAGTTTACAAAAGATAAAAGGTGATTTGATAATTCGATTTAACAAAAGAGAAATTTACAAAAGGCATAAGGGTAATTTGGTTATCCAATTTATAATTGTACACACTTTAAACTTTTAGGCTATTTTCTTTAACATATAGAAAATATATACATATATATATATATACACACATAAAAACAAAAGTGTAATTAATTATGATAGGGAAAAGGGTAATTTGGTGACAAAAGGGTAATTTGCAAAAGGCATAAAGGTAATTTGGTTATTGAGTATATATATATTTATATATATATATATCATAACAGAAAAAAAAATTATATACAAGTATACACACATACACACACGCACAATGATAATTTACAAAAGGCAAAAGGATTTTTGGTAATTCTAATTAATGAAAGGAAATTTATAACTGTGCACACTTAAAACTTTAATGCTCTTTTTTTTATTTATTTATTTATAATAATGTATTCAATTTATATATATAATAAAAATAATATATGTATATACACAAGGGTAATTTGCAAAAATTAAAGGGTAATTTAGTAATTCAACTTATTATTGTACACACTCTAAATACATAAATAATAATAATAAATTATAACAAACACACACACACACACACACACACACACACACACACACACACATATACAAAAGGGTAATTTACAAAAGGCAAAAAAGTTAATTTGGCAATTCAATTTATAATTGTACATACTTTAAACTTTAACAAAAGGTTATAAAAGGCAAAATGATAATTTTATATAATAAAATAATATATGCATTTATACACACACAAGGGCAATTACAAAATGCAAATAGGTAAGTTGTTATTCAATTTAACAAAAGGTCAATTTAACAAAAGGGTAGTTAGTTAATTGAATATATAATTGTACACACTTTAAATACATAAATAAAAATAATAAATTATAATCTGTATATATATACACACACATATGTAAAAAATGATAATTTACAAAATTAACTTAAGGCTTGGTGTTAATGATTTGTTTGGTAAAGCCCAAAAAACATTTAAAAAAAAAAAAATTAAAAACCAAACAAAACAAAACAAAACAAATAAGTTAGTGACTTGTTTGGGAAGAACGTAAAAACATACAAACCACAAAGCCGAAAAGAGATTGTGCCAAACAAGGCACAACCTATAATTATTGACTTTGGGGTTTTTTAAAACCAAATTGTAAATTGTAAATATTTGTAATTATTGCTTGAAAAGTTGATTGAAATTATCATTTGTAGATAAATTTAATTTTAAAAGTTGAACCTGATTGTAAATATTTGTAAATATTATTTGAAAAGTTGATTGAATCATTATTTCTAGAATGATTAAATTTTAAAAGTTGACATAATAGTAATAAGGGTTGTTTTGTGGGTAAAATGACCAACCTATCCTCACAAAATGACAAAAACTCAAAGTAATGATTAAAGGAAAATGGAACAAAAAAGAAAAGTAAGGGTAAAATTGTCAGTTCAAACAAATCAAAAAAATGACAAATTAGGACAAAATTGAAATTGACAATACTATTAAGGCTCTTTCATATAAGGTAGTAGAAATACTATTAGATCTTAGAAAGAGCCAGCGAAAGTAGGGAAAATACTTAGACTTAGTTTGGCCCTCACGTGGCTTTTTAAAAGTAGCTTATGAAATTTATTATTAAGTTATTTGATAATTTTGTACAAGTGACATATTACTCTACAAAAAAACATCATGAAACCAAAAGGCAACCTTGAGCTTTTAAAAGCTCCATTCTAGAACTTTTAAAAGCTCCCCACAAAAAAAACCATAAGTTCAATTTTTGCAAAGCTCACAAACTAGTTACCAAATGAATTAACATAAAATTGTGCTATATAAAAGGAGAAGCACCAAAATGGAGGCCAAACTAAGCCTTAGAAATGTCTTAGAAAGACCTCAGAAAGTTGCAGCAACAAAAAGTCCCCAAAAATAAAAAAAATAAAATAAAATAACTGAAAAAATGACCAACACAGAAGAATAGCAACATAGGCATTCTACTTTGGTCCACAAAAATTTAACAAGAATTCTGTCAAGCTATTGTAAGAACATAGGCATTCTACTTTGTTCCACAAAAATTTAACAAGAATTCTGTCAAGCTATTGTAAGATACTTGTAATCTAAGCTATTGTAAGATGCTTTGGTCCACAAAAATTTAACAAGAATTCTGTCAAGCTATTGTAAGAACATAGGCATTCTACTTTGTTCCACAAAAATTTAACAAGAATTCTGTCAAGCTATTGTAAGAATTCTGTTTTCATATATATATATATATATATATGAAAACATAAGCATTTGCTTATGCCACATGTCACTTTATTAGAATTTTAATATTTTCTCACATTTTATTATATAAAAAGTATACACTTAGAAATTTTCAAAATAAAAAAGAGATAAAAAAGTTTTAGAGCATTTAAATTGAAATCTTATCAATAACTATTTAAGAGAGAAGTTACAATTCGGAAACCCGTATTCCTTACGCGATATACATATAATAGTATACATATTTTTCACCATTGGATCTCTCATCTAATCTCATCCAAAGGTCTGAAAGAAGTCACATGAAATCCCTAACCATCACAAATTCACAACTATATATGGGCATATATATGGCAGTAATTGCATCACCCTTTCTCACAATATAATCACAGTATACCGATCAGTTATATGCGAAATTGCCACCAAATCATCCCTGACATCTCTCTCTCTCTCTCTCTCTCAGTTTACACTCTCTTTATATATATATATATACATATCTTGCTTAGATGATAGAGCATTGTGCCGAAGTATTTGATAATTAACAGTACTTCCACATAAATTCATCTATAATATAGATTTTGTATGTAAGTTCTCTACCCGTTTGTGTCAGAATTATCTCTGCCAAGAATCTCCATCGTAGAGCGGTCGAAGGCATGAGAATTATAGTATTTTCGTTGGCGAAAGACGGTGTTTGGGCCATTGAATTTGCTTAAACCTTTTGATTTTTGTAATTAGGATAACTATGTGGATAGTTGTAAAGCTTTAAGTAAACGTAATTGCATTTTTTATTTTATTTTTCTCTCAGCTCTGTCTTGCAGTTTGTGATTTACTATTATTTCAACATTCTTCAAGATTAATTATGCATCCCATTTGTGATTTGAATGCTACTTTAATTGTAGTTCATTATAATTCTTAATCACCGGAATACATGTTCTGGCTAAACATAGATTGGTGGCTCAGTGAAGTTGGGATTAAGATTTTATCTCAATGTTTCCTTCAGCATTTGTTCTGATACATTTTTTTTTTGGATTAATGAACACCCCTACCCCCCATCTTAATATAAATTTGGGTTAATAATATTTTACCGTGTGGTTAGACTCATTTTTACTTTACCCCTGTAGTTCAAAAGTCAACACTTAACTCCCCCACAGTTTGACTAAAGTGGAACTGTTAAAATTTTAGTCGATTACTTTGTTTTGGCAAAAAATGTTTTGACCAATCATAGGTGAAATTAACCCCATATAGTGTTCGCCAATTTTGAAATTTTCATCAATTTTGATAGAAATTTTAATAGTTTAGTCCATAACTACAGGGAGTTAAGTGTCCATTTTCAACTGAGAACTATTTACTTCTACTAATTTCAAATTGAATACTTATGAAAAAAAAAATCAAAAAATTCAAATTGATTACTATTAATATTTTTTGTTTCAACTAATCCGTGCATTGCACCGGGCTCATAGCTTGTAAACAATGAGAACAATAGAACCACATCAGTAAAGAAGAATTATAAAATATTATCTCAATAATGAAAATGCTTGTAGCTAATACCACCTAGGTTCAAGCCAAGTGCAGTATATATACTGCCTTGTATTGTAATGATTCTCTAACAAGTCCTTGGTCCCAAAAGAATGATATTTACCCATTCGAAGATAGTAGAAAATGATGCTCTCTTCACTAATTCTGGGGAAGTAAACTACGTCTTCCATATCTGTGGTTCTTGATAGTGCTGATACCGATGAAGTATGGCTAACATAGAGTGTATGATTCCCCAAGTTCTTGACTTTGTCCTAAACCATCGTGTGGCGATTCAACTTGAAACTTTAACCCATTTTCCAAAACTACCAACAAACACTGATAAAAGCTCTCCACCACAATCCACTAATTAGTCTCATGGAAAGAGCTGCAAGGTCTTTTAGGCTCATCAAGAACTTCCCAACTAGTCGTCCCCTCTTCATCTATCTTAATCATTCCAAGATTGCCATGCTGACCCAAAGAGTAAAATTGCTCCCTTATGGAATACTAGGCTATTATGATTTGGCACAAAAAGAAGATTATTATTGAACTCTTCATAAGTCCACTCCTCATCCCCTGAAGTAATATAATGGATAGCAACTTCTGCCACTGGAAGATATGCAATCCCAACAACAAACAATCGGAAGATGTAGGGACATTTAAGAAGCAGAAGCTTGAAATCAACCACAACAAGAAGGGAGATCTGGATACTGTATGATAGAGCCTATGAAGGGATTAAAGAAAAATACGATATCACCTCTAGACATCATTAACCAACCATCTTTAGAATAGCGGATTGTAGCTCCTTTCAACACTAAGCTTCGACTCAACAAACTTGTTTGCTCCTTCATCTCTCTCTAAAATCATGAGCCAAGGGGATAATACACTGGTCTTTAGACCACCTAGTGCTGTTCTCCATGTTATTGGAGGGGCTAGTAATCGAGACATCTTACAAACAATGCGAAAGTTCATATAATCAACAAGAAAAAAGGGCCAGCAATGGATCTTATAATATCAAGTGGAAGGTCAAACAACTGTGTTTCTTTCACTCCTCTCTTCACCTCCACATTCTTTTTGGTGCTATCTATCTCATTTACCTGTATTGCCTATTTACTTCATTGTTGTCTATCAGTTGTATGCTTGGCGTGCTTGGTAACTTCACAAATAATGCAAGCCCTATTCATCAAATAACGGTAAGCTAGCAACATAACAAACAATACAACAATTAACACAAACTTCTTTTTGAAAAATTATTCTGCAGAGGAATCAATGCAAAAATAACGAACAAATGATACTCGATAGTTTGCTAACTATAATGTTAAATTCGCATATACTAAAACTTAACTTGTTGGCAAAGTAATTCTTAGAAAGAGAAAACAATCAATCATCTAAATGATGTCTTGGTGACTTTATTATACGCAGTAGCTCCTATTTCTTTCCCGTGTCATTGCTTAAAACTTTAAAAGTATTAGTCCTCTGTCATATATTAAGAAGGTTTGAAATCTCAACTATTTATGGAACTTAGTTGATTGTGGTGGAAACGTTTCACTTTCCATTATTGTTCTTTTTTAACTTCAAAATTCCAAATTTCACATTAGAGGAAAAGCGGGTGAGTTTGTATAATAAAGGGTAAAGTTGAAAAAATGCGTAAAGTACATTGACTTTTCAACGAAGACAATTAACAAGTGACAAAAAAAAATGGAACAAATGACTCTAAATTTGGGACAAAGGGTGTACCTGATAGAAGGCATAGTCCAAAGAGCTGACTCGTATGGTCTTGGTAAATTTTGACAAGGCAATGAAACTGAAAAGCTAGCATCTTCAATGTTTTATGAGTACAAGCTCCTATCGTTACATCAAGTTATATATATATATGACTCCCTTGCATTTCAGAGTGATTAGCACGACAAGAAATCCCAAACTGAGAGTCTAATAAAAAAAATACATGATCCTTGGCGCTTTCAACTTTTACCCAAATCATAGAAGTCCAATCGAGTTTGAAGACCTTAATTGCTATTATTGTCTCATAACTCACTCCACCAAACATAATATGTATGGCAAAAATTTCTTCACAAGACTCCAACAACCATGATTCGACCCGAATTGATAGCGTATTGTGTATACAAGGTAAATTTATTTCCAAACATCTTATGACAAGTTACTCCATCAATAAAAAGTAACTCAGATCGTGCGAAAGTTGTGGCATATATTTTTCCTTTGCAGCTAACCTGTAGAAACCCAGAATTTAATTAAGGGTATTGTGGTAATTTGATGGTCAATGTGTGGACCCAATTTAAACTTGTATATTTTCATGCCTAACTTTTGGTCTTGTGCTATCACTTTGGTATTTGTTTTGGCACATGTGTGAATATATAGATTACATGTGTGTATGTGTGTGTGTGTGTGTGTGTGTGTGCATGTATGTGTATGTGTGTGAGGAGACAAGGTTGGACCCACAAGTCACCTCTCCAAACAACTCCCAACTACTCTCAACAACTCTCAACCACCCACTACTAAAGCTTTCCTAGGAAGCTTCCCTCTCTCTCTTTCTCCATTTATAACCAACCCATATCTCTCTCTCCCTCTCCCTCTCATTTTTGCTTTTTCATTTTCTCTCTATATATATCTCATCTCTATCTTGTTTTCGAAGTCAAAAACTTCCATGGAAGCTTAGACTCTAAAGCTTCCTTTTGAAGACCTTCAAGCTATTATTGGAGCAAGGCTATTCGAGGCTAATTTATTCCCCTCATCTTGAGCTCTCATTTGGTGTTCCCATTTTTCATTTTGGAGTTCCCTAGCTCAATCCATGACCTAGGAAAAGAAGAGGGTTTTCTTATTATTTGTTCTTGGGCTCTCTCATTGCTCCTCTCTTAGACTTCTTATCTCTCTTGCTCTCTTTCTCAAGATCAAGGTAGATTTCATTGACTAAGTGCACTCTTAGATCTAACTTCATGGTGTTTTATGTGTAGGATTAGACCTTTTGGTTGTTAATCTTGCTTAGGATTTCCTACATTTTTATCTATGTGTTTAAATGCTCTTATATGCCTAGTTGAAATTGGTGTTATACATAAATGTGATTTAGTTGTTATGTTTCAATTAGATTAAAGAAACTACAAGTCTCTTAATTGTTTAAGTTGTTGATTATACTTTACATGATTTTCTTCCTAATTAATTAGCCTTGGTATCCTGGACTACTTTGTGTAATTTCTTGACTATGAAATTCTCAGAAATAACATCGTGGTTGCATAGTCATTGTTGTCACATTTCATAATCGCCAAGTCAGCATATCATTCATGGCATTGGGCTTGGGAGTATGAATCTTGTTAGAATTTCCACGATTGGGGAATGCCTTTTGAATCCCCGTTTGGGGTTGTAAATTGATGAAATTCTGGAAGCGAGTGTGAGGTGAAGAAGGTTATTTGTGATCCTTAAAACATTCAAAAACGCAAGGTCATATTTGGTTAGCTACCGGAGATCTTGTATACTACACTCACGTTGGAGTGGCTCACATCCGGTGTTGAGAGTGAGTGGTTATGGAACTTGGTATTGGAAAGTTGCACGGTTTAGCCTTATGGCTAATTGCCTCACCTCGGCAGCAAATCATAGCACGCATGTCTTAGCATGATTTTAGAAGTAGTCGTACATTTCTTCAATGCTATCTACTGAGCCGTCATGCTTAATGAATCTATAAATCCCCTTTTTCAGGAATTGTTGATTAGGGCAAGGCCCAAAAGTATTCGACGTGTGGCATTCCATTTGAAGATTACTTACGAGGAAGTCTTATGTCTTGAAACAAAATCTTTCTTTGGCACGACTTATAGGAGCATTGTTCAAATTGTAATTCATTTCTCTTAATCATAGCTTTGAATTGCAAGTATTTATTATTATTATTATTTTTCATAGAAGTTGTAATTGGGCACATGTTTAGCCCTTGTTTTTAAAATCATACTTTTGTACCTAATTGATCTCGTATTATATTGGGGATCGTAGTTATCCCCCTCATGATCTTCAACTTGTTAGTTGGATCCTCTTAAATTCTTGTTAAATTATGTTCTTACTACTTGTTAACTTTTCCTTGCCTTTGACACTTACGAGTTTTTAGGTGTTCTTAGGATTAGGTTCTGCAAGTTACCCTTTCGACCGGTCCAATGGGACCATTTGACCAGTCGAAGGATACATTGCGAGAATATACCTTTCTGGCAAATGGGCATTTGACAGGTCGAAGGTGCCCCTTGGACCGGTCAAAAGACCCTCTGTCTGTGAATAGTAACTTTTCAAAGACTTCAAGATTTTCAAAGTTTAGTTTAGCTTATACTTAGCCCACGGTTACTCTTTTAAGGAAAAATACTACTTTTGATTTTCTAATGACTGTTTGATTATAATCTTTCCAAAACCTCTTTTATGATAAACTTTCAAAAAAAACTTTTTATCTCGATCCTTCTAAGGGCTTATTTCTACTTCTTTATAAATATATTTCAAAATCAAAACTATGTTGGTTGACCCTGTTTGACCCGTTTGGTCCGTGGGGGTCAATCCTTGACTTTTTGACTTTTATTTGAAATCCACGTAGGATTCCTTTATGCTTCCTCTTTGTTGGATTGGTCCACATAGGACTATTCCCTTGCTTTCCTTATTATTGTTTGACTCGTTGACCTCGTCCATGAGGCTTGGTTTTCGGGGCGTTACAGAATGGTATCAGAGCTAAGCGGGTTCGAATACCTTGGTACTTTGGGAGTTAATTGGGTCCATGTGTGACCGTTGCACCTTTTTTGATTTTAATCATTCATAGTTAAATGGTTTGTTCCGTTTCAATTAAATGATGAGTTGATTTTGATAGCATGTTTACTTGCATATGGTACTACGTGTTAACATGCTTAAGTGCTTACGTGTTTATGTGATCACATGCCTATATATCTTGACTCTGTGATTTGTAAACATGAGGTGGTTTTTACTTTTAATTCGTTTCACCTCAACGCTATACTCATTAAAACTGGCTTTTGTAATACATCTTGGTGTGACTATCTGTTGATGTTTAATCATTGACCATGTATATCCATGAGGGTTTCCTTGTTTGGATTATTCGCTCGACGTACTGCACCTTGTAGGGTTGATAGTTAGGTATTGAACACTGTCTTACATCGAGTTGTATTATTAAAAGATCTCAATTATTTTTATTGACCTCATATCACTAGTTGTTTGAATTTTAGTTGTTGAAAAAACATGTTAAATGTTGCATGCCTAAATGATGAAATTGTTATCAATTTTTTTAAAGTTGGAAGATGTTATGTGAGCATGCTTAGATGCTATATGCCTTTGAGATTATGTGCCTATATGCTTTCGTACATATATTTTATATGTTTACACTATTGTAACATAATGTTTTGTTCAGCTTTACGCGATAGATTTTCATGTTATAAATGAAAGAGATGAAAAGTATGCTTACTTGCCTTCGGGATTATGTGATAACATGCTTAGACCGTGTGTAACGTTCCCGGGTCGTTTCCCAGCCACTGGAGGAAGGTTTTGCTGGGTTAGCAGGGCTTCGATCTGTTGCTGGATTTGACGTTAGCCCTCCAGGAGTTGTGTGAGGGTCGCGATGATCTGCTCAAATGTCATGACTGCCGCAGCCGGTGCCGCGGCCGGAGGAACATCCTGGTTAGACTGCTGATCAGCCTTCTTACCCTTCTTCGGTGGCATAACGATCAGTCAAGAGATTTATTGATGAGAAGACTTGTCGCTTCCCACAGACGGCGCCATGCTGATGATGCCAAAATTTGGTCAGAGTAAATTAAAGTAGTTTAAGGGGAGAGAGAGTGAGAGACTGGTTTTTTTGTATGTGGTTCGACCCTGTTAATGAAGGTACCTACGTCCACGTGTGTGTCTGAGCACATTCACTATACTGTAAAAGAGCCGGGGGCTTGTGGTGAACCTATAAGTCTGGAGCTACCGTAGGCTGATCGGGCATGTTGATGAATGCTATAGAGGTGCTATGTAGATTGAAAAGTCAGCCCCTTCAATGGGGGGTGAGAGGTCTCTTTTATAGATGTAAGAGACTTACTCGTACATGGATAAGGAAATATAATCCAATTAGGATGTGATTGACACCAATCAAGTAAGTTTCCTAATTGTATTAGGATTGATTGACATTAATTGTGGGGGTTTCCTAATTGGATTAGGAAATAGCTTGCACTTTTCATTAGTCTTCTAGCTTGAGTAGGAAACTGCCTTAATGCTCGGGATCATGCTTATGGGCCCGGATGAGCTGTTCCCGCGATGGGATGTGCCTGTGCAGTTTTCCCGACCTGTTGGTCGGGTCGTGGATGAACCGCTCGGGATGATAAGTTTCGGGTAGACTAGACCGCTCGGGCTGATGCTTATCCGAGGAGTTGTGCATGATTTGACCGGGACATGGACTGGCTGCTGATTTGAACCGCTCAGTCATATGATAGAGCCAATTTTGGGTGTATCAAACATGATAACTATAGCATGTTGAGATAATATTTCATGTTTTATGTGTTTAAGAGTAGCTTATACGAGTACTCATAGATTTTTTGATCAACATTTCATAATAAGATTTCTTGGGTAGAAAATCTGGAAGATAAGTTTTGAACTTATGAAAACCAACATGTTAATATGTTGCGCACATTTGAAAACCTATATGTATACGTACTTTTGAAGAACTTAAAAGCTGTTTTCTAATCCGACAAATAACTTATTGGTTCTAATAACGCGACATTACGTATTTTTAGACGGCTTATATAGGTTGTGTCTTCGAACTCGGGTATTCTTATGTGTAAGCGTACATTCTTCGAGTGGCATGGGTTTTATTTTACACGTGATGCAAAGCCTCTCTAAAGGTTATGTTGATCTTTGTGAGAGCAGTCTATCCTGATGACCCTCGATTGTGACTGGTAGTCCATGTATATTTCCTGTGGCTATGAATGCTTGTTGTTTATCAATGGAATAGTTCTACCTTCTTATAGGATTGTCATACTCTTTGTCTTGTGAGAATTTCATTGTTCAGATGTCAGTTTGAGATTATAATTACTCTTTCGAGTAGATTATGAGTTTTCTATCATGTGTTTGGTCAATTGACTCAAATTTCTGGTGATTACATTTTTCACAATCAAAATTTTCGTTTCACTATGTGATCATTGTATATGATCAAATTTTATCGTATGAATTATTATGAGGATTCTAGCTTTTGTGAGGAGTCGATTGGTGTTGTTCCAAGTCTATTAGTTCCTTTATTCGATGATTTTCACGTTTGAGTGAATTCCACGACTCTAAGGATCGTCCCTTCTTTTGAGACTGCTTATCCTGTTGGTAGGTGAAATCTTTTCTATGAGTTATTTATCGATCATTATCAATTTTCGATATGGTTTTCGTTAAGGATTCGCTGTTAACATTGTATGGTTAATGCTGTGATGTTGGTCTTAGAAACATGTTCTTTCTGGTGTTTCTTTCCTTGTGAGTAAGTATGGATTCTCGTTTATGTTGTAATTCTTGGAAGTAGGTTTATTCTTGATCCCTATGATCTTTGAGCTCTTGCTAGAGCGTTGTAGTTCCATTGTTCTAAGTCTTTTCTTGAACGTACATTTGTGCCTTGTTGATTCGATTCTTGTGATTGGGGGTTGTTGATTTCAAACTAGTTCACCCTTAAGTTTTGAACTTGGGTATATCACACTGTAGTGCTGTGATGACCTTTTTATTTGGACTCACTGATTCTTGAATCAATCTTTCTTCGACAATTTTGCCTTATTAAATTCTTGGAATTTATTTCGTTGAATTCGAACTTGAGTTGTTGAACACTCGGATCTTTTCCTACTTCTTGAGGGATAGATATTGTTAGATGATTTATTTTTGAGATCCTCTATTCCGTTATCTTCGTGAATTCGAGATCATACCGGTTTTTGGTAGTATGATCTTTTACGTGTTGTGGATCTCTGTTGTTGGCAGCCTTAATTTATTGTTCGCTAAGGCTTAAATTTGATTGCGTTTTATTGTATGCCTTGAGGGCTTGTTGTTTCGCAATAGTGTGATCTTTTATACCTTGAATACTATGGTCGTTCGCATAGTACCTTATTGCTGGATTGTGCAAGATTTTCATATAAATCTACATTAGATGTATCTTTTGCCGTGACTATAAGAATTATTTTCCTTATAGTTGATTTTTTTCTTTTCTTCTTTTTCTTCTTAGCCGTCGGTGGTTTTGACCATGGACCCGTTTGGACTTAGTAGTCGTTTGTGAGTTGTTTGATTCCATTTCATGTTGAACTCGAGCTTACCTTGTCTTTGCTAAGGGACGTTGTTGTAATATCCATGTTATTTGGGCTTTCTGGCAATTGCCTATTGATGTTACTTAATTTTATGGCCTATTGAGGTAGCCTATCGATGTGAACTGTTATTATTTCTATGACCTTACGATTGATCTGTAGGGGGGATTTTTTTATTGATTCTATGAATTATCCATTAGATTGTATTTAGTTTCATCATTTGATTCTCTCACTCTGTTATTCGAATGAGAGTATACCTGTTTGACGCCATCCACCTTGTTTCTGTATTGGTGATAGGAGTATGCCTAGGGCATGTTCTCTTGTTAGTAATTTCGATTACTATGTATTTGGAAGTAGATCATGTGAGATTCTGTGCTAGTAATTTTAGACCTTGTGTCGATTTTGTTTGGGCTACGGGCTTTCAATAGCTAGGAGGACCCCTAGTTTTTACTTCCATATCATCTTGATTTATTGATGCTGATGTCATGTTGACTCGTTGGATTCATGCACTTGGTGCATTCCTTGTTTATTGTGATCAGTGAGTCCTTTTTCTTCACCATGTCGTGAGATTATTGTAATTGTGCTTTGTTCGAGATCATTGCAATCCTTCAATTACATCCTTGCTTTGAGTAGAGGAAGAATTGGTGATCGTTTGGTTTGAGATCGCGTGTGGTTAGTATGGTAATTTTTGTAGAGTTGGTCTTCATTCTGTTGAGAAATTTTGACTGTGTTTCCTTGAAGACTTTCATTATTTGTGGTCCGTTTGTGACGTGAGTTTGTTATAACTCTTGTTATAGGCATGTCGCCTTGTTTGCTTCCCTCTTTCTTGTGACACTTCAAGATCACCCAGTTCGGGATTTCTAATTCGTCTTGATATGAATCGGGCTTTCAATAGTTGAAAGTTCGGGAGAGCTTGATATCGTTATGACCATCTGTTTTCTTGTTTTGGTCAAGGCGTAATTCTTTGTTATATTTTTTTTTTGATTGTTGCGTACGACAACGAAAGTGGGGGAACTTGTTGGTTTATATCCATTTGTTTACCTGTTTGATTTATTGTTGTCTCGTTGATGGCATCATTGTGTCTTCTTAGACACTTTTCCTTGTGAGACCCTTTGACTTTTGGCATTGGCATTTCTTTTTTCTTATTATTTTGAGATGGGATCTCTCAATAGATCCATCTATTAGTGAAATTGTTATAATTGACTATAGCGACGTGTATGTTTTGCGAGGTGATAATCATTTCTTCTATCGACTTCTCGTTTCCATTGTTGTAGACTTTTGTGTCTATATTGATCATTTCTTCTGGTAAGGAGCGATGTATTACGAGTAAGTCTTTGTGACTCGTACCTCCTATGTTGTTAAGACGTAGCTTTGAGTCGTTACAGTCTTTAGTACTGAGTATATCATTTACTTTGTGAAGTTTTCTTTAGTTTCATTCTTGAGTGCTTGGATCATTCCTTTGCGGTTGACCTAATTATTTGGTTCATTTTGGAACTCGTGTCTTGAAACATCATACTTTTGCTTCGAATGACAATTCTTTAATAGTATATCATTGATATACTTTGAGAATCTTGTGTTTTATTGTAATTCGATCTGTGTATGATATTCACGCTTGTGTATTATCTTTGTTCGATTATTTTATATATTGATTGAAGCTTTTCCCATTTATTCCTTGGGTCTTGCGAATGTTTTCACCATGAGTGATGGTTGTAGAATGTTATTTCCATTCTACGGGTTACCCTCTACTTTTTGGATTGGGCTTTCGTTTGATGATTAGATCATATCTTTTGTTGGTATACATATCCTTTGTATACTTGTTGCTTATTCGTTTTGAGACAAATTCTGGGTATACAACATCCCGTTGGGTTCTTGTGATCACGTGTTGCTTTTGAAGGGATCACTTTTGTTTTGATTCAGGGAATTTGAGACGCCCGTTTTACTTTATTATCATTCAAGTGCATTTTTGGTTGATCCAATGGTTTGGAGGTTCATGTCCATTATTATTGTTGACCTTTGGAGTTGGCTCTACTTTTCAATGTTGAACCTCGTATGTACCTTACGTTTGTTCCTCAGCACCCTTGGTGTGCTTACTGATTGTTTTATGGAGCTTTCCCTTTCTTTTGTAGAATCAATGTATGAGATATTTTACTTTCTCACATTGTGTTAGTGTCCACGTTGTTTTGTGACACTACGACGTTTTGGTGTGGTCGTGGACCGTTCTTTGATTGAGTTCCCTTCGTTCTTGTTCTGAGTTTCGGGACAGAATTCTTTTAAGGGGGTAGAATGTAGAAACCTAGAATTTAATTAAGGGTATTGTGGTAATTTGATGGTCAATGTGAGGACCCAATTTAAACTTGTACATTTTCGTGCCTAACTTTTGGTCTTGTGTAATCACTTTGGTATTTGCTTTGGCACATGTGTGAATATGCATGTTACATATTTGTGTGTGTATGTGTATGTGTGTGTGTGTGTGTGTGTGTGTGTGTGTGTGTGTGTGAGGGGACAAGGTGGGACCCACAAGTCACCTCCCTAAACAACTCCCAACTACTCTCAACAACTCTCAACCACCCCACCACTAAAGCTTCCCTAGGAAGCTTCCCCATCTCTTTCTCCCTATATAACCAACCCATATCTCACTCTCCTCTCATTTTTTCTTTTTCATTTTCTCTCTATATATCTCTCATCTCTATCTTGTTTTGGAAGTCAAGAACTTCCATGGAAGCCTAGACTCTAAAGCTTCCTTTTGAAGACCTTCAAGCTATTATTGGAGCAAGGCTATTAGTGTTAGGGATATATACTAAAAGCCATGCTTTATGTAGTTGATTTATTATTCATTTAATAAAATCAGTTATTCCATTTTTATGAGAATCTGTGTGGGCAATGTTTGTATTGTATTATTTATTTAATATTATGCACGTGTGTCTCTAATTCTACATAGTAGGTGGTTTGGTGTGTAGAGTTCGACTTACACACGGAAGATTAGACCATCAGATCTTGTAGAATGTAAGATTTTGATTTACAGTCTTAGATGGGATTGGACACACCATCGGTAAGACTGCAGCATGGTGTTGTAGTAGGTTTGTCTTAACTACAGGAACGGTATAGTTTCAACTCAATATGCTGGTACACTTTGTGTATTAAACGAGACCGACTTGGAGTAATTATCTTTATACTGACTTATAAGATAATTAATACATCATGGCTATTATGAGTGCTTATGCTCTAAATCCTAAGTTAATTTGTAGACACGTGCATTTGATATTTACACTTTGATCCCTAAAAGGATGAGATCATTAAATGGGTCAATATCTCATTAGATTGGGTGACAATATTGATTGTGTGGTGGATATAAATTAATAATGGAATCCATGTCTCAATTTTTGGGATTGATGATATCCCCTTGAGAAAGCTTATAAGTTTTGATTATGTCAAACCCTGCAGGTAGATTTTGTATACGACATATCAGATAAGTTAAGCAGAGGACCTCAAGGAATTTTAAGAGATTAATTAAATGTGATTTTCAGTAATTATATTTAAATAATGGATATCTGTAATCTTAACGTGGGGAGATAATAAACATTTAATAACATGGAGCTCGAAATATATTTTTGAGATAAGGGTAGGAGTGCAATTATAATTCTTTAGTGGTATGAATTGTAATTTATGGAAATAGGATTATAATTCAGTTCGAATTAGGGTTTCCTAATTCCATAAAGAAGCCTATTCGTTATTGACTTCTTATGGTCCCTATTGTAGCCTATATATATGCTGCTTTGGCTCTCTTCTCAGTTTGCATTTTTCCATATGGAGTATTATAACTCGAAATAGAAAAAAGAGCATAAAAAGGGAGAGCAGAAAACTAAAAGGATTTCGAAAGAGCTCACACTCAGTTCGATGTTCTGGCAGCAGAGGAATACAGTAGAATCGTGAGCTGTTATCGAGCCTGTGTTCTCGATTCGTCTACTACAACAATCCATTTTTGCAGTTCAAGGTATCCCTAGTTCCGCCCTTGTAGGGTTATTGTACCTTTCATATAATTTTTTGCAGTACCAACTTATACGCGCTGTCAACGTATTTTGGGAATGCAGTTTCCTAACAATTAGAGACTAATTTATTCCCCTCATCTTGAGCTCTCATTTGGTGTTCCCATTTTTCATTTTGGAGTTCCCTAGCTCAATCCATGACCTAGGAAAAGAAGAGGGTTTTCTTATTATTTGTTCTTGGGCTCTCTCATTGCTCCTCTCTTAGACTTCTTATCTCTCTTGCTCTCTTTCTCAAGATCAAGGTAGATTTCATTGACTAAGTGCACTCTTAGATCTAACTTCATGGTGTTTTATGTGTAGGATTAGACCTTTTGGTTAATCTTGCTTAGGATTTCCTACATTTTTATCTATGTGTTTAAATGCTCTTATATGCCTAGTTGAAATTGGTGTTATACATAAATGTGATTTAGTTGCGATGTTTCAATTAGATTAAAGATACTACAAGTCTCTTAATTGTTTAAGTTGTTGATAATGCTTTACATGATTTTCCTCCTAATTAATTAGCCTTGGTATTATGGACTACTTTGTGTAATTTCTTGACAATGAAATTCTCAGAAATAACATTGTGGTTACATAATCGTTGTTGTCACATTTCATAATCGCCAAATTGGCATATCATTCATGGCATTGGGCTTGGGAATATGAAACTTGTTAGAATTCCCACGATTCGGGAATGCCTTTTGAATCCCCGTTTGGGGTTGTAAATTGATGAAATTCCGGAAGCGGGTGTGAGGTGAGGAAGGTTGTTTATGATCCTTAAAACATTCAAAAACGCAAGGTCATATTTGGTTAGCTACTGGAGATCTTGTATGCTACACTCACGTTGGAGTGGCTCGCATCCGGTGTTGAGAGTGAAAGGTTATGTAACTTGGTATTGGGAAGTTACACGGTTTGGCCTTAACGGTTAATTGCATCGCCTCGGCGGCAAATCATTGCACCGCATGTCTTAGCATGATTTTTGAAGTAGTAGTACATTTCTTCAATGTTATCTACTAAGCCGTCGTGCTTAATGAATCTATAAAACCCCCTTTTCAGGAATTATTGATTAGGGCAAGGCCCAAAAGTATTCGATGCATGGCGTCTCATTTGAAGATTCCTTACGAGAAAGTCTTATGTTTTGAAAGAAATATTTCTTTGGCACGACTCATGGTAGGAGCATTGTTCTAGTTGTAATTCATTTCTCTTAATCATAGTTTCGAATTGCAAGGATTTATTATTATTATTTTTCATAGAAGTTGTAATTGGGCACATATTTAGCCCTTGCTTTTAAAATTGTACTTATTTACTTAGTTGATCTTGTATTATATTGGGGATCTTAGTTATCCCCCTCATGATCTTGAACTTGTTAGTTGGATCCTCTTGGATTCTTGTTAAATTATGTTCTTACTACTTGTTAACCTTTCCTTGCCTATGACACTTATGAGTTTTTAGATGTTCTTAAGATTAGGTTCTGCAAGTTACCCTTTCGACCGGTCCAATGGGACCATTCGACCGGTCGAAGGATGCATTGCGAGAATACCTTTCTGGCAGAGGGGCATTTGACAGGTCGAAGGTGCCCCTCGGACCGGTCGAAAGACCCTCTGTCCGGGAATAGTAACTTTTCAAAGACTTCAAAATTTTCGAAGTTTAGTTTAGTTTATACTTAGCCCACACTTACTTTTTTGAAGGAAAAATGCTACTTTTGATTTTCTAAGGACTGTTTGATTATAATCTTTCCAAAACCTCTTTTATGATAATCTTTGAAAACAAACTTTTTGTCTCGATCCTTCTAAGGGCTTTTTTCTACTTCTTTATAAATATATTTCAAAATAAAAACTATGTTGGTTGACCCTGTTTGACCCGTTTGGTCCGTGGGGCTCGCATGGTTGAGTTTTTAGTTTTTTAAAAACGAAAACGAAAAAAAAAACAAAAACTTGTTTGATAATATTGTTGATTTAAAAAAAAAAAAAATCAAAAACAGCAAACAAAATGATTTTTTGGTGTTTTCATTTTTTACCCAAAATTTGAAAACGTTTTTTAAAACAAAAAACAAAAACATTACCAAACTTGTTTTCAATTTGCATTTTCTAAAAAACAAAAATAAAACCAAAAAACAGAAAACAGAAAACGACAACGTTACCAAAAGAGTCTCGACGAGAATGGCTATACCAAAAAGCCGTGTAGTCTTGGGGCATCCCTTATTGTTGACTTTGTTGTTGATACTGTTTACTACTACTATCCTACGGAGTACTGGGAATTGTTTGGAAAAACTATGAAATTATTATTATTTTTTTCATTTGTACATATGTATTGTATATATAATGAGAGGAAGCAATGAAAAGGTAGGACTCAATGGTCCCAAACGGCCTGTAAAGGTTAATGGCTTAAATACGCTATACAGAAAGAGAATATTATGTTTCTCAAATTTCTATTTTAAAAGTGATTTTTAATGATATGACAGTGGGGTCATGTTTAATACTATGAGACTAGTTGAATTTTGATTGGAAGTATATGAGTAATGCTATGCTTCTCAAATTTATATCACAAAAGTGCTTCCCAAATGATGTGACAGTGGGGCCTGATCTTTACAGTGGGATCAGTTGAATTTTGATTAGAAGTTATTTACTTGGCCCTACTATTACATCATTTGAGAAGCACTCTTGAAATAAAAATTTGAGAACGATAGTATTACTCTAGAAATATATAATCCCTCACCACACATTTAAATTGGATTTAGTCTAATTGAAACGAAATTGATAAACGCAAATATATGATCTTTCCTTCCTTTCTTTTCTTTTTTTTTTCGGAAAATTGGTTAATTTACGAAAAAGGGCCATACCCTAGGATAAAACATAAAGCTCAAAACCAACTAAGAAGAGAGAGAAGACAACGTCAACCTCAAAACTAGCAAACAAAGCCTAAAAAAGCTAAACAAGCCAACGCAACAAAGAAGGCACAACAAACAGAACCAGAGGCAGAACACTCAAAAACAATGCCAACCCTAGGATACCTAGACAGACCACCAGAAGAGAAAACAAAGACAAAGTCACGTTCTACGACGCCCCTTAGGGCGACTTCCACTAAATTTCATCTTGGCTTCCTTCTTTTTCTGTCTAGAGGACAGAGTGTTCACTGGAGTATGGAGGTGATCATTATAGGCAATTTCAAACTCTTCATCAAATTTATCATCTTCCACTTCCCCTATATCAACTTCAACCTCCCTCGTTCTGGCAGAAGAGACATCTTTTGCCCTTGTACCCTCCTGACCCTCAACAAGAACTGCAATAGCGGCTTCCTGAGCTTGAGATCTCCCCTTTTCTTCACTACAACCTGAAGGTTGGGCACCCTCCAAATGGTCAGCTACATCATAAACGTAGGGCACCAACTCATTGAACGAATTACTAATTTTAATTTGCTGAGCATTTGAAGAAGAAAACCCATGCCGATTAGAATGGTGAGAGGGACTTGAAGCATGCTGTCCCTCACATGTAGCAATACCCTTCCCCTTAGCCTTACCCAAAACTTGAGTCCACTGGCTCTCATCTTTTTTAACACTTGGGTTAGCTATGTCATTCGGGTCATTCAGAACTTTCTTGATCGGAACCCACTGTTGAGCTGCATTGTTTTTAACCTGGTTAGGAAAAGGAGGTGGAGCTTGGGGCTTCCTATCACAATCATGCCCGAAGCACTGACACACTTTGCACCGAGAGGGAATCCACTGATATTCAACTTTAATCGTAATCAAATTATTGCTTAGGCGGGGATCCGCAGATTCCAATTCAAAACTCGTTATCCACTCATCTTCAGCATCAATTTCAATGCATACCCTAGCATAAGTGATTCTACGGCGAGAAGCTGTCATTTTATCAACTCGAAGAGGTCTTCCGATCATGCTGGCAATGTAACTAATACCTTCGGGGGTCCAATATTCAAGTGGAATATTAAAAAAATGCACCCAAACAGGTACTTTAGTGACTTTGTCTTTGTGAATAGAAAGATGCGGTTCCCATTTCCTCAGAAAAAGAGGTTTACCAGCTACATTCCATGGACCACCCTCCAACACTGCATCCAAGGCAAAGCGAGAACTGAATTTGAAGAAAAATGTGCCCTGATCAGTAGCAAGGATGTCACAGAGTCCAACATTGCCCCATAGATTGGTAGTAGTTTTGTGGACAAGGGAAAAAGGCAACTTACGATCAAGAAAAAAACCAACAAGGGTGTTATCCCATTCTTGGCAGCCTGGATCTACAATGGCTGGGGGCACTTTCAGTATACGATTCAGCCTACAGGAGCTGACATCGAAATGGGACAGACTAAAGACACATTCTAGTGAGACGGGCTTGAGAAGGTCAGCCCACTTGGTCTTATCTTCGATGACAGTGATATGGGGAGGAGGGGAAAGTTTGACCACCGAATCAGCACAAGGGGAAATAACATTCGGACCAACAGTGTGATCAAATGTTAAACTAGCAGTCTCTTTACCACTTGGTAAATGCTCTTTAATTTGCAAGGAAGTAACAGTAGACTTATCAAAATGGGGAGATGAAGCATTACCTCCAGGATCAGTGGGTTGGGGACACGTTGCGGCATGGACAGCAAAAGCAGGAGTATTAGTCAAAGGGGAACGGGTCCCACAGAAATTCTCGAGATAACCAACCCCACAATGTAAATCATGGGCAGCTGCCTTACCAACCGACCCGTCAGCATTACCTTTTCCCAACGCAACCGGACTAGGACATGTGGCATTAGTACAAAACCCAATATAATCCGATGTGACCGCACATGGTTCCTTCAAACTCTGCGTACGAGTGGAAATAGAGAGTGGACCCTTACCATTTCCTTGCGTGTTGAGCTGGAGAGGGACATCGTGAGCAACCTTGTCTTGACTTGCTTTAATAGCCGTGGGGCCCAAAGGTTCGTGGACAGCTAATTTGCCTGACCGAGGGTGTCCTTCCGCGCACAGATTGACAGTAGGTTTAGCAACTTTATGGGTACTCACAATATCAATCCCCAAGGCAACAGAAGGCGCGTAGGATTCACTAAGCCCAGCACCAGTATTTGCTTCATGACCGTTGGAGGGTTGTGCGTGCGATTCACACTCCATAAACACCTCAGTTTCCGAAACCAGACCATGAAATGGATCTAAGGGTAAATGTTCAACCCCATCTGCTGTTTTCAAACTATCAATAGCAGAAGTCATACGGGGACTACCATTGAGACCATCATCAACAACTTGTTCATCTCCAAAACTTTCTGGGTTGGTTTGGAAATCCTCCATAAGGACTTTTCCAAGCTGATTAGGAACAATAACTGAATCTTTAAAATGAGACATTGAACCTGCTTCTATAACATTTGGACCTACTGTAATGCCATTAACCTGATTAGAGATATCCAAGTTCTCTCCCTTAGGTTCATCTGCAGTTAGATCCTCAAATCTGAGCAGCCGTGTTTTAAGATCATCAATCTTCTTCATACAATCATACAATTGTTCCTTCCAACAATCAATCTCAAAATCAATGGGTAAAGCATTTTCTTGGTCAGTAGAGTTACGAAGATTAGAGATATTCTCTTTGCACTTACCCAACTGCTGCATTACACAAGCAAGCTCAAGCTTGGTCTGCTCGTGTGATTTATCGGCGTCAAGAGAGTCCCCATTTGCATCTCTATGATATCGTGATTTTTTGGGATCACAACGCATCTGCTTCCATTGATCCCCAATAAAATCATCTGCAAATGAATCTTTAGGAGGACCCCGTGGTCTTGAGGATCGTCTAATAGCCCCCTTCTCCATGGACTCAAGCACTTTCTAGAGAGAAGGTAGAGCTTCTCTCTCTAGAAAAGAGAAGCTCTCGATCCATGGACTCCCGTCCAGACTTAATTTTTTTCTATATAGTCAATTCGGATCTTTTGTAATAGATCTTGTATAGTATATTACGGATATATTGGTTTGATAATATCACAAATTACAAGTGATAAGAGAAGGTACAAATCTCTGAGATTTCTAGAGGAGTTGTTGGGAAAAGTCCCACTTGTGCACTTTCTTTTCTTTTCTTTTCTTCTTTCCTTTTTCTGTTGAAAGGACAAAAAAAGTTTATATGAATTGAGTACAAACCTAGAAAGCACGGGTGCGGCGGTCCGACACCCAGTACGAGTACGATTGCCTTTAATTAATACACATTTAATGCTAGTGTGATTGTCTTTCCGAAGAGTCAATACTTCCTAGGTTCAAACTCAATAAATAGATTTAATAAGGGTAACTAATGAATAAAGCTTCAATGAGATTTTGATTTGTAGTTGTGGTACAGTCTTAGTATAGTAGTTTAAGCGCATAAATAGGCGATTCATACGAACACTTCCTTATAACGGGTTAGACGGTTCAAGGGTGGAGGCTGGGGTGGGCTGTACCCAACCCCCCAAAGTTTGAAATCTTTTTTTTCTTACATGTGATATTTAGCTCGAATGTAGTTCAGCTTACCTAAAATTTTAAGATTTTTTTTTTACTATATGTGATATTTTAGTCCAAATGTAGTCTATCTCATCCTCATAATAATTGTATATGTGATATTTTGGCCCAAGCCCACCTTAGTATTTGATACCAAATTTTATTATATTCATTCTCATTTCTGCCCAATCCAATTTAGTGTTCTAAATTCAAATTATAGTCAAACTCACTTAATATTTGACACCATACATAATAGCACATGTGATATTCTAGTTTAAGACTACCCTAATATTTGGCACCAAACCTTATTATGTCTATTCTCATTTTAGCCTAATCCAATTAAGTGTTTCAAACGCAATTTGAAACCATACCTCGTTGAATAGTATATATTTATCACACTATATTTTCTTTTCTCATTATCAAATATGTAGAAATAGACCCCAAATATATTTATTTATTTTATTATTATTATTTTTTTTTTATAGTTCTCAGCCCCCCACCCCAAAAAAATAAAATAATAATGATAATAATAATAATTCCTGGCTCTGTCCTTGGACGGGTTAAACGGGTGACCCGTGTATTGCCGACACGTTTATGACCCGACACAAGTATGACACGTTTAAGAATGACACGATTATGACCTGACACGACCCGATTGCCACCCCTAATTTATAATTCTCGTGAGACGAGCTAAGTTGTGAGGAGCAGCTGTTATTAGAACTAAAGGAGATAGACAAGTTTTTTCTTATATATCTGTTAGCCAAGTTTAAGTGTGGTAGTAAGTTCTGAAGACAATCTCAGTAACTCTTAAGGCAAATACGTAGACGTCCCAAACACTCCAATACTTAGGGTTGAATTCCTGTTTAATCCTATTTCCATTGTTCTGCATAGTGTTTCAACCTTTTTTGGTTCGACTATTTGTTGGGAAAAAGAAAATTCAAATTGGCTCTTTTGAATACACTGGTGTGCCAAAATTATCAACAAATGGATACACTTCGTTTCGTGGATCCCTAGTATGCTGATTTGGTAACAAAATTTGACTAGTATTGGAGGTGCATGATTTCTGCACCGATTTGAGCGTTTGAAAATCTGCAGTTCCTTAACAATATAGGGGAAATTCTGAAAGCTAGTGGTGCTAGATATTCCTCAGTAGTTATGGCAACTATATGCGTTTAACTATTTCCTATTGCTTTGAATCCATTTGACACTTCGAATTTGAGATGTGGAAATCAGATAAGATTTCCACTTCCCTTCCCTACAGGTTGGCTGACTTGCAAGACTTCAAGAAAGTGAATGACATTTATGCTAAACGTAAGTTACACACGATTGAAATCCATGTGTTTAAACAGTACTAGAGTGATATTCAAAGTCGTGCATGATTCAATCCGGTGTTTCTATATATGTGTTTGCCGTCTTTTCACTTTGGCGACCATATTGTGGATATTGACCATTAAAATCCGAAAATTTGAGCTTCAGGCTATCATGTTGCCAAGATTACGGTTTAGTGACCATTTGCGCTCAAAATTAACCAAAGCCTGGGTTGTAACAAAACTGCCAGTCTTTCACTCTTCTCGTTTTAAAGCTTGATTATTTGGTGTGCCCTGAACTCATTATCCCCCTTCATCTAATTGCTAGTTCTTTTTTCATGTGAAAAAACTGATCTACTTAGGGATAAGAATGGAACCATTATATTGCACTACTGATAAGGTATGTCCTTCACTAAAGTTTACTCTCAAGCAGAAGGTGTGAAAAGGCCAAACCCAATGTCAATAAGTCGATAAATTTCTTGTTGAGAATGAAGCCACTGCATTTTTTTGATCCAATCTGGGCATTTATGCTTTGTTTTGCAGACTTCCCTTCACCTGCTCCAGCTCGTGCAACATATTAGGTAGTAGCGCTGCCGCTGAACGCAAGAGTTGAAATCGATTGCATAGCAGCACTCTAGTCATAGTTGTCAAATCGGGATTTGTAAGATTCAGAAACAAATAAAAAACAATAAAAATGATTTAAAAAAAATGTGTAGAATAAAAAGTAGAAGAAAAGAACAATCAAATAATGATAAATGTTTAAGAGTTTGGACCACCTTTAAAAAAAAAAAAATCACCAGTCTTGCATATTGTATTTGGTCTATTACATTGCTTTCTCTCTCTCTCTCTCTTTTTTTTTATAAGAGTCTACTATTATATATGTTTTTTTTTTATTGTGTCACACGGCCCTGTGACCGGGAGTTAGTAGTTAGTAGTTAGTATCACACACACACACACAAAGGGGGCACGAAGGCACAGGGGAGCCTAAGCCCACATTAAAGCTAACTTCCTAATGCGGCCCCCAAGAGTCTATTATATATCTTTTAACTTATAAACAATACTACTACATATGGAGTCTGGCTTCAGTGCACACTGGGTGAACGCACTGGATTTTTAAGCCTTAAAAAAATCGTGGGTCAGCGGGGCGGCGGGATGGGGCGCGGGCCCGTGGGCGCCCCGCAGTTTTTTTAGGCTTAAAAGCCTAGTGCGTTCACCAGTGCGCTTACTCAGTGTGCACTGGAGCCTGACTTATTATATATGTTATAATATTATAATAGGTTTGGGGCCACATATATTTTTTTATTTAACAAAAAAAAACCAAAACAAGGGAAAAAATTGGTTAGAATGTCAGAATGTGTATCGTGTATCGTATCGTACGATACCCATATGATTCAGCGATATGCCCTACGATTAATGAAGACCTGCTATTCGCACATACAATGTGTATCGTTTACCAAATGTAACATATTGAATCGTACAATACGTATCGCATATCGTACGATTTTGACAACAGAGACTTTAGTACCCCTATTGTTTGGCATTACCCATACTACAAATATGGAGCTCAAGTTAATAAGCTGGGGGCCAGTGGGGGTAGGATCTTTGTATGATCAGCTTATTTGACATTTTTTTAGTTTCACTACTTGCTAGACATTTGAAGTGAGTTAGGGTCTTTGAAACTTATTGCAAAATGGCTTGACTAGTTGTCTTGTTTTTAATTTGATATTTCCTTTAGGGAGATTGAGGAATCCAGTTGTACTAGACTAGGTCATTGCTCTTGACATGAACGATGTAACCTAAAAAAAATGCATTTTTTGCTAGATTATGATCAATGCGAATACAATCCCACTCATTTGGCTGAAGGTGGGAGTCAAAAAAATGATTCTAATTTGCACAACTAAAGCCCAATGTCAAACTTCACGAGTCTTTACCGCACCAAGGTCTGGGTTCTATGCATGGAATACACTCTAATGTATAGAGGTTGTTTCCGTATTTCGATTTCGTGAGACTCATGTCATGGTGGAGCAACCTTATTGTTGTCCCCAAGGTCTGGACTCACTTTTGATTACTTCTGGAACATAATTACCAGTTACCACCCAAGCAAATAACTGGTCTTTGGTACTACTTGATGATGCCAAATTTTGGGTAAGAGATAAGAAGAAAGAGAGAATAGAAATTTGAGTGTGGTTCGGCCCTGTTAATGAAGAGACCTACGTCTACGTGTGTGTCGTGCACTATGATAATTGTCGGGGGCCTTTGGTGAACCAACAATGAAGTGCGGAGCTACCAAGACCGGCCGGGAAATATGTATGTATATGTGCTAAGATTGCGGTCCCCCTTAGAAGAGGTGAGTGGTCTCTTTTATAGATGCAAGAGACCTACTCGTACATGACAAGTAAATTAATAAGGCAATACAATTCTGATTTGGATTTGACTAGCATAAATCATGTGAGTTTCCTAATTGGATTAGGAAACTTTCTAACATCCCATTAGGCTTCTAGCTGACATAGGAAATTGTTTGGAATATTCTAGATCATGCCCCGTGACCAGGCTGTAATATGCCCGTTACGGGTCGGGCCGCGTAGTATTCCCGACTTGTTGGTCGGGCCTCGGAACTGTGTACCGACCGGGATGCACCTCTAGGCTAGATGGGTTGTTCCCGAGCTATATTATGGCTAGTGGGTACAACCCGTCCGGTTGATCGGGTTGGTTGCTCGGTAGGGGTCGGGCCTCGAGTGCTAGATTATAGTGCCACTTTTGGGCGTATCAGTTGCCCTCCATTTCCAAGGTTAGCTGGATGCTATATCGGGTCAAGTTTGAAAATCTGTTTGATGCCGCTTGCCATTGTCTGAGTGCTCAGGAATTGGCTAAGAGTTGAGACTTAGCCTAATTCGGAGTCTTTGGTTTGAGTTAGCTTCCAGGATGGTTATCTTCCTCCTAGTAAGCCTTCGTCAAGGTTATTGGGGGAATAGTTTGACCATGTTAGAAAGCCGACCTAAAGCATGCTGGTTTAGGGTCCTTTTAGGTTAGCTCCTAGGATGGTCATCTTCTGCCCAGTAAGCCTTTGTCAAGACTGTTGGGAGAAGGGTTGACCATGTTGGTAGAGTCGACCTAAAGCGAGTTGCTTTAGAGTCCTTTTTTACTCCTCTATCATGGGCCAACTTAAGAGGTTTTTGCCACCTCTATCGTTGATTTGGGCCTAAGCAGAGTTGGTGTCTCTAAGTATTATAGGTCCTTAGGTTGTCTAAGGGTTTTACTTAGTTAACCCCAAGGCTTGTAAATACCCGGTGTAACTTCCTCTAGCATATTCCCTCTTACACCCCAAACTTTCATTGTGGAATGTGTTGCGGGAACGATGACTACAGGCAGTCGACCTAGAACGTTGGTAGTTCCAGGGTCTTTTAGTGGCTCAGGTATGATCTCAAGGACTTGTAGTGCCTCGGGTGTGATCCCGAGGTCTTTTTTTAGTGCTCTTTGATAGTCTGTGGAGCCTCATGCTATGATCGGGCAAAAGTACCACTATAGTTGGGCTCGCTTGGACTATTGGAGACAGGAGGTCGAGTCGGGATGACTGAGCCCTTGACTGCTGTAAACTGGTCGGGCCGAGAACCCTGACTATTGGAGACTAGAAATCAGGTGGGGTTGCCATACTCCTAACCGTTGTAAATTGGAGGTCGGGTTGGAGCTGCTAAACCCAGACTGTTGTGAGCTGGAGGTCCAGTTGGGGCTGTCGGACCCAGACTATGGATACTGAAAGAACTGCCGGAACTATTGGACTTCTTTGAATTGTTCTTCTCGGGCTGATCTCGCTTTCGCTTGTTTCCCGAAAGCTCACCACTGAAGTGCCCGGGATCTTTGGTCTTTAGAAACTCTTCAGTGTCAACAGATTTTTCAACCCTCTCTGCGAGTTCAACCACAGTTACCGGTCATTTTTTGTGGAACGACTGACGACATCCTATTGACGCGTTTTCTTATCACACCCAAGTGTAGGTGATCGTACAAGTAATAAAGTTCTGGAAGTCCAGGTCGAACCCACAGGGAACGGAATAAAATTTTATAAATTTAGGCAGATAACTATTTTGTCACTACAAAGAAAATAAAAGATGATGGATTTTTGTGGGGTTTTACTAAACTACTAATTTTTATATTTTTGCAATAAAAGTAATTAAAGCTATTTTTTTCTTAACAGTTTATGGTAAAGATTTTAATAGTGCAAAATAAATTAACTAACATACTAGTAAGAAAAGGAAAAAAATATATAAAAGGTAAATTTTTATGAGCTAAACTTTTTAGATTTAACAATAGCGAAAGATGGAAATAATACAGATATTTAAGCAAAACTATTATAAAACAGGAAATATTAATTAACTAGGGGAAAATGATTTAAAGGAATTGGGAATATGCAAACCAACACTAGATCCCACAACTTTTGTGCATTTGAAAAGCATTTGGCATTTAAGACCGCAGAGTCATTCTTTATTTAAAAATAAATTTCCACTAGTCAGGGTCATATCAAGTGTGTCAGGTTTGATATGAAACGACGTCGTTTGGTTTAAAGAAAAATAAAGAGGCAATTGGGCAGTAGCCAGGTTCGAACCGTGCTCCGCCGCGGACGTGGGTTATTCGGCGTTCAGTCCCCACCACTCTGCCACTACACAATTGCCTATCCATTATTGGATAGAAATATATATAAGCACATATTTAAAATATTAACTTTGTCATGTGAGTTGTTTGAGTATGCTAGGTGTTTTTTATGACAAAAGGCATAGTTTGACAATCCACATAATTAGGCTTTTTATTTCAAATATATATAATCTTTTGAGCCCATTATAGCCATAGTATATAAACATGTCAAATGGTCATAAACTATAGATACATAGATATTTTTGGCCATAAATGGAAAAACAACCCATCTAGATAAATTTGCCCATTTAAGATTAGTGCACAGAAATTGTGGTTTCTAAGTTTTTATTACATATCCCCAATTAAAGTTTTAGCCTACCATTTTAGAATTGAAACTGTCTTCCAAATAAAATTTAAAGATAAATTAAATAGGTGTAAACAGTGACTGCTCAATTAAAACTAAAGTTGTGAAACTAAGGTAGGAGTGAAATATAATATTATTATATTATTTTTCTACTTAACATGAGCTGGGGTTGAATTTGTGGAATCTGCAAAATAGCAAAGTTTAGTACAACTAGGCTAATAAAATATACATAAATGGAAATACTGAATTAATAATAAAATACTAAACCTTTGACTTTGGATTCTTGTGGGGTTACAGTGGTTGAACTCCAAGAACACAAATAAGGTCAAACCAAATCCAAATATACTTTTGGAGTGAGATATGGGTATGATGTACTTTTGGACTTTAGTAGATGATTACAACAACTACGTGGCTAAGAAATCTGACATTTAATCGCAAAATCTATCTTCTAGTGAATAAAAATATTGCTATAAAAACTGAAAATTTGGATTTTTTTAACTATTTTAGGGGACAACTATAAGTACTACTAGACTAAAGATATTAAATCTAAATTTAAATAGGACTATTTTACTACTAAAAATTGACAAAGGTCATACAAGAAAACAAATATTTTATTTTAAGAAATACAGTACACAAAGTTTTGCTACATATTTTTGAACATAAAATCATCAATTACATAAAAGTAAAATTTTACAACTACTAGAACTAGAAAAGGCAAAGAAAAACTAAAGTTTCCTATTTCTAGGGACAATATAAAGTGCTCACATAATAACCTCCCCTAAACTATTCTCTCCAAACTGTGATTGTGTTGTGAAGCTGTATTGTTGTGTTTGTGAACTGTCTATCGTTGCTTGTGGAGCTTCTCTCAATTTATAGATGAATTGAATGACGAGTTTCGTCATTGCGTTCATCACTTTGTGCGCATTTCTTCTTCGTCTCCCATTTTTTCTACCTCTTCTGACAGTCTTTGATTTTTTTTTTGTAACCTGCACACACAGAGATAGAGAGAAAGAAGAAAAAGAAGGAAAAAAAAAATAAAAAATTAAGTGTCAACATCCAAGCAATTGCTTGGATGTTGTGTTTTGTTTGATACGTTTTTTTTTTGTTAGCCAACCAAACAGTATTTGTTACTGTTTGGTTACTATTCACTACTATTCATTACTATTCATTACTATTCATATGAATATACTATGGTGTGGTTGCTACTTCTTTCATTCCCTTTATTTCACTTTATTTTTACCTAAAGATATAAAATATGTAAAAACACATTTTTACACGCATTTGAGTAACATCACTATTAAATTATATTAATTCAAATATGCATGTAAAACTAGGAATTTGGGGGATTAAATGAGCAATATGTCTATTATATTGGCACATAAATGTGCAAAATTCAATGTTTGTCACACCCCTCAACTAACTTATTGCTAGTCCCTAGCAATGAAGTGAAAGAGAAATTGTTCTAGAAGTTTTATTAAAAAGTAGGAATAAACTAAGGAAAATAAAATTACCTAACTCACTGTCGCAGGAATCGCGATTGCATTTAGCGTATGCAACAAGCCGTTAAACCCCTAGGTTACCCCTAGTGGACGAGTGTTGTCTCGTGAGGGTTTGCAGTGAATATACCCACAAAATTCAATTTTTTTTTTTTTTTTTTTGATATAAAATGAAATAAAAATAAAGGTAGATTTTCTCCTTTTACAATAAATAAGATTAAATTTGGCAATAAAATGAAATTTTCAAGTATGTAATAGTAATGCAACACATATACTCACAGTTTTGTAAATTGAAGCATTTTTTATACTCTTTAAACTTACAGTGTGTACTTGAAAAATCAAGCAACTGATCTTAACTTCAAAGTTTACATAACTATTAACAGTCATAAAACTTGTAGTTTTAACTCAAATCTCACTAGAATTTCACTCTTTTAAGGAGAAACTCTCAGAAACCGGTGTAGAGAACATCTCACTTGGTAGGGAAGCAAAGATAGAGGAATTGTTTCCATTTTTTTTTTTATGACTCAATATATAAGCATTTGGAGTACAATAAGTCTCATGAAAGAATACTTAACATTAGAAGAGCGATCTACCGTGGAGAACATCCTTATCACTTAAATTTAAAAATCAATTTCTTTTAAATCATTAGGACTTTGACTGATAGGTTAGAAGTTAAGATGAGTAGGAGATTTGGGGTGTATTTGTTCTAAGCATGTGATTGGAGTGTTTGCACAATTCATTCCAACCTCTTCTTTTCTTCTCCTTTTTATCATATGTACAGTTGATTTTATTTATTTATTTATTATTTTTTTTTTTTTGAAATCAACTCTTTTCTTTCTTTACCACTTCTTACAATATTAATACAGTCCAATCACATACCTGGATATAGAAGTGAGGTTTGTACTCCCAGGTGGAGCAATGTATGATTTGGATAGAACTGAGAATAAGGTAATATTAGGTGAAGGGGGATGCATTTGAAAGAAAAGATGGCCTAAATCATTTTAAAAATAGATTGACTTTGTTCATTTAAACAATTTAGACGTTCTAATGGTAAATCCTGAACGTTCTCTTCTAATGATCAGTCAAAGAAAAATAATGAGACTTTCAACGAGTGATATGATAAAGAGAATAAAATGAGACTGAAAAGAATAGTAACCCTCATAAAGAAAGATTGGCACAAAGGCTCACATGGGTTAATTAGTTTCCACTACTTGTTTTTAAACTGTATAGTTTATGCTTACTCATCCATTTAGATTCAGTAAATATTTTCACACTGTTTCAAAATGTTTAATGTTTAAAGAGTTTCTAGCATTTGAAAATAGTAAAACATGTGACAATGTGTTGTATGCTATTAACATACCCAAAATAACATTAACGTGTCAAATTTATCTTATATAGAGTAAAAGAAAAATTTCTGAAAAATTCTAAGCATATCCACTAAGTTGGATACATATATGGTGCGACTAGTATCCTCTGCACCTATACAAAAGAGGCTACGCAATCCGGAGCGTCCAAGTTGTCATGATTACCCATCCACCTCTAGTAAAAGAGATGAGTCTAGAACCACTAGCAAGCTAAAACATCAGTAAGAGGCTAGGAGATAACTCTGGCTTTACTTAGTTTTTCGCTACCTCTAGGGACATTCACCGCACTAGACATATCTGGTGATGCTTGGATCATGCAAATTACTCCTATCGAACCAGCTAATGAAAGCCAGATGTACACGTAGGATCATTTTAAAGTATGACCTGACTGAAAATTATTGACTGTACAAAAACTAAAAATAAAAATAAAAAGAACTGAGGGATGGGAAAACAAAATTTTTTTTGGGTATCAAAGGATCCAGTCCTCTTTCTCAACCAAAATTTTCTTTTGTTTTGATTTGAATTGTCTTTTGTAACAGTAGTAAACTTTAAAAGATGTGTCATTATGAGCAATTAAACCAGGACATTCTTCTCTATAACAATTCAAACACCATCCTAACCTTTTAGCTTTCCTTTTGATGGCATAAAGGCTAGTGCCAGCAAAGGGTTTCTTCTGCTCAGAAACAAGTGAGCGACCCATTAACGTCTGGTCATCGACTATTGGATCCATTTTTTATACTCTCAGCCAACAAGAGAGGCTAGACTCAACCCTCCACTCCTTCCAACTATCAACTAAGATCTAATTAAAGAGAGCTTAGAGGGGGTGGGTGGGAATTTTATTTAAAAACTAAAAATATTTAAGAAAAATATATACATTCAGAAACTAAAAAGAATTTTTTTTTTTTTTTAAACAAAAATTAGAAAACTACATTTTTTTTTTAACACACAAAAAGAAAAACTACATAATTTTTTTTTTCTTTTTTTTTTAACAAAGTTTAAGACAATGCATCATTACAATAATAGTAATAAGAAGAATTATGATATAAATTTCAAATATTATAAAAATTTTAGCTTCTGAATCATGCATTTTTTTTTTTTTTAACAGAAAACTAAGAAAAGACAGTTATATTTTTCTCTCTCTTTTTTTTTTTTTTTTTTTTTTTAACAAGGGCAACGCAACACTAACATAGCAAGAACTAGGATAATAATAAGATAAAGTTCAAAATTCATAAGACCAATAACTAGCGCGTCGTCCATTTTTTTTTTACAAAGAAATGGAAAAATATCACCTGTCTCTTTGAAAATCTGAAAACCTGGTAGGGCCGTAGATCGAGTGATATTTCCAAGCTTCTTTGGTGCGTGGGTACCTACAACTTATGGATACCATTTTTGTTAAATAATGGAAAAGAGAGAAAATAAAAATCTAAAATAAAAACTAAAAATATAAGCTGAATCGGAAAAATAGAGAATAAAATCAAAATCAAGCTTTTCTCTGGATTATAGATCTTACCTTTAGTGATCAGTAGAGTGGATCTTGATTTTGGATCGAAGAAAATTAAAAAAAATGAAAAGAAAATGAGAGAGAATGAGAGATCGGAGTGAGAGTGAGAGAGTTGCAGAGAATGAGAGAGAGAGAGATCGCGGCGAGAGGAAGAAAGGAAGAAGAAAAAGAAAGGAAAAAGAGAGATGGGTAAAGTTTTCAGGGTTCAAAGCCCTATTTAAAGTCATTTTCTCTTTTTCAGTGTATCTCTCTCTAAAAAGAAACTAATTTTTTTTTTATGAAATAAAGATATAATAAACAAACAGGTGTTAATCGTGAAACCGTCCCCCCCAACTGAGTTTGACATTGTCCTCAATGAGTGAGATGAGAAAAAGAAGCTAAGGATAACACCTGTAATAAAAAAAAATACACAAAGAAAAAATAATAATAATGACACAATTAACTTTTATAAAAAAAAAATGACCAAACTAGGAGTATAGGACTATTAGAACATAAATACTCTGATACACTATGTCCTATACTAATTATGATTTAAGATATTAAAGAGTATTATAGTTGGGGTCCTCCAAAGGAATGGACTCCAACTCAGGTTCAAATCCTTCTAAAAATGGTTTTAATCTATGTCCATTAACTTTAAATGTATTTCCATCTTTAGGGTCCTCAATCTCGACAGTTCCATAAGGATAAACATTTTTTACAATATATGGACCAGTCCATTGAGATTTCATCTTTCCTCTAAAAAGATGTAGTCTTGAGTCATATAATAGAACTTTTTGCGCGGGGGTAAATCTTTTGCGCAAAAGATTCTTATTATGATACATTTTAGTTCTTGCTTGATGAATTCGAGCATTATCATATGCGTCTTTACGAATTTCTTCAAGCTCACTTAATTGTAATTTTCTTAAAATTCCTCCCTCTTCAATATTACAATTTAAAGTTCTAGTAGCCCAATATGCCTTATGTTCTAATTCTACTGGTAGGTGACAAGCTTTTCCATAGACAAGTCTATATGGAGACATTCCTAAATGAGTTTTATAAGCAGTTCTATATGCCCATAAAGCATCTGTTAATTTTGAAGACCAGTCTTTACGATTAGAATCAACAGTTTTTTCGAGAATATGCTTAATTTGCCTATTGGCTAATTCAGCTTGTCCATTTGTTTGTGGATGGTATGCAGTTGACACTTTATGGGTCACTCCATATCTTTTCATTAATTTTTCAAATGGCTTGTTACAAAAATGAGTTCCTTGATCACTTATTATTGCTTTTGGAGTTCCAAATCGAGAAAGTATATTATCTTTTAAAAATGCAATAACTGTACGGTGATCATTTTTTCTTGTAGGAATAGCTTCTACCCATTTTGAAACATATTCGACTGCTAATAAAATATATTCATATTGACAAGATGGAGGAAAAGGTCCCATAAAGTCAATGCCCCAACAATCAAATATTTCAATTGTAATTATAGGGGTCATTGGCATTTGATTTCTTTTTGTAATACTGCCCAACATTTGGCAGCGGTTACAAGCCTTACAATATAAATATGAATCTTTAAATAAAGTGGGCCAATATAAACCGCTTTGTAAAATTTTCATGGCAGTCACTCGAGATGAAAAATGTCCTCCACAAAAGGACGAATGACACATGAAAAGTACATTTTCGATTTCTTCATTTGGGACGCATTTCCTAATTACCTGATCGGCACAATATTTAAACAGATATGGGTCATCAAAGTAGAAATGCCTAGCAATAGCTAGAAATCTCTTTTTATCTGATGATGACCAATTGCTTGGTATTTTTCCAGTTACTAAATAATTAACAAGATCAGCATACCATGGTAGAGAAGTTACAGAAAATAACTGTTCATCAGGAAAAGAGTCTTGAATAGGTAAGGGTTCACTAGTATTGTCTTCAAAAGTGAGGCGGGATAAGTGATCAGCTACCACATTTTCTACTCCTTTTTTGTCTTTAATTATTAAATTAAATTCCTGTAGTAGGAGTATCCACCTAATAAGCCTAGGCTTACTGTCTTTCTTTGAAAGAAGATATTTAAGAGCTGAGTGGTCAGTAAAACAAACAATAGGGGAACCAATCAAGTATTGCCTAAATTTATTAAGAGCGAATACCACGGCTAGTAATTCTTTTTCAGTAGTTGAGTAGTTCATTTGAGCACTATCCAGAGTTCTACTAGCGTAGTATATAACTGATGCCTTTTTATCCTTTCTCTGCCCTAGGACAGCTCCAATGGCAAAGTCGCTAGCGTCACACATTAATTCAAATGGTAAGCTCCAATCAGGAGATTGCATAATAGGTGCACTAGTGAGATGCTCTTTTAATTGCTCAAAGGAGTTTTGACGTTCTTTAGTCCATTCAAAAGGTGTGTCTTTGGCCAATAATTGACATAAAGGTCTGGAAATAGTACTGAAATTTTTTATGAATCGGCGATAAAAACCTGCATGTCCTAAGAATGAACGAATGTCTTTTACAGTCTTGGGAATAAGTAAATTAGCGATAAGATCTATTTTAGCTTTGTCTACCTGTATCCCATTTTCAGAAATAATGTGTCCTAAGACAATACCTTTAGTTACCATTAAATGACATTTTTCCCAATTTAAAACTAAACTTTTTTCTTCACATCTTTGGAGAACTTTTTGAAGATTGATAAGGCAATCATCATAGGTTTTGCCAAAAATTGAAAAATCATCCATAAAGACTTCTAAATTCTTTTCTACCATATCGCTGAAAATACTTAGCATACACCTTTGAAAAGTCGCAGGTGCGTTGCAAAGACCAAAGGGCATTCGGCGATAGGCGAAAGTTCCAAATGGACATGTGAAAGTAGTTTTTTCCTGATCTTCTGGTGCAATCTCTATTTGATTGTAACCACTATAACCATCTAGAAAACAGTAATACTTATGACCCGCTATTCTTTCTAACATTTGATCCATAAAAGGTAAAGGAAAGTGATCCTTACGAGTTACAGCATTGAGTTTTCTGTAGTCTATGCATACACGCCATCCAGTAGTAACACGAGTGGGAACTAATTCTCCCTTTGAATTCGGAACAACTGTAATTCCTGCTTTTTTCGGCACAACTTGTGTTGGACTTACCCATTTACTATCGGATATTGAATATATAATGCCCATGTCGAGTAGCTTGAGAACTTCCTTCTTAACTACTTCCTGCATAATCGGATTAAGTCTTCTTTACATTTCTCTTGAGGTTTTAGCATTATCTTCAAGATATATATTGTGAGTGCATATTGAAGGGCTTATTCCTTTTAAATCTGCTATACTCCAACCAATGGCACTTTTATGCTTCTGAAGCATACTAATGAGTTTATTTTCTTGACTAGAGTCTAAAAGAGATGATATTATTACGGGATAAGTATTATTATTATTAAGGAAAGCATATTTAAGATCTTTAGGGAGTTCTTTTAATTCCAACTGTGGAGTTTGTAAATTAGATGGAAGTGTTAATGTAGTCTTTGGTGGTAAAGGTTCGAAATATGTGGTCCACATTGCTTCTTGAATTATTTCTTCTGTTGAATCTTCATTAAAACATACTTGACTCATAAGATGTTTTTGTAGATTATTACTGTCTAGCTTCTGAATAGAGTTATTAATAACAGATTCTACTGGATCATTGTAACAAGTCAAGTTAAAATATTCTCGTGATAGAGATTCAATAGCATGAACTTCTTCAATATTCTCATCTTCTTCTTGATGTTGTGGATTAGAAAAAACTTTAATATTTAAAGTCATATTTCCAAATACTACAGTCATCATACTACTGCGGATTCGAATAGTGGCATCAATGGTAGCCAAAAAGGGCCTTCCAAAAATGACTGGTATTTGCACATTAGCATCTAATACTGGTTCTGTATCAAGGATGACAAAATCTACTGGAAAAATAAATTTGTCAACTTTTACAAGAACATCTTCCAAAATTCCTCGCGGGTATTTTGTAGATCTATCAGCAAGTTGTAATACCATGCGAGTCGGCTTTAGCTCACCTAATCCAAGTTCTTGATAAACAGAATAAGGAAGCAAGTTCACACTAGCTCCTAAGTCAAGGAGTGCGTGATTAATTTTGTGATTTCCAATAATACACGATATTGTTGGTGTACCTGGATCTTTAAATTTTGTTGGTAAATTATGTTGTACGATGGAATTAATTTCTTCAACGAAGTCAGCAGAATACGCATCCTTTCGTACATTTTGCTTACGTTTGACAGTACATAAATCTTTTAAGAATTTTGCATAAGCAGGTACTTGATTAATTGCATCTAAGAGAGGAATATTAATATGTACTTGTTTAAATAATTCTAAATATTCCTGATTCTTATCATTTTGGTGTTTTCTTAAACGTTGTGGATAAGGAATTTGAGGAGAGTATTCAGGAGTTTCCTCTGTTTCTTTTTCCACTGGTAAATCAGATGTTTCAATTTCTTGAGAAATTTGTTGTTTTTCAAGGGTTTCAACTTCAACTTCACCAGTAATTTTATCTTCATCTATTTCTTCCTCAATTTCTATCATATTATCTTCCTTATTTGTATGCTCAATTTCTTCTAAAGAAGGTGAAATTTCTTGTCCAACAGCCTTACCACTTCTTAGTACAGTTATAGCTTTTACTTGTTCATGTTGATTATTACCAGAAGTTGAGGGATCACCTTGTGGTTGTCCCCTTGGATTAGGTTGTGGCTGGGCAGGAAAAATGCCTTTTCCTTTAGAATCGTGCTGATTATTAATCCTATCCACAGATGTTTGTAGTTTCCCCATGATTTGTATTAATTGTTGCATCATAGACTGTAAAGGTTCCTCTTGCACTTTCTTGTGTGGAGGCACATAAACATTCGAATTTTGCTGTGTATTAGGATATGTATTTTGTGTTTGTTGAAATTGAGGTGGAGGAGGTAAATATTGATTATTTTCAGGAGGTTGGTGTTGAGTTTGAAATTGTAAAATACCTTCTTTGGTATACATATGATTTGGAGGATTCCTCCAATTAGACTGGTATGAATTACCATATGAGTTTTGGGGACCCCTATAATTATTCACAGCATTTATCTCTGCTGGAGCAACTTCTTGAAAATTTGAACTGTTAGGACATTCATTCGCAGAGTGTCCTAAAGTATAACAGTTATCACAAAGATCTCTTTTCTTCTTAGGTGGATTATTTTTTTCTACTGATATAGCGTCCACTTTACGTGCTAATTCTTCATATTTCAGTGTTAATTCATCTTCTGATTGTAATTGGTATAAACTTTTAGCTTTTTCCGTTCTACCAATTTCTTCTTTTTCCCATTGGGAAGCATTTTCGCTAAGCCAATCAAAATATGATTCAGCTTCATCGGCAGTTTTACTCAAAAATTCTCCTTGACACATAGTTTCAACTAACTTCTTTGATTTAGGTTCTAATCCTTCATAAAAGAAATTAATTAAACGCCATTTTTCAAATCCATGATGTGGACAAGCTAATAGGAGATCTTTAAAACGTTCCCAAACTTCAGGGAATGGTTCCTTTTCTTTTTGAGTAAAAAGTTTAATTTGACGCATCATGCTATTAGTTAAATTTTTTGGATAGAATTTTTTTAGAAAGGCTTCATTCATATCATGCCATGAAGTTATAGATCCAGGACGGAGAGATAAAAGCCAAGCTTTAGCTTTATCTTTTAAAGAAAAAGGAAAAAGCTTAAGACGGATTATTTCAATAGGACAGCTTTGATCAGAGAACGTACTACAAACTTCTTCAAATTCACGAATATGTAAATAAGCACGTTCTGACCCCATTCCATGGAAAGTTGGTAAGAGTGGAATCATGCCATGTCTAAAGTGAAAATTTCCTGTGTGTCTAGGTAGAGTGATGCAAGAAGGAGTGATATTTCTTTCTGGGGTAAATAAATCACGTAAAGGACGTTGTTCACGTTCTGGTAAAACAAAGTGTGGTATATTTTCCCCCTGCTCACTATGAGAATCATCAACGATTGGTCCTTCAATTTCTGCCATTATTCTAGGAAATTGTATACTAGATGATTCACTAGAAATATTAGAATTATGTGGTACTTGATATAAAGCTTCAGTAGTATCTAAGGACATATGAAGTAAAAGAAAAACTAAGTAATAAAATTATTATTATTGTTATTATTAGCTAAGTAAAAATAAACAACCTTGTTTTTTTTATATATTTTCTATTTTTATGTTTTTTTTTTAGAAGATGCACAAGTACATACTTATAAATATATATATTTATTTCACAAGGAAATATTATATATAGTTTTTTTTTTTAATATATTATTTTTTTATGTTATCATTTTTTTCTTAAAAAGAAAACTAGATTATTTATAAGGTAGAATAAGTATATATATAGATATAGATATAGATATAATAGGAAAAATAGTTTTAAACCTAACTTTTTATTTATTTATTTATTTTTATTAACCGATCCCCGGCAACGGCGCCAAAAACTTGACGACATCCTATTGACGCGTTTTCTTATCACACCCAAGTGTAGGTGATCGTACAAGTAATAAAGTTCTGGAAGTCCAGGTCGAACCCACAGGGAACGGAATAAAATTTTATAAATTTAGGCAGATAACTATTTTGTCACTACAAAGAAAATAAAAGATGATGGATTTTTGTGGGGTTTTACTAAACTACTAATTTTTATATTTTTGCAATAAAAGTAATTAAAGCTATTTTTTTCTTAACAGTTTATGGTAAAGATTTTAATAGTGCAAAATAAATTAACTAACATACTAGTAAGAAAAGGAAAAAAATATATAAAAGGTAAATTTTTATGAGCTAAACTTTTTAGATTTAACAATAGCGAAAGATGGAAATAATACAGATATTTAAGCAAAACTATTATAAAACAGGAAATATTAATTAACTAAGGGAAAATGATTTAAAGGAATTGGGAATATGCAAACCAACACTAGATCCCACAACTTTTGTGCATTTGAAAAGCATTTGGCATTTAAGACCGCAGAGTCATTCTTTATTTAAAAATAAACTTCCACTAGTCAGGGTCATATCAAGTGTGTCAGGTTTGATATGAAACGACGTCGTTTGGTTTAAAGAAAAATAAAGAGGCAATTGGGCAGTAGCCAGGTTCGAACCGTGCTCCGCCGCGGACGTGGGTTATTCGGCGTTCAGTCCCCACCACTCTGCCACTACACAATTGCCTATCCATTATTGGATAGAAATATATATAAGCACATATTTAAAATATTAACTTTGTCATGTGAGTTGTTTGAGTATGCTAGGTGTTTTTTATGACAAAAGGCATAGTTTGACAATCCACATAATTAGGCTTTTTATTTCAAATATATATAATCTTTTGAGCCCATTATAGCCATAGTATATAAACATGTTAAATGGTCATAAACTATAGATACATAGATATTTTTGGCCATAAATGGAAAAACAACCCATCTAGATAAATTTGCCCATTTAAGATTAGTGCACAGAAATTGTGGTTTCTAAGTTTTTATTACATATCCCCAATTAAAGTTTTAGCCTACCATTTTAGAATTGAAACTGTCTTCCAAATAAAATTTAAAGATAAATTAAATAGGTGTAAACAGTGACTGCTCAATTAAAACTAAAGTTGTGAAACTAAGGTAGGAGTGAAATATAATATTATTATATTATTTTTCTACTTAACATGAGCTGGGGTTGAATTTGTGGAATCTGCAAAATAGCAAAGTTTAGTACAACTAGGCTAATAAAATATACATAAATGGAAATACTGAATTAATAATAAAATACTAAACCTTTGACTTTGGATTCTTGTGGGGTTACAGTGGTTGAACTCCAAGAACACAAATAAGGCCAAACCAAATCCAAATATACTTTTGGAGTGAGATATGGGTATGATGTACTTTTGGACTTTAGTAGATGATTACAACAACTACGTTGCTAAGAAATCTGACATTTAATCGCAAAATCTATCTTCTAGTGAATAAAAATATTGCTATAAAAACTGAAAATTTGGATTTTTTAACTATTTTAGGGGACAACTATAAGTACTACTAGACTAAAGATATTAAATCTAAATTTAAATAGGACTATTTTACTACTAAAAATTGACAAAGGTCATACAAGAAAACAAATATTTTATTTTAAGAAATACAGTACACAAAGTTTTGCTACATATTTTTGAACATAAAATCATCAATTACATAAAAGTAAAATTTTACAACTACTAGAACTAGAAAAGGCAAAGAAAAACTAAAGTTTCCTATTTCTAGGGACAATATAAAGTGCTCACATAATAACCTCCCCTAAACTATTCTCTCCAAACTGTGATTGTGTTGTGAAGCTGTGTTGTTGTGTTTGTGAACTGTCTATCGTTGCTTGTGGAGCTTCTCTCAATTTATAGATGAATTGAATGACGAGTTTCGTCATTGCGTTCATCACTTTGTGCGCATTTCTTCTTCGTCTCCCATTTTTTCTACCTCTTCTGACAGTCTTTGATTTTTTTTTTTGTAACCTGCACACACAGAGATAGAGAGAAAGAAGAAAAAGAAGGGAAAAAAAAATAAAAAATTAAGTGTCAACATCCAAGCGATTGCTTGGATGTTGTGTTTTGTTTGATACGTTTTTTTTTTTGTTAGCCAACCAAACAATATTTGTTACTGTTTGGTTACTATTCACTACTATTCATTACTATTCATATGAATATACTATGGTGTGGTTGCTACTTCTTTCATTCCCTTTATTTCACTTTATTTTTACCTAAAGATATAAAATATGTAAAAACACATTTTTACACGCATTTGAGTAACATCACTATTAAATTATATTAATTCAAATATGCATGTAAAACTAGGAATTTGGGGGATTAAATGAGCAATATGTCTATTATATTGGCACATAAATGTGCAAAATTCAATGTTTGTCAACGACGTGGCTCACTTGGTGTGATGAACCCCTGAGCAGAAGGCGGTAATAGCGACGGCTTCATTAAGGCCACGGATCCCGAGCTTCTCTTGGTTGAACCGGTCGGTAAATTCCTTGAGGACTCATTCATCTTTTGCTTGACAGTCAGCAACTGTATGTCAGGCTTTGGCTGTTCTTGCATACCGATGAACTACTTGCTGAGTTGTTGGAAGCTGCTGACCGATCAAGGCTTCAAGGAGTAGAACCATTGAGCGGCTGGGTCTTTCAGAGTACTGGGAAATGCTAGGCACTAGTGGCGAGGGCCATCAGTGCCTTATAGGTTCGGACGTGGTCGACCGGGCTTCCTGAGTCGTTGTACGGATCTAGGTGAGGCTGTTTGAATTTATGCAGAATAGCAAACCTCGTGATCTGGTTGGAGAATGGTGACTCGGTCTCGGTGTTAACACGGTCCTGAACAGAATTCGGGCCTAGCTTCTTGACCATTCCGTCGACTTACCTTTCCAAGTCTTTGATGCAGTCTTCTACGTCTTCCCGACTGGTACCCGTAGGGTAGGTCGGGTCAGTGGAAGAGTCTTCCTCGTCAATGCATGTCGTCTTCTAGGACAGGGCTCGGCTATGACTTCGATTAATCGTGTGCCTAAGATCAACCCGGCTCCTGACCAAGCGATCCTGGACCGATTCCTGGGTCATGCGCTCTTGCCTCTACTCTCTGGCAGCACCTCCGTAATTAATGATGTTTCTGGCATCCCTCGTGTGGTTTGGGTTGGCTTGGGCACATTGTCAGGTTCGTATGGGGTCCCTACCACGCTTATCGTTCCTGGGCTGTCCCATAGCCTGGGGGAATGCTGGTGCAATTTGGGCACGTCGTCGGGTTCGTACGGGTGCACGATCATGCTCATCGTTCCCGAGCTATGCCTTGACCTGCGGAGGTTTATTCGGTTGGGCCAGCAGGGCTTCGATCCGCTGCTGAGTTTGACGCTGACACTCCAGAAGTTGAGCGAGAGCTGCGGTAATCTGCTCAGGAGTCATGGAGGCCGTCGGTTGTGTGACCGACGGATCTACCTGACCCGTTGGCTGAGCAGTCTTCTTATTCTTTCTAGGCGGTGATGATCAGTCAAGAGATTTGATTTTTTTTAGAAAATCTGACGTTTCCCACAGACGACGCCAAACTGATGATGCCAAATTTTGGGTAAGAGATAAGAAGAAAGAGACAATAGAAATTTGAGTATGGTTTGACCCTGTTAATTAAGAGACCTACGTCCACGTGTATGTCGGAGCACTTGTACTATGATAATTGTCGGGGGCCTTTGGTGAACAACCAATGAAGGGTGGAGCTACCAAAGACCGGTCGGGAAATATGTATGTATATGTGCTAAGATTGCGATCCCCCTTAGAGGAGGTGCGTGGTCTCTTTTATAGATGCAAGAGACCGACCCATACATGGCAAATAAATTAATAAGGCAATACAATTTTGATTTGGATTTGACTAGCATAAATCATGTGAGTTTCCTAATTGGATTAGGAAAGTTTCTAAACATCCCATTAGTCTTCTAGCTGGCGTAGGAAATTTTCTGGAATATTCTGGATCATGCCCTGTGGCCAGGCTATAATGCGCCCGTTACGGGTCGGGCCCGCGTAGCATTCCTAACCTGTTGGTCGGGCCTCAGAAGTATGTATCGACCGGGATGTACCTCTGGGCTAGACGGGTTGTTCCTGAGCTATACAATGGCTAGTGGGTGCAACCCGTCCTGTTAATCGGGTTGGTCGCTTGATCGGGGTCGGGCCCCGAGTGCTAGACTACAATTCCACTTTTGGGCGTATCACTACTACTACCTAACCATTAAGACAAGGAAAAGAAAGCCTTGGTATGGTTTTATATTTAGGATAGTAAATTTATTACCACCTTCAACTTATGTTAGGTAATAGCAAAATGTGTTAAATTTCATTTCTTATATAGCTTTATCTTTATGTCAGCCAATTAAGGTGTGGTAAAAGTTTTGATAAATTTTGTTCTCCTCTTGCAATTTTTTGCATACTTGTCTGCTTTAACTATTAGGATTTCTAAGTTAGAGTCCCATAATGTGGAGAAATTTTTGGGTACCCCTGAGGTACCACGTGGCATGCCACTTGATACTCCGTACCCAATAGAAGCGTGCTACACGAATAATAGAATCCACCACAAAAAATTTAAATCTCCCAACAATCTTGTGTGGCGCTAGCTCATTGGGTGAGGGGCACCACATATGTGCTACCTTAAAGGTACACAAAAACTTCTCCATACTATGACTGTTATATTGGTAGTACAGACCACAACATGCGATATCCCTTCCATAACATCTAGGATCTCGAATTTAGATATCGTATTATTACTCTTTTAAGATTAAAAAACCCATTTCATTAGTAGGTGGGTGCAAAACGACTTTCTCTTACACCATAGTTAACAAAAGAATAAGTCTTTGGGCACAAACACAATCCACAAATACCACAATGTGTCTATCTCTCTCTTCTGTGGACCTCGCAGTGTCAGTGGACCCCACCAGGAGAGAGATAAACACATTGTGGTGTTTGTGGATTGTGTTTGTGAGATTTGTTTGTATCCAAAAGACTTAATCTTAACAAAATTGCTACATCCTACCTATTGTTGTGATGTCCACATTGGTTCCGTTTGATGCAACTTAACCAAACAACAAAAGGTTTGGAAAAGACTAAAACAGACCAGTTTTGTCCAAATTTTCTTTTCTATTTGATTCTTATGAAAACCAAGGTTTTGTTTGTTTGACCAACAAACCAATTTTAGGAGCATTACTCATTGGGTACGGGGTCCTATACAAGAAATTAACACTCATTGATCACTTCAATTTTTAGAACCCGTTCTCTTATGAACCAAAACCAATTCTTTACTTTCCCAAACAACCTCCAATAAAAACATTAGTTTTCATGTGCACCACTAAAATGAGACTTGGTATGAACTCGGTCTTGTTTCACCGTTCCCTAACATGCCCTGTAGAAAACCGTTGCGATAAATATAATGTGGTTTTTTTTTTGGGAGAATTAAAAATCAGTCTATAATTTGTGAGATTTTAAAGGACAGTCACATGCTTTTTTAAAAGCACAAAAGAAATCTATTTAGAACTACAAATTTAAGTTTACAACAACTTTTGGTCTTTTTCTAAATAAGCCACAATAAAATTATCATTTTACCCTCATCTTCTTCCTCTTCACCACCTCCACCAGCTGCCATAACCACCGCCGGTCGCCGCCTCCACTACCACCACTGACCGCAACCACCACCACCAATACAACCCCAACCCCAACCCCAACCACCACCGGTTACCTCCTCCACTACCACCACCGGCCGCAACCATTACCAACTTCTCTCTATCTCTTCTCCCTTTGGTCTCTTCTCCCTATCTTCTCACAGGGCCGCCGCCACCACCACCACCGGACGCCGCCAACACCATCTACCCAAACCCTAACCCTAACCCCAACCCCTCTATCTCTCTCTCATCCACAACCACCACACCACCACCAAACCCCACCTCCCAAATCACCTTCACCACTAAGAGAGAGAGAGAGAGAGTGACCAAAGAGTGCTCTGATTTTTTCAGAGAGAGAAAAGTGAGAAAGGAAGAAAACCTTACCCAAATTAATCACCAGCCACTGCCACCACTCAGCCCCAAACCCAAATTTGCAAATTGCAAAGATAATTTGTATGTATTTATACATTATACATATGTATGTACTTATAGATATATACACACACAGAGAGATGAAATTGTGGTGTTGAAAGATGAAATTTGGGATCAAAGTGTTGAAAGATGATATATTGGTGTCATGGGTGGGTTATTTCTCTCTGTATAAATGTGTTGGGGGTTGGGGGCAGGGGTTTGGGTTGGGGGTGAAGACCAAAGAGAGAAGAGAGATAAAGAAGGGTTGGGGGTTAGTGTTTGGGGTTTGGGTTGGGATTTGGGTCAGGGGTGGTGGCGGCGACCGGTGGTGGTGGTGATGGCCAGCTGTGAGAGAGAGAGAGAGAGAGAGAGAGAGAGAGGGGACCAGAGAGAGAGAGAGAGGGGGGGGGGGGGGGGGGGGGGGGGGGGGGGGGCGGTATGGGGATTTTTGTCCTTTTACCCAAAAGTTGATGTAAATTTAAATTTGTAGTTTTAAATAAATTTTCTTTGTATATTGAAAAAGCACATGATTGACTTTTAAAATCTCTACAAATTATAGATTGATATCTAATAATCCCTTTTTTTTAGGTGCATATATGTAGGTTTATACAATAGATGGTGTAGATGTTATATGGGTCATTCCTTCAATTGTGGGGTCATTCACTCTATCAAAGTATTATGAAAACTGATAGAATTCAATCTATACATCAGTTTGTTAGACTTTTACATGTAAGCCTTATTTATCTATAAACCAGAGATTCACAATCACATCTGGAGCTGTGTGGTTGTCACGGTGGGGCAGAGGTGGAGGCGGAGGAGGAGCCAGAGACGGGGTTGGAGGTAGAGCTGGATGTGGAAGCGGGGTTGTATGTAGAGATGGAGGTAGTGGGTGGTCAGCCTAGATATTCCACCTGTCTTTTTGAATGCCTTGCCTTTGTGAGATTTCTTTTCAGCCTTTCCCTGGCTGTGAGCATTTCTGTGCTCCGTATGTTTAGCAGCAGACTTAAAATCCTTTTGCCACAATTACCGCAATACTACATTTTTTTCCCGAAAGAAAGTAATCTACAAAAGCAAAATTTAGGTTCAGTCAAGGAAATTCTAATTTGCCCATTCCTATGCAAGTCAATTTCTGTATTCTGCTCAGAAAAACAATTCTAAATCACTATCCACCAAATCTACACATGTATATACATACAAATATCATGTCTTTTACATGAATTCACTATCTAACACTTGAAATATACTCACACATATTATAATAATCCACATGAACTTGAACACACACATGCGTGCGTTTACATATAGAGAGTTGTATTCACTGAAATAGAGATTAGAGAAATTCTTACAAATAGGTCACTTCACTCTGTCACACTTAAATTATGCATTGAATACAAATTCAGACTTTAATATCGATTAGCCACATCAATATCAACAACAAATCAGAGCTTTTTTCTATGTGATCATGTTGGGATTTTACCATCTCTATATGGACATTACATTGGCTCCTAGTTGAGACTTGTATATCTATAGAGATGATGTATTTCCAATTAATTAGAAGAAATTCATGACTAAGTCAATTCTTTCATACTTGATAGATTTGAGCTAGAAGTTTAAGAATGTCACTTAGGATTCAATATTATGTCTTGTTGAAAGCATGTGAACTAACCCTTTGTTTTTGTAGCGCTATTGAGGTATGATTTCTTGAATCTTTCCTCTAGTTTACTTTATTTCTTGATTTTTATTGATTTTTCGACTTCATGTGCGACACCTTGGAATTAGGATTTGCCTTATGTGTATATGTGAATTAGAGACTCTTTTAGGATTTCTCTTTATTTGTATGCATTGCATGTTTAAATTCGCAGCTGGATCCCGGTTAAGTTTCCTCGCTCTCTATTTTGCATACCATTTGCTTGCTATTTGAATTATAAGGTTTTGTATGCCATTTTATCATTAGTAATTTTACACTCTTTTCAACATGCTTTTGCAATGTATATCTATATCTATGTATTAGTTGAGGGCATGTTTAAATTAGTAATTTGATTAAAAGGATGTTGAGTAGAGGCCTATCGCGAGATAGGATGAAAGGGGGTATTTTAGCCCGCTGGGCTCCTTCTCCTCTCATTCCATAATCTCCGAACCTAGAAATCTCTGGTTTCCAAAAAGATTAGTTTGCTTTCAAAATGGTTTCTTAATTTTCCTTTAAAAAATAAGTGGCGACTCCCATTTGAATTTTCGGTTTCATTTTTTTTGGACAATGAGCTTACTTCTTCAAGTTGTTGTATAGTGCACTAAATCTGTGAATCAAGTCAAATTTCAAGTCAGCTCTGTGATGAGAGAAATTGAAAATTATGGATATGCGTACATCTATGAAGCACCGACACTTCAAAAATTGTAACGTACCAGTGTCGGACACGTATTGGACGCGACACTTTGCCCGACACTTGCCCGACACGTGTCGGACACTTCAAAACTGTGTCCTACTTTGCATAATTGCATTTTGGCACCCCGACACGCGGTGGACACTTTATAGACACGCGTGGACACGCACGAGACACGTCTGACTTGATTTTCAGTTTTTTTAATGTTTAATAATATAAGGCTAGTGCTAATGCCAAAGCACAATGTGCTAATGCCAAAGCACAAAGTGTCACTAAAAGCTTTTAGTGACACTTTGTGCTTTGACATTAGCACATTGTGCTTTGGCATTAGCATCACCCTAATATAAAACTTAAAAAGCCCTTTTGTAATGAGACACGTCAGAATTGTAATGTATATGTGTGGACACGCACGAGACACGTCTGACTTGTGGCATTTGCTTGCTTTAATTTTCCTTTGTTAATTGGTATAAAGTGATCCTGTGAAAGCTACTAATTATTACATTTTTTTTTACATTGGGTCATTAGATAATTGATAAAATTTCAGGAACACTTTATTTATTTATTTGTTAAAAAATATTATAGTCCCAAGATAGTAGTGGATTGCTACATAATTTGTATTTTCCCCAAGTTGAAGCCTTGATCCAACTCTGCCTTGACCCAAGTTGAAGCCTTTTTTTTGGGCAGAAATTTTGTGTAAATGAGTTCTTTTTTACGGAATATATAATCTTAATGTGTTTTTGTATAAATTCTTTTTGATAACGTGTTTTTATTTATAATTATAATACATAAGAATTAGCATAACATTAAAATTAAAAAAAATATAATTAAAAAAATAAACGTATCCCCGACGTGTCGTGTCTTCATTTTTTAGAATTTGTCGTGTCGGCGTGGCGGTATCGTGTCGTGTCCGTGTCGAAGTGTCAGTGTCCGTGCTTCATAGGCGTACATTTGTGTAGATACACATATGCGCTTATAAAAACACATTGGAAATAATATATAAATGGTCTGTCAATCAATCAAATCAATCAATGATCAGAAAAAAAAATCAAATGAATGAACACTAATCAATCAACAACGAATGAAGTATCTTATCATCCATGTATATATATATATGAACATATATGTATATGATTGTGTATATGCCTTATATACAATAGACACCAATCAATCAAATCTTGAGTTACGTATGTATATAGGTATACATGTGTACATTATTATGTATATGCGTCACCAAACAATCAATCAATGATCAAATAAATGGATGAACAAAACTTATCTCACCTGTGATCATAGTAGTTAGAGAGAGTGCACCGAATCTGTGATTCAAGTCAAATTTCAAGTCAATTATGTGATGAGAGAAATTGACAATTATGTATATACATATATTTGAGTAGATATACATATGCGCTTATCCATAAATACATTGAAAATAGTTTATAAATGGTTTGTCAATCAATCAAATCAATCAATGATCAAGAAAAATATCAAATTAATGAACACTAATCAATCAACATCGAATGGAGTATCTCATCATCCATGTATATATATATTTGCATATGGTTGTGTATATGCCTTACAAATAACAGAGATCAATCAATCAAACCTTGCATTGTGTATGTATATAGGTATATATATGTATTTGATTGTGTGTATGCGTCATATGACAATTGATTAATGATCAAATCAATGGATGAACAAAACTGATCTCACATGTGTTCAGAGAGATAAGAGAGAATAAGATCTAGAGCTTTCTTTCTTGGAGTTCTTGGAGCTTCTAAGTGCTTTTGTGAGGTATTTTCGGGACATGAAGATTGGGTGGTAAATAGGAGATCTAATTACAACTTTATCCACTTTTATTATGATTTTTTTAAAAATTTGGAATAAGAATTTTCTATGAATAATAATAATAATAATAACTCTCTCTCTCTCTCTCTCTCTCTCTCTCTCTCTCTCTCTCTCTGTCTCTATTGTTCCAGCACTAAATAATGATTTTTCAGGGCAGTTAAGAGCAAACCCGCCATTGCCCCGATCATATAGAACTCTTCAGGTACTCATTTTCACTATAGTTTTTCTTAATTTCTACGTCTTATCATTTCAAATGCTCTAACTATTTATATTATGTTATGCCCTTAATTTCTAAGTCTTTCTTCGGTGAATAGAATGCATGAGGAGGAAAACCATAGAGTTGTTGGTTTTGTCATCATTGGAGTTAAAAATCATATTTCATATTATTGGAGTTAAAAATCATATTTCAATGCATAATTAAGACATAAGCAAATCCTTTTTTGGAAGTATAAAAAGAAAAATAGAATTTTGAAAAGTGTGGACTCAATCATTAATTGATCTTCTGCGCCAAGTGGTTTCTAATATAATTTTCCTATTCTTTTGTCTTCATTCGGTTGGGTCTTGATTGCCATCCACTCTCACATGCTCATTTCTATGTAAAACTTCTATGCTTGACTAAGTCTTATTTTTTCCCTGCTAAAGCTTATGTTTTGTTTGATTTGCTTTGCGTTGATTCTTCTTTATTTTATGGCTTCAATACATTTACTTTGTCTTTATGAACTTGAAATTTAAAGTATTGACTTTACAAGTGGGTTAAACAGGATTGATGCATTGAGTTTGATCTTAAACAACATGGTAATTCCATTCAGACATGGCCATTCTATCTAATCTAACCTAGAAAAAATATATATGGCCATTCTATCCTAGAGAAAATATACATGGGCATGATATCCTAGGATTGGTCCAGATATTTCCCAATTGATAAATAAAGATTCAAAAAATATACAACAAAGGACAATTAGAAACTGTACACTTTGGTTTCTTCGGGAAAAAGATCTTCTTTTCCTTCTTTTGTTTGTGACCATTGTTAACGTGATCCACATGTTCTGCTGAACTTGTGAAGTCATTTTTTGAGCAGCGGCTACAAAACCATTCAAACTGGGAAAGGGAAAAATGAAGGACAAAAGAAACAAATATAATACACATTTCTTAAACAATGTGCAAATTAGTAGTGGATATTTATTTTGGAACGGAGAGAGTATATATATGTATATGTATATGCTTCACATAAATGACAAAAATTGCAACAATCGAAATGGATTAATGATCTCACCTACGATTAAATAAGGAGAGAGTACGAGACTTTGGTGCTCCTTACGTGTGCTATCAAGTTCATCAAATCAAATCAATGTGTAAGAATAGAGAGTATAAAATCAAACCAACAGTCACCAAATCGATTTATGTATTATATGTATAAATATATGCTATGTATATGAGAGTCGCATCAATCAAAATGGATCACCTGAGATCAGAGAAAGCGAGAGTACAAGAGTTTCATTCTTCTTGCTTGAGCTTTTAAGATCACTTTGATATATTTTTGGGGGAATGAAGGAGTGGGAAATTCTGTTAGAGAGGACTCTTTTATTTGTTGGGTAAATATCTTGAACCTCCCTGAGGTTTGACTTAATTTTGGATACCTCCTCTAAGTTTTGAATAATATGATCGACCTCCCTTATTTTTAAAACTATGCATTATCACTAACTTCTCATCTATTAAATTATTATTTGTTTGTATCACTTAATAGTGACACTAGAGTTCAATTCAAGTTGACTTAACCAAGGGCGGATCCAGGAATTGGGTCTAGGGGGCTATCTTTTACGCATTACAATACTTAAGTAGGCTTTTCACATTTGATGATAAAAGAGATATGAAGAAGTAAAGAAAGCACATAAGTATGCACTTTTTACTACTCAGTCAATAATCTGCATAATTCTTCGAAGTATAATTTTTTTTTCGAGAAACTTTATAATTCTTGAGTTATTTTGATGAAGGCTACCCTACTTATAAATAAAAGTTAGTATGGTCAATGGCTATGATTTATACATGGGACGATCATCCAATGGAATAGAAACTCATGATAATATTTTAGAAGTTTTAGACCTCCAAATAAAGTAATCTTTCTATAAGGTCACCCTATTTATAATATTTTGTATAGGTCTCTAAAAGACTTTAGAGAATTCTAGGATTCCCTTTAAGTCTAGAGAGTTTCGAGCATTGTGTACAGTCCATGCAACCCCTAAACTTTTTGGTTGGGATAAGAGGCATATAACTTTTATCCTATCTGGTGTTTGGTGGCGCCATCGGATATGATAAAATAATCATGAACTAGGTTTTTATCCCATAGAGAGTGCAATAACTCTAACCCATATGAAGCGGGGTAATAAGTGGGTTTAGAAGTTTGAGATAACTTTTTGAGACAAAATAAAATTTTTTTTCTAGATCTCTTTTTTTTCCTTTTCTTTTTTCATATCCTATTTTTTTTCTTTATCATTCTTAGATCTGTTTTTGTTTTTTTCCAGATCTTTTTTTTATTCTTTTTTTTCTTTTTCAGATCTTTTTTTTTTTTTCCTTCAGGCCTGCATTTTTTCTGGTCCATTTTATAAGTCCGGACACGTTCCAAACACTTGACAACATAACAACTTATCAGACAGAATTACTATCCTATCCGATCCAGCTTTATCATGTCCTATCTGCCATCTTTATTCGCCCTGCCAAATGAGGTCTAATAGAATAGGGGACTTAATTAAATTTTTAGGCGGGCTTAACTTAAATATAACTTTCTTGGGTAAATTACATTTTATATCCTTATAGTTTGGACTGAATTTCAAAATGGTTCCTCTAATTTAAATCTCACCAATTTAGTTCTCCAACTTTCAAAACACACTCAATGTGATCCATCCGTCAATTTTCATCATGGAATGTGATTATGTGATGGGAGTTTTGGGCCAGCTGTGCACATGATAGGAAACCAAGGGCAAAAAGGAAATTTCACAACATTATCCTTGTTTCTCCATCTCTTCCTTCAATCCGACCCAACCCAGATGTAGGGAATAATGTGGTCGGGCCATAAGGGCACCCACAGAATATTGGACCGGGTCCAAAGAGGCATGGGTTTTGTAGCCCTAAGTAAGTTGGGTTTTGTGTATGTCTATATATATATCACACAAACCCTCACATACACACACAAGGATAGTAGCCTCTCTCTCTCTCTCTCTCTCTCTCTCTCTCTCTCTCTCTCTCTCTAGCATATCACCAAAGGGCTAGGGATTTAGATTGTGGCATCATTTAAGAACATTCTTGTAACCTTCTTCACGACTGATACGGGGTGTAAGGAAGTACACAGAGGCAGGAAGTCCGTGGTTCTCGTTTGGGGGTTCGCAATAAAGTCGATTCCGATCCAAGTTAAGTTATTCGCTAGGTAACAAACCTATACTCAACATATATGCATGTGTGATTGCATTTTACATTGGTATCAGAGCCAATAGGTTTTTGTTCGACCTGTTTTTGCACCCAAAACAGATCCGCCATTGTTAAAGCTTGGTTTTATATATATATATATATATAAAAAAAAGCTTCAAAAACGATTTTCAATGTGGGTCTACGTGCAAACCTTCAGAATTTTTGATTGGGATGTGTTCTAATACATCTATAGAGTCTTTCCATGAAGTCTCATGGCCCAATTATCTCAGAAGGAGAAGAAAACAAAAACCCTAATTTCTGGACAATGTTAAAACCATTTTTTTTTCTCAACTTTGATCCATTTTTTTGGATGATTTTCACGAACAATCAGTCTGTTTCTTGGCTTGATTGTCTTCTACTCCGTGAGATCTATCCAACCATATAAAATACACGATTATTGGATCAGAAACAAGGGAGATATAAGTGTGCAAACATGGGGGGGGGGGGGGGGGGTCGGGCAGCAATTTGCTGCATTTTTTTTTTAGGGTTTTAGACCGCAACCACCCCCACGCGCACCGCTGACGCGTTTGGCGCGTGCGGCGGCGCCAGTGACCGACAGCCCTTCTTTTCGGCGAGTATGGGTCCCATTCTGGCCGTAGTTTATTAGTATATTTTTTATTAAAATATTCCAGAATATCTTTTAATTATTTTATATTTAAAATAGTTTCTGGTAATTAAAAACATAGTTTTCAAAGTTTAAACTGTTTTTAATTGCTTTAAAAATTCTGGAAAATTATGGAAAAGTAGTATTTTATTTTTCTTAACTTAAGGACATAGAGTGGGACCCAGAATAATTTCTTAGGAAATTACTCCATTATTTTTGGTATTTTAGAGCATAAAAGTGTGTTATTGTACGCGTTTTAAATTGCTTAAAATATCCCAAGCAAATTATTAATTCTTGGAATTAATATGTAGTGTTCTTAACACTGGTGGGGGTGTTGAGGAAGTGTTTCATGCCTATCTGCTATGTTGGTGTTTTGTTTTGAGCATTAAATCGTGTCTTAGGGCATTATTTTAATTGCTTAAAATATCCAAATATGTTAATTATTTATTAAAATTAATATTATATGGTTGGGACACTGTTTTGGGCCATGTGAGACTGCTGGGAAGATTCATTTTTTTAAATATTGTATTTTTAAAGAATTTAACACATCATTGTTAAATAGGTTTAACAAAAATCAATTTTATTGGATAAATTGATTAAAATTCGTTATTATGCTCCCATAAATTCTGGAATTTTTGTTAATAATGAAAAATAAGTTTTTTCAGTTATTTAAAATTTTCATGTGGTTCTAAATTATTTTGTTAATTTAAGAGCCTTGAGAAAATTGGTTTTAAGACCTGAAATTGTTTTAAAATTGACGAAAAATCTAGGATTTTTCATAATTTTTCCTTAGCTTATGGGAGCTATCTGGGCTATGCAAATTTATTACATTGCAACTTTTAGAAGCTCATTGCATGATTGGTCACGTTTAATTACTGATATTTGTGATTGATTGACCCTATGACCTCTAATTCCTCCTCCTTAAGTGGAGTGACGGATGAGTCTATTCATTTTATAATGAGACCACATGAGTACTTGATATGTGTGATTAATAAATTTTTATTTGGCTTAAATGAATGGACAATAATTGACAATTAATAGAGCTTGTGTCCTCACGATGTATGTTTAAGGTTGTTCTTGTATATGTTTATAAACAAAGCATCCCTATTTTTTTGGGCTATAAATGTAATGTGACGATGAGTGTTTTATTTATGGAAAATTCTATTTGTAAAGGGATGGTTTTCTTTGTTTATATATCATAAACTTGAATTACCTTAGCATGAGCTCTAAATTCTCAATTTGGACCCACGTGGGGTCCCTACACAATTTTTTGGTTGTATGTCGCACTTAATATATTGTGGATGATCTTAGATAGGTTAAAGAACCATCTAATTGATGTTTGTTTGAAAAAATCAATTATAAAAGTTTTTCCTTGATTTACAAAATTTAGGATTTGATTAATGAGCAATAGCAAGTTTTTTGGTCTTAAATTGTAAAAAGGGGAAAGATCATTTGTAATTGGATTTTAAAACAAACTTTTGTGAAATGTGCAAATAATAATGTCAAAAACTTTGCGCATGTTTTTTTGAATGTAGAAATGCCTTCAAAACAAATTGTCGCTGATTTGAACAAAGATAACAAATTTAATGGGAAAAACTATGACGCATGGCAACGAAGAATAACCCTCCTGTTGACTGAGGAAGAGCTGCTTCCGCATCTAACCCAGTCAATGGTCCAACCCGTTGTGCCAGAAAATGGGCCCATGGCCCAATATCACTGAGACTTTGACACCTATAATGAATGGGTTAAGACGGCTCATCGCACGCGCAATATATAGTTAACCAGCATGAATGATGGCCTTCTTGGTGAGTATTTCCAATACTCCAGTGCCAAAGAATTATGGGACCAGCTAAAATTTACTTTTGGTGGGACGTCAACTACTAGGCTCAGGAGCCTGGTATTGAAATTCGAGGTGTATCGGAAAGATCCCAAGCAATCGATGACTGAACATCTTAGGACGATGTCTGGTATGATTCGAGATCTTAGTGCTGTTGGGAACATCCTCACTGATGAACAACAAATTCAACCCGTGATTCGGTCACTGCCTGAAACTTGGGTCCATATGAAGCAAATTTTGACACATAATGAAAATATCAAGAATTTTGCTGATATATCTAAACATGTGGAGCTGGAGGCGGAGCGCCAAGAGGTGAACCGCATTACTACACTCATGGCAAGAACTTCCATAGGTGGAGGTGAGCGCAGGGCTAATGGGCCTAAGCGCAATGCCAAGGGAGCTCAAAGAAATTGTGGGGCTAATAAGTTAGCTCCAAATGCTGATAAACCAAAGAAGCGCACTGGCAAGAAAAATGCTTCTAAATCAAAATGCTTCAACTGTGGATGATTGGGACACTTCGCTCGTGAATGCACTAAGCCGAAGAAGGTAACATTCCCACCCAACTCTCTCTATGTTTTTGTGAGCTCTCATGTCCTAATTGCTCATTCGCTCCATGATTGGATTGCAGATACAGGAACAACAAGGCATGTGACCAGAGATCGAGGGGGGCTCGTAGATTATCATAAAATTCCAAGTGGCATCAGTAGGGTATACATGGGGAACAACACTTGTGAAGAAGCAGCGGGAGTAGATTCATACCAACTTCATTTGCGCACAGGGCGCACATTATTTCTTCATGATGTGCTCTACGTACCTGGAATCCAATATAATCTACTCTCGGTCTTAGCACTTTTTGATGTAGGTTTTGTTTTTCAGTTTGGACATGATAAGTTGGATATTATTTTGGATGGTATTACTTTTGGACATGGTTTTTTTATGGAATAATCCATTTAAAATCAATTTATTTGATTCCATTTCCTCTACTTCTTTAGTTGCTGATTCAAATAGAAATATTGACTCTATAACATGACATGCTAGACTTGGACACATAGGACGTGATAGGATGACTAGATTTGCTCGAGAAGGTCTTCTCGGCCCACTCGCTAAGGTTGACCTACCTAAGTCTGAGTCTTGCCTAGCAGGTAAAGCATGCCGTAAGCCTTTTGGTAAGGCTAAAAGAGCTATTCATGCATTAGAACTAGTTCACTCTAACATATGTGGACCAATGAATGTAAAGGCACGTCATGGAGCCTCTTACTTCCTTACTTTTATTGATGACTACATGCGATATGGATATGTCTATCTGATCTCTCATCGCTATGAGGCTTTGGATTACTTCAAACGCTTCGTAGCAGAGGTTGAGAATCAGCAAGAAAAGTCCCTAAAGACTTTTCGAACAGACAAAGGATTCTAGTACTTATCTGATCAGTTCAAGGAACTGTGTGAGGAAAAGGGGATACACAGACAGCTCACTATTCCTGGAACTCCGCAACAAAATGGTGTTGCAGAAAGAAGAAATAGAACACTTCTAGATATGACTAGATCTATGATGGCGCAAGCTAACCTCCCAATATCATTCTGGGGGGATGCACTCTTAACTACTGCCTACATACTAAATAGAGTGCCTTCACAGTCAGTTCCTTCTACTCCCTATGAGCTATGGAAAGGCAAAAATCCCAATTTGGAGCATTTTCGCCCGTGGGGCTCATCAGGATATGTTCATAATACTTCCCATAATTATGGGAAACTAGGCCCGAGAGCTAGAAAACATATCTTTATAAGATATTCTGATAGCTCAAAAGGCTATGTTACGTATGGTGAGCATCCAGATGGAGGAATGACAGAAATTGAGTCACGTGATGTTGATTTCATTGAGAATGACTTCCCCGATATTGGCGACACTAAGAAAGATCTTGACCTTTATAACATAGAGGATGTTGAAGACAACATGCCATCTTTAGGCCAGGGTGGGGAGATTGACATCCCACATCCAGTAATCGCTGAAAATGGTACTAGTCTTCAGCCAAGTGGGAGTACACCGCTAAACACTAGTGGGAGAGTACCAGATAGTGGGAGTACACCACTGAAGACTCAAGATCCCCAAGTAGCACACTGTAGAAGCAGGCGAGGAAAAGTTCCACGTCGGCGTTTTGAAATTGAGGAAGAAGTTCTCATGTGTATAGTAGACAATGCGGAGCCTGCTCCCTATAAGGAAGCACTTTCTTCTGCTGCCAAATCTCAGTGGATGGTTGCTATGCAAGAGGATATGAGCTCTATGGACAAGAATAAAGTTTGGGAGTTAGTTGATATTCCACCTGAACGTAAGACCATTGAAAATAAGTGGGTTTTCAAGGTCAAGTGTAAGGCAGATGGATCAATTAACAAGTATAAGGCGCGCCTCGTGGCGAAAGGTTATACCCAACGAGAGGGTATAGACCATGGAGACACATTCTCCCATGTGGTGAGATTTGCCTCCATACACCTTATCCTGGCGATCGTCGCACATTTAAACTTAGAACTCTTCCAAATAGATGTCAAAACTGCATTTCTCAATGAAAAACTAGACGAAGAGATCTATATGGATCAACCCATTGGTTTTATAACCAAAGGGAATGAGCGCAAAGTGTGCCATCTCAAGCGATCCATTTATGGACTCACCCAATCGTCGAGGCAGTGGTACTTGAGGTTCCATGATTCAATCACCTCCTTCAGTTTTGAGATGATTGAGGAGGACCATTGTGTGTACATCAGACAGTCCAAGAAGAGTATTTTGATTCTATCTTTGTATGTCAATGACATTCTTTTAGCTGAAAATGACATAAGTGCCATTGTCGCCACTAAAGGGTGGATGTCCTCTCAGTTTAAGTTAACGGACATGGGTGAGGCCAACTATGTGTTGGGAGTTAAGATTGTGAGAGACTGGCCAAAGAAACTTCTCTGTTTGTCTCAACAGACTTACTTAAAGAAGGTTCTTGAGCGTTTTCACATGAATTACTCAAACCCCATTGACACTCCAGTTGATAAGGCATTCCACTTGACTTTAGATCATTGTCCTAAGAATGAAGAGAAAAAGGAACAAATGTCCAACGTGCCATATGCATCTGTAATAGGGAGTCAAATGTACACTATGTTGTGCACCCGTCCAGCATCTGCTATGCGGTGGGTCTAGGTAGTTATTACCAGAGTAACCCTGGTCTATATCATTGGAGAGTAGTGAAGCGGATCCTGCGATACATTCGCGGGACTATGGACCTTGCCCTTTGTTATCATGGAGGAGACTTGAAGTTGAGAGGATATAGTGATGCTGATTGGGCTAGAGATGAAGATGAACGCAAGTCCACTTCTGGCTATGCATTCACACTTGGAGGTGGAACAATCTCTTGGTGTAGTAAGAAGCAGTCATGCATCACACTATCCACGATGGAGGTAGAGTGTGTGGCTTGTTCGGCAGCTGTTCAGGAAACTGTCTTGTTGATGAGGTTTTTGCGACGCTTAGGCTCTTCGCCTCATGGGGATGAAGCAGTGCTCATTTACAGCGATAGCACATCAGCCTTAGCCTATGCAAAAGACCCCAAGTACCATGGGAAGTCAAAGCACATAGACATCCATCATCACTACATTTGAGATATGGTTGCGCAAGGGGAAGTTGTCTTGAGGCATATCTCCACTGGCAGCATGGTGGCTGATCCTTTGACTAAGCCCATTGCCAGAGATGTTTTTCTATCCGCATTGGTAGTATGGGACTTCGTAGGATTTGATATGCTTAGACACTTGTTTTGGATTTGACATTATTATCCTTATTATTAATCAGTTAATAATAAACTTGTTAATTTCCATATATATAATTGATGTATGAATGGAATAAATGCACATTTCTATATATGTCACCAAGCTTGAATCGACCTGCTCACATGGGTGATTCACCTTGGCGTCGAGATAGTGAACTAGGTCATTTGAGTCCATGGCGCTTAGATGGTGAGTAAGATGAGACATTTGTGTTCTTGGCGCTTAGATAGCTAGCAAGGACATGTGTGTCCATAGCGCTTAGAAAGTGAGCTTGAACACTTATATCTACGCAGTGCAAGAACAGCGAGCTAGATATAAACCCTTATTATCCCTATATGTAACCTTAGATGGAGCTAAGATGAGACCTCTATATTTGGTTGAACATAGAGAGATCCCACGACTCTTTGTAGCCTGTTTATAGCCGAATGTGAGTTTTCAGATGAGCGCCAGGAGGGGCGACTGTGTTGGGAAACTCAGGTTAGACGTTTTGTGTAACGTTTAGACTAAGATTTGTATGGCGTTACTTGTTTTTCTAGACACATAGTGACATGCCCATTTTATAGAAGAACGCCATAGCACACATATCATACAGTATGTGCTTTTTGCAATCGACTGTGGAGCAATGAATGGATTCCTCTTCATTGCTGTGTGAACCACATAGCATATCCAAGACATTGGTTATCCTACAAATTGGTTACCTTCACGACCTGAGACTATGTCATGAAGAGGACGCTTGATGACAGCTACTTTAGCATGCGTGTCTAGGCAAGCAGTCAAGTTAGTCAGATTGATGTGTGGGCTCAGGGAAGACCATTCAATAATACACCATGTTTTGTGACTCATTAGTAGGCCAGCGACAATATATTTTGTTACTGATATAGTGATATGTCATGAGTACATTACATTAAGGTGGTGTAGCACTTCTTTTCACCGAGGGATTAAGAATGTTGTGTCCGGTGTGGTTGAACCGTCTAAGGCATACACGAGAAGCTTCCGAGTGATGTGTCTTGCTGGGTATGGTGATGATTTAGCATTACACTCCTGTCACTGTACTTTCTTTTTATAAGGTCGCACGTTCTATTTCCCGTATGAAGAGTTGAGGTTTCTGTTGTTTTGAGAGATTAGTTTTAGTACTAACCCTATGTGGGTGAGTGGGAGATGTAGGGAATAATATTGTGGCCAGGCCATAAGGGCAACCACATAATATTGGACCGTGTCCAAAGAGGCATGGGTTTTGTAGCCCTAAGTAAGTAGGGTTTTATGTATGCCTATATATATATATATAACACAAATCCTCAGATACACACACACAAGGATAGCAGCCTCTCAATCTCTCTCCCTCTCTCTCTCTCTCTCTCTCTCTCTCTCTCTCTCTCTCCCCTCACGGTTCTCTCTCTATAGCATATCACTAAAGGGCTAGGGATTTAGATCGTGGCATCATTGAAGAACGTACGTTCTGTAACCTTCTTCACGATTGATACGGAGTGTAAGGAAGTGCACGGAGGCAGCAAGTTCGTGGTTCTCGTTTAGGGGTTCGTAACAAAGTCGATTCTGATCCGAGTTGAGTTAAACGCTAGGTAACGAACCTATACTCAACATATATGCATGTGTGATTGCATTTTACACCAGATAAAAAATTAAGGGTAAATATTACCTACCTCCCTTGAGGTTTGGCATAATAACACTTACCTCCCTCCACGTTTCAGAACTAACATCTACCTCCCTTGTTTTTGAATTTTAGTAACACTTACATCCCCTCCGTTAACAAATCGTTAGAAAAACTAACAGAATGACGATGACATCACTTAATAATGATCTAACATACCAAAATTACCCTTCCTCTTGACTCACTTCTTATTTGAGCAGACCCTGAAAATGGAAAGCTGATTTTCAATCAAATATTTAAGTGGGTAAGACCCCTAACAATGGAAAGTTGGTTTTCGATAAAATATTTTAAGTGGGTAAGTTAGATTGATTAAAGAAGTGAGTCAATAGGAAGCGTAATTTTGATATTTTAGATCGTTATTAAGTGATGTCATCGTCATTCTGTTAGTTTTTCTAACGGCTTGTTAACGGAGTGGAGGTAACTGTTACTGAAATTCAAAAATAAGAGAAGTAACGGTTAGTTCTGAAACGTGGAGGGAGGTAAGTATTATTAGGCCAAACCTCAAAAGAGGTAGGTGATATTTACCCAAAAATTAAAGACAAAAACGATGAAGAAGAATAATAGTAAAGAACCATGGCCGCAATTGAATTGCTGGTCTCCTCTTCTGCATTTGAAAGAGGCCACTCCGACGATGACAAGGGAGATAGAGCTAGAGATAGAAAGGATGAGAGAAAATCGAAGAAGAAGAAAAAGAAGAACATGGAGAAGAGAAGAGGGGATCTTCTAGTGAATTAGCTGCACAAACTTTTGTTGTCATTACTTGAACTTGTTCAATGAAATGATGGACTTTGTTTGTTAGAATTGTTTATTTGGGTTTTATCTTCACATAGTAATGGTTTGTGTTGGCTTTTTGTTCATGAATAGTTGATTTGTAATCTGGTAGTGCTTTACGGATGTTGGAATTCATCTTCCCCCTTTTCTGTATTACAGAAGTTGGATGGATGAAAAAAGATGCACAAAATGGCATTTGCAAAATGTAGAAAAATGACAACAAATAGAAAAATGTAGTGGTTGATGAGGGAGAGGTCGGAAGGTGAAGCTGGAATTGCAGAGCCATTGAGGGAGGGGGTGTTGTTAGGGTTTGTGCCTTGGTTTCCTGTCACATGCACAGCATGTCCAAATTTCCTTTCACATTCTGTGACGAAGATTAACGGATGGATCACATTGAGTGGGTTTTGAAAGTTGGAGGATTAAATTGGCAAAATAAAAGTAGAGGGTCTATTTTGAAACCCAGTCCAAACTATAAGGGTAGAAAATGTAATTTACCCAATGTTCTTTTATAGTGTATGCAAAGAATTTTTCAAAATTTAGGGGGACTTGAGTCCTCCTTGCCCCTACATAGATCCGCTCGTGACCCAAAAATTGAACTAGTGACATCCATGTGATATGATCATCTTTACTATTCAAACAAATGGTCCCCTCTTTAAAACATAGAGGTAAAATATGTTGACTTTTTGAAGAGGTCTTTTAAATTGGGACACCTTGAAATAAAATAAAAGACTCAAATTGGGATGTAGTAAGGATATGTTTTGTTCGAACAAAAGCCAACTTAAAAACAAACTATTTTTAGTTTCTAAACCATACATTCATGTAGGCTCGAGTATCAATTTGGAATGATATTAAAGAGCTTCAAGGTTGATATTAATTAAGGGAGATTCTATTCACACCCACCTACATTATTATGTACACCCATCAATCTAATCTAATTTAAGTTAAAATAAATTTCTCTCTACACACAACTTGCATCTCCAAAATATCCTAATATTAGAACTACTTTCTATTTTCCACTACTCTTTTCACCCACCATGCTCTTTCAATCTCAATCTCCTTTAAGAAACACCAACATGTGTGTGCGCGCGCTCTAATATGATTTTGATAGTGAATGGGCTGCTCTGATTTTAGTGGTTTTTTTTTTCATCAGAGCAAGATCTGATCTAGGTGTTCTTTATTGCTTCCTCTTCGCTTCTTTTAACTTTCTTTCCCTAGCCATCATTATCAAAGTCTATTAGTGTTTATTTTTTGTTTTATTTCTTTGCTGGGCATGAAAACGAGTTGTTCGATCACCAATAAGGTAGAGTACTTATTCGTCATATAAACCCAACTACGTGATCCATCATAGTGGTTCTCTAATCTTAAAAGAAATAGAGTGCGTATTATGTGTAGAGTAATGTTATGTTTATCAAATTTTAATTTTAAATACATATATTAAATGATATGGTAGTGTGACGTGGCAATAATGATGGGACCCATTTAACACTATCCAATCAAAATTCAAGTGAACCCACTGCTACATCATTTGTGATGAAATTTAGAATTAAGATTTGGAGGCAAAGCATTACTCTTATGTGTATTATATATTAATATAGATGTGTGTGTGTATTTGTGTGTGTATATATATATATACACATACATACATATATAAAGGCAAATACTGCAGCACAAGGGATATTATTGATACTTAATGTTGGTGAGTTGTGTGTGCGTGTGTTAGTACTACTGTTGTGTCGTTGTGATTGTGTCACAGCATGCTTAGGCTTAGTTTGGCTCCCATTTTGGTGCTTCTCTATTTTTAAAGCATAATTTTGTGTTAGTTCATTTGATATTTAGTTTATGAGCTTCGTAAAAATTGAACTTATGGCTTTTTTGGAGGGAGCTTTTAAAAGCTCTAGAATGGAGCTTTTAAAAGCTCAAGATTGCTTTTTGGTTTCATAATTTTTTTTTTTTTGAAGAGTAGTGTGTCACTTGTATAAAATTATCAAACAACTTAGTAATAAATTTCATAAGCTCCTTTTAAAAAGCCACGTGGAAGCCAAACTAAACCTTAATTAGGCCAGATAAATTAGGCCTTATCATTTGTACGAATGAATAAAATATTTTGTTGTAATTTTTAGAGAAGTGTTCGAGGCAGGCAAAGTTATCAAAGGCGAGTTAGTTATTGGTCAAAAGCAAGTATGGATGTTCAATAGTGCCTGTAGGTAGGGTTATCCCATTATATATATATATATATATATATGTATATATATATATATCAGTAAAGCTGCATGTATACATTTTTTAATACACTGTGTTTTTAATGCGTGTACCTTATGCTATTTAAATTTTTTACACTTTTTCTGTGCACCACTTACACAGCACAGGGTACACGCATTTAAAACAGTGTATCAAAAAGTGTGTACACCTAGCATTATTGTATATATGTATATACATACATATATGTGTGTGTGTGTGTGTGTGTGTGTGATATAACACGATAGTTGGTTTATGTATCTTGTTTATGTGAGATTCCTATGTGCCTCAAGAGTTATCCAATGACTAACCCCTAAACTTGAAAAAAAAAAAAAAAAAAAAAACGTTTTTTGATTTATAGGGGCGGATCTAGAAAATTAATCTAGAGGGGGGCTTGATAGAGGTTAGTGTATGGGACTGCCTTTTTTTTTTTGTGGACCAATTTATAATTTTATACATATTTTGTGTAGATGATACAAGCGAATGGTATAAAAACCATCACAAAAACATAAGAGGGAGGGGCTTTATATAATTAGCACAAAAACATTAGAGATGGGGGAGGAATTAATATGATAAATTTAAAAGGTTAGGGGGGGCTTTTACAAATTTCAGGGGAGGCTTAACTGTAAAAATATTTTTTTCTTTAAGGATAAATCTGATATGTTAATGTGTTTTCTTTAAGAGAGATATAAAAGTAGTAACATTTCATCAAAGAGTAATACTTGGGACACAACCATTCACACAACTCTTCCTACACAATCCAATAAATGTGTCTATCTCTCTCCTGTGATGTTACTGGACCCCACAGTGACACAGGAGAGAGATAGACACATTTATTAGGTTGTGTAAAAAAAGTTGTGTGAATGGTTGTGTCCCAAGTATTACTCTTCATCAAAGTAACCAGTTGTCAAAGACAATGACATTTCTTCACACTAGCCAAAAAATTGCAAAATTATGATTAATAAGCAAATGTTACTGTCTTTATGATACTGCTCAGGTAAAAACATTAACATATCGTCAAAGATTAGTAACATTGTATTGCACAAAAGAGACAATAACATGTCGATTGACAAAACATTTTTTCACAGCTAATTTACATGTCACTGTAGTAAATATAGTGACATTATGTTACATTAGGTATGTCATTGTCTTAATTATTATTATTTTTTCATAGTCACGTATGGATCTGGTTTTATAAATCTTTTCTTCTAAATGACATATATATAAATTTTATTCAAATTAGAGTTGTGATTTTGTTAGTTATGACATTTTAAAATTTGAAAATAAAATATAAAAAAATTGTATTGGGATGCATGATGAAGTGGCATGAGCATCATGTTTTACGTGTGAAGTGGACGCAAACTGAATGCATCGGAATTACCTAAATTTTCATTGGAAGATGATCTGTCATATGTGTTGAAAAATAAATTTGGAATATAAATTATGAGAAGTATAGCATCACTTATCCTAAAATGTGACCGAGTAACACTTTTGGGATACAAATTTGGAAAGTTTGGAGAAATGAGGCCTCCATTTTTTCCAATTCAAGCCTACCAATTTAGAGGTCAACTGAGCAACGACTTAGCCTAGTTAGTAGAAATGTTATCCATGCCAATCTCATACTGGGTTAAAACCGTGTTCCCTCTCAGGGGCTTGACACATATGTCCGCACACACGAAATCACTACAATAAATGATTTTTAAAAAGTCAACTTAATAGGAGAGCAATTTGATACTTTGTATGAGGAAGTGCGGAAGTGGTATCAATAATGCTAGGCACACTCTCAAATCTACACTGAAATCCACACAGGACAATTGTAGTCGTTGATTTCAGTGGGACTCTTGTGGGTTTCACATAGAACCCACGCGGATCCCACCGAAATCAACGACCACAATTGTCCTGTGTGAATTTCAGTGTGAATTTTGGGATGTGTGTAGCACTACTCGAAGTGGTGTATTAGTAGTTCTTTTTTCGCTTCAATGGTTTAGTAGGAGTTGATTTTGGTAATTCCGCTCACAAAAATGATACATACACACACCAAACTACACAAAAATGATATGTGTTTGAGACCATGTAGCAAAAACATGGACACATCTTAGATAAAATAAACATAAACAAGGTGTTGAAGTTCCAAGTCCTCTTAGATAAAATGGTCTCCGCTAACTATGAAAGAGTTCATAGGCACATAGATATACATATGACATTTAATAAACACGGTGTTGAAGTTCAAGTCTACTTTTGAAATTTTCAAATTCTAAGCTATCAAATTGCATCACTAGCACAATAAATTATCAAGAGTTGAGAAAGAAAGAGATCTTCTAGTTGAACAAAGCAGAGCTAACATGAACATAAGCAAACTTACTACAGGGAAAGAGGGGGAAAAAGGGTAGTAGAAACAGACAACAAACAAGATGTCTTTTAAGTCTAGCAAACTTTACATATATGCCACATTAAAAAAATTGCACAACTTGACCAATTATATCTCAGAACTATTCAAAATGTATCTACATCTTTTCCTTTTAAGGATGTTTGACTTCTGATAGTTAATAGAGACAACTCATAATTGCTAATTTAGATGGTATCCTCTAAAACTACCCAAAAAATGGCACCTAACAAATCCATTGTGACTTGGAATGTAAAAAAAAAATCATGGTGAGATCAGTCCAAGGACAAAGGAAGAGCATAAGGCCAAATGCCAACCAGTCCAATTTGGAATCAACCCAAACTAGGATTTTTGACATAAATACATAATATATAGATAACAAAAGATATACATGTCAGTAACAATTGACTTTAGAAGAAGAGATAATTTTATTATTTACATCCAAATGTTATATAGATTACAAGGATTGATAAGATAGGAAAGAGAATAAAAGAAAATAAATTATGGTCAACATGACCCATCAATACTAGAATAAAATCCCGTGAAAGACTCTTAATTCCAACACTCCCCCTCAAGCTGGAGCGAAGACATTGACAAGCCCAAGCTTGCTAAGAGAAGATTGAAGAAGCGTTGGACCCACAGACTTGGTAAACATATCAGCCGTTTGATCAGAAGACGGGACAAAGCTTGGTACTATAACACCAGAACGAACCTTCTCCCGAATAAAATGGATATCCACCTCTATATGTTTAGTTCTCTCATGAAGAACAGAATCAGAAGACAACATGATGGCCGATTTATTATCACAAAACAAGGTAGAGGATCCCGTAACTGGAAATCCTAACTCACTCAGAAGAGAACGAAGCCATAGAAGCTCACATGTGCCCTGAGCCATAGCTCTATACTCAGCCTCATCAGAAGAACGTGAAACAACAGCTTGCTTCTTACTCTTCCAAGATATAAGATGACTACCATAGAAGGTACAAAAACCAGAGGTAGAGCGCCTGTCACCCCTAGAGCCTGCATAATCTGCATCTGTGAAGCAGGAAAGACCTGCCTGTGCTCCTGCTACAAAGAATAGCCCAAGACCAGGACAAGTCTTGAGATACCGAAGAATATGATAAACTGCATCCAAGTGTGAAGTACGCGGTGAGTGCATAAATTGGCTCACAACACTAACCGCAAAAGTAAGATCCGGTCTTGTGTTCGTCAGATAGATAAGACGACCCACAAGACGCTGATACACAGAAGGATCTGGCAAAAGCTCACCCATCTCTGAAGTTAACTTGAGGTTTGGATCCATAGGAGAGGAAGCAGGCCGACATCCAAGCATACCTGTGTCCTGGAGAAGGTCAAGAGAGTACTTTCTCTGAGACAAAGAGATACCCCGGCGAGACCTAGCCACCTCAATACCGAGAAAGTAACGAAGAGGACCCAAATCCTTAACATCAAAGAACATACCAAGATTACACTTCACTTTAGCAATACCAGATGCATCATTCCCAGTAATAATAATATCATCAACATACACTGAGACAATAATACACCTCCCCTGAGACTGGCGACGAATAAAACATGTGTGATCTGAATGGCACCTACTAAACCCCATACCAAGGACCACATCACTAAAGCGACTAAACCAAGCCCGAGGAGATTGTTTGAGGCCATAGAGAGACTTTCGGAGGCGACAAACCTTCCCAGAACACTCCCCCTGAGCCCGAAAACCAGGTGGGGGGTCCATGTAAATAGTCTCAGATAAGTCTCCGTTAAGAAAAGCATTTTTAACGTCGAGTTGATGAAGAGGCCAGGAATTAGAAGCTGCTAAAGAGACCAGAAGACGAATAGTAGTTAATTTAGCAACCGGGGCAAAAGTGGCACCAAAGTCCTTACCTGGAATCTGAGTAAAACCCTTAGCGACCAACCGAGCCTTATATCGATCAATAGTCCCATCAGCCAAATACTTGAGACTAAAAACCCATTTACAACCAACCGTGCGTTCACCCGCTGGAAGGGAGACAAGCTCCCATGTCTGATTACCCTGAAGAGCATCCATTTCTGTTTGCATAGCCGCCACCCACTTGGGATTCTGGAGAGCCTCATGAACAGAACGAGGAATAGAGACCGAATCCACTTGGCTAATAAAGGACTGATAAGAAGAAGATAAACCTTGATAGGAAACATACTTGGAAATAGGATGTTTAGTACTATCAGATAAAAGAAAGCGAGCAGGGGTGCGACGAACACGAGTAGGATAACGGGGAGAAACAATTTCAGGAGTAACAACAGGAGATAAAGGAGATGGAATACCTGAATCAGGAGAATAGGCTCTGATACCAAATTGACTTTAGAAGAAGAGATAATTTTATTATTTACATCCAAATGTTATATAGATTACAAGGATTGATAAGATAGGAAAGAGAATAAAAGAAAATAAGTTATGGTCAACATGACCCATCAATACTAGAATAAAATCCCGTGAAAGACTCTTAATTCCAACAGTAACATATCCATACATATGCATTAGGTGTGACAATTTGCTAGACACACAAGACATGGCCAAGACAAAGAAAGAAACACAATTTCCATGGAGCCACATTAAACCATTGAGAGAGACAGAGGGAGAGAGACAGAGAGAGAGGAGTCGACGCGCATTCAACAGAGAGAGAGAAGATGAAGAAAGGGGAGAGAGAGAGGGAAGACTTACCCACTAGCGGCGTCTTCAACGACGATCTGCTAGCGACAGTGATCCGACGTCAGATCCGGCGAAGGAAGGGGTGACAATTCGGATTCTCGTGTCATAAATCGGGTTGTGTGCTTTGGGTTTGATTTTTAGTTTCGAGTGTTATTCATCTATAATACATACTATTTTAAATTAATCGTGTCATGTCGTGTCGTGTTCATGTTGTCTCAGTAAAACGAGTTGTCGTGTCAAAAATTGTCACCCTAGGCGAAGTTTCTCGCGTGAAGGGAGGGGAGGGGGGCTAGGGTCACTTGGATCTGATTTGGGGATGGGGTTCTTAGGAGGGAAATAGAATAGATTAGGGATTTGGGGTTTTAATTGGGTGTGGGTCCTACAAAAGTTTTAAAAATTTTGCTTAGAGAACCTGTGAGTCATTTAGTGTGTAGTTTGGTGTGTGTATGTATCATTTTTTGTTCGGCTCAAGGACTTTGGTCAAATTTGAGTCCTTTCCTTTTAGAACTCTGCTATCTCTCTCTCTCTCTCTCTATATATATATATATATATACTAGTTTTCTTAACCCGTGCAATGCACGGGACAACTATTATCAGAGACAGTGATGATATATAACATAAAGTACAATAAATAAACTAAAGTTTGTCAATCTGATAGTAACACAAAATCACAATTTTCAAACATTTCATATTCAACACCCATAATAAAATAATAGACTTATTATTAGGAATTCAATGCTAAAAGAAAAGGTGTTTGGAGTAATTTAATGAGCAAAATTATAAAACTTTGCTAGCCTTGACTCTCATTGTGCCACATGGCACTTGAGGCTTCCATATTATTATAATATAACTAGTAATTGCCCGTGCCCACGGGCACGGCGCAAAGAAAATAAAGAAAAGAAATATCTAAACCCGAAATATGCGTAAAACTTGTTTTAATTCCAAACCATTGTGGATGTCACAAAGTTTGTAAGCCTAAAATGAGCAGTAAAATTGCTTTTTAAAAATCGACAATATCCGATTATTTTTTCAACATTAGAACTATTACCATGCAGTTTACTGACCAATACATTTTCTTTTATATGCATATACTATAGTGTCATAAAAATGAAAGATTATGTATGTTCAATTTTAATTGGTCTCAATAGATACTTCGTTACTTCTTTGTTACTCAAAGGAGAAGTAATAGGTAGCTAAACAATACAGTAATTTAGTCTCTGTCAACGAATTTCCACTTTCTTTATAAATGACTAAATGAGACATATACAATGGTACACACATTAACCTAAGTGAAAGGTACATGATACAAATCAAAACAAAGCCTCTTCCCACCAAATATTTGCCAATGAAGTTTTTTTTATTGAGTTAAAACAGACCAAGATATGGAATAGACAAAAAAACAAACAAAAAAGTACTTCAACCTGACCTATAATTGTACACAATTTCGTGAAAAAAAACCATCTCCAAGCAATCAAATGCTAAAGAATCAAACTATAAAACAAAGAGGAAGTGAAGAAAGGGCATTTTTTGTTCACATCGAAATAAATTTTCCTTACTACTGAAGAAAGAGCACGTGTACAAAATGACATATTGTATAGTTCAATGACATTTTATAATCATTCTCACCCTTTCCATTTCTTTAACACAAAAAATATAGTTCAATGATTACAATTCATATTATCCATAGTAGGTACTGAAAGAGCAAAAGAGTGAGATGCCTAGGTAAAGACTCTCTCTCTCTCTCTCTCTCTCTCTCTCTCTCTCTCAGTTTTGTCTTTGCAGCAAACACTTGACAGTGCCACAGTATGTATATGAATCCATCTGAAATTTTGAAAAGAATAGTATTAGAAGGTCAAGTTGAAGAAAGACCAAGACCAATGTAAAGTCACAGCGAAAAGACTAAGAATAAGGAAAATAAGCCACTAAGAATACACATTCAATGGTTCTCAATCCCTAAGAATAAACCTCTAAACAATCTTCACACAAAGAACTTGATTTGCTAAGGCTAAGAACAACACTTTTCTTAGTTATTATATAGCATCTAACAGGAATTCTCAGGAAAGGGCGCCCTCTCTTTATTAAAGAGAGGGCCTCTGTTTTGACCGTCAGATTGTGTTTAAAAACTGTAAAATGACATAACTGCCCTTAATGAAAACACGATCTGCTAGCGACAGTGATCCGACGTCAGATCCGGCGAAGGAAGGGGTGACAATTCGGATTCTCGTGTCATAAATCGGGTTGTGTGCTTTGGGTTTGATTTTTAGTTTCGAGTGTTATTCATCTATAATACATACTATTTTAAATTAATCGTGTCATGTCGTGTCGTGTTCATGTTGTCTCAGTAAAACGAGTTGTCGTGTCAAAAATTGTCACCCTAGGCGAAGTTTCTCGCGTGAAGGGAGGGGAGGGGGGCTAGGGTCACTTGGATCTGATTTGGGGATGGGGTTCTTAGGAGGGAAATAGAATAGATTAGGGATTTGGGGTTTTAATTGGGTGTGGGTCCTACAAAAGTTTTAAAAATTTTGCTTAGAGAACCTGTGAGTCATTTAGTGTGTAGTTTGGTGTGTGTATGTATCATTTTTTGTTCGGCTCAAGGACTTTGGTCAAATTTGAGTCCTTTCCTTTTAGAACTCTGCTCTCTCTCTCTCTCTCTCTCTCTCTCTCTCTCTCTCTCTCTCTCTATATATATATATATATATATACTAGTTTTCTTAACCCGTGCAATGCACGGGACAACTATTATCAGAGACAGTGATGATATATAACATAAAGTACAATAAATAAACTAAAGTTTGTCAATCTGATAGTAACACAAAATCACAATTTTCAAACATTTCATATTCAACACCCATAATAAAATAATAGACTTATTATTAGGAATTCAATGCTAAAAGAAAAGGTGTTTGGAGTAATTTAATGAGCAAAATTATAAAACTTTGCTAGCCTTGACTCTCATTGTGCCACATGGCACTTGAGGCTTCCATATTATTATAATATAATAAGATGTGTGTGCATAAGACAACCATTGTAAGGCTAGTATTTGCTTTAGGCCTTAATGAATGGTTTGGACGCCTTTTAAGTTTTCTCAAATTCCAACAATCCCTCCCAAAAAAAAAACCCTATTGGGTGTGGCCCATATTGTAATGGGTCCGTTACACTAGGCCCAAGAGTCAATGGGTACGGTATGGGTATATTGGGGATTTTGCCATGTACCTATAGGAGATACATATGATGTAACCCTAAATCGTTTTTCAAAGTGAAAACTTCTGGCTCTCCGGTGCGGACGTAGGCACATTATCGAACCACGTGATAATTCTCTGTCTCTTTAATCTTTCTGATTTTCATATATATTGTTTGCATGTGATTGTTTTGATCCAACATATTCCACCAGAAAAACCCATATAAAATTGATTGCTCTCTCTCTCTCTCTCTCAACCTCTCCTACCTTCTCTTTCTGTAACTAGGCACCACCATCTATCAAAAAAAAAAAAAACATCCACCAGCGGACCCATCGCCGGTACTTCGTCACTCTTGGTAGGTACGCTCTCTGCCTGCCATACTTGCCGTAAACACACACGAACAGACACAATAGCATATCCACACAAACACACACAGAGGGTCGGCCCTTGGCACAATCGAGCCAAGCGGCCGCTTTAGGCCTCAAATTTTTAGGCCTTAAAATTTATCATTTTTAGGCATATTTTTTTCTAATTTTTCGTAATTTCTATGAAACTTATTATTTTTAGGCCTATTTTCTTCTAATTTCTATGAAACTTAGTATCAAGATCTCATTTTTTATGCCCCTTTGAAAGTTCGCTTGAGGCCTCGGACAATTTTTATCATCTCAAGGCCGGCCTGACGCACACGGGGTCAGATTGGTATTTTCATAGATGAGATTTGTGCCTGCAAAACTAATCCACACCCATCCCATCTCCCTCCTCTAGGAGATTGATTCAGTTTAATATCAAACTCATGATAGATAAATTGAAGAATGATGTTACGGTTTTATTAATATTTTATTTATTTATTTTTTTATCAGAATATTTTATTTATTTTTTTTAAGTTTGATGAGTTGTTAGAGGAGTATTAGATTAAGGTAAATAATGTCTCCACTTATTAGGAGACTTAGGGCCCATTTGATAATATTAAAAATTAAATGCTAAATTTTAATTGGTAAAAATTTTAAGCAATTGATTTTACGATACTAAAAAAACAGTGTTTGAAATACTAAAACACTTTTGTCATATTAATTTTTCGAAAATTGCCGAAGGGCCAAGGGCCCAACGCAAGCAAAGTTATCTAACTCGGTTTAGTTATTGGTGAAAAGCAAGTAAAGATGTTTAGTAGTGCCTTTACGCATGATTATCCCCATTGTATATGCGTGATATACACGGTAGTTGGTTATGATCAAGGACAACACAAGCAAAGGGGACAAGCAGTATTAGTATTTTTCATAGATATGCTTGAACTATATAGAGTATAGACTACCCCAAAAATAAATTTAAAAAATAACAATAAAAATTGAAAATTATTAAATGCGGAAGTCCCACCATCCCCACCCAAGCTAGATTGCTGAATCCATGATTCCATCCTTGATTATGATGTATACATACACGGAAATGCTAGATGCACAAAAAAAGTGCACAACGAAATGCACAACTAGCTTAAAATTGTTGGACTTCGTGCTGAAAAGTCTGTACACACAAAAAGACACAAAAAAAAGGAGTGTACAACTTTTTCAGCACGAAGTCCAACAAATTAAAGCAGGTTGTGCATTTCGTTGTGCACTTTTTTTGTGCATCTAGCATTACTCATACACAGGGCCGGCCCTTGGGCCAGCGGCCCGGGCGGTCGCTTGGGGCCTCCAAAAATAAGAGCTTGTTTGGCTTTGGAATAAGGCATTGTTTGACCAAAATTCATGTATTATATATAAAAATAAAACCAAAATAGGGCCTAAAAAAACAGGACCTTAGATATACGTGCATTATATATAAAAAGAGGACAAAAAATAAGGCATTGTTTGGCCAAAATACATGTATTATATATAAAAATAGGGCAAAATAGGGCCTAAAAAAACTAAGGTCTTATATATACATGTATTATAAAGGGTCTAAAATAAATTTCTTTTCATGTTTGCTTGGAGCCTCATGTGAATTTCACAATCTCAGGGCCGACCCTGCTCATACATATATGTGATTTTTTCTTTCCTAAAGCTCTTTCATAAGAAACACCTTCCAAATTTCTCTCAAGTCATAAACCCTTTTGTGATTTTTTCTTTTTCTTTTTGATTTAGAGTTGAGGCATGGAAGAGTTAGCAAACAGACATCCACGCAAGCACCCTCCTCCCCCAGGACCATACCCTTGGCTCGTGTTTTATCATGGAAAAGGCTTGAGAAACCAGACTTTCCACAGTATAACAGAGCCAAACAACACATATGTTCGATCCATACCGGAGCTCCGTGGCAAGAAGGTTTGTGCTTCTTTTCATGGCTGGTTAATTATGTGCCAAAAACAGGACCAGTACTCTCTTCTTAACCCTGATACTTTGGAGTTCATCGATCTACCTCCGCTGAAACTCAAGCCCAATCAGCTCATCTCAGAGTGTGTTTTGTCATCATCTCCTCACAGTCCCAATAGCAGAATTCTGTTATTTGACAACAATACCAAACACATTATTTTCTATCGTATTGGAGACAAAGATTGGATTTTCAGACCGTACATGAAGGAGATAAATGAGATTGGGGACCATCAAAACAAAAGTGATGCTATTCGAAGGCCGGTTAGCTGTAAAGGGAAAATATATGCCACAACCTTCACATTATCTAAGTTACTTTTGATTGATATAATTGAACCGAATGAACTTGTCATAAGATGGTTGCAGATAGAGTTACCTTGTGTACTCAACCAGCTATCAATATGCACCAGAAAATTCTTGGTGGAATCATGCGACGAACTCTTCACCATACATATCTTGTTTGGTGGAGTGAGTTATGAGACAATAATAGCAATGGAGGTCAACAAACTGGATTGGACTTCGATGATTTGGGTAAAAGTGGAAAGCGCAAAGGATCGAACTTTTTTTTTGGACTGGAAGTCTGGGATTTCCTGTCATGCTAGTGATCAGTCAAATATGCATGGGGGTTGTATATATATCACTTTGGGAGATAGAAGCTTGTACTCTTACAACATTGAAGATGCAAGCCTTTCAGTTTGCTTGCCTTGTCCAAATTTACCAACACCATGGGAGTCAACTGGTTGGATTATGCCTAATATCAGGTAATCCTCAAACTTTGATGACCGAAGGAAGTTGAAGCTACTGCGTAGGAATTTATAATTACACCATTTGTATAATCTATTGTTATGCGTCTACAAATAAGGAAGGCCTTTTGCCAAAGTAGCCTAGGAGTGGCTAAAGTTTGTGGTCAAAGTAATTCTACCTTCTTCGCTCCCCTTACCTTCATTATTTGCTTTTGCATTGATTTCCTATCTAATGTTTTTTTGTTAATTGAAAACGTTCCTACTCATCATTATGTTTTTTTTTTTCCCTCCTTTCTAGCAAAGTTTGTGAACTTAGCAGGCACACCAAGCTCATAAATGATCAAGAAGGACAAAGGAAAGAGGCAATAGAGGTAAAAGAGAGAGATAATACTGAAAAGACTGTGGATGAGACAAGAGGAGGAAAACAAACACAGTTGTTTGACCTTCCATTCGATACTCTGGTATACATTGCTGGCCTCCTTATTCTTGTTGACTATATGAACTTCCGCATTGTTTGTAAGATGTCTAGATTAGTAGCCCCTCCATTAAAATGGAGAACAAAACTAGGTGGGTTAGAGACCAATATAATGTGCCCATGGCTTGTGATTTTGGAGAAAGAGAAAGGCGCATATACGTTTGTTGACCCGAAGTTTGGTGGCAGATACTTCATTACAATTCCAGAAGTGTTAGAAGGAGCTACAATCTGGTACGCGAAAGATGGTTGGTTGATGATGCTAAGAGGTCGTCAAACAACTCAAGCTGAAACGATTCAAACTGTGTTTTTCTTTAATCCCTTCACGGGGTCTATCATACAGTATCCAGATCTCATTCCTTCTGGTGGTTCAATTTCAAGTTTTTGCTTCTCATCCTCACCTACTTCTTCAGATTGTACAATTGTTGGGATTGCATCACTTTATCGAGTAGTTGTTATTAGTGTTATTACTTCTGAGGATGAGGAATGGAGTTATTTAGAGTTCAAAAATAATCTTCCTTTTGAGCCAAATCATAATAGCCTAGTATACCATGAGGGTGCGTTTTACTCTTTGGGTCAGCATGGTAATCTTGGAGTGTTCAAGATAGGAGAAGAGGGGACTAGTTGGGAAGTTCTCGATAAGCCCAAAAGACCTTGCAGCTCTTTTTATGAGAACTACTTGGTCGATTTTGATGGAGAGCTTTTATCAGTGTTTGTTGGTAGTTTTGGAAAATGGGTTCAAGTTTTCAAGTTGATACATCGCACAATGGTTTGGGTCAAAGTCGAGAGCTTGGGGAATCATAAGCTCTATGTTAGTCGTACTTCATGTTTAGCAGCACTATCAAGAACCACCGATATGCAAGACATAATTTACTTCCCCAGATTTAGTGAGCAGAGCATCATTTTCTATTCTCTTCCGTCGGGTAAATATCATTCTTTTGGGAGCAAGGACTCGCTAGTCAATCATTACAATACAATGCAGCATCTATACTGCGGTTGGATTGAACCTAGGTGGTTTTAGCTGCAAGCATTTGAGAGGATTACTTAAAAAAAAATTCTCATTTAATGGTACGTTCTATTGTTATCATTCTCTAATACAAATACCTGGCAATGGCATGTTAGAGGCTTTCTTATAGGATGTCAGACTTTTGTAATTTACTTTCCCTTTAAAAAATTCAATAGGCAAGTATGGAGTATGAATGTTGGTATTTTGTTATTGTAGTTATTTTTTTACTCTTCATCGCTGCAACTCGCTGAGGTCCTTTCTAAGACATTACTAAGTATTTTCCCTTCTTTTGCTGGCTATTTCTAAAATCTAATAGCATTTACCTCCCTTTCTCCAAGTTTACTTCAAAAATCCAATCAAACCCTAACATTTCTACACAATAATTACCAAAGCTAATGTCCTGTCACCTGTGATTGCACCAATCTAAATCATAACAAATCAGCAGCCAAAATATCACTACAAGAAGCAACGTCTCAAAATTAAAGGAAAATCACATACAGCCAAAGAATTCCAGAAGGCGGTAGCGGCCCAGAAACATAATTATTATATTTCATTTCAAAGACACAAGTCTTATAACAAAATTACAGTGGTTGAGACTAGAGGATGCCAACATTGCAGCCTCTACCACCAACTGATTTTCCTTGGGGTCCCTTTATTTTAATGGTAAATAGTACATACAAGAGTCATTGCTTTTTACCAATGACGAAGAACAAGGACCCAAAACCCTAAACTAGCAAAACTATGACACTAATTTACAGAAACTTGCCAGAGGATCATCAACGCGAGTAGAGTGGAAAACCAGTAATGAGCAATTCCGGAAATTAATCATATGTATCTACTCACAAATTCCTTCCTTGTACCACTATTTTGATCACTTTAGTCAGCATACAACGTACAAGGCTGAAAAGGAACTACGCTTCTGTCGCTTTATGATGTCACTTTCCCGAGCAAGTTTGGCCATTGAAAGCTTGCATAATCTAAATCCTCTGCTTTAGAACCTGATGCAACTGGATCTTCTGACTTTCCAGCCGTGCCTCCAAAAGTTTCGATTTCAAACTATTCTTCTGCATGCCATGTGGCCATTCAATGCATCCTTTCATCCCTCGAGTTATATGCGGATTCCCCAGGTCAGGTGGGCTCCACTGTCCCACCAAATTCGAAGGGTCGAGACCTCCTTTCCCTCAAACCCGATGAGGAGAAACCATGGCCTCTAGAAAGCCTTCCACTCAATCCCACAACCGAGATTATCTTGTAGCTTTCAACATTATTCGGGCACTATCTCCAAAGTCAGGATATAGGTGAGACCTTCTTCAATTGTTTTTTTTTTGTTACCGAATAGACTTCACTGATTTTGGTAATTCGAGTCTCCTCACCTTCATACTTTTCCCATTCTCCCGATGCATTACTGTCCCGGTGAACATTATTAACAGGTTGGTGACTTCCCTTGGGTGAATAATTCGAGCACTGATATTCAACATGGCTCTCCGTTTCCCACCCACTCCCATCTTCTTCTATTTCACCATTGTGATTGGTATGTTCAATACAATATCTCTGAAAACTGTCTTTATTAAGTATATTAACTTCGGGACTCGCAGTATGAACACACGGTTCAATCTCTTTCTTACGATTGGAATTGGCAAGTCTGGTTACGATGACGTTCGATCCATTGGCGATATTCTTTTTTTTCTCTTTTTTTTTTTTGAGGGAATCCATTGGCGATATTCAATGTGGTGAATTTTTGTATATTTGGCAGTTTGAAGTTAGGTGACTCTTTGAACTAACCAACTGTATAACTCTTTTTAGCCTTTAATATCAAATGCTTACCGTTGTAAAAAAGAAAATGGGGCAGAACATCAACAAATCACCTAAATAAGACATATGGAGTTTCTTGGCTAAATGCCTCCAGGGTTTCGAACCCTTAACCATCGCAGTTATGCCTTATGTGGGTGGGTTTTCGTTAGTCCAATTTGCTCAACTTTTTTTTTCTCCCAACCTAACTAGTCATTAATGTCTATTGGTTAAATAGTCTTAAATTAAGGACCCTGCTGCTTTGTTTGGTTCTTGGAGTTAGCGAGGGAAAAGAAAAGCAAAGAGATAAGAGGGAAAACAATGAAGAAATTTGGAAATAAAAGAGTATAAGTTGAGATATAAATTGAAGATTTTGAATGTTGTGAGACATGTCTCTTCAGTTATTCTCAATTTCTCATATTCCAATTACTATATTTTATCAATTTAATTATTTTTTTTAATGTTATTTAACCATACGAAGGAAAACACAAGAGAACTTTCCTTCTTGTTTTCCTTCCCCTTTTTCTTTTTCTTTTCTGCATCCGCAAACCAAATAGAACCTAAGAAAGAAAATGTACCTTGCAAAAAAAAAATTCCATTTCTTGGACCAGAGAAGGAATGAGAGCTCTGTATCAGATTGTTTGCTTCATAACAAATATGCTTTGCCTCCTTCACCCATTCCATACTGCAGACCAGATATAAACAATAAGCCAAATCTAAAATTTGAAAAACTGCAATAAAATATCTAAATGAATTTTTTTTTTTTACATCACAGTCCGTTTGGTATGCCACAAACTAGAAAAGAATTGATTTGCAATTCTTGTTTGTAGCAATTCTTGTGTTTGGTTTGACAAAAGAATTGATTTTCAATTCTAGCCAATTCTCACCAATTCTTGTTTTAGCCCAAAAACAAATCCTATCACTTTTGGTAGGATTTGGTGAGAAATGATTTCACTTTAAGTGAAACAATGTGATATACCAAACTTACCCCTATATATTTCACACCTCCTCTTTTTATATTGCAAATCAATTCTATTCATTTCTTTTCTTTTCTATTCTCTCCAATTCAATTCAATTCTATTTTAAAATCATACCTAACGGAGTGTCAGTCTTTAAAAAAGTATTGGAATTAATAGCAAATGTGCTCAAGGGTAGCAAAATATCCAATGCATGGTTCCAGAAGAACTGGATTATTATAGAACATGAACTGATGAAGTGTATATAAATCTCTCTCTCTCTCTCTCTCTCTCTCTCTCTCTCTCTATATATATATATATATATTATTACCTGTTTCAACAATACAGATTGCTTTAGACTGAAAACAGAAATGAAATATAGACTTTCTGGTCTTACTTAACATGAACTGCGTCTGTGTATCAAAATTAAAGAGAAAAACTCAAAATCCCCCCAAAAAAAGTACAGATATCAAATGAACAGTACCTGAAACCCTAATCGATCAGACTCTAATGTCTTTCCCGTTCACCGTCGGCAACCTCCAGCGGCGAGCTTCCTCGCCGAAGCACAACCTCACTCTCTCTCTCTTTCCTCACTTTCCGACGTCTGGCGGCCAAAAAACAACAAATATATACATACAGTGTATAGATACGAACTTATGTAATTTCATGTTAATATTTGGGACACAAAATAGTTGACACATGACTGTCAAATACTTTTGTGAGAGCATATTTTATTACACTTGTGTCCCTTCATCTAATAATGAAGTGTATAACGTATATTTGTAGTCAACAATTAAGACGACGTCGTGTATATGGAAAATTATACGGAACGGTGACGTAAGGGAAAATAGGGTACCTTGTTGAATCACTATTCACCACCATGTGGTTAAAATAAAAAGAAGGGTTAAGTACATTTATACTTTTTGTGATTTCGCAGATTCTCATTTACTCTTTCGTATTTTGAATTTTGACACTAATTTCTCCTATGGTTTGAACTAAAGTATAATTGTGAATTTCTTTATCTAATTTAACGGTTTTCCACGTGAGAACCCTAATTAGTAAGTCATAATTAATTTTCCTTCCATACAAATAGAACAATAAAATAAACCACTTCTTATTCAATTTGTTTTTCTTTCTTTTTTTTTGTTTTTCTCTTTTTTTATGCAAAGAGCATCTATTCTAGGTAAAGAAAAATCGTATTAGAAGAACAGTGATATTGATAACGTGTTATTATAAGCCAATAAAATATCGTTATTGTAGACCGTCACATTGGGTACTGCCTACTCGACGGCACCAATAAGGGGCTGACGTCACATTCATACTTGCTTCTTTTTTCTTTTCTTTTCTTTTTTTCTTCTTTTTTGGTAAAAACTAAAAAATAATTGAGCTGTTAGTCGTGCAGTGGCCAGTCAACCATTTTAGCTTATGTAAAAAATAAACATTTTTAAAAACAATTGTAAAAATAAATATTAAGTCACTATGTATTTGTATCACTATTTAAATACATTTTACCTACACTCTATATTTACAATTAAATCAAGTAAATTTTATTAAAAAAAATACAAATAAAAGAGTACTAATTTGTCCTAACAACTATCAAAACAAAAGCAATTAAAAATTACTAAAAACCATCTTCAAACAGCCTAAAAAAAAAGAGCTGCCCTAATTTCTACTCTTTTCCCAATTTTTTCTGTACTTTTGAATTGGAAAGTGACCAAAAATATCAGCAGGTTATCGATTTATTAAAAGTATAAGATTGTAAGAAAGCTAATGATAATGCTAATGCTAGAGCAGTAATTGCTAATGTCAAAGTAATTAATGTCGCTAAAAATTTTAGTGACAAAAAATAACCGTCACTAAAATTTTTAGTGACAAATTTGTTACAATTACTGCTTTGGCATTATTATTTCCCATAAGAAATAATGGCAAATACAAAATAAGCTGGATAGTTTGTTTATTATAAGGCTTAGTTTAGCCCCCATTTTGGTGCTTCTTGTTTTTTAAAATACAATTTAATGTTAATTCATTTATGAGCTTTGCAAAAATTAAACTTAGGGCTTTTTTGGGAGGGAGCTTTTAAAAGCTCTAAGACCATCTCCAACAATGGCATCAAACTATAAAATGCAGCAACTTTGCTGCTCCACATCAGCAAAATGGGCTCCAAAGGGAGCATCAAACAGCAGCAGCAACTTTGCTGCCCTTGTCATATGCAGCAACTTTGCTACATTTACTTATTGCATCAAATGGATTTTTTGAGAATAAAAAATGTGGGGGAGAGAGAAGGAATGTGGTGGGATGATAAAAAGTGATAAAAAAAATTGAATATAAAAAGATGAAAAACTAAAGATACATTAAAATAATCAACATTTGGTGTATCCTTTGGAGTGCATGGGTTTGATTCAAGTAGCAAATGTAAATTCTTGCATCAAATGAGTCATTTGATGTGTAAATTTTTCCTTCTCCTTTGGAGATGGTCTAAGTTGCCTTTTGGTTTCATGATATTTTTTTTTTTGAAGAGTAATGTGTCACTTGTATAAAATTATCAAACAACTTAATAATAAATTTCATAAGCTACTTTTAAAAAGCCACGTGGGGGCCAAACTATGCCTAAGAGTAATGCTATGCTTCCCAATTCACATTCGAATTCCAAATCTACATCTCAAGTGATGTGGTAGTGGGACTACTGGATTTTGATTGAAGACCACTGTGAGGTCACTTCAACATACTCTAATCAAAATCCATTGGATCCACTACTATATCATTTGAGATGAAAATTTGGAATTTGAATTTGGGAAGCATAGCATTACTCTATTAGTTATGCTTTCTTATCATTCTAATAAACTCTATTAGTTATGCTTTCTTATCATTCTAATAAGAATGATAAGAAAGCATAACTAATTGAGTAATGCTATGCTTCCCTAACTTATTTTCCAAAAGTGTTTCCCAACGCATGTGGTAGTGGGCCTAGTTGGTTTTAATTGGGGGATAATTAAAAATTAGTCAACAATTCATTTGACAAATACAAAGTCAGTCACCTACTTTTTCAAAATAAAAAGGAAATCATTTTAAAACTAAAAATTCAAAAATCAGTCAACTTTTGATCTTTTTTTAAAATGAAAAATCAAAAAATTGCATTTACCACCCTTATCTTCTTCCTCACCACCACCAGCCACCAGCTGCCGCCACCATACCACGACCACCACCACCAGCCGCCGCCACCACCTACACCACCCCACCACCACCACCACCACCATGACCACCACCACCACCATGGCTGGCCACCACACCTTGACCATCACTACTATCAGCCATTACCATACTACGACCTCCCGCACCACACCACGGCCACCAGCTACCACCACGGCCACCACCACCACCACCCCGACCACAACCTCTCTCTCTCTATATATACATACATGAGTATATATATAATATGGCCACCACTACCACAACACCTCTCTCTATCTCTTCTTTCTCTTCTCACCACCAGCAGCCACCACCACGGGCCTCCTCCCTCATCCACCCCCGTTACAGCAGAAAATAAAAAAAAAATTTGCAGGTTGGAGCAACTGTCCAAACAACAGGAGCAACTCACCAAACGTATCGGGAGCAACTCACTAAACCTGGTCGTTTGGTGAGTTGCTCCTTACGTTTGTTGAGTTGCTCCTTAGGTTTGGGGAGTTGCTCCTCCAGTTTGGACTTTTGCTCCAAACCTGCAACTCTTTTTTTTTTCTTGAGGGAAAGAGGAAGAAAAGGAGAGTTCTTCATGGATCTTCTTGAGAGAGAGAGAGAGAGAGAGAGAGAGAGAGAGATATATATATGAGGGGAAAGAGGAGAGAGAGACGAGGGGAAAAAGGAGAGTTCTTAATGGATTTTCTAAACCCCAACCTCTCTATCTCTTCTTTCTCTTTGATCTCCTCTCTCCCCTCATCTCTCTCTCTCTCTCTCTCTCTCTCTCTCTCAGATCCATGAAGAACTCTCCCTTTCTCTCTCTCTCTCCCTCAAGAAGAAAAAAAAGTTGCAGGTTTGGAGCAACAATCCAAGCTTGAGGAGCAACTCACCAAACGTAAGGAGCAACTCACCAAACCAAGGTTTGGAGCAACAGTCCAACCTTGAGGAGCAACTCACCAAACGTGAGGAGCAACTCACCAAACGTAAGGAGCAGTAACTTACCAAACGTGAGGAGCAACTCACCAAACGTAAGGAGCAACTCACCAAATTGCTCCTTACGCTTGGTGAGTTGCTCCCGATATGTTTGGTGAGTTGCACATGTCGTTTGGACAGTTGCTCCAACCTGCAAATTTTTTTTTCCTGCTTTGGCGGGGGTGGATGAAGGAGGAGGCCCGTAGTGGTGGCTAGTGGTGGTAAGAAGAGAAGGAAGAGATAGAGAGAGGTTGGGGTGGTGGTGGCCATGTATATTATATGAGTAATACTTGGGGCACAACCAAAGCCACAACTTTTTTTGCACAACCTTCATTTTGTGTCTATCTCTCTCTTGATGGGTCCCACAGTGCCAGTGACCCCACAGTGTCCACTAGGAGAGAGATAGACACAAAATAGAGGTTGTGCAAAAAAAGTTGTGGTTTTGGTTGTGCCCCAAGTATTATCCATATTATATATATATATACTCATGTATGTGTATATATATATAGAGAGAGAGAGAGGTTGTGGCCGTGGTGGTGGCTGGTGGTCGTGATGTGGTGGTGGTGGCTGGTAGTGGTGGTGGTGGTGGTCGTGGTGTGGTAGCCGGCCATGGTGGTGGTGGTGGTGGTGGTGGTGGTAGTGTAGTGGTGTGGTGTGGTGTGGTGGTGGTCGTGGTGTGGTGGGGGTAGTGGTGGTGGCTGGTGGTGATGGTAATGGGTGGTGGTGGTGAGGAAGAAGATGAGGGGGGGTAAATGTTATTTTTTTATCTTTTTATTTCAAAAAAGATCAAAAGTTGATCTCTTTTTAATTTGTGAAGATGAATTAGATTTCCTTTCAATTTAGATAAAGTAGGTGACTGACATCTAAATTTTTAATAAAAGTTGACTGATATCTAATAATCCCTTTAATTGGTTGATGTTAAAGTTGTCCTACCATTAATAAAGAGGGACTTAATACCACATGTATTGGAAAACACTTATTGAGAAAAAAAAAAATTTAGGAAGTATAGCATTACTCTAACTAGTATCACAGATGGGTGGTGTATTGGCAAGTGCAGAAAATCTTAGACTCCCAAAAATAATTAGTGGCCATTAGTACTGACAAGGTGAGGCAAAATGCACCACCCTTTTTTGCTAAGAGTAATGTTATGCTTTCTAAATTTTTTCTCCAGAAAGTGTTGTTTTCCAACACAAGTGGCAGTGGGACCCCCTTCAATAACGATGAGACCACTTCCATATCAATCAATCAAAATCAACTAGCCCCATACCACATGTGTTGGGAAACACTTTTGGGAAAAAAAAATTGAGAAGCATAGCATTACTTTTTTTCTAATTACACTACTCTAGTCTCTTATATTGATCCTTCTTTGAGGTTTGTCGTAATAACAAGGGCAAATTACACTTTAGTCCATTAAACTATACACCTGTTTTCAATTAGGTCCATAAACTTTTTTTTTTGCAAGTGAGTCCTTGAACTTCAAAAATTCATTCAATCAGACTCAAATTCTGACACTGTTTGCTTAAATGATTAGAAATTGTCACGTAAGTTGCGCGTAATGCTTACCTGTCACATGTTAGGTTAAGACAAACACGGGAGACTGTGATTAAGTTGCTAGCTTACAGTTATTTCATGAATAGGGCTTGCAATATTTGTGAAGTTAGCAAGCATACCAAGCACATAACTGATAGACAACAAGGAAGTAAAGAGGCCATACATGTAAAAGAGGAAGATAACACCAAAAAGAAAGTGGAGGAGAAGAGAGGAGGGAGAGAAACACAGCTGTTTGACCTTCCTGATATTATAGATCCATTGCTGGCCTTCTTACTCTTGTTGATTATATGAACTTTCACATTGTTTGTAAGATGTCTCGATTACTAGCCCCTCCAATAACATGGAGAACAGCATTAGCTGGTCTAAAGACCAATATTATCCCCTTGGCTCATGATTTTGGAGAAAGATGAAGGAGCATACAAGTTTGTTGACTCAAAGCTTGGTGGCAGATACTTCAGTACAATTCTAGAAGTGTTGGAAGGAGCTCCAGTCCGCTATTCTAAAGATGGTTGGTTGATGATGTCTAGAGGCCGTACCGTGTTTTTCTTTAATCCCTTCACATGCTTTATCATACAGTTCCAGATCTCCCTCCTTGTGGTGTTATTTCAAGCTTCTGCTTCTTAAATGTCCCTACTTCTTCCAATTGTTTGGTGGTAGGGATTGCATCACTTCCGGTGGCAGAAGTTGCTATTCATTTTATTACTTCAGGGGGCGAGGAATGGACTTATGAAGAGTTCAATAACAATCTTCTTATTGAGCCAAATCATAATAGCCTAGTATTCCATGAGGGAGCATTTTACACTTTGGGTCAGCATGACAATCTTGGAGTGATTAAGATAGATGAAGAGGGGACGATTACTTGAGAAGTTCTCGATGAGCCCAAAAGACCTTGCAGCTCTTTCCATGAGAACTATTGGTGGATTGTGGTTGAGAGCTTTTATCAGTTTTTGTTGGTAGTTTTGGAAAACGGGTTAAATTTTTCAAGTTGAATTGTGAAACAATGGTTTGGGACAAAGTAAAGAACTTGGGGAATCATACGCTCTATGTTAGGCGTATTTCATGTTTATCAGCCATATCAAGGACCACTGATATGCAAGCCATAGCTTACTTCCCCAGATTTAGTGAGCAGAGCAATATTTTCTATTCTCTTCAGTCGGGTAAATATCATTCTTTTGGGAGCAAGGACTCGTTAGTCAATCATTACATACAAGGCAGCATCTATACTACGGTTGGATTGATCGTAGGTAGTTTTAGTTGCAAGCATTTTGAGAAATATTTAAAATTTTCTTTTTTAATGTTATGCTCTCTTGTACTCGGTGCCTAATACAAATACCTGGATTGTTAGAGGCTTTATAATAGCCAGTCAGAATTTTGTACTTAGAAGTTTTTTTCAAACAAATTAGGATGTTACTGTTGCTTATGTTTTTATCTTCTACATTTTTCATTTCATTTTTGAGTAGGCATTAGGCAAGTATGGAGTATGAATGTTGGTATTTTGTTATTGTAGTGATTTCTTAATTTTATTTTTCACATTTTGTCGCTGCAACTCTCTGAGGTCCATTCTACGACAGTTCTGAGTATTTCATTTCTTCTGCTGGCTCATTCTAAGATCTAATAGCATTTTCCTCCATGTTTTCTTCCAAAATCAAACAAAGCCTAACATAAATCATCAAAGTTTACAAAAGCTATTGTTCTGTGGTTGTATATCAAATCAGCAGCCAAAATATGACCACAAGAAGCAAGGTCTCGAATTGCAGGAATATCACATACAGCAAAAGAATTGTAGAAGACAGTAGCAGCCCAAAAACAATATTGTGATATTTCATTTCAAAGAGGAGTCTTATAACAAAATTACAGAGGTTGAGACTAGAGGATGCCAACACTGCAGCCTCTACCATGAACTGATTTCCCAACACTGGTTTTAAATGGTAAATAGTACATACAGGAGTCATTGGTTTTTACCAATGACAAACAAGAACCCTATTACCCTAAACTAGCAAAAATATATTAATGAAGATCATGGAAACTTACCAGAGGATCATGGAAGCGAGTAAAGTGGAAAACCAGTAACGAGCAATTTGGGAGATTAATCATATGTATCTACTCGCAGATTCCTTCCTCGTAGCGCAATTTTGATTGTTTTATTCAGCATATAAATATCGTACACGCCTGAAAATGAGCTACGCTTCCGTTGCTTTATTATGTCACTTTCCCGAGAAAGTTTGGCCATTGAAAGCTTGCATAATCTAAACCCTCTGCTTTAGAACCTGACGCAACTGGATCTTCTGACTTCCCGTTCGTGCCTCCAAAAGTTTCGATTTCAAACTATTCTTCTGCATGCCACGCGGCCATTCAATGCATCCTTTCATCCCTCGAGTTATGTGCGGATTCTCCAGGTCAGGTGGGCTCCACTGTCCCACCAAATTTGAAGGGTCGAGACCTCCTTTCCCTGAACCTCGATCAGGAGAAATGATAGCCCCACTAGAAAGCCTTCCATTCATTCCCACCACCGAGATTATCTTGTAGTTTTCAACGTTATTCGGGCACGATCTCCAAAGTCGGGATATAGATGAGACCTTCTTCAATTGCGTTTTGGTTACCGAATAGACTTCACTGATTTCGGTAATTGGTGTCTCCTCACCTTCATTCTTTTCCCATTCTGTTCCGCTCCCCGATGCATTACTGTCCCGGTGAACATTATTAACAGATTGGTGACTTCCCTTGGGTGAATAATTCGAGCCCTGATCTACATGGCTCTCCGTTTCCCACCCACTCCCATCTTCTTCTTCTATATCACCATTCTGATTGGAATTAGAATACCTCTGAAGGATGTCTTTATTAAGCATATTAACTTCAGGACTCACAGTATGGACACACGGTTCAATCTCCTTCTCGTTGTTGTTGTCACAAAAACTCACATCTTCAAAAATAGAGAAAATATCATCTGGATTTGGTGGGTCATAGGTAAATTCCTTTATGTCTTGAATATTCACTGAGGCGATACCTTTTCGAAGAAACTCCACTCTTCTCGTCTCCTCCATATCCGGTGTTACACTTCTTGAACTTAGAAAAGTCTCCAGATCTGATATTAGCTTATTCATCTGAGAATACTTCTCTTCAAGTGTCAATTTTGCATCAACCAGCTTCATTTGAACCCGTTCTTCACGCCACACCTCAGCCATCTGCAACATCCTCCTCTCCTCTTCGACCTCCTCCCGGAATTTCTCTGATTCCCTCTTCAATGCTTCAGCTTCAGCTTTGTCTTCTCCAACTTCATTAGCAAGCTCTTCACATACTTCCTCCATTAACTCTCTGGCCTGCCGTTCTTTTTCATAGTCCTGCATAAAGCGCTTCGCTGCTAGTTTGGCATCAGCCAGCTCACCGACCAACTTGGAGTTAACAAGTTCCATTCTCTGGCAATTTTTCCTCTCCCTTTTCAAGTCAGCTTTGATGTCATCGATAATTGCACGGACTTTCTCGTGTTCTTTGCTCCGCCAAGTGGCCCTTTCTTCACTGAGTTTCCTTAAGAAGTGCTCAAGTTTCTTCTTTGAGGACCGCCGCTCAGTCTCAAGCTCATGAATACGAGCTTGACTCTGCTCCAGTTCCACCTTGAGTGTAGATATCACTGACAGAGCACCTATTTGCTCGTCGAGAGGCTTTGACTGGCCATAAATCTGGTTTACAACATCTAATGTTTTCGAGCCCAGAGGGTTCCACTTTGTTGCACCCTCCATTACAGAGTTGTATAATTGAAATGAAGGTTCAGGCTGTAAAATGTAGGAATGGTACCAAGATCAAATGATTAGAGACCAAAACAAAGGGAAATTAATAGACTTAGACAAAGTCATTTCTCTAGATAAGGTAGCACATTCAGTTTATGTAAATTACAATAGAAAACCAATAATATGACTTTCCAAGCATTGACTAAGCAACACTATATCAACAACCCAGAAAAGATTATTGTTCAAATTTTCCAATAATTAGATTAACTAGAAATTGGGACGATGACATATAGGATCAAGCATGGGGGCTGAAAATCAACTAATCAGTTAAATAGGACATGTGGAGTTTCTTGGCTAAATGCCTCCAAATGATACTTGCAGTTGTACGTATGTTAGTGGGTTCTCTTTATTAAATTAAAATTGGGTCAACTTTAGTTTTCACCCAACCTAATTAGTGACTAATGGTTATTAGTTAACCTTAAGAAACAAAATGTACCTTGCACAAAATTCCATTTCTTCGACCAGAGAAAGAATGAGAGCTCTGTAGCTGCTTGTTTGCTTCATGACTACATGTTTTGCCTCCAAGACCCACTCCATACTACAGGCCAGAAATAAACAATGAACCAAATCTGAAATTTGAAAAACTGCAATACAATCTCAATAAATAAATAAATAAATTAAAAAAAATTTACTTACATCACAAGTCCTTAAAAAAATAATTGGAATTAGTAGTAAATTTGCTCATGGATAGCAAAATTTCCAATCAAGTGAGGTTCCAGAAGAACTGGATGATAACATATGAACTGCTGAAGACTGAAGTACATATATATATATATATAGTACAAGTATTTTTTACAATTCATTTACAATCATCTCTACGTGGAACTATAGTACTGATATTGAACCCTACACCAGTTTCTACACTGATTGCGTTAAGAATGAAAACGTAAAGAGTCCTTTCTGATTTTATTTAACATGAGCTGTGTATTTAATGGAATTAGATTGCTGTGAGAATCACCAAACGACACCTCATTTAATCACATCTGTCACAATTAAAGGCAATACCTCAAAACCACCAAAAAAATAAATAAATAAAGGTACAGATCTTGAATGAACAGTAGCACCTGAAACCCTAATTGATCAGCCTTTGGCTCACAATGTCTTTCCACTTCACCGCCAACAACCAACGGCGGCTGCAATCGCCACAGTCCGGCGGCGAGCCTCCTCGCCGAAACCACAATCTCATTCTCTCTCCTCACATTCCGGCCACTCTTCCGAGCGACCTCCGGTGGCAACTTCTCTCCGGCGTCGAGTTTCCACCGGAGGAGAGGAGTCTCAGGCCTACTCCGCTTCGCCGTCGCCGCGGCTCCGTCCCTCTTCAGCTTCACTCCGTTGCCGGAAAAGCTTGGAGTCCTTGATTTCCGGCGAGGTGGCTTGAGTGAGCTCGATTTAGGTGAAAGATCGGAGGCTAGAGAAGGTTTTAGGTCAGTATTTCTGGTTATCTTCATCTTCTCCGGAGGGATGTGGCCATTAGAGAGGTTTGGAGGGAGGTTTTAGAGAGAGAAAGTGAGAGTTTTAGTGAGATGAAGCGCTCCGTGAACTCAATCTATGTCTGGTCTATTATTTGTGTGTGTGTGTGTGTGTGTGTGTGAAAATGTGACAAAGAGCATTGAAAGCTACAAGTTTCAGGGATTTCCTCGAGAAAACGACGCATACAGATAGATATAGACGATTTGATGTCTATACGCGTGTTATACGAATTTTACGAATTTACGACTACGACTACGACGTCGTGGTTATGAAAAATTATACGGAACGGTGTCGTTATGGCAATAGGTGTACCTGAATGAAAGCAATTTTTTCTGTTTTAAAAATGAGTAAAGATTTTCCATCACCAAAAAAAAAAAAAAGTAAGTAAAGATTTAAGCACCAAAAAAATGCACCGAATGATCGGAGCCGTCTATTTTCGATGGACCTCATGCCCTATACACGTGGAGTTCACCGAAATGAACGACACCGATCATTCAGTGCAAAAATTCAATGCATTTTTTCGGTACTCTAGCATTCTCGTTTTAAAATAGCAAAGGCCTCTTAAAGTTAAGTTAATTGGTAGGTATAATTAATTTCCATTCCATAATAGTAACCAGAGCAATGCTACACACACTCTGAAAAGCATATCAAAAAGTAAAATCTTGCTTAAAAGGGTTGAACCTTGTGCTGAAAAATCTGCACATACAAAAGTGAATGTTTTGTGTGTGCAGGTTTTTCAACATAAGGTCCAACCTCTTCGAATTTTGAGTCGAGCAAATTTTGTTTTCTCTTTTTGTATGAAAAGACCATTCATTATTGGTTTAGAACAGTGATATCGTTGAAAACGATAAATAAAGGGTAATTGCAAATACATCCCTGTAGTTTGAAGATTGTGCAAATTACATTTTATGATTTTAATTTTGGCAATTTACACCCTACAGTTTGAAAATTGTGCAAAAAAAAAAAAAGGCACAATGGAAATGTCACATTATTTCCAGCCCAAAATGACCCCAGCAAGGGTGGACCCTGGAGTATAGTTCAGTGGGAGCATAAGCTTATACAGGGGTTCAGGTGCAGTGCCCCGACCCGATTTTTTGAATTTTTTTTGGATAGAAATAGTATAATTCTATGTGTTTTTTGTTGTTGTTTTTTTTTTTTTTTTTTTTGGTACAAAGTAATCTATCCTTTAATTCTTTCACAAAAAATTTGTATCCTAACCTGAATTAGTTATTTATATTATCAATTTCACTATCCCAAAACTCCATATAGGCTTCTGCTTCCACTGAACTACACTCTTGGGTCTGCCCCTGCAATGAGATAATTTTGAACTGAAAATAATGTGATATTTCTCATTGTGCCCTTGCTTTTTTTTGTAATTGGGTGGATTTCACTAATGAAATACCGCATTTAGAAGCTCATTTACTCCGCAATTTAGACAAAAATGGAATTGTAATGCTGGGATCTTGGGTAGAGACGGGGGATATTTTAGTACGGAAATTAACGCCCGAGATGGTGAAAGAATGGTCATATGCCCCGAAAGATAGATTATTACGAGCCATATACTTGGTATTCAGGTATCTACTTCAAAGGAAACTTGTCTAAAATTACCTCTTCTTTCAGGTAACAAAAAAAAGAAAAAGGGTGCAGATAATTTTGCACAATTTTTAAACTGTAGGGTATAAATTGCCAAAATTAAAATCACAGGGTGTAATTTGCACAACCCTCAAGCTACAGGAGTATAACTTGCAATTTACCCATACATAAATTTTAAGTCATTATGTAAATAGGCAGTTGGTCATAGCTCCTTAATATGGACTAAAACAAATAAGGCAAATTACACTTTAGTCCATCAATTATACACCTGTTTTCAATTAGGTCCATAAACTATTTTTTTTTTTTCAATTGGGTGCTTGAACTTCAAAAATTCATTCAATCAAACTCAAATTCTGACATTGTTAGCTTAATTTTTTAGAAAATATCACGTACGTTGCCCGTAATGCTTACCTGTCACATGTTAGGTTAAGAAAAGCACGGAAGATTATGAATGGCTAAAAAATTAAGCGATTTTGGGTATGATTGAATGCGATTTTGGATCTAGTCGAATGTGTTTTCTAATTTGATTGAATGCGATTTCGGATCTGATTGAATGCGATTTTTCACACTATCACAATCTCCCGTATTTATCTTAACATAACATGTGACAAGTAAGCATTACGTGCAACATATGTGACAATTTCTAATAATTTAAGCAAACAGTGTCAGAATTTGGGTCTAATTGAATGAATTTTTTAAGTTCAAGGACCCAATTGAAAAAAAAATAAGTTTATAGACCCAATTGAAAACGTGTATAATTTAATGGACTAAAGTGTAATTTACCCAAATAAACAATAGATCCATGCGGTTTGTTTTTCATGCCAAAAGTCTTTGAGTTTTTTGTGGTATGTGTTGTGTGCGTAGCATTTTGGACCACAAAATGCTATTAATGTGTCTCTCCCCTTATTTTCAGCAACTTTCCAAAACAGTTTTTTTTTAAAAATTTTAATCTTTGAAATGCCATAACTTTAAAAACAAAAATCAGTTTTCGATAAATTTTATATATCCGTGATCTACAAAATAAGATTCATATATAATGCCTATAAAATTCTTCAAAAAAAAAATCATGCTAGGACATAACTATCAAGCACAGGAGAGGGGAGGAGAAGTGGTGGGGGTTCGAATTCTCCCTCTTATCTTTCAAAAAAAGATTTAACAAAAAGGAAAAACTCCCCAAGGCTAAACCCCTAGGGGTTCTTTCTTTTGAAAGTTGCTACAGAAGCGGTTACTCAATCTCTCCGCACAGTAATAAATTGTAGACTCACAACTTTGGAGATTAAAACCCACACAAAAAACACTAAGTATAAAATTATAAATCACTCAAGCAATTCAAATTTGTCCTACCATCTACTGTACACCTCTTGCCTTTTCACTTGCCCACAAAAAAACAAAAGCATAACTATATATTTAGGTGCCACACGCTATTCACAGGTTTGTTTGCTATGTTGGAAAAAAGAAAATAAAAAGGGTTAATTATACGAACCTCCCTTAAGGTTTGGCAAAATTATACGAATTTTTTTTTTATATTGCAAAATTATACATACCTCCCTTGAGGTTTGGATTTGCATTACACACACTAGGGGTGAACAAAAAAACCGAAAACCGACCGACCAAAAAACCGATTGGTCGGTTTATAAAATACATGTACAAGCTAAAACCGACCAAAACCGCAAAACCGACCGAAACCGAACCTATTGGTCGGTTTTAAAATACACAAAAAACCGACCGAAACCGACCGCGTACACCCCTAACACACACCCTTCCTTTAGATTACAAAATTTACAAAGACCTTCCTTCTTAATTTGCTAATACCGAAAATATCCATAGTTGTCTAAAAAAAAAAACTATCTCCTCCCTCTCTATTGTATATACTTATATATATATATACACATGTATACATACATAAACACCATATATACGGACCATGCATACATACATACATACACACCATATATACATACATATTTGTATACATATAGCTATTGAATACATATATATACTTGTATACATCTTTAGGGTAGGTTTGGTATTTTGAGTTTAGATCTAAGGCTTTTGGAACAAATTAATTTTGGGTTTAAATGTTAAGAATAAATTAGTTTTTGGAATAAATTGAGTTTGGGTTTAAATCTTAGGAACAGATTTGTCACGATCCATCCCACTACGCGTGGAAATAGGACACGTGGCACGCCACCAAGGCTCATCCAATTCATTAAATAACCATACGCAGCGGAAAAGAACTTAAAAACAACCTTGAATATTTAAAACTTTTGGAAATGATACTCTCCGAGTTGTAAAATCCGTATAAAATTGAAAACGTAATCATATTTGGAAACGGGTGAATATATGTTGAAAGGGGTCCCAAAGGTACCCTAAGAACCAAACAAAACATTGAAATTATTCCCGGAAGGTGTATAAAAAGATTTCCTGCAAGGGGTATTTCGACCGGTCGAATGACCCCCTTCAACCGGTCGAATGACCATTTAGCAGAATTCCTTATTGCAGCAGAACTTTACTAAGGAAGTCACCCAACCTTCCATATTCTAAACTTCTCCAACTCTCATACTTTAAACCAATCTTTCTAAACACATCAAGGTTATAAGAACATACATAAACCTTGTCCAACATTGAAAAGAAACGGAATTGAAACAAGTTAAGGCTCGTTTGGATCGTTTCACAAAACTTTAACCACATTCAAATCAAAATCCGAATTTGATAAGTTAAACATTCAAAAAGCGATTCCATAAGTTCGGATTCATTACAACTTAACCAAAAGGAGTTTTAATACTTATTACAACGCTACTAGACCATTCCAGATATTCCAAGTCAAAAACATAGTTCTAGATATTCGAAAAGCTCACTATTACAACATGGAAAAGGAAACCAAAAACATAAACAAAAGGTAATCCCTGGCATTCCCACGGCCTCACTCTTCACGCTTCTTCTTGCCTTTCTTCATACCTGCAATGGAGTAAATCTCCATTGCTCAGCTACATGCTGAGTGTACAATTTCTAACATATGCATATATGATAAATCATGCTTTAACCTTATAAATCATATCAAATAGTCTCTAGGGAGAAAAATACGCATTCATCCGGTAACGGTAAGTCCAAGCCTTAAACCGCGATGCCCACGGCTAGTCCAAGCCTATAACCGTTGCATCCCCAAGTGCCCTGGCAAGTCCAAACCTTAAACCATGCACAGTAGTCGTCGCTACTCAAATTCTCAAACATCGAGAAGATTACTCCGGCATGAATTTGTATAAATCCCCCCTTTGACCCACATAACAACTCAATGTGCTCGCGTAAAACTTAGACATGCTTTTCACATTTAAGCGTGTGCATAATTAACGGGCCTAAGATTAACACATGAATTTTACCCGGATCACAATTTCGTTATCAAAATATAAAACATGTACTTCACCTATATAACATAGGCTAGAAATTCTTACCTCGAGCTATCGTCGTATAACTTTGAGGGAACGACTAGAAGCCCGAGTAAACGTCAAATCTCCGATCCTACGCGAAACTGACAAGTTTACACGTGTTTTTCCCAAATTTTTAAATTTAGAAATTTATAAAAACTTAGCCAAACATGGCCTACAGACTATCAAAATGTAGCCCTTACCTTGGGGAGTTCAAATATGAATTTTGGTGAAATTCAGACGGACGAAAGGTCGCCGATCGTCGTCGCAAAGCATGTGGCAAAAATCTCCCTTTTCTCTCTCCTCTCTAACGATATTTATAAAGTTTGGCAAAATGAAACTCTCACCCTCTCTATTTATAGACAATCTTGCTAGAAATTACGTTTACTACCCCGCGAGTTCTCAGAACTTCTAATTAATTCCTGAAACGTCGCGCACATCCATTTTATAACTTTACGAGTGAAAATCATAACTTACAAAAGTTTTCGACTAAGTCTCGTTTGGGTCCAAAATTACGTCCGAAAACTAAATTCTGTGGAATCTCTACACAACCTACCTTTTATATAACGTGACACTCACGTTCTCACCACAGCTCTCAAAATGGTATCTAACAGTATCAAGATTACCATAATTTACTCTACACAGGTAAATTTACTATTCATAAAATACCAAATAAGTTAAATAACATTTAAATCACATAAATGTCATTTTGCTATGCCAATGCAACATGATTTCCATGTTCCCGTGTCCTCGCTTGACACCTTCTGTTGACTCACGGTTAACCTCATCCACAATCATTAAACTACATTAATAATTCCATTTAAAACATTTGTACCTTTGAAATAAAAGAATTTCCGGGACGGGTGTGACAAGATTAGTTTTTGGAACAAATTGATTTTTGGTTTAAAATTTTGTTTTTTTTTAACAAATTCGTATTCACACATACGTGTATATATATATGTCCATATATTATGTATGTGCTTGTATATCTATATCGAGATATATACACACACAGGAGAGAGAGAGAGAGAGAGAGAGAGAGAGAGAGAGGTATACGTAATTTAGTAAAATGGTAAATAAAATAAGGGTAAAATAGTAAATTCATGCTAGATGGGAGATCTGTGTAATTTTATAATATAGGGAGAGGTCCGTGTAATTAACCCAAATAAAAATTAACCCAATGTCTGGCCAGTGGCCATGGAGGAGTTACTTGCTTGCGAAATCTAAAACTTATGAGCATGTTTCCTAAATTTTATATCCCAAATGTTTTCTAACTCATATGACAGTAGGACCAAATTTAATAATGGTGGGACTACTTAAACATTCTCTACCAAAATCAAGTGGGCTCATTGTTGATCTGTTACATGTATTTCATAATCATTTGAAATATGGAATTTGGAAAACATAGTTTTACTCAAAACTATTATTACTGCTAATATTGTTTTTTGAGTAATGCTATGCTTTCCAAATTTTGATCATATAAGTACTTCTCAAATGATCTGACAGTGGGGTTGGATCTAATACAGTGGAACTAGTTGAATTTTGATTGGAAGTTGTTTTCCTGATTTCACTGCCACATCATTTGGAAAATAATTTTGAGGGAGAAATTTGGGAAAAATAGCATTACTCTTGTTTTTTTGGTTACTGGGCTACTAATATTGTTTAGGGCAAATTACACTAACCTCCCCTAAGGTCTCTGACAATTACAAGGACTTCCCCTGTGTTTTCAAAAATTACACTCACCTCCCTTCTATTTTGAAAATAACTGTTATACCCTTGGACAAATCATCAAAAAATAATTATCCACTATCTTTTAAAAATGAAAAATATAAATATATTAACAATTATGAAAAAAAAATTAAAAAAACATCGACAAAATTTCAGTATATTCCAAATCAAGCTTTTACCAAATTTTTTTTTTTAATATCAACAGTAAAATTTAAAAACATAAAAATCATCAACAAAATTATCTACTACCACTTTAAAATGAAAAGGATAGTAACAACAGTGAAAAAAAAAAACCATCAATAAATTTTTTTTAAAAAAATGAATAGTTATATTGTATTTTTGTCTGGTTTATATTTTTAAAATTGTGAACTTGCTCCTAACATTGTGAATGAGATGCTCCATTGAAACTTAATTAGTACAGGCCTTGCACGGGCATTGCCTAGTGTGTGTGTGTGTGTGTATAAGACCCCACTGAGCATGTTTTTTTTTTTTTTTTTTTAAAAATAAAGCAGACAAAAATGCAATATAACTATTCAATTTTTTTTTAAAAAATTGTTGATGTTTTTATTTTCATTATTGTTATATTATTTTTAATTTAAAGTGGTAGTAGATAAATTTTTTTTTTTATGTTTTTAAATTATTATTGATATTTATAAATAATAGAGTTCTGCTACACTTTCCAAATTTTTTTCCCAAAAGTGTTTTCCAACACATGTGGCAGTGGACTCAGTTGATTTTGATTGGTTGTGATGTTAAAGTGGTTCAATTGTGGTTCCACTTCAATATCATTTGGGATGAAAATTTGGAAAACATAATATTACTCTAAATAAATTTTTTAATATCTTTCACCTACTACTTAGACAAAAAAAGTTAAATGGCTTAAATTAAAAAACTAAATCTGTAAATTATTGTAAGTTAGGCTAAAGATTATAAAACCTAAATTTGAAATTTTTATATATATTTTTTTTCGAGTTGCAAATTTTTATAAAGTTAGGGCTAAATACTATAAATCTAAATTTGTAAAATTTGCTAATGTATATATAATTTTATCTAATGCGCGCTCACACACACTCACACAAATACACACACACATATGTACATATATATATAATGAGGTAAGTGATAAATTGATAATCTTGCACTCAAAAAGTAGATAGAGAAGAGATGAGTGTTATTTTTCAAATTTGAGGAAAAATCCCTATAATTATCATATACCTCAAAGGAGGTAAGTGTAACTTGCCCTATTGGTTATTACATGGAAAAAGCATCCGAGGGGCGTGACTCGTGAGTTACAACCACACGTGGAAGGTACTGACTGGACACTCTAAAATTTGTATCAATGCCGCGTTATGATGATTTCTTATCTCAATTGTCTATGAGATTGTGCAAGTCAAACTTGCAATTGTGTAGTGAGCCTTTGGAGATATATCATGAAGTTTATTACTAGTAATTCAGATCTAATTTTTCTACTTTAATCCTTTGGTAGGATCTTAGCAAATTAGGATAGGTGGTCAAGACAATAATTGAATGATTAGTTAGACACACCATCACATGAAAGCCTGCAAGTTTAATTGAAGGACCCCTTCACTTCCGTAGTTTCATTATATGTAATTAAATTTCATGCAAGATATTGAATTGTTTGATAACGTTGTGATTTTTTAGTTTTTAATTTTTTAAATTTTATAGAGGATAATTCATTTTAATTTTTATTTTTGATTTGATAAAAACAAAAGCTGAAAAATAAAATTCATTTTTATGCATTTGTGAACTGTATATGTCATATTTTACTACGTACTACGGAGTATATTAAAAGGTTTGGCTAAAGATCATTTTGTTCAGAATAAATGAAAATTGTCAATTTTGCCTTCAATGAAGTGTGTGTATGTAAAAATAGATGTGCATATGCATGTGATTTTTTTTTTGTGTCAATTTGGCCTTGAAATAAAAATAATAGGGTAATACTTGGGACACACTTAAAGACACAATTTTTGGGACACAACCCAAAAGATGTGTCTATATCTCTCCTGTGATGTCACTACAAAAATTGTGTCTTTGAGTGTGTCCCAATCTTTACTCAAAATAATAATGCTATGCTTTACCAAAATTGTACCTCAAATTTGATTTCAACACGTGTCATTGGTTCTGTATATTTTTATTGTATCATTGTTAAAGGTGGTCCCACTACCACATGTGTTGGGAATCGCCGGAATACAATTTTGAAAAACATTGCATTACTTTGAAATAAATTATTACTACATTGAAATTGAACCGGGCTTGGTCCGTCTTGGACCGGACTCTACTGGAGTAGGTTGACAAGAGTAAATAATACTAGGGGCACTAACAAATTCCACTAATACTTACACCCGCACTCTATCTCTCTCTTAATGGCACTTTAGTTCTACTCACAGTGCCACTAGGAGAGAGATAGAGTGTAGGTGTGAGTGTTAGTGGAATTTGTTAGTACCCCAAATATTACTCATAACCAATTTTTTAACGCGAAAAGTTGACAATTAACATGAAACTAGCTCATAAGAGATATTAAAGTTGAAAATTTTTTACACCGTCATTACTAAAATAAATATAGAATGCACAGGTAATAAGTTGCGAACAAATAAATCTCTATCCAGACTCCACCATAGTTGAAAATAGATACACTTCATTGCAGTTTTTATTGGCTTAATAATTTTATAAAAATGTTAGGCACACAATAAATTCTACAATAGGGTTTTAAATGCATGTATTTTGTACTGTGTACGTGGTGCATAGAAAAGTGTGAAAATTCAAATAGCACAGGATACAACACATTTAAAATCCTGTTATAGAATATATTGTGTGTCTAACATTTTTAATAATTTTATAATGATACTTTAGACTTTCTAACTTAAATTAGGGCAAAATTTCATGCCAAATAAATATGGTATAGTTACTTGAAGACTTTATCACTTGATTCAATTAGACTAGCCTTGTTATATACTCCCTCCGTTCCATAATAAGTGTCCACTTTATTTTTGCACAATGTTTAATAAATTTGTATTATATTAATTTATTTGGTTCATTAAATAGTCACTTTCCAATTATACCCTTTGATGTGATGAGTGTTTGATTTTTTGTTTGTTTTGGGACCACAAATAAATGATTCTTTGTCTTTATTATAAGGGTAGTTTTGGAAAGTAAGAAAAAGCTATATGCCAATTTAGGAAAGTGGACACTTATTGTGGGACATCCAAAAAAGGAAATGTGGACACTTATTATGGGACGGAGGGAGTATTATATAAATAGAAAATACTTTTGCTCACCCAAAATTTGGTACACCAATGCTCACCCAAGCATCCCATTGGCCAATGTAGTGGGGCCCAGGATTAAACAATATTAAACAATATTTGTTTAATCCTGGACCCCACTGCATTGGCCAATGGGATGCTTGGATGAGCATTAGTGTACCAAATTTTGGGTGAGCAAAAATACTCTCATATAAATAATACTATAACAATTAAGTCAACAGGGTCTAACATGCATATATTCGCCAACACATATTTATTATTATGATTGTTAATTTAAGAAAAAGCATTTTGGTTTCAATTCATGCAGTTTGCAATTGAAAAGCCTAGGCCAAGCAATCATCATTCCTTCACCTCAATATGAACTTAGTCCGCGAAATGGTCGGTCATAGACTCGTATAGTCATACTAGTTTTTTTAATCCGTGCAATCAGATACTGTGATGGCATATAATTAAAGTTTGTCAATCTCATAGGTAATATAAAATTTTAATTTTTAAATATTTCAAATTCAACACGTATAATAAAATAATAGACTTATTATTATGAATTCAATGCTAAATTAAAAAAATATATATTTAGAATAATTTAATGAACAAAAATATAAAACTTTGCTATCATTATTTTTTCTTGTGCCACGTAATACTTGAGACTTTATATTATTATAATATAATAAGGTATGTTATGCAAATATTGTCAAATTGCAGTGTCTGTCCACTACGTTGGCGAGGGACATGTCTTGTCTCCAATTCATCAATAATATATTGAAAAAAAAAAAAAAAACAACTATAGTATAATTTTCCATCCTCCTGCTATCATGAGCACTTTGACCATGCTACAATTGGTCCAAGCAACTATGAAGCTCAGAAAAATTCGGCCAATAAATTAAGGAAAAATTACAGTTACACCCCTATTTACTTAAGGACGTTTTCACCGTGACCCTTTGTATTTATATTTATACACTAATTCTCCAAGTACTTTCAACTAAAGTGTCATTGTTCGTATTTTTGTTAAATTTTTTGTTAAAATTAATAGAATGGACGTTTATGTAGTTATTTAACATTGACTTAATTACACATCAGGGTCGGTTCTGAGATGCCAAAATTTGGCCAAGGCCTCAAACGAACTTTCAAAGGGGCCTAAAAATGAGGCATCTATACTAAGTTTCATAGAAATTAGGAAGAAATTAGAAGAAAATAGGCCTAAAAATAATTAGTTTTATAAAAATTAAGAAGAAAATAGAAAAAAATAGAAAAAAATAGGCCTAAAAATGATAAGCTTCATAGAAATTAGGAAGAAATTAGAAGAAAATATGCCTAAAAATGATACTCCAAATTTTATAGAAATTAGGAAGAAATTAGAAGAAAATTTACCTAAAATGAGGCCCCATGCGACAGCTTTGCCGCTTTGCCTCAGGGTCGGCCCTGTTACACATGCACTCCTATGATTAGCAGTTTTCAGATACACCACCTACGCAAACTTTGTTTTGTTAAATTTATTAGATTTATCAATTCATGGTTGTGCAGTAGTTCAAACACAAAAAGTATTAGTGACACGCCTGAAATTAAAGGAGTTCATGATGAAAAAAATTTACAGAGGATGTAAGTGTCATTTCCCCTAAAATTAGACGTGAGATATAAGATATTAACTATTTTTTGCAGACCTTAATGCTATGGAGTTCCAACATATGAAGAGAGCTCCAAGATAGTGTTAATTTATTTCCAATTTTTTTTTTCCTTTGTTCACAATGATTTCAAATTCTATGAATCAAACTCCCTTCTGTAAGGAAAATATTTCTGTACATTTCATTAAAGACGAACATGAGGTACTCTTCTAATAAATGATTGGTCCACGTAAAAATAGTTGTACACGTGAACAATCCAATTCAAAAGAGTATGTACATATACATAACTACCTATAGTTAATTTTTTATTGTGTGTACCAACTTGTTTTGAATCCCCTTTTCTCATCCATTTCTGTTCAAAACAAGTACCCGTACAGCTTATGATATGTCCTCCAAAGAGCTTCCAAAATTTTCATTGGAACTTAGCGGAGGGAATCAATGAGTGTAGGGCACCATCTTCTCAGACTGTAAGAATTAGAGGACTGAAAACATTAGGGAGAAAAGGACTTGTCCCGGGGCCCTAATTTGTCCCATTACCACCTATCTACTCTTAAAATAGTACTACATTGAACAAGGGAGGAGGGTATTAGAATTTAGAGAGGACTATGGTGGGCAATAGCCTATAGGGTATAAGAATTATCCTTTATGGACTCCATAGACACTGTGGACTCTACAGTGTCAGTGAATCCCTCAAGAGAGAGATAGACACATTATGGTTTATGTATTTTGTTTATGTGAAATTCTTATGTACCCCAAAGCCACGTTTGGTTCGCACGGAAAGAAACAAGGGAAAGGAAACTGAATCCAAGTAATCAGATTCCAAGGAAAGGAAACCATTTCACTTTCCTTTATATTGTTTGGGTAAACATGGATTCAATCCATGGAATCAAATTGCATTTCCATTCATGTGTTTGGATAACATTGGAATAGTTGGGAATAGTTGCCAAAATGGTCCGTACTTAGATATGATGTATGTAACTTATTTTATTTGGTCTCATTAAACATTTAAGCTGCCAATCAAAAAGATATACTTAAACATGAGTAAACTACCGATTTATTTAATTGAAGAATAGGTAAAGGGACAAAAAATTAAAAAAAAAAAAAAACAAAGAAACAAAGAATTGGCAATCCTTGAAAAAAAAAGTGCAACCACCAACACTATTAATTAAAAAAAAAAAAACTACTAAAAATTGCAGCAGGTAACATATGTTGCTGAAATAAGGAAATGACCATGTAGTGCGCTCTGCAACCCATCAATTAGTTGTCAATAAGTGCTTCACCCATGATTCCTTCTTATCATCTCCAATTGTGAAAAAATAATCCAATAAATTTGAGTCACGCACAAGAATGAAACCGGCTCTATGTCGCTCGCCACGTGACAAACCTTCAATCTTCTTAAGTTCATCATTATGCTTGATCCTATTGACAATTTTATGACGATCAGGAGCTGCCCAAGTTTCAATGATTTGAGCCATTTGTTCTCTATTATCTTTTAGGTGACTTTTCATAACATCTCCAATTTGCTCCAACCCTGAAACTAAATTATCAATAACTTTAAACCTTTTTCGACGAGGTTGTTTAGAATATCCCTCGCCAACTGAGTCAACCACATGTTAGGTACCATGTATAGAAGCATCAATGTCATCTAATCCACCTCTCATTCTCATGGTCGTTCTATTACTATGTTCTTCTCTATCTAAATCTTCAAGAATATCACCTGGTGTTTCGGCCACTTTTCCATTAACTCTATCTTTCTCCCAAATTATAGTTAGATTATCATAATAAGGAAATGATCTGCCTCTCATAAAAGAGGCATTGGGATGACTCTGATAAAATAAATAAAAAGGTTCTTCAATAATAATAATAATCATATGCAAGTAACATAGTTTAATTAAAGCAAAAAAGATATTATTTTTACCTTCAAATATTCATCCCAAACATCTGCATCACCGGTTACACATTTCTTGTCATCATCCCAACCAAATCCACTCCCTTCGTAATGACGCTCATATATACAATAATATTGGTTTTTTTTTAGTGTTTTGCAACGGGATTCAATGTGTGGCTTTTCCTTAAGACAGTGACCCGATAATTTTTCTTCTAACATTTTCTCTAGTTCTTTTTGATATCCACTCTTAAATCATTTTCCCTCTGTGTTGTTAAAGGTACCTTTATCCTTCAATTCTAGAATAGCTTCTACTAATTTTGCATCTTCTTCTAGAGTTCAAACATGTGTAGACCTCTTCATATTTCTTCTGTCAAGTCCAATATCTCTCTGTGATTCATTAGTATTGGAAGTCATCACTAGGAAAATAACAATCCATTATGAATCTTAACAATTATTTTACTACATTTACTTTTATTGAAATTGACATGTAAGTCAACCGGCCATTTGAAAATGACAACATGCAGAGAAACTCAAATAGAGGAACAACTTCTTTAAAAAAATAGTAAAGAAAACACATAACCGTCCAAACCAGATAACAGATAATGTCATGACATAAAGTAATAATCTTCTTATTTAACACAACCTAGAAAATTAATCCATAAAATATCTTAAGTTTCTCAAGCTTGCCTACTTGTTATCCATTCATTGAACATTTGATTAGCTAGATTATTTCTCTCTGTTGTCCATTGATTTGATGTTTCGATCACAGTAATTGGCTCACCATGCAACTTAGTGGCACATATTCTATTTCCTCTATATCAGCTTCTAATGGATCAACTGACATTTCTCTTCTTATAAGATTATGGAGAAGACAACATGATGTTATAATTCTACCTTGCACTTTAATTGGATACCAAGAAGGGCTCCTAAAAATTGCCCAACGTAATTTTAGCAATCCAAAACACCTCTCTATGACATTCCTAGCTGAAGAATGCTTCATGTTGAAAAACTCTGCGGGGGTAGTTGGTTGGTGTCCTTCCCTCCAATCATTGAGGTGATATCTTTGTCCTCTGTATGGGGCTAGAAATCCATTACCATTTGTATATTTGGCATCCGCAAGATATTAATATCCTAGTGAGTATAGACATAATACCTTACGTTTTTTTTAAGAATAGGTGAAATAAGCCAAAGCCAATATTATAAATTTTGAATATAAATTTTTTAATTGTATTAGTTTTTACTGTTGGGAACTCTTAAACCATTTCTTCTACTCACAGCATCTTGAAGGACCTTCCCATCACCAACTGAACATTCCCATCCTGGAAGCACATAAATAAATTGCATGTCTTGGGCACATACTCCCAAAACATTTGTAGTAATTTCTCATTTTCTACTCCTATACCTAGGCGTGTCAAGTTCTGGTATGTTCATTCGAATGTAAGTTCCATCTAGCACTCCTAAGCAGTTCTACAACATCAAAATGTTTAAGTGAGCTATGTTATAGCATAATTTATTTGTGAACTTTGAATTAGTTATATGTCATACCTTGAACCATTTCCACTTCTCATCTGTAGAGTTCTCAGGCACATGTTCAGGTACTTTAAACAATTGTCTTTGTAAGCGAATAACTGCATTTAGTACTATGTTGAAATGTCTACTTATTATTTTTCCTGACCTCATGAATCGGAAATATATTACATGATTCTTCACATGATGGGCAATTATATGTAGAAACATAGCTACTTGCTCATCAACCTTCACGTTTTTTGTGTCATTTAATCTACCAGTAGAACAAAGCATCCCACATAATATTCTAAACGTATACCTATCCATACAAAGTTGCTCAAAACATGCTTTGTCACTTGAATATACCAATCTGTGAGATCCCGTCCCACATTGGATAAATATAAAAAGTTAGTCTGATATATGTAGAACCAAATGGTCCACTAGCCCAACAACTTGACGGGCCTGCCACATTGGCCCTTAAAATGCTTATACCCACGTTGTTAGTAGTAGCCCCCTTGGTTCTGATATCAAGTATCCCTAGTAAGAGGCCTTTTGGGTAGTGACCCAAGAACAAATCCGTGCGGGTTTGGGCCCAAAGCGGACAATATCTTACTGAGCGAGAGTTGGGTCGTGACAGAATGGTATCAGAGCCAGACCCAGCCAGAAATTTTCCAATGCGGACGTTGGGCCCTAAGGGGGGTGGAATGTAACGACCCTGGTGTTGTGGGCGGGCTGCTGTAGGTGCCTTTGTGGTTACAGTAAGTGCTGGCAGGCTACACACTATGGGAAGTTCGTCCCACATCGCCTGGGTGTGGAAAAGTAATGTGCTATATATGTGTGGTTTCAAGTCTCCCTAGTAAGAGGCCTTTTGGGTAGTGGCCCAAGAACAAATCTGTGCGGGTTTGGGCCCAAAGCGAACAATGTCTTACTGAACGAGACTTGGGTCGTGACACAATCGCTCAAGATATTCTGATCGATAGTAGTCCCTATTAAAGTATCGCGACTTTAAGCAATGCTTTTAATAATGTTGTACAATAATAAAAACATGCAAGGTAGAATATGATCACTACCATCATTTGTTGATCCATAAACATCTTCATTATCATAAAAAATAGCTTCTTCCTCTCCAAATTTTGCCAATCCATTATTGTATAGACACCTAATAGTTTATCAAGTAAAATCGAAGATTCATTTCATTTTTACATATTGACCTAAAAAGAAATTAATATAAAGACAACATACTTATTTATCATTAAATAAGAAACGAAGCAAACTAGAAAAAATGAAAATACCTAGAACATGTATATAGTTATGAGTGCCGGTAAGGGCACATTCATTTTTTAATTGGGCACCTAATTTTAAGTTAAAAAATCAATTTTTTTACCTTATACTTTAATTAGTAAGGGCACTCTTCTTATTGTTCTACATGTTATATTTTACAAAGGAATTCATTGTATTGAGTAAAAAAATAATAATTAAAACATGATAGAATAATAATTAACTAGCAAAATGGAGTAAAATAGTTCGAAAAAAAACTGTAAAACAATAAAAGAAAAACGTGGCTGAATTGATTTTTTTTTTCCTTTGGGATCAATCTCAACTGCTCATACAAGCAATTAGAAGTTAAACATAACCAAATATGAAAGATTACATGCCTAGAACCAAAATGAGAAAAAGAGACGAACTTTGTGTTAGGGATGTATACTAAAAGCCATGCTTTATGTAGTTGATTTATTATTCATTTAATAAAATCAGTTATTCCTTTTTTATGAGAATCTGTGTGGGCAATGTTTGTATTATATTATTTATTTAATATTATGCATGTGTGTCTCTCATTCTATATAGTAGGTGGTTTGGTGTGTAGAGTTCGGTTTACACACGGAAGATCAGGCCATCAGATATTATAGAATGTAAGATTTTGGTTTACAGTCTTAGATGGGATTGGACACACCATCGGTAGGACTGCAGCATAGTGTTGTAGTAGGTTTGTCTTGACTACGGAAAACGGTATAGTTTCAACTCACTATGCTGGTACACTTTGTGTATTAAACGGGACTGACTTGGGGTAATTCTTTTTATACTGACTTATAAGATAATTAATACCTCATGGCTATTATGAGTGCTTATGCTCTAAATCCTAAGTTAATTTGTAGACACATACATTTGATATTTATACTTTGATCCCTAAAAGGGTGAGATCCTTAATTGGGTCAATATCTCATTGGATTGGGTGACAATGTTAATTGTGTGGTGGATATAAATTAATGATGGAATCCATGTCTCAATTTTGGGATTGATGATATCCCCTTGAGAAAGCTTATAAGTTTTGATTATGTCAAACCCTGCAGGTGGATTTTGTATCCGACATATCAGATAAGTTAAGCAGAGGATCTCAAGGAATTTTAAGAAATTAATTAAATATGATTGTCAGTAATTATATTTAATTAATGGATATCTGTAATCTTAACATGGGGAGATAATAAGCATTTAATAACATGGAACTCGAAATAAAATTTTGAGATAAGGGTAGGAGTGCAATTATAATTCTTTAGTGGTATGAATTATAATTTATGGAAATAGGAATCTGATTCAGTTCGAATTAAGGTTTCCTAATTCCATAAGGAAGCCTATTCCTTATTGACTTCTTATGGTCCCTATCGTAGCCTATATATATATATGCTGCCTTGGCTCTTCTCTCAGGTTGCATGATTTCACATTCTAAAGCTTCCCTTGACCTCTTAGCTTTCTTCTAGAAGGGTTTCCACCAAACCCTAGTCTCTGTGAGCATTCAAGAGATATAGGAGTGAAGATCGCTAGCGTCAGACAACGCTCACTAAAAGAGCTTCGGACTGCTCGATACTGATCAAAAGTTGCTGAATTTTTTACACAACGTTCCTGACGTCGAGACGGAGCTGCTGTAAAAAATTCAAGTAAATCGGAGATCGTTTAGTCCTCCTGACGAACACATCTTTGTCGGATCAATGTGATCAGGATTGAATCGTCACAGCAATCAAAGAGAGTATTATATCTGGGAATAGAAAACAGAACGTAAAGAGGGAAGAACAGAAAACTAAAAGGATTTTGAAAGAGTCCACACTCAGTTCGATAATCTGGCAGCAGAGGAATACGGTAGAAGATCGTGAGCTGTTATCGAGCCGTGTTCTCGATTCGTTTACTACAGTAATCCGTTTTTGCAGTTCAAGGTAACCCTCGTTCCGCCCTTGTAGGGTTATTATAGATTTCACGAAATTTTTTGCAATACCAACTTATACGCACTGTCAACGGATTCTGGGAACGCGGATTCCTAACACTTTGTGCCCAAATTAAAAAATAAATCTGCCCTTACCAGCACCCTATATATATGTATATATACGAAAATTTATATATCATCAAATTAAACTAAGACGATTATGTGATTACTAATATTTATCTAATAATGTATATGATGAGAAGTGCAAATCAACATCTGCTGATGGATAAAAAATCCAAAAACCTTGAAAAGTACTCAATAAAAGATCAATACATATTGATCCGTACATATTGATCACCTAGAAAAATCAACATCTCCCTACTCGCCATCTCAGTCTCTCTCTCTCTCTCTCTCTCTATACATATATATATATATTAGTCTATACTCCTCCCAAAAAGATTAGTACATATTGAGAATGCATATGTGTATATTGCATGTATATATATCAGTTTATGTATATACTCACCTGATCCCTACGATCTGAAACAAACGTGAAGCTCTGAACAAACTTATGATGAAATTATCCAGTCAATAAGCAAGTGCCACAAAGGATCTGATGTGGCAAAAGAGTTAACTAACTCAGGGTAACATGTGGACAGGTACTAGCAGTTTTGCCATTTTACTCTATTTAAAATGTAAACTGTCAGTAGACAAGTTTTGATCATTGAAGAATAACTGAAGAACAAGTGTCAACTCTAGTCCGTGCCACGTGGAGAAGCAGTTACCAGTTTGAAAAGAAGAGGGAACATTCAAACAAGACTGTTGTGAAGTCTCGATGCTTATAAATAGAAGGAGTTTGCGTTCGAAAGGGGATCCTTCAATCAACATCAACATATACACTTTTATCTATATTATATCTTTTATCATTATCTTTAGAGTTCGAATTAGGAAACCTTCGAAGTTATCTTCAAGGTTAGATTATAGTCTAATTTTACTCAATAAAGTAGTCTATTACTTTACTTTTTTTTTTTACTGTTCTTTCATAGGAGTAGTTGTACTTTAATTCGTTCGAAGTTCTCTTAGTTACATCTTTACACGTTTGAAGTCCTTGTTAAGGCATCGAATGTTACCACAATCTATCTTGTGATGCACAGTTTGGATATTTACAACATACACATTGGCAATTTGCTTGCCTGGCATACAGTCAAATATTTTGGCACGCCCTGTGGGACACAAGTGTCAAGATGAATTTTGAAGGGTTGAATGTTTTACCCTCTTCAACACCAAATTTTGGTGATAACAATGTCAAATTGTATGTTTTACTACCAACAACACCAAATTGTGGGGGTGAAAATTGCTTAAATGATTTTGTTCCATTATTGGAAGAATTAAAGGATCAAGCATTTAGTTTTAAAACTAAAATATATGAAATGGCTCGGGGGTGTCAACTATTCTTCAAAATTATGAGCCAATGAATAAAAATAAATTGATTATGAAAAATTTTCAATATCCATCAATGGTGGAAATAAAAAAATCACCAACATTCTCATCACCCATATTGGTTAATCAACCAAATAATAGTAATGAAAATGTACCCGGGGGGTGTATTTTTTTAACCAACTTTGGTTGAGAATCATGAACAAACTTTTGTTCATAGAGTTAAGTTTTTTAACAGTATTCAAAGTGTTGAAACATATGAATTATTTAAGCCAATCATGGCTTTAGTTGGTCAATACCCACTTTGGCTTTGTGGGGCTCATCAAAATTGGGATATGGACATGTGGATTTTTCTATGGCAGTAATTTTATAAAAAAAAAATGACGAGCATTACTGGTTTTAAACCTCTATTGATCATCTTTATCACACAACAGACCGATGTTGAGCACTTGTACCTGTGTGGCTGCATGTAGAAAAGAGATGGTACGATTAGGGGCAACTTGAATTTGCACAACCCGTGACTTTAGCAGTGCAAACTTCAAGTTGATCTGAGGCAATCGGTTACCATGAAGTCTGTCTACACAGTAGGTTCGAATGGTCTATAAGTGGGCATCTTGTGAAATGCCAACTCTAACAGAGACAAGTATGCCATACATGATGGTGGCTATTTAACTTTTGCTCATTTTGTGGGCCCAAGAGGTTGAAAATCATACAAGGATGTTCATGAATCACTATCCCACAGTTCGAATGGGGTTATTTTATGTTCGAATTGGGTTATGTCCCACTGTTCGAATTGGTTTATGTCACGGTGGCAATTAACATGATAATATTTTCGAATATATTCTTATTGGCTTTAATGCCATTTTAAAATGATTTATTTTCTGTTCGAAGCTATTGTATTGACTTCAAAGCTATTGTTGGCTTCGAATCCAGTTTAAATTCATTGATTTGTATTTGAAGTTATTATGTAGGCTTCGAAACAAGTTTAAGTACATTATCTAGTGTTCAAAACAACTATATGCTTCGAATTAAGTCTAAAGCCATTTTTTTGGTGTTCAAAGCTAGTCTATTGGTTTTAAATCAATTTAAAAACAGTTTATATTTTGTTCGAAGCTATTAGATTGGCTTCGAAGCAAATTTAAAAACAGTTTATTTTGTATTCGAAGCCCTTACATTGGCTTTGAATCCACTTTAAAATCATCATGCTACATTCAAATCTATTACATGGACGTCGAAGCAATTTTAAAACACTTTATTTGTGTTCGAAGAAACTTTTCGTGCTCTAAATAATTATTTTGGCACATACAATATTACACTAATATCCTTCGAAGGATAAATAGCCAAACATTTTTGTCACACCCGGTAGGACTCTAGTGTCAACAGATGGTAAACAGAAACCTTCGAAGCAATACGTCTATTGATAACGCCAATGTTGGTGTTAATAATGCTGAGACGGGTGGTTCTCCACACCAAGATCCTCAAAGCAGCAATACTGGGAATCATGTAAACAATGAAAACCCAGAAGTAGGAGTTGAGAATTTGAATCCAATTCTAAATAATGGGAATATTGGTTCAAAAAATCAACATGACTTGGTGAATCAATTGACACCAATATTCGACCATTTGGGAAACATGATTCAGAATGTTAATGTTTTGATTACTTCCCTTAACAACAACATACCACAATTTGCGCCAACAATGGTGCCAGGTGGAAATCCTTCTGTGGTTTGACAGAATGAAAGGGTTATACCTATGGCTTATTTCAGCCAAATCCTATGATTCATGCAAATGGGCCTCCTTTTAGGCCTAATTCGTAAGAAAGCTTCTATATGTATGTCCCTAATAATACTCCTCCAATGTTCAAAGGGATGCAAGGGAGTCATATAGGACATGATCAAGATCATATCTATAAATTGGTAAATATCGAAGAATCTAGGCCTAGAGAAAATACAATAGGCCAAAATAGGAGAGTAAATAACAATCCTATATTCGAACCAGACCCAACTGTAATAGGAGTGGGTCGAAGGAATGAAAATCCTAGGAGAATGGATAACATTCTCCAACCACCTCCAATACCACCAATGAACCCTCCTTTGGGTCAACCAGGTCATCAACAACCACCTAATATGGTTGATAGAAATGACATAATTAATTTAATCCATGAAGTTTGTGGACCTATGGCTCGTGGGGTACAAACTCCAGTATACAGGAAGCCTTATCCTGACTGGATTGATAGGATTGAATTCCCTAGGGGATTTAAATTCCCTACCTTGGCTATGTTTGCTGGAGATGGGAGTCAATCTATAGTTGAACACGTAGCAAAATTCATCAGTCAGTATGCTAATGCAGGAAATAATGAATACCTTAGACTTCGTTTATTTCCTAGTTCATTGACAGATACAGCATTCACATGGTTTATCAATCTGGCCCCCAATTCGATCCATAATTGGACACAAATGGAATAATCTTTCCATACTCAATTTTTTCAGACAGAACCAGAGGTGTCTATGGCTGATTTAGCCAGACTCTGCCAAAAACCTGATGAAAAGGCTACACAGTTCATTAATAGGTTTAAGAGGGCTAGATCAAAGTGTAAAATCATTCTGCCAGAGCCTGAATTTGTTAAATTGGCTCAAAATGGTCTTGAATTTAGACTTCGAAAGAAGTTTGATGCATTAGAATTTAGAGATCTTGTTGAATTAACTGCACGAGTCTCTAGATATGAGGCCTTGTTGGAAGAAGAAAATGAAATGAATGCTTCTTCATTGAAAACATATTACAAAGATCCTAATTATGAGATAGATGCTATAGAAATAATAGGAAAAGAACCTTTCACATGTAAAAGTCTTGTGAAGAAAAATGTTTATGCTAAAATATATAAATCTAAAAGATCATTCAAAAAATATTTTTGATGTCTATAAATTGGATGAAATATTTGATCATCCGTTAGAAGGAAAAATCATCAAGTTGTCTGATGAAACAAAATTGCCTTCTAATGATGAATTGAAAGGCAAAAATACTGCAAGTGGCATAATTCTTAAACTCATTCAACTAATAACTGTACTATTTTTCGAGACAAGATTCAAGATCTGATCAAGATAGGGAAGTTGAAGTTCCCTGAAAAACAGATGGGGGTTGATGAGGATCCATTCCCAGCAGTATAAGAAGTGTCCATCAATGTCCACAACATTTCCATCAAAACTCTAGTCAAAGAAAGGGAAATTGCAAAGGCAGAGGACCAAAAGAAAAGACTCGAAGAAATGGCAAAGAAAAGCCCTGAATTATCTGTTTTCAGCTAGGAATATGCAAAGAACTTATGCATTGATTGTGGGAAAAGATATGCTAAAATCTATGGTGAAAGGGTTGGGGCTAAAACATGCAGAAAAAATAAACAACCCTCATTCGAACAAAAGAAGGTGAGTACTTCCTATGAACCTCCATTTCAGCCAATCATGAATGTTGGGAAAGGGCAGTTTAAAGGTCCAATTTATCAAGCCTCGACATACACTGGACCAACGACAGCAAGGTATGCTCTACGACCAATGGCTCATTTTAGAGCAAATTCCTCAAGGATTTTTTATGCTGGTAATTATGTTCGACCACCAAGGAACATGCATTATCTGAGACCAGTTCCACCCCATGCACCAAAGAAATATCACATGATATAAAAAGGAAAACAAACCCCATTTATACCATCAAAACTAGTACCAACCAATGTGGTACGAGCCAAGATGGACATGGAAGCCTTGAATAAATCACCAAAAGTTAGTGAGACATCACAATCAAATGGACCTGCATTGGTGCCAGGGGTACAAAATTGGTTTGTCATTCAAGATGATAGAATAAAAAATATGATGGAACAACAAGGATCTCAAAACAAAAACAGGATGATCAAACCTCCTCAGATTGAGAAGAATACATGGTGTGTGCTTCAACATCCTAAGGAAAATAACCAAAAGATGGTTCCTATGATAAATATGACTCAGCAAAGGAAACTTCAGAGGAAGTTTACTATGTGGAAGGAATTTTCTAACATGCAGACTCGAAGTCAAGAATTAGAAAATAAGATCGAAAGAGATTCCGGTGATATTTTGAGGCCTAATCCTAGGTTCAATCGAAATATGAAAGCTGATAATGATACTATGTCTGAAGAGAGTACCATTAAAGACAAAGTCTTGGAATTGGAAAAGGCCATGGGCATTGATGAAGGGGATGAAGCAATGACAGTGGTAGAATCTCAAGTTTTGGAAAATACTGAGATGAAACCTAATGATGAGATTATCAAGAATGAGAATACACGCATCCAGTTTGGCACATTTCCAGAGCAAATAAAAGTTAACACTGCCACATTCATATTACTAAAGATCTTCGAAGCAACAGATGATCAACAAATGGATGAAGAACTGGAAATGGAAGCATCTATTGAAGATGTCTCTGAGGTAAATCTTCCTAAGTTTATTTTTAGTGATTGTAATTTTGTATATTCATTCGAAGGATCATCAGCAAAAATGACTAAGCACCCTAAACCATTATATATAAAGGCTTGTTTGAATGGAGGTAAATCTTACATATGTATGGATGGGGGGTCTGCCTTGAGGAATTAAAATTTGCCTCTTTGAAGTCTTTCACCAGGAGGACTGGTTGAAGAGATCAACCAAGTATTCAATAGGTTTTTTTTTTCCCTAAAAAGACGATTCGAAAATGGATAATATGGTTTTATTATCCTGCTTCGAATGACTCCTTCAGTTTCAGGATATTCAAAGCTTGGATGAATAACTGTAGGTACTGTGATTGGTGTTTCAAGCTTCATGCCTTTGTGATATCCTACCCCTTCACCATGGGAAATGGGTTGTTCCGAAACAGGAGGGAAGTTTGATTATTGTAGATTGATTTTAGAGAACTTGAAGATGAACTTTGTCCTGATGAAGGTGCACTTGGCCAGTTCAGCATGTTATGCCATTTTCCCCACTTCGAGTAGATGAATGGTTCAGGAGGAATCTCAGCAGGATGCCAATTGGTTCGATGAGGAATTTTAGGACGTTTGGTTGACAACATCACTTCTTCGGGAAGGTCTAAAGGGAAGGGATCACTAGTATCGAGTGGGGAATGAGAAGAAGGCATGGTTAAAGGAATGAATTCGAAGTAATAAGCAAAGTTGAGAATACAAGAAGATGAGCCGATAAGTAGCCAATATGAAGATAAATGCAGATTTGGATCTTCAATTTAATCATGTTCAAAGAGTTGCTTAAAAATCAACTGCCCAGCATGATCTTGCCACGTTCGCTATAATCTTTTTTGAATCAAAAGGAAAATGGCGCGGGGGTAATATTATGATGAAATTATCCAGCCAATAAGCAAGTGCCACAAAGGATCTGATGTGGCAAAAGAGTTAACTAAATTAGGGTAACGTGTGGATAGGTACTGGCAGTTTTGCCATTTTACTCTGTTTAAAATGTAAACTGTCAGTAGACACGTGTTGATCATTGGAGAATAACTGAAGAACATGTGTCAACTCTAGTCTGTGCCATGTGGAGAAGCAATTGCCAGTTTGAAAAGAAGAGGGAACATTCAATCAAGACTGTTGTGAAGTCTCGATGCTTATAAATAGAAGGAGTTTGCGTTCGAAATGGGATCCTTCGATCAACATCAACATATACACTTTTATCTATATTGTATCTTTTATCATTATCTTTAGAGTTCTAATTAGGACACCTTCGAAGTTATCTTCAAGGTTAGATTGTAGTCTAATTTTACTCAATAAAGTAGTCTATTACTTTACTTTCTTTCTTTCTTTTTTTTTTTCTTTTTTTTTTTAACTGTTCTTTCATAGGAGTAGTTTTAATTTAATTAGTTCGAAGTTCTCTTAATCTTTACACGTTTGAAGTCCTTGTTAAGGCATCGAATGTTACCACAATCTGTCTGGTGAGGCGTAGTTTGGATATTTACAACATACACATCGGCAATTTGCTTGCCAGGCACGCTCGCACATATATAATTTTCCAACCAAAGAGAACTAGAAATTTTTGTTTGCACGTATAGAAGCTCTGAACAGAATGAACGAATGTGAAGAAAAAAAAAAAGGAACAATGAAACAAAAGAAGGAGATAAGGCCCGTATGTTTTTTTACGTTTCTTTTGCTTAAATTCTTGTGGAAAGGAATCTAAATACCAGTTGTAGATAAGGATTGAGTTTCCTTAGTTTCAATTCCAAAATAGATTCCTGATCATTTAAATGTACCAAACATTAAAAAAAAAAAAAAAAAAAAAAAAAACAAACAAACAAAAATTGATGACGTGGAATCAGTTTCCCCAAATGGATTCCTTTCCGTGCCAACCAAACGGGGCCCAAGATTTATGCGTATAAGTAATGATTGATGTACATTAAATGTGCACAAAAAGATCTGAGCTATTAATTTCGGTGGATTCCATATATGCAGGCACGGATTCCATCGAAATGAATGTCCCAGATCTTTATGTGCACACTTTATTGGGACATAGCATTACCCTTTAGCCCTCCTTATATATTTTGTTGAAAAATATTCATGATTTAAATATCAATTTATGTTATCACTTTATTATAATATATATATATATAAATAGACCTAAAAAACGTCTCTAGGTGCTGCACCCGAACACATAACTTCACTATTGTATGTACGTCCCTCCAATCAAAGCTCACACACACACACCCCCTAGAAACACAAAAACAGCCTATCTGTTAGTGCGAGAGTTTTCCTTTTTTACCAGTGATGCAAATAAATAGAGAGTCAGAGAGACCTACCCCCTTCAATTTTTATTTTTATTTTTAAATTCTAATTTTTTTCTATATATTTTTCCAACCCCCAACCCCAAATATAAATAAAATAAAATAAAATAAAATAAATCATGGCTCCGACCCTTAGTACCAAATTACTAGAAACACAAAAACAACCTCTCTGTTAGTGTGAGAGTTTTCCTTTTTAGCAGTGATGCAAATAAATAGAGAGTCAGAGAGACCTACCCCTCCAATTATTATTATTATTATTAATTTTTTTTTTTTAAGTATTATACTTATTGGCCTCTCAAATTTTTACTTCTGTACAATGATCAACATAAATGCACGTATAGTAACACTAGTTGTAATAAAACCCACCCTAAACCATTGAACAAGTCATGGATTTCAAAAAGAAAGTTCAAATTCTAATAAACACACAAGCATTAAACATCTAACTCTCAAACTGGGTAGAAACCTCACCCAAAAAAAAAAAACTGTAGTTTTTGTGATGCAAAAGTTTTTGCCCCAAAATATAAATAAAAAATGCATAGTATTTTTTACCACGGTACGCTGCCCTCGACCCCTCCAGTCGGGCGGATCTAGAAAAATAAGTTAGGGGGGCCTTGATTGCTTGATTTTACAGGTTAGTCCGAAATTTTTTTTTTTTGATCTATTTATACATATTTTGTGTATATTTTATGTAAATGATATACACTAGCACTATAAAAATTATCACGAAAACACATATGAGGAAGGGACTTTTATAATATATTAGCACAAAAACATAAGAAATGGAGGGCTCAGAATGCAATTTTATAATGACATGGGAGACTTTTACAAATTTTACGTGGGGTTTAACTGTCAAAAAAAAAAAAAAAAATAGTGTAAATATACAAGTTTATAAACTTCAAGCCCACATTGGATATATGTAAATCCGCCCCTGCCTCCAGTGAGTCTTCTTGTGAGATGGAGCTATGTACTTTGGATTTCAATAGTCTCGTTTTCAAGTTATATACCGTCTTAAATTAAAATTCATCACCATTAGTGGATGTACATGTGTTCATGGTGTACTTTGGATTTCAATAGGCTGATTTTTAAGTTGGGTAATCTTTTGAGCACAATATTCTCACAATTTTTTACTCACAATCTCACTATCTCTCTCCTCATGTGTCCCAAGAATTACTCTTATAAACCATCTAAAATCAAACTAAAATTTATTATCATTAGTGGATGTATTTGTTTACCGTTTGGGTGCCTTATGATTTGGAATTAACTATTCATAATTTGAATTTGTTCATCACTTTCGTAAATTATATCATGTTATAAGAACCTAAGAATGTTCGCATGTGAAGAAAATGATAAACTTTTACATTTCTTATAATGAACAAACTCAAATTAATTAGGTGCTAAATTAAAATACATTGGAAATTAATTGTAAATAATCCCATCTAAATTCATGGATGAGCAATCATGCCTTAGATAAAAGGAAACTTACTTGTATATGTGTGTATATATATATATATATACAAAAAACTTGAGGTGTATTTGATAACCCAATTAAATGCTGAAAAATATCAGTAATTATTTATTTTTAGAGAATTTGATAATGTATCAAATAATTGAAAAGACAGTAAAAAAATCCACTAAAAACTTTAAGTGAAAAATTCTATTGAAAATAATCATTGAATGCATTCCATTTCAGTACTTAAAACACTGTTTTCAATTTTGCAAATTCGACCGCATAAAAATTTTTATAATAAAAATTTAGCACTTAATTTTCAATTTTATCAAACGGACCCTTAGTATCTTCTTGGACCGAGAAAAGTTCATGATCTATGCATCATATGCCAACGAACGTAACTTATTTCAAAATAGAATCCTTTAAGATAACCTTTTCCTATTTCAAACAAAGTCTTACTATTTTAAAGAGTAATGCCATGTTTCCCAAATCTTAATCTCAAATTTATATCTCAAATGATGTGGCAGTGAAATGATAGTGGGACAACCGTCAATAATAATGGTCCCATAATTATTGATGCCATTATTATTGACGGTTGTCCCACTGCCACATCACTACTTCACCATCATCTAATCAAAATTCAGTGGACCCACTATCACATCATTTGAGATGAGAATTTGGTATTAGAATTTAGTAATCATAGCATTCCTCATTTTTAAATCCATGTTTTAGCTTGGTCGCAATTTGTATCACTAAAAATTACATACCAGGGTTCATTACAATAACCAGAAAAAAATAAACTCAAACCCCAAATTCATAAATGAATACTAGGTGCTAGAAATAGATTAATTTCTTCTATTTTACTGCTAAAACTTCATCTCTCGTATTCGTTACATTTAGTCATTTAGAAATGACTAACTCACTAGATTACATCATAAAATACTATTATTATAGCTGTTTTTTTTATGTCGGATAACAACTAATTAATTAGCACATGAAAAGAGAAATTCAGAAGCAAAAGCAGTTGAAAAATTAATTGATCCCATCAAGCAAAAATCAATATAATTTATTAGGATTTAGCAGGTGTCTTTTGGGCCCCTGGGTAATTATTGAACTCAACAATCACTTGTGAAGGTTTTTTTTTTCTTTTTCTTCTGTTGATAGATAATGTAGTATGCATTATATTCAAGCCTTTTAAAAAAAAATTTCTTGAGATAAGTTAAGGTCAAATTGAGATTTTATGATGAGGAGTGATTCAAATATTTCTTCTCTTGATGTAAAATTTTTTTTAGAAAATATTCTCATATATGATTTGAATATGAAAATATTTTTCGAAAAATATTTTACTTTGAAGAAAATGGAGTGCAAGAGTATCTCCAATGGTGTAGGTGGTAGGGTAAGTTAAGTTAGTTTTTTTTTTCTTTTTTTTTTTTTGGAGGGGGGGGGGGGGGGGGGGTGGGTAGGGTAACTTAAGTTACCTGTATAGTAGTCGAACTTACCTTTAGCATTCAGCTAAATTTCTTACCCTATAGACCAACTGGCAAAGAGAATGCCGTTTGGTTATAGCCGACATTCTCTTTGCCATTTGATATTATTATTATTATTATTATTAATGTCCAACACCCTAGCCAGCATTGGCAAAGCCGGTGGAATGCCCGCTGGCAAAGCCTCCCCCAACTAGGAATTGTTATGATTTTTTTTTTTATAAATTTTTTGAAGGCAAAGAAATGATTAAAAAAAAAATTTGTGAAATTGTGTTAAACGGCATTGTTTTAGCTGCCTACCCCTAGCCAGCATTCCCTATGCCGGTTAGTTTAGTACACTATTTGTGTGAATTCGTTGTTTGGTTTAGTAATTTAACTTAGTTTTATCCTACAAGCTCATACACCATTGAAAATGCTCTAAGTGGGTATATATGTATATTGTTAGTAGATTTCTTTTAAAGTGAAAATGATTATTGGGTTTAACCATTTAACTTCAAACTTATTGAGTTTATCAATGATACAAATTTCATGGATACTGTTTTTCTTTCTAAGTTTTGGGGTATGTGGACAATGAGAGTTCGAGAAAAAACTAAAATTTAACAAAACAGAATTCTTGAAAACCTGCATTTACTGTTCCAGGGTACATTTTGGATTTGTGAAATATGTGAGTTTGAGGAGATATTTGAAAGACTACAGAGAACAAAATCCTCATCTTATATACTTTAATTGAATTAAAAATTTTGGATGAGTGTCTACAAAATTAATTTGACATTAATGTGAAGTATACTATTTACTCATTAAATTGACTGAGCCCTTTAGCTGAGCCCTTCCTTACTTGACATAAATTGACTTTAAGAGAATAAAGTTTCTTCACATGGTATAATTCATTAGAAATATAAGATTTAGCCCATCTCCGGTTGTTTTATTAGAAGTTAATTTATTTTAAAGACTAGATTAGAAATAGATTTTTAATTAGCCATGTTGATTAAAAATAGGTTATTTTTTCCAATTTAATAAATTTTTAATGTCTAAACTACCCTTACTCAAATGGTCAGGTATATACATATATATATATATATATATATATATTCGTGCATCTATGTATGGACATAATATAGATTTGAAGTTAATGTCATTAGCTGATAATGAGATTATGTTTTCTTAATTCAAGGGATCCCCTTATCTTATCACCATGATCTTTTGGTTGAAATTCATATTATTTATTACGTTTAGGGAGAATTTCTTAGTCTTTTGTGAGAATTTCTCAGTCTTTACACAGTCCGTCTTTTAAGCCCGTTTTTTAAGGTCTGCTAAAGATCCGGACTGTATATTCGTGTATCTATATATGGACATATAGATGTAGATTTGAAGTTATTGTTATTAACTGATAATGATATTATGTTTCCTTAATTCAAGGGATCTCCTTATTTGCTCACAATGATCTTTTGATTGAAATTTAAATTATTTAATATGTTTTGCAGACTTGATTCATCCAGTTTAGTTGTCAGTATAATGCAGATATAAAGTTAGTGAGAAATTTCTCAATGTTTGACCTACAAAAACCATAATCATTTTTTTGCATGAAAAATTTCTACTATTTTGTTAATTTTTTCAGTGTTTGTAATATAACTCCACACAACACGGGAGCATTTAATGAGAAATTTTTTAGTATTTGACATACAAAAAATCATAATCATTTTTTTGCATGAAAATTCTACTATTTGTTAAATTTCTCAGTGTTTGTCATAAAACTTCGTACTCACACGGTCAGTTATATACATATACATATATATATATATATATTTGTGTATCTATATGGGGACATATAGATATAGATTTGAAGTTAATGTCATTAATTGATAATGAGATTATGTTCCCTTGATTTAAGGGATCTCCTTATCTGCTCACCATGATCTTTTGGTTGAAATTCAAATTATTTAATACATTTTGCATTTGGTTGTCATTATAATAGTCCGGATCTTGAGTTGACCTTAAAAACGGACCTAAAAGACAGACTTTGTAAAGACTGAGAAATTCTCACAAAAGACTGATATCTCACTCTTTGAAATTTCTCAGTTTTTATATAGTCCGTCTCTTAGGTCCGTTTTTTAAGGTCCGCTTAAAATCCAGACTAGTCATTATAACACAGATCTAAATTTAGTGAGAAATTTCTCAGTGTTTGACCTACAAAAAATCATAATTATTTTTTTGCATGAAGAATTTCTATTATTTTAATAATTTTTTCAGTGTTTGCCATAAAACTCCATATAACACGAAAGCATTTAGTGAGAAAGTTCTCAGTATTTGACCTACAAAAAACCATAATCATTTTTTTGCATAAAAAATTTCTACTAATTCTTAAATTTCTCAGTGTTTGTCGTAAAACTCCTCACAATACAACAACATTTAGTGAGAAATTTCTTAGTATTTGACCTACAAAAAACCATAATCATGTTTTTGCATGAAAAATTTCTACTATTTGTTAAATTTTTCAATGTTTGTCATAAAACTCCACAAACCATAAAATTGTTTAAAAAAAAATCCATAATGCCCAAACCCAAATCCTTAAGTTTTGTGAAAATTTCACATAAAATTTGTTAATTATGTGACTTTCTTATATTTCACAGAATTTTATAAGAAATATCACACAAATGAACATTACTAAGGAGGTATCAAAATCCATTTTCCACTCAATACAAAATTCATCCAAACTCAACCTCAACTATTCTGAACCAAACAAGCCTTCAAGCCCAAACACAACGCATTTGCCTTCCACGATTTGTTACTATACTAATCAAGTTACTTTTTGAATCCACCATTTCAGCCATTAACATCATCATCATCAAATTATCTGTATGTAAACTCCAAAAGCTTCATCACTGGCTCTATATTCTCCTATCAATTGGTTTGCTTCAATTTTCACTTTGGAATGAATGAGAAACCCTCACAGATTTAGAAACGGAAGGAGTCCAAGAATGGGAGATCGGATGACTAGAAGGTGGTGACGACGATGACGACGACCAAGAATGGGCGATGATGGCGTGGCTGGATGTGGTGGTGCCGGCTGTGGAGGGGCAGCTGACCTCTCTCTTCTTTCTCCCTCTCTCTCTCTAGCAGAAATCTCTCTCTATATATAGTTGCAGATTCTTTCTCTGTATATTGGGTTTTGAATTTTGAAAATAAGATCTTTAATATATACATATTTATATACACTAGGTATTGCCTGTGCCCGAGGGCACTATCCGAAGCAAAAAGAAAAGGGTTTTTAAGTCTAAAATAAGTAGTAAAAACTAGTTTAACACTAAAATTGTATAACATGTACAAAAACTATTGTACTAAAAAAAATTGACAGATTCTCCTTTCTTATTTCAACATTAGATCCTGTTAATATGTAGTTTATAGGCATGTCATAACACAATCACATAATTTTACATCAACTACAACCCAACTCATCTAAGCAGAAAGATGTGAAGACATGGAAGGAAAAGACTAAATAAGCACATCAACAACCATCGCAAACTTATGTGGTATATAATATATACGGCTCACACTTGCAGTTGCAGTTCAATCCCATCCTAAGTCACAAATATACAAAGTAGGAGTGGATGCAAATGTATGTGGTGTTCTCCACTTTTTTCTTTCAATATTTTCACAACACTCAACGCTGCATGTGGTTTCTTCCCTTGCTCTCCACCTTCTTCCAAACTGAAAAACAAATCAATAAAAATGAGTTCAATGTGCTCTCCATCGCATAATTCTAACCACGCGTGCCTTCGGCCAATAAATAACTTCGTGTGACTTTCGCATTGATATTTTTTTGTGCCTTCAGCAATTTTAAATAAATTGCAACCAAACATTTACATAATACAATCTCTAAGCAAAAAGCTCTTCATCCAAAAGAATTAAACCAAACAACTTTAGGTCATAACAATAGGGAAATTTCAAGTAATTAAATCACAAAAAAAAATAGGGAAATTTATGTCGACCCATGTTTGTAGATCAAATATCTCACACAATTAGTATAGACCTTCAATATATACCAAAACCTCAAGCACGTATAGACCATTGCACAGTATAACAATTTGTTTCATTCCTTTCAATCAAAAAGGCTTTTTGAACCCTCTAATCATTCATTTAGGCTTAGTTTGGCCCCCACATGGTGCTTCTCATTTTTTAAAGCACAATTTAATGTTAATTCATTTGGTAACTAGTTTATGAGCTTTGCAAAAATTGAACTTAGGGCTTTTTTGGAGGGAGCTTTTAAAAGCTCTAGAATGGAGCTTTTAAAAGCCCAAGGTTGCTTTTTGGTTTCATGATGTCTTTTTGAAGAGTAGTGTGTCACTTGTATAAAATTATCAAAGAACTTAGTAATAAATTTCATAAGCTCCTTTTAAAAAGCCACATGGGGGCCAAACTAAGCCTTAGTCTCACATACGTACGCTTGACAGTTTTGAAGCACCAACTGCCAAATTATATTAGTAGACTACAACACTTTTTTTTAAGACAACACTTATATTTCATTTCCAAATTCCAATTAGGCAAACAGTGCACTTCCAAAAATATGCAAAATCATGTAAATTACCAAAAATTAGAGGCCTTGATACTGTAGTGAAGTGATGTAGTTGGAGTACAAAAGTCGAAAAGAAAAGAACACTTGAAAGCTGATTTAGAACAACACTTGAAAGCTAAGAAGCAAAAGAAATAAGAACCAAAGCTGCCTAATTACGAAAGAAAAAATAAGAAGCAACCCAAGCTGATTTAGAACAGCACTTGAAAGTTTGAAACCCTAGGAAATGAAGAATGGAATAAAACTCAGCATATAATCACACCTTTTTGACATTAAATTCAAACTCTTAAAGGAAATCCAATGAACCAATTTGGAAAAATTTTGGTTCCCAACTATCAAAACATTTGAAAACCAAATTTGGGAATCAATAGCCCTATTTTCAAATCAACCCCACGAAATAGGTGGACAAAATTGCGTGTGGTGGTCCATATTGCAAGTAAGTATGAGAGGCAAGAGAAAGAATAATGCTACAATGACCAAAATATTAGTTCATTGTTAGAGCTCCTGGTAATGGTGGGGGAATGAATATAATACACACGAATTTTCATGTATGCGTATTTATGTTCAATGCACAAAATAGCTGAACCATTTTCAGAATGAGGTAATTTTATGAGGCACAAAATACATTGTAGTGTCTATATTCCAAGTTTTTAGAGTTTTCGGTTCGTCGTCTTGTGTCTTGGTCCCCATATACATATCCTTGCTTCTTATGTAGAAAATTCTCGTGTCCTTGTCCATGTACTAAATTCTCTTGCCTCTCATGTACGTTTAGGGTCTTTTTTTTTCCCTTTGTTTTGGTCCCTTAACAAAGTAGAGTCACCTTATTACCCTAGGACAGTTTTGCTTATGTTGTTTATAAACATTTAATGTTATATTTCTCCTTAACTTCTAGAAAATTTCCTCTGCAAAATCTCATCTAGCAAATGTCACAATTTTAGCTTGAATATATAAAAAGAAATTAACTTATGCTGAAATATCATTTTTAATGGCATTCTGCCTCGAAAGTAGAGCATTGATAGGGATACCATCTTGTATAGTTTCCTAATCAGGTTTCTATTCTCTTCGGATGTGAGAAGCCCCTATTCTGATTGCTGCACAAAAGTTTTTTTTTTACCCCAAAAGTTTTTTACCCAACAACTGGCGTTTGGTATCAAAATTAAGCCAAAATAAATCACTGTTGCTACTTACAAATGAAAATCCTCAAAGTAGCTCCTTCGTTAAGATATCAGCATCATGATCAGGCTTAATATAAGTTGCTTTCTCTCTTTTTGACAACTCAGCTAGCATCTCTGCAAACTTTTTCAGAACCATAAAAAAAAAAGAAGAGAATATTAACATACTACCAGTGACTGTTTGCCCTCCCAAATTGCTAACCCTACAATGACCAAATAACTTCTTATCATCACACCCATGTAACCTAACATCACAAATGCTAAAACTGCTAACACCTATGTAAATAAAAATGAACCCATTATCTGTTTTAGCATTGTCCTCTATTTAGTTGAAATGGACTAATGGTCTCACGCGAGATTATCTAGCCAAACGCTGGGCAATTCGACCATCCATAATTGTCACAAATTCAAGGTAGCATGTAACTATTTTAGGGATCAAGCACAAATTAAAGGGGGCATTTTTTTTCCTTTTTTTTTTTTTTTAATATCTAATTCCCTCTATTTTTCTAAGGGGCTGTTTGGGATTAGGTTATTAAAATACTGGTTTAGTAAGAGAAATACCTAAAGCAAAATGGAAAACTAATAGTTAATGCTCACAAATTTCAGCAACGCCTAATATATTGTAGAGGACATCTAACAATGAGATAAATAATTGAAAATAGTACTAATAATTCTTCTCTCTTTTACCTTTTCCCTCTCTTGATTGCTCAATGCCTTCTTAGTGGGATGAATGCACACAATTGCATATGCATGTGCAGATAGATCATTCATTATTTACAGAATTACTCGCTCTTTCAAGCTTGGGCAATTAAGAAGGCGTTCAAGCTATGTTATCTTATACTGTACTAAGAAATATTATCAACAAAAAAGTTTAGAAACAACCAAAATTACTCACCCAAATGTTCCTGCAACATAGGTGTCGGTCATATTGCAAGTGCAAACCCTGACATCTGCAAAACCAAAAATTTGACAATTAACAGTATTACTTTAAGTCATAAAATGCTAGGAAGCATGTTTCTCACTCACAGATGGCCTCTGTGAATTAAGAAAAAGGAATAGAAAAAAAAATGAGACAGATCCTAAAGATCTAAACACGTGAATTTGCCAAGAAATTGTTATGAAGAAATTGTTAGAGAAAAGAGGGCGTGTCTTGGTGAAGTGCTGACTGTGTCTCGGGCGTGGCTCTCTCTCTCTCTCTCTATCTATCTATCTATCTATCTATCTATCTATCTATCTATCTATCTCTCTCTCTCTCTCTCTTGTTTAATTATGTGGCACAATTGTGGCACAGTTTAATTGGTGAAAAGCTGATTGTACACACACACATACACTAAAACACCATAAAAAATATGACTGAACGCATACTGAGCTCCAATATTATATCGATATATATGGAGAGAGATAGAGGATAATATAGTAGTATTGATATCTTTAACAACACAAAGGGATTAATTTCTAGATTCATATATAGAAGTACATGTTTCTAGAAAAAAGCTAGGATTATGGACTAAATCCTACTTTACCCTAATTCATTTGGATAATATGTCAGTGCATAACCTTATGTTCTTTTCATCTTGTTTTAGCATATGATTGGTTCAAGTAGATACCACATATGTGAGTCACAAAAGCAAACTTGTAAATATGGATCAATCACATACCAAAACAATGTAAAAAGAACAACACAACAATACTTTTTGCAAAGTACTTTTCATCATATGCTAAGATGCTATTTTTTTCAGTTATGTATGTAGACCCCTTATATACATGGACATATTACACATCGAAACAGTAGCCAAGACCCTTGTGGTCTAGTGACATCAATCCTTCTCCCCCAAGTGGGAATGGGGAGGGATCAACTCCCTCTGAGAGTGGTGTGAGAGGTTTATTCCTCTTTAAGCCATCTATGGAAGGATGTCTCCTTTAAAGTGAGTCTTGGCCCCCCTGACTCCACTTTGTGTGTGTGGGTAGCACCTGTGGGCGTTTTGCCTAAAGTCACACGCACACACACACACACACACACACACACACACACACACAAAAGGACCTGAAGAAAAATGTACAAGTCTTTTACTTATATGTGTGTGTGTCGTTGAGACAACATCATGTAAACCACACTTAATGCAACTGAAAATTTTGTGCTCTCAATGCCACATCATTTCGGATGTTTTTTTTTTTTCCCTATTATTAAAAAAAAAAGAAAAAAAAAAGAGGCATAATGTCTCCTACTTTTTGTGGCAAGACTAAAATGCAAGTTTTCACAAGATTTTTATTTGTTTAGAATAAGAATTAGAAAGTTATAAAGAAAACCAACAAGTTGTTCACCATAAGCAAGATCAATTTGGTTAATCGTGAAATTAAAAGAGCCCCTGACACAAAGAACTACTACCCCCATTAATATACTGGGGTCAGGCCCAGTGTTAACCTATAGTATTTTCTTAAGGCATAAATATGATCCATGGCCCGGCCTGGTAATTTAAAATATAGCCCAGATAACCGGACTTTGGGCCGATTATTTTATGTTTGCGGTCCAATGCATAATTAGAACATTTGTAGCCATAAAGAAAAGGCTAATTTGAATATATTTTTTTCTGGGCAAAGAAGAAAAGGCTAATATCAAACCAATAATGTTAGGCATACATATTTTACACACATTATGTTTTAAATATATGTACCTTGTGTTGTTTCAACTTTTCACATTTTTTTATGTACCACTTACACAGCATAAGGTACATACATTTAAAATTGAGTGTGCAAAAGTGTGTTCCAAAGTGTGTATGTCTAGTAATGCTCATATAAAACTTCCAAAAACTCAGGGCGGACTCACTAAGGGAGGGCGGGCTCAATCCTCCCCCAAATTTTTTAAAAATATTAGATTTATCCTAAAAGAATTTTTTTTACAATTACGTAACATGAAAATTATAAAAGCCTCTTTGATATTATAAATTTATCATATCAAGACCCCTCTCTCTCTCTTTTATGTTTTTCTGCTAATTATATAAAAGTCCAATCCTCTTATATTTTTGTGATGATTTGTATAGCATTAGCTTATGTCATCAACACAAAATGAACAAAAAATATGTATAAATCGGTCTTCTTTTTTTTTTTTTTTTTTTTTTTTTTTTCGGGAGGACATCCCGTACACTATCCTCTATCCAGTCACCCTGAATTAATTTTCTAGATCCACCCTTCAAAAACTAGTCAAACTTTTAGACGTTACATAATCTCAGTAACCAACAATATTCATTATAATAATGTGAGTCATTGTCCTTAAAAGGCCTTGAAGCTAATCTTCAAATACAAGACTTTCAAACCAGAAGATACTATTTCAGTTTAATCTTTACAACTATGACAATTGCTGGTGTAACCTAAAATAGCTTAAGAGCCTTTTGTTTTTTTATTTTATTTTATTAAAATAACTTAAGAGTTTTATAAAAAAATAATATTACTTTGTAGTTTTTTTTTTTTTTTTTTGGCTTGGAAAATTATTTTGTAGTCAACAAGCAATTAAACCAGACAAACAACCATTGTGACACTCAGAAAGGAATAACTTGAAGTTTACACTGACAGTGACCCTAATTATAACTAAGTCAAAACAAGAAAGTCCCAAAATATCTTGATAAATTACACCATGTACGTATGGAACACGAGTAGTTTGATTTAATATTTGGATTAGGATTTAAAATATAATTAAAAATGCTAATCTCAAGATATGCACTCTAACATTGTTGTATAAGTTGTGATTTTTTAATTTTTATTTTTAATCTTGAAAAAGGGATTTGAATGTGTTTAGGTGAGTCAACAGCATAATTAAACTTCTATGTGTAAGTAAGAGTTTTCTTGTATGGGTACATAAGTACAGAACTTTTAATGTGGGGAGTAATATTAAATATTAATTAAAAAAGAAGGAAATCTTTTAGACAAATGGCTAACGAATAATTAATGTGATTATATAAGAATCGGTTAAATATAAATTATTTAAATAATTATCTCATTGTTGCTCCCCAACTTTCTCTTTGGAACAATTTTGGATTTTGTGGTGGTCTGTTAAATTATTTGATCTTCAAGTACACATATTTACCACTTAAACATGAAATTTCATAATTAATAGTGCCAGGAGTACACCCTTACACACCCAAAAAGTATCCATACGTCCACATACTGAGGTGGATTAAGGTTGGTCCACCTCAGGGTGTTCTAACTCAGGTTGTGAATACTTATTACTCTTTCACAACATTTCTTGTCATTCAAATTTTTCATAATACTTCTCACATTTTTTTCTTCTTCATAATACATCCTGCATGGTAATATATTTCAAAATTGAGAGGTCATCCAAAAAAAAAAAACATTTTATATTTCAATACTGCACTTTCAAATTTGGAGTAGGAATATTAACAATGGCTTAACTTAAAAAAAAGCAAAAATACATCAATGAAAAAAGTAGGCCCTTAATTTTGTTAATTTTTGTTTTTATTGTTTTCTTTCATTCTTTCTTAATTTTTTTTTTCTCCAACAACGAGCAATCAGAAATGAAGCGAGTCATCCATAAATTAGATCACTACATGGGTGTTTAAAATTTTCATGTACTTGGGTTAGAAATAAATTGCAACGGTCCCATAAAAAGATCAATAATGCTAGGGGTTAAAACAAATCTCACTAACACTTACACCCACTGAATGTAACACTTAAACAAATCTCACTAACACTTACACCCACTCTCAGTGGGTGTAAGTGTTAGTGAGATTTGTTTGTGCCCCAAATTTTATCCTGAAAGGATATACACAATTAATTTATGTTTGATTTTTTTTCTTCTTATTTTAATACTTACTTGGATTAAGGCAGGACACACACACACATACCATACACACAAATCCATCCCACTCCAACCCAATCTAACCCCAAAGCCCCACAATGGCCCCACAACAAAACCTAACAAAAAGGCTACTCATTCCGACTGACGAACAACAACAGGGGTAGGCAAATGAATCCCCTAAGGAGATTTGAACCCTCAATCTCCCTATTGGGAGAGAGATTCATAGCAATTGGGCAACCCCGCTTGGTAATTTATGTTTGATTATTAATTAAGCATCTTACCTAAACTCATAAACTAATGTATATTTATAAGAGGTCGCTGGCTATAACTTCCTGATATGGATCAAAATATATAATCAGTCCACATGCTTTATTTTTCATGCCACAAGTTCTTGAGTATTTTTGGTCTAAAATGACCCTAAAATACTATTTATTGTATCTCTCTCTCCTTATTTTCAGCAACTAAGCTGCACGCTTTCCAAAACTTTCTTTTTTAATCTTTAAAATACTATAACTTTCAAACTAAAAGTGATTTTTCATAAAAATTTATATATTTGTGATCTACAAAACAAGATGAATATTGACTATAAAATTATTTTAAAAAATTCCAAAATTTTCAACTCAAAAACGAATATCGAAAAATAATTTATTTTTTATTTTTATTTTTTATTTTATAAAATCGACACTTCTATTATGTAAGTCTCAAAAAATTAGCTCAACAATATGGTAGGCCCTGTTTAGGGAGGAAACCCAAATTTCAGAGAAAGAAATTACTTACATGCCCAATATGGATATTTAGTAGTAGCTTAAATTGCCTACAATGCTATCCTACAATCATTGTGTTGAAGATAGCAATTTACAAAATTAAATACAAATTCTCTTCACTAGTCTGCAATTCAAAACTAGCCACTTTTACTCCTTTAATTTGCAATTTAAATTCTCTTCTTTGGTTTGTAATTCTGTCTGAATTGAGAGAAATAAAGAGAAGAGAAGTGGAAAAAAAAACACTTTTTTACAGTTCTTTTGTTTGGTAAGTTAAGAGCAACTCCAACAAACTCTTCAAAGTTGTACTTTGAAGACCTATGTGATAATTTGAAGGGCAGATTTTTGCTCAAGAAGTTGGTGTATCTCTAACATACTATTCAAACTTTGATATTTTATTATTTCTTATTAATTTTACATACTACTCCCTCCGTCCCATAATAAGTATCCACATTTCCTTTTTTGGATGTCCCACAATAAGTGTCCACTTTCCTAAATTGGCATATAGCATTTACTTACTTTCCAAAACTACCCTTATAATAAAGACAAAGTAGCATTTATTTGTGGCCTCAAAACAAGCAAAAAGTCAAACACCCATCACATATAAGGGCAAAATTGGAAAGTGACCATTTAATGAACCAACAAAACTAAAATAATACTCCCTCCGTCCCATTTTGAGAGTCCATCTTTGGGAATTCAACTTATTAAGGGGACAAAAAGAATCTACACCTACTTTCCACAATTGCCCCTAATCATTACAACAATTTTTTTAGTTTTGTCTTGGTGTAGATTTCAAGGAGGGATAATTTTGGAAAGTAAGTAAAAATTGTACATCAATTTCAGGAAAGTGGACACTATTTTGGGACATCAAAAAATGGAATAATGGACTCTCAAAATGGGACGGAGGGAGTACAATTTTCTTAAACAATGTGCAAAATAGAAGTTGACACTTATTATGGGACGGAGGGAGTATTATTTATTAGAGTAATGCAATGCATTACAAATTTTATATTAATGCTTCCTAAATGCATATGGTAGTGGACCTATTAGATTTTGTATGGAAGTTGTTGAAATGGTCCCATATTATTGAAAATGGATTTCATTGTCACATGTATTTCAGAAATATTTGGAATACAAAATTTAAAAAAACATAGCATTACTCTATTCATTGCCGTTCATGTTTTTTGGTTGTTTGAATGTCACATGATGGAATAAAATAAGAGCAAAATCATGTGGTAGAAGAGTCTGAGTGATATATACTTTTTGGTCAAGAAAACAAGTCTCTAATAACATTTGATGTCACTGTTGGGGTTCAAAAGTGCCTCTCTCTTCAATTTGTTGACCCACATGGAGTTTGCTTCTTCTCATGGATATGCTTTTAAGTGGAGAGAGAAGAGAATGTTAATGGAGAAAAAATAGAGAGAAAGCGAGGAGAAAATAGTCAATTTTGTTTTCCTCCAAATTACGGAATTTATGGAAGAAAAAATATGTGCCGCTGAGACGACATCATGTAAACAATAAGAAAAGTACCTTAAAAAATTACTCAAGTCTTTTCCTTTCAAAAATATGTGACGTTTGAGTTAATAACATCATGTAAACTACAGTTACTCCAACTAAAAACTTTGTGCTCTCAAGCCACATCATTTGGGATATATTTGTGGTGTTGTTGTTATTATTATTATTATTAATTTTTTTTTTTTAAGGAAATAAAGCATAATGTCTCATAATTATTTTTGGTAAGACTAAGATGGAAGTTTCTTTTATCACGAAGAGAGTTCACAAGATTTTATATTTGTTTAGAATAAGAATTAGAAAATTATATAGAAAACCAACAAGTTGTTCACCATAAACAAGATTAATTTAATTAATCATTATTTTTTTTGATAAAAATTAATCATGAAATTAAAAAGGCTTCAATTCAAACTGCCTTTGGAACCGAATCCATCATCACCACATGGATTTCTCATTATAAATAGGTAGCTTTGGACCAAAACACTGCTATTTGTAATTTAGAAATGATATTATACGCAGCAGCTTATATAAGAAAGCAACTTTTAATCGTTGAATAAAGATTTGGTTCCTAGATAGTAACTTAAAAATGTTATTAAATAACACAAAATTTTTATCCAACGGTTAAAAGCTGTTTTATTTATATAAGAAGCTGCTTACAATAACATTACCCTTTGCAATTTCTATCGAGCATACCCACACCCACTTTACACTCAAAAACACACACTCACTCACAATAACTCTTAGATGGGCACTGTGTGGCCCATTGACAGTTTGACACTGTGAGGTCTATCAAGAGTGACTGTGAATTATTGAGTGTGACGTGGGTGTGGGTGTAGCATTACATATTTCGATTAGGGATATGTTTGGTATACACACTTTTTGACACACTATGCTTTAAACATATGTACTTTGTGCTGTTTGAATTTTTTTTCATTTTTCTGTGCACCACTTATATAGCACAAGGTACATACATTTAAAACTATGTGTCAAAAAATATGTCAAAAAATGTGTGTATGTAGCACTACTCTTTCGATTACCATCCTTGCCAATTTTCAACTTCAATATTGGTAGATAAGTTGGGCCTAGCTCATCAGCAACAAATGATACAAACATCGATTGGGCTAAGCCCACATTCCGGACCAAGAGTTGGCCCGAGCTATACGTAGGGTTAGGATAAGCTACAGCCTACACTTCTTCCCTTAAAACCTCAAATTTATTTTTATTTTTTTATTATGTAATTTTACCTAAATTATGAAACTAATGTAGTAACATCCACTCCCCCTAAAACTTAATCTAATGAAAGGAAAGGGTCACCCTGAATCCTGATGTCCACGTAAGGGAGATTGTATGTCGGAAAGTCCACGCACTAATACGTCGAGTTAGCCCTAATACAAGGAAAAAATAAAAAAAAGTACAATAATAACATTTACTTTCAAAATCTTAAGACTATGCGAGGAAAGGGGCACCTATTAAATAAGTTCATAACAATTAAATAAAAAATCTTTTTTAATACATAGGTTTAGAGTTCGACCCCAGCAACTTCTCATATATATACTAGTATTAAAAAAAAATGATGTGAGACAACCCCATCTCAACACCACTGCATTAGAAAAAAAAACACATTAATAAGGATTTTTCAGCTATTATCATTTTTCACCCCTTTGACAAAAAAAAAAACTATTACTTACTACCCCCATATATACTTGGGTCATCCTCTTTTGTACCCAGGGGTTAACCTATAGTACTTTCTTAGAGCAACTCCAATCACATTACCCATATTCAATTTTTAGCTATTATGGAGAACCAAAGTGGATTTTTGGAGCTCCAATGGGTTCTCCAAATGATTCTCCATTTTAGAGAGCCCCTTTTTGGTTCTCCACATTTGAGGAGAGAGAGTGTGAATATGGGTAATTACCCATAAGTAAAATAATAAAACATAAAACTTATCATATTCATTAAAGGAGAGAGAGTGTATTAAAATTTTTTACTTTTGTATAAAAAATTAATATAATAATTCAAAGCTCCCTATAATGGAGAACATGATTGGAGTTGGGGGCTTAAAACTGATTAGCTAAAATAGCTTTTTAGCTATTTTGACTAAAAATTAGAGAATTTTTAAGTAACGTGGTTGGAGATGCTCTTACGGCCAAAATATGATTGGACAGACTACCTATTTTTTGCGGCCCAAGGTATAATTAGAACATTTGTAGCCATAATTATATATTGAAAAGAGAAAGCTATATCAAACTTCCAAAAACAATCAAACCATTTTTTTTGTTATTTATTTATTTATTTTTTAGAGTAATGCTATACTTACTAAATTTTATTTATTTATTTTTTTAGAAATTTGGTATTAAATACTTAATTAGGAGAATTATTTGGTTTAAAGACACAAAGGAAATCTTTTGGTAATAAGGACATTATTCAATAAGTTAATTTGGAATAGGTCATTTGACCAGTTGATCACATATTTTTGGGACATATTTTCCCTTATTTGTATTTGTCATTTTCATTTCTCTTTCTTCATCTCTCTCTCTCTCTCTCTCTCTCTCTCTCTCTCTCTCTCTCTCTCAGCAACATCACCGACCACCACCAACCGAGATCACCGCCGTCGCCGGGGACCTTCGTCGTCGGCACCACCACTATCGTCGGCGTCTCTTCTCCATCGCCGATCAATGGCAATGTTGTCCTCATCACCAGCAGTGCCATCGCTCACCACCACCATTGAACACCATCCCCGTCGCACACCACTACCATCGCGAGCCAAACACCGCCATCTCCGAGCCAACCACTATCTCCGAGCCAACCACCACCATCTCAGAGCCAACCACTATCTCCGAGCCAACCACCACCATCTCCGAGCCAACCACCATCTCAGAACCAACCACCACCATTTCGCGAGCCAACCACCACCATCTCAGAGCCAGCGGCACCATCGGTCACCACCACCAAAGCGAGCATTTTCACGAGCAGATCTGGCCACCAGTGCACCAATCCACCATCTTCTTCTTCTTCTTCTCCTTTTTTTTTTTTTTTTTTTTTTTTAACACATTTTTTTGTGAAATTTATCAAAAAAAGTTAGTAACTTTCTTAACATTTTTTCCCAGAGTTTGATATCAATAGTAATAGTTGTTTGATAGATCTCGTTGAGTAGGCTGTAAACATATAGATTTTATGCAAAAAAAACAAGTTACAGATTGATATGAATACTCAAATTTGTAAAAAGTTTTTTCAATGTTTGGCAGAACACTTTTTTGTGAAATTTCACAATCTTTGTGAAATTTCACAACTTTTTTTTCTTTTGAAATTTTCACAACTTTTTCGGTGCTGGTATGAGAAATTAAATTTCAAAAACTTGTTTTGTGATCATTTCATATTGATGTGGTAGTTTGGTTGTGAAGAGATCGTCAAGTGAGGTCGTGGTGGTGATCAGCAAAGGTTTGGTGTGGCTGTGGTGGTTTCTTGAAATTTCATGAACTCTGTGAAATTTCACAACTTTTTTTTTGATAAATTTCACAATTTTTTTTTTATTTCACAAGTTTTTTAGAAATGAAGTTTCAGAAAGTTTTTTCTGATTATTGTATGTTGATTTGGTGTTTTGATTGTGAATGAGGTCAATCAGGTGAGGTGGTGGTGGTTGGTGGAGGCTTAAGGTCGTAATGGTGGTCGTTGGAAGTAAGGTGAGGTGGTGGTGGTTGGTGGAGACTTAAGGTCGTGATGGTGGTCGTCGGAGCTCAGGCGAGGTCGCGGGAGCTCAGGCGAGATGATGGTAGTGGTCGCCGGAGGTCAGGCGAGGTCGCCGGAGCTGCAGGGGGTGAAACTCTCTTGGTGTAGACCAATATTGGGGTAGATTTGTCAAAATACCAAAGAGTGTACCTTCTCCCAAATATTTTTACTAGTTATACCTAAACCACTATACTTTTCTTAATTTGAATTAATTGCTAATTGCCCCAAATTTTTTTTTCCAAAAGTGTTTCTCAACATATGTGTCATGGCCGTTCCAGAATTTCATAGTTTAATCATGCATGATATGAAATTTTATGAATTATCATTGATATATGATAATTGAGGATAAGTGGTTGACTGTGGTCAACGGTAAGGTGTCAGTAAGGACACGAGAACATGGAAGTTCATATTGCATGGGCATGACTAAATGACATTTATATGATTTAAATGTTATTTGACTTTATCTGGTATTTGTTGAATAGTAATTTTATCTGTGTTGTGGGAATTCTAGTAATCTTTGATATCATTATATCATTTTGAGAACTGTGGTGAGGACGTGAGTGATACGTTAATTGAAAAGGTAGGTTGTGTAGAGATTCCACAGAATATAGTTTTCGGGCGTTATTTTGGACCCAAACGAAACCTAGTCGAAAACTTTTGAAATTTATAGTTTTCACTCGTAAAGTTATAAAATGGACGTGTGCGAAGTTTCATGGGTGAATGAGAAGTTTTGAGAAACTTGCGGGGAGGTAAACACAATTTTCGAGAAGTTGCCTATAAATAGAAGTGGATGAGATTTCATTCTCATCCACAATTTTTATAAATATCTAGAGAGAGGAGAGAGAAGGGAGATTTGGAGCCAACGGGCTTTGCGACGCCGATCGACGATCGTTCGTCTGTCAGATTTTCTCCAGATTTCAGATTTGAACTCGTGGAGGTAAGATCTACGTTTTGATATCACTTAGGTCATGTTTGGCCAATTTTTTTGTAAAGATCTTAATTCTAGACTTTTGAGAAAAACTGGTATAAACTTGTAGGAATTGTCTCAAATTCGAAATCCGACGATTATTTAGCCTCCTAGTCGATCCTTCAAAGTTTGGGGGAAATCGCACGAGGTATGAAGTTCTAACTTGTGAAATATAGGGAAATACATGTTTTATATTTCGACGACGAAATTGTGATCCGGGCGAAATCCATGTGTTATTAGTAGGCCCGTTAATTATGCACGCACTAAATTGTGAAAAGTATGTCTAAATTTATGCGAGCACGTTAAGTTGTCTATGTGGGTCAAAGGGAAGTCTTATACAAATTCATGCCGGAGTAAGCTTCTCGATGTTTGAGAATTTAGTAGCGACGGCTACTGTGCATGGTTGATAGACTTGGACTTGCCATGACACTTGTGGATACAATGGTTGATAGACTTGGACTTGCCATTGGTATCGCGGTTTAAGGCTTAGACTTGCCGCTACCGGATGAATGCGTCTTTTTCTCCCTAGAGACTATTGTATGAATTATGAGATTAAAGCATGTTTTATCATATATTGTACATGTTAGACTTGTACGCTCAGCATATAGCTGAGCAGTGGAGATGTACTCCATTGCAGGTAAGAAGAAGGATAAGAAGAAGCGCGATGACTGAGGCCGATGAACGCCGGGGAATCACCTTGTATATGTTTTGTTTTAAATCCTAGACTTGTGTAAGGATTTGAATATTGTAGGATGTTGTAATAGAATCATGGTTTAGTTCCGTAGTACCGGAATCTTGTAATTGAACGTCTGTATTTATGTTTTGAATGTTGGAATTCAGTTATGGTTGGGATTATTGTTGGTATTGAGAAGCATGTGTTAGTATATTTCATCACAGGGCTGCCAGCAGTGGAGCAGTCGACTGGACCCAGGGTCAGTCGACTGGATCCTGTATGTTTGAGACATTGAAAGTGAATAATAGAAAATCAGTCGACGGGACCCTTTCATCAGTCGATTGAACCACTGTTGATTTTGGCTACTGCTTCTAATAATAGAAAAGCAGTCGACTGGGCAGTCGACTGGATCTCTGTTGAGGATTTAGGGTTTTAGTTTCTGCCAGGCACAGTCGACTGGACCCTAGTACAGTCGACTGAACCTCTGTATTTTTGAAATGGATTCTTGTGAACACTTTAGATTGAACAAAACTTTTTATAACTCCGATTTCAATGGATTTTACAAACTCAGAGGGTAATGTTCCCTAAGTTTTAAATACCCAGGGTTGTTTTAAAGTTCTTTCCGCTGCGTATTTTTATATGATTGTTTGGATGAGCCTTGGTGGCGTGCCACGTGTCCTATTTTTCCACGCGTAGTGGGATGGGTCGTGACAATATGTGTCAGTGGAATAGTGGTGGGACCACTTCAACATCAACCAATCAAAATTAACTTGATCCACTGTCACATGTGTAGGGAAATACTTTTGAAAAAAAAAAAATTGGAAAGCTTAACATTACTCTTTTTTTTCAGAGGATTCTCAATCAAACTTTTGGTCATTATATAATCTCAGTAAGCAACGACATTCATAATAATAATGTGAGTCATTGTCCTTAAAAGGCCTTGAAGCTAATCTTCAAATACAAGGCTTTCAAAGCAGAAGATACTAATTCAATTTTTTAATCTTTACAACTATGACGATAGCTTGTGTAATCGATGGTAGCTTAATAGTTTTATTGATATTAATTAATTTTGTTGTCTATGACTATGAGCAATTAAACTAAACAATACACTATTGTGACACCCAACATGAAATAACTTGAAGTTTACTATAACAGTGAGCCTAATTAAATCAAAGTCAAAACAAGAAAGCCCCAAAAATATCTTGATAAATTACACCATGTATGGAAAACGAGTAGTTTGATTTAATATTGGATTTGCTTTTAAAATATGATTAAAATTGTAATCACAAGATATGTACTCTTAACATCATTGACTAATTAAGTTGTGTTTTTTTTTTTTTTTTGTTTGAAATATGGATTTGAATGTGTTTAGTTGAGTCAACAGCTTAATTAAACTAATGTGTAAGCAAGAGTTTTCTTGTATGGACACATAAGTACTTTGTAATGTTGGGAGGAAAACTAATTAAAAAGAGAGAAGGAAATCTTTTAGACAAATGGTTAACGAAAAATTAATGCGATTATATAAGTTTCAGTCAAAAATATAAATGCACAGATATTCTCATTGTTGCTCACCAACTTCTTTGGAATAATTTTGGATTTTGCGGTGGTTTGTGGGTATATTTACCAATTAACCATGGAATTCCATAATATTCCTTGTTGTTCTTGAAATTTTTTCACAACATTTCTCGCTCTTTTTTCCATATATAAACTGCATGATAAATCTTAGGGTGCGTTTGATGAAATTGAAAATTAAGTACTGAAAATTAAGTGCTGAATTTTTAAGTACTAAAAATTTACAGTACTGAAAACAGTTTTTCAAGTACTGATATAGACTGCATTCAGTGATTATTTTCAGTAGAAAATTTTCACTTAAAGTTTTCAGTGGTTTTTAGGCTGCTTTTTCAACTAAGTGATACGTTATCAAAAACACTGAAACAAAATAAGTGCTGAAAATTTTCATTTTCAGTACTTAATTGGGTTATCAAACACACCCTTAGTCTCTCATTCTAACATAGCTACCCTTTTTTTTTTTTTTATTATCATATAAGGTTTAGTTTTAGTTGGCAAATTCATAATTCATGGTATCCAATTACCAACAAAAGATTTCATTTCTTTAATTAGTTCATTTTTTTATATATATATTTCTTATATTATGGTTGTAAATCAAGAAATATTTTTCCGAGTTGTCTCTCACTCCCATGTTTTTTTTTTTTTTATGATACGGGGGAGAGGGATGAAGTTCGAACTCCACACCTATGCATTGAAGGGGACTTATAAATGCCAAGCTCTTTGCCACTTGAGCTATGCTAACCTATGCCTTCCACTCCCAAGTTTTGATGGTTGGTAACTTGGTACAATTGCTTAACTTTAACAACAACAAAAAAAAAAAAATGAAAAAATCAATGCAAAAAATTAGCCCCTCAAGTTTATTGATTCTTGTTTTCTTTCTTTCTCTTATATTTTTTTCTCCGACAACGAGCAATAAAAAATGCATCCCTTTGCAACTAGACCAATTTTTTTTTTTTTTTTTTTTTTTTTTTTTTTTTTGTATATAGATTAATTGTGTATATTTTTTTCTCCGACATGGATGCTTAAAATTTTCATGTACTTGCATTAAAAATAAATTCCAACGTCCCTTAAAGAAATATACACAATTAATTTTATGTTTGAATATTGATTTGGCATCTTACCTAATCTCATTAAATAATGCATTATTTTATAACGAAGTATGCGGGAATATATTTAGGAAATTGTTATTTGCATTTCACAATTGAATCTAGGCACATTATTGTACCACTTTAAGAATATGTAGTACTATATATGTAATGCATGATATGGATGATACCATATGCTCTGAGAGTGGTATCATAGAGTACCTTGATTCAATGATAGAATTGCATAGCATCACCTTATATATTTATATATGTATGTATATACATATAGATTTATAGGGAGAATTAATTAAAAGTCTTTGCTAGGGGACTCTAATAGGACATCACTCCACGTGATTTGGGTTTAAAGTGAAAGTGATATGAGTTTTTGAGTTGTTTAACATTTAGTCTCATTGTAAACAAATTATAAATTAAGTTATTGACAAATCTAATTTCTCACTTAGAAAGATGCTTTTTTGCCACCTCAACACGGTTTCAATGCAATTTTTTTTTCAAACTTTAAAATATTATAATTTTCAAATCATAACTCCATTTTGAATAAAAATTATATATATATGTAAACTAGAAAAAAAGATCTATCAAACAAGATCGATAGTGACTATAAAAAAATAAAAAAAAAATTAAAGATTGACATACCTCTTGTTGCTTAATTTCCTTGTCTTTGCGACAGTGACATGAAATCTTCTTTGAAAAAACTTTTTTGCATTTGTTGATATGTTATTATCTTCACCTGGATAGTGTTGTAAATGCAGTAACATCTAAAACTTGACCATAATTTTGCGATTATTTGGTCAATTTGAAGAAATGTTACTGTTGACGACATGTTACTGTCGACGACATGTTACTGTCTCTTTGTGTAATATCATGCTGCTATCTTTGATGGTATGTTACTGTTTTTTGCAGGGGACAGTTTTTAAAGACAATAATATCTGCTAAATAATCTTAATTTTATAATTTTTTGCGACGGTGACATATTACTATATTTGTAATAACATTTTTCCATTGATATGTAGTAACTATTTTTTACCTGGAAAGTATTGTAAATGCGGTAATATTTGATAAAATGACCGAAATTTTATCATTTATTTAGTTAATTTGAAGAAATGTTACTGTCGATGACATGTTACTGTCTCTTTGTGCAATACCATGCTGCTAATCTTTAATGACATGTTACTGTTTTCGCATGAGGACAATATTTAAACAACATCTGCTAAATGACTCTAATTTTATAATTTTTTTTTGCGACAATGACATGTTACTATATTTATAAAATGCTTTATTTTTGATGATATGTTACTATCTTTACTTTGATTGTAAATGTAGTAACATCTAATAAAATTGCCATAATTTATTGATTTATTATTATTTGGTCAATTTGAAGAAATGTCTTTGTCGACAGTATCATGTCACTGGCTTTACCTGGGCTGCACCTTAAAGATAGTATCTTCTACTAAAATGACCATAACTTTGTGACTTTTTGGCCGTGTTGGACGAATTATTTATTTGGACTAATTTTTAGAGATCTACCAATGGAAGAGTCTATTTTACAAAATTTTTCTTTCAATATTCGTTTTTGATTTGCAAAATTTCAATTTTTTTTAAAAGAATTTAATAGACAATGTGCATCTTGTTTTGTAGATCTATAAACTGATTTGTATTTTGAAAGTTGTGGCATTTTGAAGATTTAAAAACTAAGAAAAAACATATTGTAAGGGTATTGCTGGAAGTTTGTGTAAAATTTGTTGTTGACTTTCAAAAGTAAACGATTATTTTGGGACATCTAAAAAAGAAAATGTGGACACTTATTTAAGGACGGAGGGAGTATTATTTATTGGAAATGTTATCCTTTTCAAAATTTGTGTTCCCAAATCCTTCACAAATACATGTGGTAATGGGCTCACTGAATTTTGATTGAAAGATGTTGAAGTAATCCCACTGTCACATATATTTGGGAAGCATAGTATTACTCTAATTACTATTATCTGAGTTTTATGAATATTATTATTATTATTTGGTTGATGAGTGATTTACTCGACGAACCATCTCAGTGAGATTGAATTTTTTCTTCTTTTTTGTTTTTGGCACGGCAAACAAGCCTTTGACATTTGACATCACCACTGGAGGTTCAAAAGTGTTGTCTCTCTTCAATTTGCTGACCTATGTGGAGTTTGCTTCTGCTCGTGGAGATGCTTTTAAGTGGCGGAGAAGAGAATGTTAAACTTAATGGAGAGAAATTAAGTAGAGAGAAACTGAGCAGAAATGAGCCAATTTTATTTTCTTTCAAATTAGGAGTTTTCGGAAGAAAAGAAGATAATCGAAAAAATGAATTTTTTTTTTTTTCAAAAACTACACCCATGTAAACTAATAAAGTCGATCAATAAAAGTAAAAGACTAAATTGAATTTAAATAATTTCTTTTCTTCTCTTTTATGAAAGTTAATCAAACAAAATAATATAATATTTCTTTTCTCTTTTTGTTTGTTATGCTCATCTAAATTAAATAGCCTCCTCTCCTTTCTCAATTTCTCTTCAATCAAAATAGATTGTAAATGCCTTTTGTATTCAATTCTTTTTCCCATTAGAGCATCTTTAGTGGTGTTGATGCATATAGGGTAAATCTAAACTAAGTTTCTATAAAATGGGTGAAATTTTACAGCGGAGTAAACCTGTAGCAGGCTAGGGGAATGACGGCTAAAGGGTGGTCGCAAGCCAGACCTCGAGTATTTAGAGGCCTGGGACGAACTACTAAAAGAGAGGCATTTATACTGGAGTTTAGGGACAGCGCCCCGATGCGATATTTTTGGGGACTACTTATATATAATTGTCAATTTTTTTAGGGTTTACTTATACATATATAATTGGTAATTTTTTTGGGGTCTACTTATAATATGAGTCTATATGTGAAACTTAAACATTGTACGGTGTATTTCAAAATGTTAGTGGGGCCTATTTCTAAAACACAAAAAATTCTTACACTAAAATTGTAATTTTTAAATTTCTAGGGGCTTTTTGAGATTTTTATACATGTATATCAATATATATATATATATATGCAGTTGGTGGCACTAAATTAGGCCTTGAGAAAGGCCTAAATGTAAAATATTAAAAAATCTCAAGATAAAAATGTTGTTGGCCCAAAAGTAATCCTTAGAGGGGGCTATTAATGGCAAATTAATAATTAAGCAAGCATAATATCAAATTTAAAACAATTAGAGAGAAGGGAAAGAAACACTTGCAAACCAAGTTATTTAAGTGGTTCGGCAATCCGCAATCCGCGGCCTACGTCCAGCCCTCAAGAACACCTCTTGAGGATTTCACTAGCCAATCTTCTTTGGATGAAGATTAAACCACTCCTTACAAGTTCTTCTTGAACTCCTTTTTCACCTCCAATGAAGAAGACCTTCACTTGGAGTTAGGGTTACACCAACCCTTTTTACAACTTTGATGATAAAATAAATGTTTTGGAACAACTAAAATACACTCTCTTGTAGAATAGATAGATACAATAAATACTCTCAATAATAGCTCTCAAGAAATTACAAATGAAGTCTAGAGCTAAAAGATTGAATCTCACAAATCTAGGGCTTGAATCTTTGAATGCAATAAGTGAGCATTGAATATGAGTAATGAATGTTCCAACAACCAATTTCAACTGAGTATATATATACTCTCTCAAGAAAATATGAACGTTTGAGGTAGTTGGGAGCATTAAATGCAAAGTCAAAAAACCTAGAAAAAGAGCCTTTACTATTTTGCGCAGTAATCCAGTCGACTGGGTTCGCGATCCAATTGACTGCATTTTAAACAGTTTAAAATGCGCCTAAAAAATAGTCGACTGAAAACCTAGACCAGTCGACTGGTTTTACTAACAGAAACTATTTTCCCAAAACATGAAACAGTCGATTGTATTAAAGCTCAAGTCGACTGAAGGATTCAGCGTCCAATCGCCTGTAAAATGATCCAATCTACTGTTTTTCCTATGAAAAATAGTTTTTAGTTTTGATGATTTTGTTCAGTTTTAAGCCCTTGTCTTGGAGATTCAATGTAACTAACTTTACAAGAAGTCCTATAAGAACAATACAAGTAAGAATTGATCTTCCAATAAGCTTCATTTTTGAATATCCATCAAGTTTATAAATCTCTGTTTGGACACAACAGTTAAGATAAACGTAAGTACTCAACTTCATAGTTTGTTAATTATCAAAATTATTTAAGGTAAAACCCTTGGGGCTAACAATCTCCCCCTTTTTGATGATGACAAACTACTAGTTGCCCGATATAAAATTAATAACAAGTAATTGTCCAATCAAGATAAATGATACACTTTGAAGAACATGTGAATAAATGAATCAATTTTAAATTCAATGTGGATAAGCAACATGATATTCTCCCCCTTTTGTCATCAACAAAAATCACTTAGAGTGGAGAGAATCTCCCCCTCCTTGAGTGAGTTGATGGACGGGATGGGGGGGAAGTGTAGGAATCACCAATAAAAAGGGATCATCATCTTCCCACGATTAGTACACATACAATTATATCAATATCATGAGAAGCAATAATAGACACAATGCCATTCAAACAAGAATCCACATTCATATAAAAAATAACAAGAGAGATGTATAACAAAAGAGAATTTTATATAGATCCAAAAGAAGGTTTTAAATACAAACAGAATGTTTTAGATACAAAAAGAATTTGTAAGCATGCACTAATCCCAAACCCAAAACTATCTATCTAGATGTCCATACTAGCTTATACAACTAGCCTATATATATATATATCCAAAAGAGATCAACAAGGCCGTCAAAACTGGAATCGACTCCAAATCAACTGAATGTCGTTGCGAGCATCATCAAGACTAGACTACATTTGAGATAGTCATCAATCCACTAACTCCTGAGTGACAGCAGAGGAAGTGCGAAAAACGTCTACAGTAGACCCAATCTCTAAAATGTCTGAATGGAGGGTGTCAAAATGAGAAGCAATTATATATAAGAGTGTAGAGACACTAGAAGAGAAAGAGGAGTGGAGGGAAATAACGGTGGTGCAGAGAGACTCGATGGAGGCAGTGATGATGAAGAACTGCTCTGAGAGGTCAGCAGCAGTAGCAGGAGCTGAAGATGAGGAAGGAGCGGATGAAGTGGAAAAGGAGGGAATATCAGAAGATGGGGCAGTGGTGGTGGTAGGATCAGTGGTGGTAGTGGTGGGAGTAGAAGGGGCAATAGGAGCATGGGGGTCTTGGGAATGTAGACGCCGTCCTTGATCTTGTAGCCCATTAGATACAAGGTAGTGGAGGAAAAAACATCATGAGGAGAGGGATCATGATGATCACGCTCATTAAGGGGAACCTTGAAATGGCAAAAAATGGTAGTGAGGGCCATGCCAAAGGGAAGGGAGCTGGCTTTGTACTTTTTCTGTGACTCACATATGTGATGGCAGAAAAGAGTCGAAAAATTGAATTTTTTGCTTCAAGAATACACCATAAAAGAAAGACATCAAAATAGGACACATAATCGCGACCACCCGCACGTGGATGAGCGTGTAGGTGAGAATGTGGTGGAGGAGACGAGCTTCAAAAGTAAGTTGTGAAGTCAAGGGTTTCGAGGCGTGAACCAGACCAGGGTTGCCACAGACTAGCCTACAGGCAATCAGAGGGTTAAAACCTTGTCCGACGTTCCATTTATTTTCCTCATAGGCTCGAATGCTGCCCACAGGAATACGAAAAATCTGGACAAAAGTATCGGGAGTAACAATAAATTTGACTCCTCTAACATAAGAAGAAAAAGACACAGCAATGGGCATGAAATGCAGGTTAGCATAGAACCATGAACATGAGTGGGGTACATAGGTTGGTTAATCGTTATGAAGGGGGTCTAACCAAGAGCATCAAAGAGGGAGCCAATGCGCAAGCCATTAGAATTTAAAAAGTTAGAGGGAAGTGTCTTACCCATGACGACTATGCGATGCATAAAATTGTCCAAATAGCTTTGCCGGCAATCCTCGTCAATAAAAATGGAATTGGACGAGGGCGTTGCGAAGCTGGTGGCTGAGATGAGGGGGGCTCGACTTCCTTGCATTTCTTGGGGGCCATTAACGTAGAGAAGTGGAGAGAATGAGAGAGAGATGGAAGGAGAATAGAGATGATGGGGGTTGAAATTGTGATAGAGGTGGCCGGAAATGGAGGAATAAGAGACAAAAAGGAGGTTGGAGGTGGAAGATGAATAGGGGCACATTCGCCTGGGAGGATAGAGAAAGAAGAAAGAAATTTAGGGTTTAAAGAGAGAACGCGGAAACGATATAAATAAACACATTTATAGTCGACTGGGATTACAAGCAGAATGTAAAACCCAAAAGAATGAGTCGACTGGACATAAAACAGTCGACTAGGGGTCCAAAAATCAAGTCGACTGAAAATGGTTAAGTCTATTGGATTGAAAACTTAAAAAAAAATTATAAAATAGAACAAGAATCCAATCGACTGATAGAGTGTACAGTCGACTATTTTGAGTAAAAACAGTAAAACAGTTTTGGCAGAAAATGAAAGAATAGGCTCCAATTCAGGAGTTTACACAACATCGTCTTGACTAGCCATCCCTACTTCACGACGAATGATACAAAAACGATCTTCTTGGAGAGGTTTAGTGAAAATATCCGCCCATTGGTGATTTGTGTCGATGAAAACAAGTTTTACGTCACCCTTTTGAACATGATCTCTAATAAAATGATGTCTAATTTCAATGTGCTTAGTCCTAGAGTGTTGAATGGGATTCTTAGAGAGACTAATTTCACCAGTGTTATCGCATCTAAGAGGAATGTGATCAAAGTGAATTCTAAAGTCTTCTAATTGTTGTTTCATATAAAGAACTTGTGCACAACAACTACCGGCAGCTATAAATTCGGCTTCCGTCGTGGACAAAGCTACAAAATTTTGTCTTTTACTAAACCAAGAGACTAGGAAATGTCCTAAGAAGTGACACGTGCCACTTGTGCTCTTTCGATCCACTTTGCAACCGACAAAGTCCGCATCCGAATAACTAATCAAGTTAAATGGAGTGTTCTTAGGATACCATAAGCATAAGTCAATTGTATCTAACAAATATCTAAAGATGTGCCTAATGGCTACAACATGTGACTCTCTAGGTGAAGATTGGAACCTAGCACAAAGACATACACTAAACATAATATCCGGTCTACTAGCGGTGAGATACAACAAACTACCTATCATGCCACGGAAATTTTTTGTATCAACAAGTTTTCCAGATTCATCTTTGTCAAGCTTGATAAATGAGCTCATGGGAGTTCCAATAGGTTTGCGATTTTCAAATCCATATATTTTCAATATATCTTTGATGTACTTAGATTGGGTTATGAAAATGCCATCTTTGTGTTGTTTGATTTGCAATCCAAGAAAGAAATTTAGTTCTCCCATATACTCATTTCAAATTCATCTTGCATACATTTTGCAAATTCCTCACACATCTTTTCATTTCTAGCACCAAAGATGATATCATCCACAGAGATTTGAACAAGTAGAATATCATTGTGAGAATGTTTGATGAAAAATAGTAGTGTCAATATCTCCTCGAGTAAATCCAAGATCAAGCAAATATTTTCTAAGAAAATCATACCAAGCACGAGGAGCTTGTTTTAAACCATATAAAGCTTCTGAAAGTTTAAAGACATGATTGGGAAATTGTGAACTTTCAAATCCGGGAGGTTGCTTGACATAAACTTCTTCTGCTATAAAACCAGTTAAAAAAGCACTTTTAACATCCATTTGAAAACGTTTGAAATCTTTGTGGCAAGCAAAAGTAAGTAACATTCTAATGGCTTCTAACCTTCCTACCGGGGCATACGTTTCCTATAGTCTATACCTTCTTCTTGGTTGTACCATTGGGCTACCAATCTAACATTATTTCTAATTACAACACTGGATTAATCCTTCTTATTTCTAAATATGGAGTTGGATGTGATTCCAGAGACGAATGGTGGTTTAATGATGGCAATCATAGCTCACACAGACATCATTTATGAGATTAAGAAGGAACAGTTTAACGACCACTACTTGTGAAAAATGATAAACGAGATACCTTTGGGAAAATGACCTGGATTTACGATACAACAAGGAGCATTAATGCTTGGGAACTGATTGTGTGTATTGAATGTGAAAGACCTGAAAGATCGACTTTTAAAGGAGGCTTATAGCACCAAATATTTAGTTCATCCAGGGAGTAACAAGATGTACCAGAACTTGCGAGAGAACTTTTGGTGGAAAGGTATGAAGCGGGAAGTGGCTAAGTATGCTATAGAGTGTTCGGCATGTCAGCTAGTCAGGTAGAAAGACAAGTATCTACGGGACTATTACAGTCGTTATCTGTGTCAGAGTGAAAATGGGATGAGATCACGATGGGTTTTGTTTTTGGTTTTCCACGACCCCCTAGCAAGAACGACAAGATTTGGGTTATAGTTGACAGATTGACAAAATCAGCCCATTTATACCAATCAAGATGACTAAACCTTCGAGGTTAGCGGAGCTATATGTGAAAGAGATTATAAGACTACACGGGGTTCTAGCATTGATTGTATTGGATCACGATAGTAGTTTTACATCGCAATTTTGGGGAAGTTTGCAAAAGGCTATGGGTACCAAGCTGAGTTTCAGTACCGCATTTCATCCTCAGACCGATGGACAGTCAGAATAGATGATTCAGGTGCTAGAGGATATGCTCAGACTGTGTGTTCTAGACTTTAGAAGTGATTGGGAAAAACATCTAACATTGATTGAATTTGCTTACAATAATGGATTTCAGTCAAGTATTAGGATGGCACCGTATGAAACTTTATATGGGCGTAAGTGTCGATCACCGATTTGTTGGACCGAAGTTGGAGAAAGGAAGTAGATAGGGCCTGAGATAATACAGTTGACCACTGAGAAGGTGAAATTGATCCAGGAGCGAATTAACGTAGCTCAGAGTCATTATAAGAGCTATGCGGACTCTAAGCGACGACCGATGGTATTTGAAGTGGGAGATTCTGTATACTTGAGAGTATCGCCTTTGAAAGGCATTGTCCGATTAAGGAAACTGTGGATATCGCATTTTTTTTCCCACAAAATTTTAAACCTTTTTATGTTTAAAATTAAAATACGAATACAAGTCGCCACTTAATTTTAAAGGAAAATTAAGAAACTATTTGAAAGTAAACGGATCTTTTTGGAAACCATAGATTTCTAGGTCCAGGGATTATGGAATGAGAGGGGAAGGAGCCTGGCGGACTAAAACACCCCCTCTCATCCTGACTCGTGATAGGCCTCTACTTGACATCCTTTTAATCGAATTAATTATCTAAGCATGCTCTCATAGATATATACATTACAGAAGCATGTTGAAAAGGGTGTAAAATTGCTAATGATAAAATAGCATTCAAAATCACATAATTTCAAGTAGCAAGCAATGTGATATACAATAGGGAACAAGAGAACTTACTCGGGATCCGGCCATGAATATGGAAACGTGTAATGCATGCAAGTAAAAAAAAACTAAAGGAGTCTCTAATCCATATATGCATATAAGGTAAGACCTAATTCTAAGGTGTCGCACATGGAGTCGAAAAATTAATAAAATCAAGAAATTAAATAAACTAACGAGGAGTTTGAGGAACCATATCTTAATAGCGCTACAAAATAAGGGTTAGTCCACATGCATTGAACAAGACATAATATTAAATCCTAAGTAACATTCTGAAACCTATCAAGTACGGATGAAAATTGATCAAAAATCATGAATTCCTTCTAAGTAGTTAGAATCACAACACCTCTATAAATATACAAGTCTCAACTATCAGCCAATGTAATGTCCGTATAGAGATGGTGTAATCCCAACATGATCATAAGGAATTCACAATTAGGTTCAACTAAACGCAATTTAATCCTAATTCAAAACAAGCCCTAGTTACAATTATCAACCTACATGGATGAATACACATGAATACATAAACATGAAAAAGAGTAACCTATGAACTATTCATTGATTTGGATCATTTAGCCTCTAAATTTAAGTTTAAATAACCATTATTAAAGTATGGTTTAAACCTTAGGTCATGGGAAAGTCATGTGTATCATCATTAGTAAGTTTTATTAAAGTTATAACAGAGTTTCAGAATTTACAGAGAGCAGACTAGACATTAAAAAAAAATAGAAATATCATGCTTTCAACGGTTGATCTTAATGATTTTTGAGTTTGTTGTGCCTCTTGAGTCTAGTTTCTAATCCAAAAAGAAAATCAAAGATCCAACGGTTCAATCTCTGAGAATTGGACAATGTGAGGACCTGTCCCGTCGACCGACCAGTCGACTGGGGTTGGGAACTTGCGTCCCACATCGCCTGGGTGTGGAGGGGTGATGAGCTTTATATGTGTGAGCTTGCCTCTACATAGCATAACGCGTTTTGGGCCAGGGGTGTAACCCTACCCAAGAATAAAGTCGTGAGTGGGTTGGGCTGTTAGACCCGTTGGGCAGCCCCAGTGCTGCAAAGCGGACAATATCGTGCTGTGTGGGACGGGCTGTGATAATTTAGTATCAGAGCCTGGCCCAGCTGGAAGTGTGCCATGTCCATGCGTGGGGAAAGCCCACGGGGACGTGGGCCCTCTTAGGGGGAGTGGATGTGAAGACCCGTCCTGTCGACCGACCAGTCGACTGGGGTTGGGAACTTGCGTCCCATATCGCCTGGGTGTGGAGGGGTGATGAGCTTTATATGTGTGAGCTTGCCTCTACATAGCATGACGCGTTTTGGGCCGGGGGTGTAACCCTACCCAAGAACAAAGCCGTGAGTGGGTTGGGCTGTTAGACCAATTGAGCAGGCCCAGTGCTGCAAAGCGGACAATATCGTGCTGTGTGGGACGGGCTGTGACAGACAATATCCAGACATCACTAAGAAATTTACAACTCTCTGTCCAGAGATTTTGTATGATTTTCTAAAAATAGTAAATAAACCCGAATGACTCTAATCTTTTTAGGAGATCTTATTAACACATTAAACTTCATAGAAAAAAATATTTAAAGTCAAGAATGCTTGACTAAGGCTCTAAGTTACTCATTTCAAGAAGGTGTTACTGTTATAAAATTTTGGACAGAGAGTAGCTTGTTCACAAATCATAAGACCAAACCATGTTGACTATGGAAATTCATCAAAACAAAAATTGTGGTGGTAGATATATAAGTTATGAACACTCTCAATTGGCCTCATTCAAATCCAATGGATCATGATTTAATTAAAAATCTTTGATCAAAATTGGTTTATGAATTCACTGCACCATTAGTTGAGTTCATCATTTTTGGTTAAATCTATCAACAAAACCATAGAGGTTGACTCATCTTAAAAACCAATTTTTCTTCTCATTGATGGTCATTGGAGATTAAATATAGCTAACCCATGTGAGCCTTAATGAAATATGGAAAGGATTCCATAAGACTTCAAATTAGAGGACCTAAGTCATGAACTAAGACTTAGATTTACTAATTATGCATGGATGTGACTATTCTCATTTGAATCACAAGTTCATAGAGAAATTAAAAGACTAACTCAAGGGAATCAAAAGAGGTATTAAGAACCTCATGACTCCCAAGAGAAGAACATGACAAAGAAAAAAAAATCACAGTTCACATTATGCCCAAGTTAACTTTTACTTAATGATTTATTTAATCTTAAACCTTAGGTTACTTTGACCCAAATCAATTGAAAAGAACAAGAGGAGGTTTAATCACAATTCTAGTGGTGTGTGATGAAATGAGGTGGGAAGAGAGTTTTTGAAAATGTGTAAAAGATCCTAAATAGTTCTATGAATTGTGATTGATTCTAAGTTAAATACTAATTAGTCTAGAGTTTACCTCCAATTATCCTCAACTTCTTTGTGATTTGAGGGTATTCCAAAGGATATTCAAGCTCTTCTTCTAGCTCTTGCTCCATAATTCTTCTAATTTTCTCTAAGATTCTCCCAATCAAGATATTTTTAGATTCAAAATCTCAAGATTGAGATTTTTTTCAAGACCCTTTGTAATGAGATATTCATCTCCTATATATAGGCAAATTTTAAAGGGTTATTTTAGTAATTTCAAGGGTACAATCCTATTCCTGGATGTACTTTTGAAGGTACAAAGCATACTATATTAAAGCAGACTGCTTAAAAAATGTGACACTCAGTGGAGTTGGAAGCGGTACTCAGTAAGTGCCGGAACGGCACTTGCTAATAGCTGACGCGATATTCATTGAATGTCGATGCAGCACTCAGTGGATGCCGCAGATAACTCTGCGGATTGTCGTCTTTTCTAGATTTTTTTATTTTCACGGCATTTGGAGTGATTTTGCGACTGTTAGTGAGTGCCACTACGGCACCGCGTGATTGTCGCAGGCTACGCCTTGTGCTGGTTTATTCTATCCTTCTTTTTTTCCTCTCTTTTTCTTCTTTCTTCCTTGTTTGTTTAAATTGAAGAGCCTTTCTAAGACCTTGAATCACTTGGAAACCTTAGGTTTGTTCGGACATTGTTATCATTGGACTTGGAGGTAATACTCCCCTAAATTTGATGAAAAGTCAAAATCAGGGTGTCTATAGAAACGGGGAAAGCTTAACCCGAGATTCGTAGGACCCTTTGAGATCCGAGAGAAAGTAGGGCCAGTGGCTTACCGATTGACTTTATCGTCTAAGCTGGAGCATGTGCACAGTGTATTCCATGTGTCGATGTTACGACAGTGTATGACAAATGTGAATAAGATCATTGTACTAGAACCGTTGTAAATCCAAGAGGATTTAACGTACATAGAGCATCCAGTGGGAATTTTGGATCGAAATGAACAAGTGTTGAGAACGAAGATAATTTCGATGGTGAAGTATTGTGGCGTAGTCATTCAGTCAAGGAAGCTACGTGGGAGAATGAGGAAGAGATGAGGAATGAATATCTGTATCTTTTCAATTCATGAGGTAAAGTTTGGGGACAAACTTCATTTTTGGAGGGGAGAGTTGTCACACCCGTCCCAGAATTTCATTATTTTAACATGTATATTTAAAGAAGAGCCTTTCGAAGAGCTTGAATCACTTGGAAACCTTAGGTTTGTTCGGACATTGTCATCATCGGACTTGGAGGTAATACTCCCCTAAATTCGACGAAAAGTCAAAATTGGGGTGTCTATAGAAACGAGGAAAGCTTAACCCGAGATTCGTAGGACCCTTTGAGATCCGAGAGAAAGTAGGGCCAGTGGCTTACCGATTGACTTTATCGTCTAAGCTGGAGCATGTGCACAGCGTATTCCATGTGTCGATGTTACGACAGTGTATGACAAATGTGAATAAGATCATTATACCAGAACCGTTGTAAATCCAAGAGGATTTAACGTACATAGAGCATCCAGTGGGAATTTTGGATCGAAAAGAACAAGTGTTGAGAACGAAGATAATTTCGATGGTGAAGTATTGTGGTGTAGTCATTCAGTCAAGGAAGCTACGTGGGAGAATGAGGAAGAGATGAGGAATGAATATCTGTATCTTTTTGATTCATGAGGTAAAGTTTGGGGACAAACTTCCTTTTTGGAGGGGAGAGTTGTCACACCCGTCCCAAAATTTCATTGTTTTAACATGTATATTTAAATTTTGTGAGTTGTCAATGTTATTTGATAATGGTGAATGGAGTTGATTGTGAGTCAACGGTGAAGTGTAAGTGCAGACACGGAAACTTGAAAGTTCATTTTACATTGGCACGATTAAATGACATTTATGTGATTTAAATGTTATTTGAAATATCAAGTATTTTATGAATAGTAACTTTACCTGTGCAGGGTAATTTCTGGTAGTTTTAATATTGTATATATCATTTTGAATACTGTGGTGAGAATGTGAGTGATACGTTGCATAAAAGGTAGGTGGCCTAGAGTTTCCACAGAATTTAGTTTTCGGATGTAATTTTGGACCCAAACGGGACTTAGTCGAAAACTTTTGTAATTGATAATTTTCACTCGTGAAGTAATAAAATGGCTTGTGCGACGTTTCAGGAATTCATCAGAAGTTTTGGAAACTCGTAGGGAGGTAGACATAAATTCCAAGTCTAGTGCCTATAAATAGAAAGGGTGGATTTTCATTTTCTTGTAAACTTGCAAAAATATCTTAAGGGAGGAGAGAGAAAGGAGATTTGTTACCACGATGATCGATGATGTAATAACCTGCATTTCCATTTAATTTAAAAGTCATGCCCATATTTAATTTATGTGTATTTGCATTGGCATATTTAAATTCTATTAAGCATGGTCTGCTTTTATTTTAATTCCAGTCACTTGTTTGGAATATTAATGTCTTATCTAATTCACATTTAAATTCTATTGGGGGCCAAACTGTAATTTTACAAAAGTTAGTAATACCTGTGGGGATTTCAGAATCTGTATTTCAAAACGGTGAAAGTAACTTCTTTTGACTCAATCAGTATTTTTATAAAACCAGTAAATCAATTCTTTAGTTAAAATGAATTTCCCGTATTTTTGTGGTGACCACCGCGCCCCGAAAATACCAGTTTGTGTCCAAAACTGTCCGCGCTGTGCTAAATTTCCCCAGATATTGGAAGTGACCGATTTGGACACTTGCTTTATTTCCATTTATGGCTACTAATGATTGCCTTGCACTTGTTTGGGAATGTCTAGCTTGTGTGTGTTATTTTTGTGCCAAAAGCTAGATTCCCAAACAACTCTAGCTTGAACCCCTATATGCCTACTTGACCCTTGGTAGAGCTTTGGAGTATATCAGTGTATATACGTATGTAATTGTGTGTGTATTTTCTGCAGCTTTGTTTAATTTGAGAACTAAAACCAATTGTTGAGTAATCAACAAGAGGCTTGGTCCCCAAGTTCTTCCATTTAGCTCTTTATATGTACTCCCTCATACACACACCTCTCACACTTTCACATTCTGAAAACCTGAGAGAAAGGAGAGAGTGCAGTGAGTTATAGTTCAGAATTATTTAGAGAGGGGAAGCTTCAAGACTCCATAGCCAAAGCTTGGAGTTGATTTCTCTATTTGCCTATTCTTTCTCAACATATTCTCATCTCTTCATCTTTGTCAATCAGTGAGTATTCTAAACTCACTACCAATGTAATTTCATGCTTAAGTACTGATTATATATGTATATTGAGAATCACCATTGATGAATTGTGGTATGAACTTCAAAGCTTGAAAACATGGATTTCCAAAACTTAACCAAAATCAGTTTTGTGAATGAAATATGATAGATTGTAGTGAGTAGAGCATATAGTTGTAAAATTAGAGCTTAATTCGTTCATAGGAGAAAGTATATTAAGAATTAGTTTTTGACATGTTTTAGTTTTTCATAAAATTCAAGAGATATGATTTAATTCTTGTAAAATTAACCTTGGAATCTTAATCCTCATTTAAAAACAAAGAAAATCATATAAGATAAGGCTTGGTTGATCACAGAACTGAAATGGGTCAAAAAGACCCCTGTTTTGCTGAAACAGGGAAGTCTGGGGGAAGAAGACGAAGCCTCAGCTTCATCTCGCGCCACGATCGCGCGCGCGAGAATCGCGCGAGCGGCCCGCGCGAGCGACCCTTCGCGCGAGCGGCCCGCGCGCGCGAGGTAGCCTTCCCCAGGCAGACGTAAGAATTCATATATATATAATTGAAAATTGGCTGGTCGCGCGAGCGGGGGTCGCGCGAGGACCCCTTCGCGCGAGCGATCCGCGCGCGCGACCCTGCTTTCCTCAGGCAGACAGAAAAGGTTATTAATAAAGGAAAAATGGGCTTATCGCGCGAGCGGCCCGCGCGAGCGACCCTTCGCGCGAGCGGCCCGCGCGCGCGAGGTAGTGCAGTTTCTGTTTTTGTCTGTCTTTCTGTTAAGGGACTGTTTGGATGAAATTTATAAACTGTTAAGGCTCTGTTTGGGAATTTAGTTGATCAGGACTCTAATTGGTTATGTTTAAGTGATTTAAACATTGTAGTATAACTCATTAATCCCCGTACGCGTGTTGTTTCTTGATTCTGCATTTTTGTTTAAGTGCATACCATTCATGTGAGTCAGTGGTACATGCATTGGGGTGTCAGTCTGTGTGGAAAAGAGTAATGGTAGTGTGGAAAGGGTATGAGATTGTGTTTGTGGTTGTGGTTGTGGTTATGGTTGAGTATGAGTTTGTGGTCGTGGTTGTGGTTGTGGTTGTGGTAGAGTTTGTGGAAGAGGGTATCTTTGAAATGCGACGGTGGCAAATAAGGACACTCCCTGACGCCCATGGAAGCGTTAAAGTGTGTGAAGCCGAACTCGGACATTCCCTGGCACCCATGGTAGTGCTAAAGTGTGGCCTACGGACACTCCCTGATAACTCAAGTCTGGATACTGTGTGAGGGGTCGCCCCGGTATTTGCATGGCGGTTAGGGTATTCAAAGTGTGAGGCATTGGACACTCCCTGGTACCCCGGACCAAAGTGTGAGGCAAACTGGACACTCCCTGGCGCCCCGTTGCTAAAGTGTGGCTATCTGAGTGTTTCAAAGATACCAGGAGTAGGATAGTGGGTTGTTGTGGATGTCGAGAGAAAAGAGTCGGCGAGATGAGTGTGGTACATTGTCTCATTTCACGAGTATCTGTATTTATGAATGAAAGACTTTTGTTATATTCCTTGTTGTTTTATAAAATAAATTCTTTCAGTATTTAATAATGGAAAAAGGTAAATGGGTATGATTTACATTCAAAGTCATGTTTTTAATACTCACCAGCTTCTTGAAGCTGACGATGTTGATGCGTCCTGGACATTCGTGTTCAGGCTTTTCAGGTTTTAACCAGGATGAAACATATGACTACGCTAATTGAGGTGGCCGCTGTTGGAATAAAGAAACTGTTTATTTTATGCATTAAGTTTAGTTGTTTGAATTTTAAACTGTTTTGTTTTTGTTTAAGGATGACTGTAACAGACTCTAAGTTATTATTTTATTTTCAAGGCGGTTTGTGCCTTAGTTGACCCCGGTTTATAAGATGTAATAAGATAGAAAATTTTTGTAAGCCTTGATTGCTTTACTCTGATTATTATGTTTTATTGTTTGACGTTTGGGACGGAATCGATCCTTCAAACTGTCGCGACCTACGGGTCCATAAAGGAAATTAAACGCTTTCCTTATTTATGCTACGTCGGGGCGTGACAGATGACCTTTCATCCGTCATTTTTTCTCCATGTTTGAGATTTGAACTCATTAAGGTAAGAGCTTCATTTTGATACCTCTTAGGCCTCATTTGGCAATTTTTTTTGAAAATCTAATTTTTAGAAATTTGGAAAAAACAAATAAATAATTGTAGGAATTGCGTATAAACGGAGATCCAACGTTTATTTTACTTCCTAGTACTTCCCTCAAAATTTGAGAGAAAATTCGCACGAGGTATGAAGTTCTAACTTATGTCATATAGAAAATATACATGTTTTGGTTCCGACGACGAGATTGTGATCTGGGCAAAATTCATGTATTAATTGTAGGTCCGTTAATTATGCACGCGATTAAATGTGAAAAGCATGCCTACTTTTACGCGAGCACGTTAAGTTGACTATGTGGGTCAAAGGGAGGACTTATACAAATTCATGTCGGAGTAAGCTTCTCGATATTTGAGAATTTAGTAGCGACGACTACTGTGCATGGTTGATAGACTTGGACTTGCTATGGTACTTGGGGATGCAATGGTTGATAGACTTAGACTTGCCATTGGCATCGCAGTTTAAGACTTGGACTTGCTACCACCGGATGAATGCGTATATTTCTCCCTAGATACTATTATTATGAATTGTGAGATTAAAGCGTGTTTTATCATATATTGCATATGCTAGAACTTGTGCACTCAGCATATAGCTGAGCAGTGGAGCTTTACTCCATTGCAGGTGAAAAGAAGAAAGACAAGAAAAAGCGTGAGGAGTGAGGTCGAGGAATGCCGGGGAATCAATACTTGTTCATACTTTTGTGTTCGTCCTAAACTTGTAATAAGAATTTGGGAATTTGTAATATGTTGTAGTAGAATCTTGACATGGACTGAAATCTTGCAATCCGTAATAGTATACTTATAATTATGTTTTCGAATTGTTGTATTTTGGTTACGTTGGTATTGGAATTTGTTTGGTAAAACTTGGCTTTGAGTTGCTGCAGAATTATGCAGTTTGAGGAGCGATCAGTCGACTGGGTCCCCGACTCAGTCAACTGGACCCTTGTGTTTTTGAAAAATCTCTTTAGTTTTCAAAGGCTTTAGTCGACTGAAGGGTGGATTCAGTCGACTGGTTTCTGCACGAAAATATGACACTTTGCATGCATAGTGCTTAGTCGGCCGGACAATGTATCAGTCGAGTAAGAATTTGAGGTCCTAGTCGACTGGGTTCCTGACACAGTCGACTGGACGAGGCCTTTGAACTTTTTAAATTTGCTGCTTTTAATATTCAGTCGACCGGGTTCCCACTCCAGTCGACTGAACCTCTACTTTCAAAATGGATTCTTTTGGAAGGGTTTCAATTGGGCAAAACTTTTTATAACTTTGCTTTTAATAGATTTTACTAATGTTTTCCGCTGCTATTTACTTTAAAGGAATTGGATGAGCCTTGATGGCGTACCATGTGTCCTATTTTCGTGCGTAGCAGGATGAGTCATGACAGATCTGAATAGTAGAAATGTTAATAGATCTGGATCTGATTTGTGTGGCTCCGCACCAGATCCGACTCGTTTACAGACCTATTGCCAGCAATACCAGCTAGGTGTACATTAAAATATATGTATATATATATATTGTAAACGGCAGAAGCTCTGTCGGTTATACCATACAAGTAACTTAACTTACCCTACAACTATACCGTTGTCGGTGTTTTTTTCCCCAAAAACTAACTTAACTTACCCTAGTAAACTACACTAATGGAGATGCTCTTACTCGTAAGAGTATCTGTAGTGGGCTGAAGTTTACAACAAACTTAGCGAAAAAATGTGTTGCGCATCTACAGTGGTGTAGCTTGTACACTAGCAAACAATAGCTAAACGTAGTAAAATCTAAACTTAATGTTCAGCTAAGTGCAACTAATGTACACTACATACGGCAAACACTGAGCCGCGAGAAAGAAGGTGGCATACACTAAGCCGTGTGGGAGGTAGGCGGCAAAGTGTGAGCCTCTTGGGAGATAGGCGGCACACACTAAGCCGTTTGGGGCTTTTTTTTTTTTCCCCTCTTTTTTGTTTTTTGGTGTATTGTGTATAAATATGTTACATTTCGTATAAAGCGATGCCGTTTTGCCTCAAACGGCTTTAGGAGTGCCGTTTGAGAGCTACACTACTACAAGCGCATCCAATTTGTACAACAAACTTAAATTAAAATTTTCTTAAGTTTGTTGTACCTACCGGAGATGGTCTAATTTTGTGCAGTTACACTACAATCAGCACGCCGTCGATTTTACTACAGTCGGCACGCCGTCGGTGGATTATCTAAACCACTCGCTTTTGGCCACGTGTAATTGACCACTTGAGTTTGGTGGGAAGAAGTTAACCGTTACGTCGGCTAGCTTTGTTGTATATGAACGACAAATGGCACAGAGTCACAGACTGCTGACTGCACAGTTTGGTGGGCTTAGCTGTTAGTACTATCCTATAGCTAATGAAAGTAGGACCCAACTTATAAAGACTCTCAACAGCCGTTCTACAAAAACTAAAAATAAAGAAAAAAAAAAAAAAAAATTACAATGCTACCCACATAACCTATTCACAATTGCATATTTGGATCATTAATTTTAATGGATTTTATGAGAATTCCACATGAGTCTTGTACGGAATCCACTAAAATTAATGGTGAAGATATTCTGATTGTGAAATAAATTGTAAAATAAATTATGTGTTTAGCATTTTTGTTATTATTAATCAATTAAATCAGAAACGTAATCTTCATGATAACGAACTTGTCTCATACTTTAATGACCGTCTGATTCCAAAACGATGGATTTTGAGTACATTGTAGAATGTTAGGTATTCGTTACTGTAGCTCATGGATAAACTTTTGGAGGAATAGTAATGCTATATATGCTTTTCAAAATTTAATTTTAAATTTACATCTCCAATGTGGTAGTAGTGAGCCCACCGTATTTTGATTGGATAGTATTGAAATGGTCTCATCATTAATAAATGTGATCCCATTAACACATTGCTACCGTATTATTTGAGATGTGAATTTGGGATTAAGATTTGAGAAACATAATATTACTCTTGGAGTTAATACATAGTACCGTGTCTCTCCAACCATCATAAAGTGGTTCCATTATCGTTAAAGGTGACTTCGCTAGCACGTGTTGGGGCTAAGATTTAATTTGCAATTAAATTTGAGAAGCATAACATTGTTTTGAAACTTTCTTATTAGTTACTTGTACTATATCTTAAGAAAAGTAGTGCATGGAAGAGAAGAGAAGAGAAGCTCATTTTATTAAAAGAAGAGAAGAGAAATAAAAAAATAATACTCCATAATAGCATTCTGGCCACTCTATTATTTGACTACACAAGTGAGAGGAGAAAATAAGAGAAAAGAAATACATTGTAACTTTATATCGTTTGGTTAGTTTTCATATTACAGAAGAAAAGAAAATATTTAAAAACCATTTTACTCTTTTAATTATCAATGATGAGTGTGATGCACTCATGAAGTATTTGTATTTTAATGTTTGGTACGCAAGAATGAAATGAGTTATGTATGGAATAAGTTCAGGAATGAAATGAAACATTAATGAAATAGGAATGACCATTTTATTCATATGTTTGGTTACATACCTAGGAATGGAATGACATTAAATTTTAATTGAATAAAAAAAATATGTAATAATTTAGCCAAAAAAATATAAAATTTAAATAGCAAAACAGGAAAATTGAGAAGATTAAATAAAGAAAAATGAAAGTTGAAAAAGTTGAATTTATCATATCGGGTTAAATAAAGAAAAATGAAAGTTGAAAAATATTGACATAACCATATTTAGAGTAATTCTTTGGTGACAACTTTCATACATCTTTCCTACAACCTCCAAAAAAGATGTGTCTATCTCTCTCTTGTGATGTCATTGGACCCCACAGTGACACAGGAGAGAGATAGACACATCTTTTAAAAGGTTGGGTGAAAGTTGTCACCAAAGAATTACTCCCATATTTAGTCATTCCATTAAGAATGTAATGATCATTTTTTAGGTTTTGAAAAGGAATGTCTATTCCTACTAATTCCATTCCAAAAAGGAATGGTCATTCTCTTATATTTGATCATACCAAACATGGTAATAGAATGAACTTAAGAATGACTATTTCATTCCAGGAAATATTCCGGTCTACCAAACATACTAATTCCATTAATTGCTTTTCTCTATTTCAAATAAAACAAAAAATTCTAGATTTTAAGAGAAAAACGTACAAAATTTGGCTCTTTTTATTCCCATATTGTTGCCACTTCTCTCCAGTAACATTTTTTATTCTCCCAACTTGTTGCTGCAGAAATAAAAAAGGAACAATTTTACCAATAACAGTAGCCTTGACGGTTTTCTTGGGATGAGTCGCGGACTTAGTCGCTCTCTTTAAGACGCTTCGCGGCTCTGCCCAAGTTGTGCAAGCAGTTCGTTCGGATGAAGGCCACGACGTCCCCAGGATAAAGCAGCCCAGAAATCGCCTCTGTCTCGAAAATCCTTGCACGGAGGAAGATCGGAAAACCCACACCCTTTCAATAATCGTTGCTCAGAAACAGAATATGAAACTCTATATTAAAAATCTGTAACTCTTTTTCTCTCTGTAAAACTGTCTGTTTTGATGAAAGCAGTTTGTGTATATATAAAGAAGATATTCTGAACGTTGGAAAAGTGAACGTTGGGAAAGTTAACGTTGCAGAACGTGGAGAGAAGTCTGGAAACGTTAGAGAAAAAAACTGGAGGAAAAAACGTGGAGGGGTTGGTGGGGAGACTTGGTCTCCAACTGAAATTAAACTCTTTTTAATTAATTAAAAAAGAAATTTATTTTCCAAATAAACTTTGTATAAAAAGATATATAGGAGTAGGATCCACATCCAAACCCAAACCCAAGCCCAAGCCCGGCCCGGAACGGGGCGGGGCGGGGCGGGGCGGCGGCGCGCGCGCGCGTGTGTGTGTTTTGTGGTAAACCCAACTGGGCCTAGGTCCTTCCCCTTCACAAAACTTGGTACCCCCAAGGGGCCCAACCCTTCCTCCAACCTCCACTTATATATGTCCTTTCCACTTCCTCTAATTTTCCTATGTGGGACAAGCAAAATATCATTTGGGTTAGTTTGTGAATAAGACAAAACTCAAAACCAAATTTCAAAGTTTTTCCCTCAACCTTTCCCTCCAATTTTAAATATACACTCCTTTTCAACAATCCCCCACTTGTATTTTAAAAATTGATTTAAGATCATTGAGCAACGTATCATAAGACTATGCATAAGTAAAGGTGTTTTTCAACTTGAACCTTTACGTAGTGATAGTGCTTCCGATTATACTAGAGTAACCGTAGTTTTGAACTCTATCTCAGACAACACCACACACACAGTCCTACTAGGGTGAAGTTCAAAAACCAGCACTTTACGGCCGTGTGCTTATATCCCAGTATAGCGAATGATCTAGAGAATTTGCCCAAAATTTCATAGGAAGCGGCCTCACTTCCACATTCGCCTAGGTGAGTCCAACAAGGATACTCCTGTAGCTAGGAATCCCACTCCAAATGGAGTTTAGATCTCATTAAGAGTTATAAACAACTCAACCTTCTGTCCTTCAGGATGTCATGCTTCGTAGGGATGGACTTGGAGTATTACCCCCATATATAGGTATTAGCATGATTCCACTCATATCACTCATGACTTGTTATTACCCTTTGAACCTATTTCTTGGGATCTCCAGTCTATAGGTTGGGTTACTATCATAAGTGACTCAATTATCTAAGGGCTTTAGTCCCATCCCTTTCGAGGTTTTACAAACCTTCTCTCGTGCTAGTCCTTTCGTCAAAGGATCAGCCAAGTTCTCCTCAGACCGTACATAATCCACTCTTACAGCTCCAGAAGAGAGAAACTCTCTAATAGTGCTGTGCTTGCGACGTATTTGTCGCTTCTTGCCGTTATAATAACGGTTCTCAACTTTTGCAATAGCCGCGGTACTATCACAGTGGATTAGGACAGCTGGTATCGGTCTCTCCCATAAAGGGGTATCTGATAGCAGATTTCTCAGCCAACCTGCCTCCTCACTAGCTGTAGCTAGTGCTATCATCTCTGACTCCATAGTGGACTGAGCCAAAATAGTCTGTTTCTTAGACTTCCATGAAACTGCGCCTCCAGCAATACAAAAAATGTATCCACTAGTGGCCTTGGAGTCATCTGATAGGGTATTCCAATCAGCATCGCTATATCCTTCAAGGACAGCGGGAAACTTCTGATAGTGTAATTTTAGGTTCATCGTCCTTTTTAGGTAACGCATGACCCTTTCAATAGCATGCCAATGCTCCATACTAGGTCTACTAGTAAACCTACATAGTACTCCAACAGCATAAGCTATATCTGGCCTAGTGCAATCAGTAGCATAACGAAGGCTACCAATGATGCTCGCATACTCAGTTTGTCTAACACTGTCACCAGTGTTCTTGAACAACTTTACACTAGGGTCATATGGAGTACATGCTGGTTTACAGTTAAAGTAATTGTATTTCTTTAGAATCTTCTCAATATAATGAGATTGATCTAAAGAAAGTCCCTTTTCGGACCTAGTAATATTAATTCCAAGAATTACACTAGCTTCTCCTAAATCTTTCATATTAAAATTGGCACATAAGAAAGATTTAACTTCATTTATGACATGAATATTTGATCCAAAAATAAGTAAGTCATCCACATATAAGCAAATAATAGTGCAAGTATTGTTTTCAAATTTGTAATAAATACACTTGTCACTTTCATTTATTTTAAAACCATTTGAGATGACTAAACTATCAAATTTATCATGCCATTGTTTAGGAGCTTGTTTCAAACCATAAAGAGATTTATCCAATTTGCAAACTTTATTTTCTTGACCAAAAATAATAAAACCTTCAGGTTGGTCCATATAAATCTCTTCTTCTAATTCACCATTTAAAAAAGCCGTTTTAACATCCATTTGGTGTACTACTAAATCATGAATAGCAGCTAAAGCAAATAGTACACGAATAGAAGTAATTCTAGTGACAGGTGAATAAGTATCAAAGAAATCAATATTTTCTCTTTGTCTATAACCCTTAGCTACAAGACGTGCCTTATATTTATCTATCGTGCCATCGGGTTTCAATTTCTTTTTAAGAATCCATTTGCAACCTATTGTCTTACAACCAGGTGGAAGATCTACTAAGTGCCAAGTTTTATTTGATTCCAATGATTCCATTTCATCGTTTATAGCTTCTTGCCATAAATCAGCATCTATAGAAGTCAAAGCTTCTTGGAGGGTGTTAGGATCCTCCTCTAAGTTGTAAGTATAAAAGTCGGTCCCAAAATCTTTCGCGATTCGGGCTCTTTTACTTTTTCTAGGTTCTAGTTCATATTCGTTTGGTTCTACTAATCTAGGCATATCATATGATGTTGAACCCCCACTATTTTTAAATTTAAAAGGAAATTTATTTTCGAAAAAATCAACATCACTAGATTCAATTATAACATGATTCTTTAAGTCATAAAATCTGTAAGCCTTACTATTAATAGCATAACCAATAAAAACACATTCATAAGCTCTACTAGCTAATTTGGACCTTTTAGGGTCTGGAATTCTAACATATGCCAAACAACCCCATGTTCTAAAATAATCCACATTTGGTTTCCTTCTTTTCCAAAATTCATAAGGGGAAATATTAGTTTTAGAGTTAGGAACTCTATTTAAAACATGACAAACAGTTAATAATATTTCCCCCTACCAATGAGAAGCTGCCCCTGAATTTAATAAAATAGCAACTACTAATTCAGTAAAAGTTCTATTTTTTCTTTCAGCTTTTCCATTCATTTCAGGGGAGTAAGGGGCAGTTTTTTCATGAATGATTCCATTAATATTATATAAAGCAATAAATTCATCAGAATCATATTCATGTCCTCTGTCACTACGAAATCTTTTAATTTTTCTATTAAATTGATTTTCAATCTCATTTAGGAAAATTTTGAACATGTCAATGGCTTCACTTTTATTTTTCATAAGATAAACAAATGAATAATTTGAGCTATCATCAATAAAAGTAATAAAATACCTTTTTCCATTTCTAGTTAAAATTCCTTCATATTCACAAATATCTGAATGAATTAATTCAAGAGGTTCAGATTCCCTAGTGACAGATTTATGTGGGGTTTTAGTGATTTTTGCTTGGCTACAAAATTCACATTTGTCAAATTCATTTAAAGATAATTGTGGAATATATCCTAGACTACTCATATTTTTCACAAGCCTTTTATTCACATGACATAATCTAGCATGCCAAACATTAAAAGAACACAACATGTAAGCAGAAGAAGAAACTTTATTAAAATCAACATTTAATTTAAACATGCCCTCAGTTGCATAACCCTTTCCAACAAACACTCCACTCTTAGTCAAAGTAAAAAGATCAGCCCCAATAGTTTGAGTAAATCCAGCCTTGTTGAGAAGATAGCCTGAAACAAGATTTTTCCTCATTTCTGGAGTGTGCAAGACATCCTTCAAAATGACAGTCTTTCCAGAAGTAAACTTCAATTCAACCTCCCCAATACCAGCAACAGTAGTGGTGTGGGAATCACCCAACAGCACTTTCTTGTCCTTAGCTTCAGAATAGGATTTGAACATGTCACGGTCATAGCAAACATGGCGAGAGGCGCCAGTGTCTACCCACCACCCCTCGGATCCACCAACAATATTGACCTCGGAAATCATAGCAACGAGCTGCTCTTCTGCAAGATTTTCTTGGGGAGCAACTCGTCGTTGATTCCTACAGTTTCGAGCCATATGACCTGGTTTACCACAATTGTAGCAAACAAACAGTCCAGCTTCATTTATTCCTGAGGGGGGTATGTTCCTATTCTGATTTGGCTTCGGATTCTGATTCTTGTTGTTGTTGCGGTTCTTGTTCTGATTTCGATTTTGAAACTTCATGGTTTTTTAAGGTGGTTTCAGAACAACAGAGGTTTTGTTTTTAGAAAAATTTTGAGGTTTCTTGTTGTTGGAAACAACAAGAACCTGTTCTTTTAAATCTTGTTTTCTTGCCTCCTCCTCAATACGAAGGCGAGTAATCAAACTTTCCAATGAAAATTCTTTAGTTTTGTGTCTCAAAATATTTTTGAAATCTTTCCAACTTGGGGGAAGCTTGTCAATAATGACAGCAACTTGAAACTGATCATTTAAATCCATGCCCTCAGAAATTATCTCATGAGCAATTTGTTGCAGCTCATGGGATTGAGCTTCAACAGATTTGTCATCCGTCATTTGGTATTTCAAATAACGGCTGACAGCAAATTTCTTTGCTCCAGCTTCTTCAGTGTCATATTTTTTCTGAAGGGCATCCCAAACTTTTTTTGCAGAATCACAGTTTGCATAATAGTCATAAAGACTGTCAGAGAGTCCATTCAAAATATAGTTTTTGCAAAGAAAATCATTTTCATTCCATGTGTCAGACTCTCTGATTTGAGCAACAGTGGGATTTTCAGAAAGAGTGGGTTTTTCAGAAAGACAAACAGATTGCAATTTTTTCGTAGTTAAGAAAAACATCATTTTCATCCTCCACCGTTTAAAGTGAAGGCCCTCAAATTTGAAGGGTTTGTTGAGGTCATGGGTAACAGAGAGCATTGAAGATTCCATGGCAGATGTAAAGTCGTCTTAAAATTGTTGCTGCAGAAATAAAAAAAGGAACAATTTTACCAATAACAGTAGCCTTGACGGTTTTCTTGGGATGAGTCGCGGACTTAGTCGCTCTCTTTAAGACGCTTCGCGGCTCTGCCCAAGTTGTGCAAGCAGTTCGTTCGGATGAAGGCCACGACGTCCCCAGGATAAAGCAGCCCAGAAATCGCCTCTGTCTCGAAAATCCTTGCACGGAGGAAGATCGGAAAACCCACACCCTTTCAATAATCGTTGCTCAGAAACAGAATATGAAACTCTATATTAAAAATCTGTAACTCTTTTTCTCTCTGTAAAACTGTCTGTTTTGATGAAAGCAGTTTGTGTATATATAAAGAAGATATTCTGAACGTTGGAAAAGTGAACGTTGGGAAAGTTAACGTTGCAGAACGTGGAGAGAAGTCTGGAAACGTTAGAGAAAAAAACTGGAGGAAAAAACGTGGAGGGGTTGGTGGGGAGACTTGGTCTCCAACTGAAATTAAACTCTTTTTAATTAATTAAAAAAGAAATTTATTTTCCAAATAAACTTTGTATAAAAAGATATATAGGAGTAGGATCCACATCCAAACCCAAACCCAAGCCCAAGCCCGGCCCGGAACGGGGCGGGGCGGGGCGGGGCGGCGGCGCGCGCGCGCGTGTGTGTGTTTTGTGGTAAACCCAACTGGGCCTAGGTCCTTCCCCTTCACAAAACTTGGTACCCCCAAGGGGCCCAACCCTTCCTCCAACCTCCACTTATATATGTCCTTTCCACTTCCTCTAATTTTCCTATGTGGGACAAGCAAAATATCATTTGGGTTAGTTTGTGAATAAGACAAAACTCAAAACCAAATTTCAAAGTTTTTCCCTCAACCTTTCCCTCCAATTTTAAATATACACTCCTTTTCAACAATCCCCCACTTGTATTTTAAAAATTGATTTAAGATCATTGAGCAACGTATCATAAGACTATGCATAAGTAAAGGTGTTTTTCAACTTGAACCTTTACGTAGTGATAGTGCTTCCGATTATACTAGAGTAACCGTAGTTTTGAACTCTATCTCAGACAACACCACACACACAGTCCTACTAGGGTGAAGTTCAAAAACCAGCACTTTACGGCCGTGTGCTTATATCCCAGTATAGCGAATGATCTAGAGAATTTGCCCAAAATTTCATAGGAAGCGGCCTCACTTCCACATTCGCCTAGGTGAGTCCAACAAGGATACTCCTGTAGCTAGGAATCCCACTCCAAATGGAGTTTAGATCTCATTAAGAGTTATAAACAACTCAACCTTCTGTCCTTCAGGATGTCATGCTTCGTAGGGATGGACTTGGAGTATTACCCCCATATATAGGTATTAGCATGATTCCACTCATATCACTCATGACTTGTTATTACCCTTTGAACCTATTTCTTGGGATCTCCAGTCTATAGGTTGGGTTACTATCATAAGTGACTCAATTATCTAAGGGCTTTAGTCCCATCCCTTTCGAGGTTTTACAAACCTTCTCTCGTGCTAGTCCTTTCGTCAAAGGATCAGCCAAGTTCTCCTCAGACCGTACATAATCCACTCTTACAGCTCCAGAAGAGAGAAACTCTCTAATAGTGCTGTGCTTGCGACGTATTTGTCGCTTCTTGCCGTTATAATAACGGTTCTCAACTTTTGCAATAGCCGCGGTACTATCACAGTGGATTAGGACAGCTGGTATCGGTCTCTCCCATAAAGGGGTATCTGATAGCAGATTTCTCAGCCAACCTGCCTCCTCACTAGCTGTAGCTAGTGCTATCATCTCTGACTCCATAGTGGACTGAGCCAAAATAGTCTGTTTCTTAGACTTCCATGAAACTGCGCCTCCAGCAATACAAAAAATGTATCCACTAGTGGCCTTGGAGTCATCTGATAGGGTATTCCAATCAGCATCGCTATATCCTTCAAGGACAGCGGGAAACTTCTGATAGTGTAATTTTAGGTTCATCGTCCTTTTTAGGTAACGCATGACCCTTTCAATAGCATGCCAATGCTCCATACTAGGTCTACTAGTAAACCTACATAGTACTCCAACAGCATAAGCTATATCTGGCCTAGTGCAATCAGTAGCATAACGAAGGCTACCAATGATGCTCGCATACTCAGTTTGTCTAACACTGTCACCAGTGTTCTTGAACAACTTTACACTAGGGTCATATGGAGTACATGCTGGTTTACAGTTAAAGTAATTGTATTTCTTTAGAATCTTCTCAATATAATGAGATTGATCTAAAGAAAGTCCCTTTTCGGACCTAGTAATATTAATTCCAAGAATTACACTAGCTTCTCCTAAATCTTTCATATTAAAATTGGCACATAAGAAAGATTTAACTTCATTTATGACATGAATATTTGATCCAAAAATAAGTAAGTCATCCACATATAAGCAAATAATAGTGCAAGTATTGTTTTCAAATTTGTAATAAATACACTTGTCACTTTCATTTATTTTAAAACCATTTGAGATGACTAAACTATCAAATTTATCATGCCATTGTTTAGGAGCTTGTTTCAAACCATAAAGAGATTTATCCAATTTGCAAACTTTATTTTCTTGACCAAAAATAATAAAACCTTCAGGTTGGTCCATATAAATCTCTTCTTCTAATTCACCATTTAAAAAAGCCGTTTTAACATCCATTTGGTGTACTACTAAATCATGAATAGCAGCTAAAGCAAATAGTACACGAATAGAAGTAATTCTAGTGACAGGTGAATAAGTATCAAAGAAATCAATATTTTCTCTTTGTCTATAACCCTTAGCTACAAGACGTGCCTTATATTTATCTATCGTGCCATCGGGTTTCAATTTCTTTTTAAGAATCCATTTGCAACCTATTGTCTTACAACCAGGTGGAAGATCTACTAAGTGCCAAGTTTTATTTGATTCCAATGATTCCATTTCATCGTTTATAGCTTCTTGCCATAAATCAGCATCTATAGAAGTCAAAGCTTCTTGGAGGGTGTTAGGATCCTCCTCTAAGTTGTAAGTATAAAAGTCGGTCCCAAAATCTTTCGCGATTCGGGCTCTTTTACTTTTTCTAGGTTCTAGTTCATATTCGTTTGGTTCTACTAATCTAGGCATATCATATGATGTTGAACCCCCACTATTTTTAAATTTAAAAGGAAATTTATTTTCGAAAAAATCAACATCACTAGATTCAATTATAACATGATTCTTTAAGTCATAAAATCTGTAAGCCTTACTATTAATAGCATAACCAATAAAAACACATTCATAAGCTCTACTAGCTAATTTGGACCTTTTAGGGTCTGGAATTCTAACATATGCCAAACAACCCCATGTTCTAAAATAATCCACATTTGGTTTCCTTCTTTTCCAAAATTCATAAGGGGAAATATTAGTTTTAGAGTTAGGAACTCTATTTAAAACATGACAAACAGTTAATAATATTTCCCCCTACCAATGAGAAGCTGCCCCTGAATTTAATAAAATAGCAACTACTAATTCAGTAAAAGTTCTATTTTTTCTTTCAGCTTTTCCATTCATTTCAGGGGAGTAAGGGGCAGTTTTTTCATGAATGATTCCATTAATATTATATAAAGCAATAAATTCATCAGAATCATATTCATGTCCTCTGTCACTACGAAATCTTTTAATTTTTCTATTAAATTGATTTTCAATCTCATTTAGGAAAATTTTGAACATGTCAATGGCTTCACTTTTATTTTTCATAAGATAAACAAATGAATAATTTGAGCTATCATCAATAAAAGTAATAAAATACCTTTTTCCATTTCTAGTTAAAATTCCTTCATATTCACAAATATCTGAATGAATTAATTCAAGAGGTTCAGATTCCCTAGTGACAGATTTATGTGGGGTTTTAGTGATTTTTGCTTGGCTACAAAATTCACATTTGTCAAATTCATTTAAAGATAATTGTGGAATATATCCTAGACTACTCATATTTTTCACAAGCCTTTTATTCACATGACATAATCTAGCATGCCAAACATTAAAAGAACACAACATGTAAGCAGAAGAAGAAACTTTATTAAAATCAACATTTAATTTAAACATGCCCTCAGTTGCATAACCCTTTCCAACAAACACTCCACTCTTAGTCAAAGTAAAAAGATCAGCCCCAATAGTTTGAGTAAATCCAGCCTTGTTGAGAAGATAGCCTGAAACAAGATTTTTCCTCATTTCTGGAGTGTGCAAGACATCCTTCAAAATGACAGTCTTTCCAGAAGTAAACTTCAATTCAACCTCCCCAATACCAGCAACAGTAGTGGTGTGGGAATCACCCAACAGCACTTTCTTGTCCTTAGCTTCAGAATAGGATTTGAACATGTCACGGTCATAGCAAACATGGCGAGAGGCGCCAGTGTCTACCCACCACCCCTCGGATCCACCAACAATATTGACCTCGGAAATCATAGCAACGAGCTGCTCTTCTGCAAGATTTTCTTGGGGAGCAACTCGTCGTTGATTCCTACAGTTTCGAGCCATATGACCTGGTTTACCACAATTGTAGCAAACAAACAGTCCAGCTTCATTTATTCCTGAGGGGGGTATGTTCCTATTCTGATTTGGCTTCGGATTCTGATTCTTGTTGTTGTTGCGGTTCTTGTTCTGATTTCGATTTTGAAACTTCATGGTTTTTTAAGGTGGTTTCAGAACAACAGAGGTTTTGTTTTTAGAAAAATTTTGAGGTTTCTTGTTGTTGGAAACAACAAGAACCTGTTCTTTTAAATCTTGTTTTCTTGCCTCCTCCTCAATACGAAGGCGAGTAATCAAACTTTCCAATGAAAATTCTTTAGTTTTGTGTCTCAAAATATTTTTGAAATCTTTCCAACTTGGGGGAAGCTTGTCAATAATGACAGCAACTTGAAACTGATCATTTAAATCCATGCCCTCAGAAATTATCTCATGAGCAATTTGTTGCAGCTCATGGGATTGAGCTTCAACAGATTTGTCATCCGTCATTTGGTATTTCAAATAACGGCTGACAGCAAATTTCTTTGCTCCAGCTTCTTCAGTGTCATATTTTTTCTGAAGGGCATCCCAAACTTTTTTTGCAGAATCACAGTTTGCATAATAGTCATAAAGACTGTCAGAGAGTCCATTCAAAATATAGTTTTTGCAAAGAAAATCATTTTCATTCCATGTGTCAGACTCTCTGATTTGAGCAACAGTGGGATTTTCAGAAAGAGTGGGTTTTTCAGAAAGACAAACAGATTGCAATTTTTTCGTAGTTAAGAAAAACATCATTTTCATCCTCCACCGTTTAAAGTGAAGGCCCTCAAATTTGAAGGGTTTGTTGAGGTCATGGGTAACAGAGAGCATTGAAGATTCCATGGCAGATGTAAAGTCGTCTTAAAATTGTTGCTGCAGAAATAAAAAAGGAACAATTTTACCAATAACAGTAGCCTTGACGGTTTTCTTGGGATGAGTCGCGGACTTAGTCGCTCTCTTTAAGACGCTTCGCGGCTCTGCCCAAGTTGTGCAAGCAGTTCGTTCGGATGAAGGCCACGACGTCCCCAGGATAAAGCAGCCCAGAAATCGCCTCTGTCTCGAAAATCCTTGCACGGAGGAAGATCGGAAAACCCACACCCTTTCAATAATCGTTGCTCAGAAACAGAATATGAAACTCTATATTAAAAATCTGTAACTCTTTTTCTCTCTGTAAAACTGTCTGTTTTGATGAAAGCAGTTTGTGTATATATAAAGAAGATATTCTGAACGTTGGAAAAGTGAACGTTGGGAAAGTTAACGTTGCAGAACGTGGAGAGAAGTCTGGAAACGTTAGAGAAAAAAACTGGAGGAAAAAACGTGGAGGGGTTGGTGGGGAGACTTGGTCTCCAACTGAAATTAAACTCTTTTTAATTAATTAAAAAAGAAATTTATTTTCCAAATAAACTTTGTATAAAAAGATATATAGGAGTAGGATCCACATCCAAACCCAAACCCAAGCCCAAGCCCGGCCCGGAACGGGGCGGGGCGGGGCGGGGCGGCGGCGCGCGCGCGCGTGTGTGTGTTTTGTGGTAAACCCAACTGGGCCTAGGTCCTTCCCCTTCACAAAACTTGGTACCCCCAAGGGGCCCAACCCTTCCTCCAACCTCCACTTATATATGTCCTTTCCACTTCCTCTAATTTTCCTATGTGGGACAAGCAAAATATCATTTGGGTTAGTTTGTGAATAAGACAAAACTCAAAACCAAATTTCAAAGTTTTTCCCTCAACCTTTCCCTCCAATTTTAAATATACACTCCTTTTCAACAATCCCCCACTTGTATTTTAAAAATTGATTTAAGATCATTGAGCAACGTATCATAAGACTATGCATAAGTAAAGGTGTTTTTCAACTTGAACCTTTACGTAGTGATAGTGCTTCCGATTATACTAGAGTAACCGTAGTTTTGAACTCTATCTCAGACAACACCACACACACAGTCCTACTAGGGTGAAGTTCAAAAACCAGCACTTTACGGCCGTGTGCTTATATCCCAGTATAGCGAATGATCTAGAGAATTTGCCCAAAATTTCATAGGAAGCGGCCTCACTTCCACATTCGCCTAGGTGAGTCCAACAAGGATACTCCTGTAGCTAGGAATCCCACTCCAAATGGAGTTTAGATCTCATTAAGAGTTATAAACAACTCAACCTTCTGTCCTTCAGGATGTCATGCTTCGTAGGGATGGACTTGGAGTATTACCCCCATATATAGGTATTAGCATGATTCCACTCATATCACTCATGACTTGTTATTACCCTTTGAACCTATTTCTTGGGATCTCCAGTCTATAGGTTGGGTTACTATCATAAGTGACTCAATTATCTAAGGGCTTTAGTCCCATCCCTTTCGAGGTTTTACAAACCTTCTCTCGTGCTAGTCCTTTCGTCAAAGGATCAGCCAAGTTCTCCTCAGACCGTACATAATCCACTCTTACAGCTCCAGAAGAGAGAAACTCTCTAATAGTGCTGTGCTTGCGACGTATTTGTCGCTTCTTGCCGTTATAATAACGGTTCTCAACTTTTGCAATAGCCGCGGTACTATCACAGTGGATTAGGACAGCTGGTATCGGTCTCTCCCATAAAGGGGTATCTGATAGCAGATTTCTCAGCCAACCTGCCTCCTCACTAGCTGTAGCTAGTGCTATCATCTCTGACTCCATAGTGGACTGAGCCAAAATAGTCTGTTTCTTAGACTTCCATGAAACTGCGCCTCCAGCAATACAAAAAATGTATCCACTAGTGGCCTTGGAGTCATCTGATAGGGTATTCCAATCAGCATCGCTATATCCTTCAAGGACAGCGGGAAACTTCTGATAGTGTAATTTTAGGTTCATCGTCCTTTTTAGGTAACGCATGACCCTTTCAATAGCATGCCAATGCTCCATACTAGGTCTACTAGTAAACCTACATAGTACTCCAACAGCATAAGCTATATCTGGCCTAGTGCAATCAGTAGCATAACGAAGGCTACCAATGATGCTCGCATACTCAGTTTGTCTAACACTGTCACCAGTGTTCTTGAACAACTTTACACTAGGGTCATATGGAGTACATGCTGGTTTACAGTTAAAGTAATTGTATTTCTTTAGAATCTTCTCAATATAATGAGATTGATCTAAAGAAAGTCCCTTTTCGGACCTAGTAATATTAATTCCAAGAATTACACTAGCTTCTCCTAAATCTTTCATATTAAAATTGGCACATAAGAAAGATTTAACTTCATTTATGACATGAATATTTGATCCAAAAATAAGTAAGTCATCCACATATAAGCAAATAATAGTGCAAGTATTGTTTTCAAATTTGTAATAAATACACTTGTCACTTTCATTTATTTTAAAACCATTTGAGATGACTAAACTATCAAATTTATCATGCCATTGTTTAGGAGCTTGTTTCAAACCATAAAGAGATTTATCCAATTTGCAAACTTTATTTTCTTGACCAAAAATAATAAAACCTTCAGGTTGGTCCATATAAATCTCTTCTTCTAATTCACCATTTAAAAAAGCCGTTTTAACATCCATTTGGTGTACTACTAAATCATGAATAGCAGCTAAAGCAAATAGTACACGAATAGAAGTAATTCTAGTGACAGGTGAATAAGTATCAAAGAAATCAATATTTTCTCTTTGTCTATAACCCTTAGCTACAAGACGTGCCTTATATTTATCTATCGTGCCATCGGGTTTCAATTTCTTTTTAAGAATCCATTTGCAACCTATTGTCTTACAACCAGGTGGAAGATCTACTAAGTGCCAAGTTTTATTTGATTCCAATGATTCCATTTCATCGTTTATAGCTTCTTGCCATAAATCAGCATCTATAGAAGTCAAAGCTTCTTGGAGGGTGTTAGGATCCTCCTCTAAGTTGTAAGTATAAAAGTCGGTCCCAAAATCTTTCGCGATTCGGGCTCTTTTACTTTTTCTAGGTTCTAGTTCATATTCGTTTGGTTCTACTAATCTAGGCATATCATATGATGTTGAACCCCCACTATTTTTAAATTTAAAAGGAAATTTATTTTCGAAAAAATCAACATCACTAGATTCAATTATAACATGATTCTTTAAGTCATAAAATCTGTAAGCCTTACTATTAATAGCATAACCAATAAAAACACATTCATAAGCTCTACTAGCTAATTTGGACCTTTTAGGGTCTGGAATTCTAACATATGCCAAACAACCCCATGTTCTAAAATAATCCACATTTGGTTTCCTTCTTTTCCAAAATTCATAAGGGGAAATATTAGTTTTAGAGTTAGGAACTCTATTTAAAACATGACAAACAGTTAATAATATTTCCCCCTACCAATGAGAAGCTGCCCCTGAATTTAATAAAATAGCAACTACTAATTCAGTAAAAGTTCTATTTTTTCTTTCAGCTTTTCCATTCATTTCAGGGGAGTAAGGGGCAGTTTTTTCATGAATGATTCCATTAATATTATATAAAGCAATAAATTCATCAGAATCATATTCATGTCCTCTGTCACTACGAAATCTTTTAATTTTTCTATTAAATTGATTTTCAATCTCATTTAGGAAAATTTTGAACATGTCAATGGCTTCACTTTTATTTTTCATAAGATAAACAAATGAATAATTTGAGCTATCATCAATAAAAGTAATAAAATACCTTTTTCCATTTCTAGTTAAAATTCCTTCATATTCACAAATATCTGAATGAATTAATTCAAGAGGTTCAGATTCCCTAGTGACAGATTTATGTGGGGTTTTAGTGATTTTTGCTTGGCTACAAAATTCACATTTGTCAAATTCATTTAAAGATAATTGTGGAATATATCCTAGACTACTCATATTTTTCACAAGCCTTTTATTCACATGACATAATCTAGCATGCCAAACATTAAAAGAACACAACATGTAAGCAGAAGAAGAAACTTTATTAAAATCAACATTTAATTTAAACATGCCCTCAGTTGCATAACCCTTTCCAACAAACACTCCACTCTTAGTCAAAGTAAAAAGATCAGCCCCAATAGTTTGAGTAAATCCAGCCTTGTTGAGAAGATAGCCTGAAACAAGATTTTTCCTCATTTCTGGAGTGTGCAAGACATCCTTCAAAATGACAGTCTTTCCAGAAGTAAACTTCAATTCAACCTCCCCAATACCAGCAACAGTAGTGGTGTGGGAATCACCCAACAGCACTTTCTTGTCCTTAGCTTCAGAATAGGATTTGAACATGTCACGGTCATAGCAAACATGGCGAGAGGCGCCAGTGTCTACCCACCACCCCTCGGATCCACCAACAATATTGACCTCGGAAATCATAGCAACGAGCTGCTCTTCTGCAAGATTTTCTTGGGGAGCAACTCGTCGTTGATTCCTACAGTTTCGAGCCATATGACCTGGTTTACCACAATTGTAGCAAACAAACAGTCCAGCTTCATTTATTCCTGAGGGGGGTATGTTCCTATTCTGATTTGGCTTCGGATTCTGATTCTTGTTGTTGTTGCGGTTCTTGTTCTGATTTCGATTTTGAAACTTCATGGTTTTTTAAGGTGGTTTCAGAACAACAGAGGTTTTGTTTTTAGAAAAATTTTGAGGTTTCTTGTTGTTGGAAACAACAAGAACCTGTTCTTTTAAATCTTGTTTTCTTGCCTCCTCCTCAATACGAAGGCGAGTAATCAAACTTTCCAATGAAAATTCTTTAGTTTTGTGTCTCAAAATATTTTTGAAATCTTTCCAACTTGGGGGAAGCTTGTCAATAATGACAGCAACTTGAAACTGATCATTTAAATCCATGCCCTCAGAAATTATCTCATGAGCAATTTGTTGCAGCTCATGGGATTGAGCTTCAACAGATTTGTCATCCGTCATTTGGTATTTCAAATAACGGCTGACAGCAAATTTCTTTGCTCCAGCTTCTTCAGTGTCATATTTTTTCTGAAGGGCATCCCAAACTTTTTTTGCAGAATCACAGTTTGCATAATAGTCATAAAGACTGTCAGAGAGTCCATTCAAAATATAGTTTTTGCAAAGAAAATCATTTTCATTCCATGTGTCAGACTCTCTGATTTGAGCAACAGTGGGATTTTCAGAAAGAGTGGGTTTTTCAGAAAGACAAACAGATTGCAATTTTTTCGTAGTTAAGAAAAACATCATTTTCATCCTCCACCGTTTAAAGTGAAGGCCCTCAAATTTGAAGGGTTTGTTGAGGTCATGGGTAACAGAGAGCATTGAAGATTCCATGGCAGATGTAAAGTCGTCTTAAAATTGTTGCTGCAGAAATAAAAAAGGAACAATTTTACCAATAACAGTAGCCTTGACGGTTTTCTTGGGATGAGTCGCGGACTTAGTCGCTCTCTTTAAGACGCTTCGCGGCTCTGCCCAAGTTGTGCAAGCAGTTCGTTCGGATGAAGGCCACGACGTCCCCAGGATAAAGCAGCCCAGAAATCGCCTCTGTCTCGAAAATCCTTGCACGGAGGAAGATCGGAAAACCCACACCCTTTCAATAATCGTTGCTCAGAAACAGAATATGAAACTCTATATTAAAAATCTGTAACTCTTTTTCTCTCTGTAAAACTGTCTGTTTTGATGAAAGCAGTTTGTGTATATATAAAGAAGATATTCTGAACGTTGGAAAAGTGAACGTTGGGAAAGTTAACGTTGCAGAACGTGGAGAGAAGTCTGGAAACGTTAGAGAAAAAAACTGGAGGAAAAAACGTGGAGGGGTTGGTGGGGAGACTTGGTCTCCAACTGAAATTAAACTCTTTTTAATTAATTAAAAAAGAAATTTATTTTCCAAATAAACTTTGTATAAAAAGATATATAGGAGTAGGATCCACATCCAAACCCAAACCCAAGCCCAAGCCCGGCCCGGAACGGGGCGGGGCGGGGCGGGGCGGCGGCGCGCGCGCGCGTGTGTGTGTTTTGTGGTAAACCCAACTGGGCCTAGGTCCTTCCCCTTCACAAAACTTGGTACCCCCAAGGGGCCCAACCCTTCCTCCAACCTCCACTTATATATGTCCTTTCCACTTCCTCTAATTTTCCTATGTGGGACAAGCAAAATATCATTTGGGTTAGTTTGTGAATAAGACAAAACTCAAAACCAAATTTCAAAGTTTTTCCCTCAACCTTTCCCTCCAATTTTAAATATACACTCCTTTTCAACAATCCCCCACTTGTATTTTAAAAATTGATTTAAGATCATTGAGCAACGTATCATAAGACTATGCATAAGTAAAGGTGTTTTTCAACTTGAACCTTTACGTAGTGATAGTGCTTCCGATTATACTAGAGTAACCGTAGTTTTGAACTCTATCTCAGACAACACCACACACACAGTCCTACTAGGGTGAAGTTCAAAAACCAGCACTTTACGGCCGTGTGCTTATATCCCAGTATAGCGAATGATCTAGAGAATTTGCCCAAAATTTCATAGGAAGCGGCCTCACTTCCACATTCGCCTAGGTGAGTCCAACAAGGATACTCCTGTAGCTAGGAATCCCACTCCAAATGGAGTTTAGATCTCATTAAGAGTTATAAACAACTCAACCTTCTGTCCTTCAGGATGTCATGCTTCGTAGGGATGGACTTGGAGTATTACCCCCATATATAGGTATTAGCATGATTCCACTCATATCACTCATGACTTGTTATTACCCTTTGAACCTATTTCTTGGGATCTCCAGTCTATAGGTTGGGTTACTATCATAAGTGACTCAATTATCTAAGGGCTTTAGTCCCATCCCTTTCGAGGTTTTACAAACCTTCTCTCGTGCTAGTCCTTTCGTCAAAGGATCAGCCAAGTTCTCCTCAGACCGTACATAATCCACTCTTACAGCTCCAGAAGAGAGAAACTCTCTAATAGTGCTGTGCTTGCGACGTATTTGTCGCTTCTTGCCGTTATAATAACGGTTCTCAACTTTTGCAATAGCCGCGGTACTATCACAGTGGATTAGGACAGCTGGTATCGGTCTCTCCCATAAAGGGGTATCTGATAGCAGATTTCTCAGCCAACCTGCCTCCTCACTAGCTGTAGCTAGTGCTATCATCTCTGACTCCATAGTGGACTGAGCCAAAATAGTCTGTTTCTTAGACTTCCATGAAACTGCGCCTCCAGCAATACAAAAAATGTATCCACTAGTGGCCTTGGAGTCATCTGATAGGGTATTCCAATCAGCATCGCTATATCCTTCAAGGACAGCGGGAAACTTCTGATAGTGTAATTTTAGGTTCATCGTCCTTTTTAGGTAACGCATGACCCTTTCAATAGCATGCCAATGCTCCATACTAGGTCTACTAGTAAACCTACATAGTACTCCAACAGCATAAGCTATATCTGGCCTAGTGCAATCAGTAGCATAACGAAGGCTACCAATGATGCTCGCATACTCAGTTTGTCTAACACTGTCACCAGTGTTCTTGAACAACTTTACACTAGGGTCATATGGAGTACATGCTGGTTTACAGTTAAAGTAATTGTATTTCTTTAGAATCTTCTCAATATAATGAGATTGATCTAAAGAAAGTCCCTTTTCGGACCTAGTAATATTAATTCCAAGAATTACACTAGCTTCTCCTAAATCTTTCATATTAAAATTGGCACATAAGAAAGATTTAACTTCATTTATGACATGAATATTTGATCCAAAAATAAGTAAGTCATCCACATATAAGCAAATAATAGTGCAAGTATTGTTTTCAAATTTGTAATAAATACACTTGTCACTTTCATTTATTTTAAAACCATTTGAGATGACTAAACTATCAAATTTATCATGCCATTGTTTAGGAGCTTGTTTCAAACCATAAAGAGATTTATCCAATTTGCAAACTTTATTTTCTTGACCAAAAATAATAAAACCTTCAGGTTGGTCCATATAAATCTCTTCTTCTAATTCACCATTTAAAAAAGCCGTTTTAACATCCATTTGGTGTACTACTAAATCATGAATAGCAGCTAAAGCAAATAGTACACGAATAGAAGTAATTCTAGTGACAGGTGAATAAGTATCAAAGAAATCAATATTTTCTCTTTGTCTATAACCCTTAGCTACAAGACGTGCCTTATATTTATCTATCGTGCCATCGGGTTTCAATTTCTTTTTAAGAATCCATTTGCAACCTATTGTCTTACAACCAGGTGGAAGATCTACTAAGTGCCAAGTTTTATTTGATTCCAATGATTCCATTTCATCGTTTATAGCTTCTTGCCATAAATCAGCATCTATAGAAGTCAAAGCTTCTTGGAGGGTGTTAGGATCCTCCTCTAAGTTGTAAGTATAAAAGTCGGTCCCAAAATCTTTCGCGATTCGGGCTCTTTTACTTTTTCTAGGTTCTAGTTCATATTCGTTTGGTTCTACTAATCTAGGCATATCATATGATGTTGAACCCCCACTATTTTTAAATTTAAAAGGAAATTTATTTTCGAAAAAATCAACATCACTAGATTCAATTATAACATGATTCTTTAAGTCATAAAATCTGTAAGCCTTACTATTAATAGCATAACCAATAAAAACACATTCATAAGCTCTACTAGCTAATTTGGACCTTTTAGGGTCTGGAATTCTAACATATGCCAAACAACCCCATGTTCTAAAATAATCCACATTTGGTTTCCTTCTTTTCCAAAATTCATAAGGGGAAATATTAGTTTTAGAGTTAGGAACTCTATTTAAAACATGACAAACAGTTAATAATATTTCCCCCTACCAATGAGAAGCTGCCCCTGAATTTAATAAAATAGCAACTACTAATTCAGTAAAAGTTCTATTTTTTCTTTCAGCTTTTCCATTCATTTCAGGGGAGTAAGGGGCAGTTTTTTCATGAATGATTCCATTAATATTATATAAAGCAATAAATTCATCAGAATCATATTCATGTCCTCTGTCACTACGAAATCTTTTAATTTTTCTATTAAATTGATTTTCAATCTCATTTAGGAAAATTTTGAACATGTCAATGGCTTCACTTTTATTTTTCATAAGATAAACAAATGAATAATTTGAGCTATCATCAATAAAAGTAATAAAATACCTTTTTCCATTTCTAGTTAAAATTCCTTCATATTCACAAATATCTGAATGAATTAATTCAAGAGGTTCAGATTCCCTAGTGACAGATTTATGTGGGGTTTTAGTGATTTTTGCTTGGCTACAAAATTCACATTTGTCAAATTCATTTAAAGATAATTGTGGAATATATCCTAGACTACTCATATTTTTCACAAGCCTTTTATTCACATGACATAATCTAGCATGCCAAACATTAAAAGAACACAACATGTAAGCAGAAGAAGAAACTTTATTAAAATCAACATTTAATTTAAACATGCCCTCAGTTGCATAACCCTTTCCAACAAACACTCCACTCTTAGTCAAAGTAAAAAGATCAGCCCCAATAGTTTGAGTAAATCCAGCCTTGTTGAGAAGATAGCCTGAAACAAGATTTTTCCTCATTTCTGGAGTGTGCAAGACATCCTTCAAAATGACAGTCTTTCCAGAAGTAAACTTCAATTCAACCTCCCCAATACCAGCAACAGTAGTGGTGTGGGAATCACCCAACAGCACTTTCTTGTCCTTAGCTTCAGAATAGGATTTGAACATGTCACGGTCATAGCAAACATGGCGAGAGGCGCCAGTGTCTACCCACCACCCCTCGGATCCACCAACAATATTGACCTCGGAAATCATAGCAACGAGCTGCTCTTCTGCAAGATTTTCTTGGGGAGCAACTCGTCGTTGATTCCTACAGTTTCGAGCCATATGACCTGGTTTACCACAATTGTAGCAAACAAACAGTCCAGCTTCATTTATTCCTGAGGGGGGTATGTTCCTATTCTGATTTGGCTTCGGATTCTGATTCTTGTTGTTGTTGCGGTTCTTGTTCTGATTTCGATTTTGAAACTTCATGGTTTTTTAAGGTGGTTTCAGAACAACAGAGGTTTTGTTTTTAGAAAAATTTTGAGGTTTCTTGTTGTTGGAAACAACAAGAACCTGTTCTTTTAAATCTTGTTTTCTTGCCTCCTCCTCAATACGAAGGCGAGTAATCAAACTTTCCAATGAAAATTCTTTAGTTTTGTGTCTCAAAATATTTTTGAAATCTTTCCAACTTGGGGGAAGCTTGTCAATAATGACAGCAACTTGAAACTGATCATTTAAATCCATGCCCTCAGAAATTATCTCATGAGCAATTTGTTGCAGCTCATGGGATTGAGCTTCAACAGATTTGTCATCCGTCATTTGGTATTTCAAATAACGGCTGACAGCAAATTTCTTTGCTCCAGCTTCTTCAGTGTCATATTTTTTCTGAAGGGCATCCCAAACTTTTTTTGCAGAATCACAGTTTGCATAATAGTCATAAAGACTGTCAGAGAGTCCATTCAAAATATAGTTTTTGCAAAGAAAATCATTTTCATTCCATGTGTCAGACTCTCTGATTTGAGCAACAGTGGGATTTTCAGAAAGAGTGGGTTTTTCAGAAAGACAAACAGATTGCAATTTTTTCGTAGTTAAGAAAAACATCATTTTCATCCTCCACCGTTTAAAGTGAAGGCCCTCAAATTTGAAGGGTTTGTTGAGGTCATGGGTAACAGAGAGCATTGAAGATTCCATGGCAGATGTAAAGTCGTCTTAAAATTGTTGCTGCAGAAATAAAAAAGGAACAATTTTACCAATAACAGTAGCCTTGACGGTTTTCTTGGGATGAGTCGCGGACTTAGTCGCTCTCTTTAAGACGCTTCGCGGCTCTGCCCAAGTTGTGCAAGCAGTTCGTTCGGATGAAGGCCACGACGTCCCCAGGATAAAGCAGCCCAGAAATCGCCTCTGTCTCGAAAATCCTTGCACGGAGGAAGATCGGAAAACCCACACCCTTTCAATAATCGTTGCTCAGAAACAGAATATGAAACTCTATATTAAAAATCTGTAACTCTTTTTCTCTCTGTAAAACTGTCTGTTTTGATGAAAGCAGTTTGTGTATATATAAAGAAGATATTCTGAACGTTGGAAAAGTTAACGTTGCAGAACGTGGAGAGAAGTCTGGAAACGTTAGAGAAAAAAACTGGAGGAAAAAACGTGGAGGGGTTGGTGGGGAGACTTGGTCTCCAACTGAAATTAAACTCTTTTTAATTAATTAAAAAAGAAATTTATTTTCCAAATAAACTTTGTATAAAAAGATATATAGGAGTAGGATCCACATCCAAACCCAAACCCAAACCCAAGCCCGGAACGGAGCGGGGCGGGGCGGGGCGGCGCGCGCGCGTGTGTGTTTTGTGGTAAACCCAACTGGGCCTAGGTCCTTCCCCTTCACAAAACTTGGTACCCCCAAGGGGCCCAACCCTTCCTCCAACCTCCACTTATATATGTCCTTTCCACTTCCTCTAATTTTCCTATGTGGGACAAGCAAAATATCATTTGGGTTAGTTTGTGAATAAGACAAAACTCAAAACCAAATTTCAAAGTTTTTCCCTCAACCTTTCCCTCCAATTTTAAATATACACTCCTTTTCAACACAACTTAACTTAACAAACATGAGAACATAAAGAGAGAGTGATTTAATTTCTTCTCTCCGAAAACGAAAACGGATTGCTAGTATTAGTAGGGAGTTGATGTTGGCACTCCATAATAACTTTTGGAGTGTCAAAATCAATTTCCTAATATTAATATGACAATGAAATTGAACAATGAGAGAGATAGGGAGAGTACAAATGCACGTTCAAAAGCAACCAAACACAGGCGAGAGATGCCATTTGCGTAACTGCGTTCACACCTACTTTAATGAACAAGATTCGGATGGCCAACCCTTTTCACACTTGCTTTTGGAGGTTTGGCTCATTAGCTGGATTCGGCTCCACTTCATGTCCTATTTGGCTCTCTTAGCATATGTGAACACAACAAAAATTAAAGAAAAAAGATAGATACCGATTCTTTTGCCAGAGAAAATGTTTGTACATAATTTACATGTAGACCAATATTTTTTTATTTAGGAATTTAACTCTTAAATTTTATAAAATAGACGTTTTTTGCTCTCAGATCCCCTCCACTTTTTAATTTTCGTAGAAAGTTCTCTAACCGAAAATTTTATATAACTAATTATGTAAAGTTTGAGATTTTTACTTAACTAATTATAAAAAATATTGTACCATAAAGATTTGATTTGATTAAATTTCACTAGTCCAACACTTTTGATCAAGAGGAAAAAAAAAGGTTATCCTTTACTCTCAATATAATCCAATATAAGGGACTTTTTATTTAAATTTTTTAATAATTCCTTGAATAGTATGGTGATCTGATATGTACAAGCTGTAAGAGCGGAACCAGAAATTTATACTACGATGGCCAACAAAAGAAGGAAGAAAAAAAAAGTGTCGGTAAAAATATTTAGAGTGGGCTAAGTCATAGTTTCATCAAAATATTATTACATGTTAAAAAGAAAATTTTAACAGCTGGAGGGACTCTGCACACCCCAGTGGGAGTGAGGGACTTTATGTGATTCCCAATCAATGTAGCGTGAGTCCATTTTTTTTTCTTTCTAATAAATGATATTGAAGTGATCTCACCATTATTAGAGATGGTATCACTGACACATGTACAGAGTATCACATGAGATGCAAAATTTCATAAGAGTAATGCTATGCTTCCCAAATTTCTATCCTAAATGATGTGGTAATTGGACAGATAAATAGCTTCCAATCAAAACTCAACAGGTCTCACTGTATTAGACCTGACCGCACTGCTACATTATTTGAAAAGTATTTTGGAAATAAAAATTTAGGAAGTATATCATTACTCATTTCACAAACATAGCAGTACTCAATCAACAATGATAGGGATACATGACACCAAACGACACACTGTGCTTTAAATGCATGTACCCTGTGCTGTTTGAATTTTTTTACATTTTTTTATGCATCACTTACACAATACATGTTACATATATTTAAAGCTAATATGTTATTTAATGTGTCGTTTGGTGTGTATCCCTATTATTTTTATTCTTAGTAGTAACATTTCCTTTTGTTGGGTAAATATTTGTTATATGCAGCCAAGAAATAGCCGAGTGAAGCCGCAGCTGCCATGTATTGCTTACAAGAAATAATTAGTACTACTAAAAAAGAATTGATGGATGGGGGTAGGGTCAACCACATGGCTTTAGGTGAGAGACCAATCAGGAATGGTTGGGGGAGTGAGGTCAACCTCCCCATCACCATTCACCACCTCCCATGTAGGACACCTTGTCATCCCTCCTGGCTACCATCTTTATTATGCCATGAGACCCTTTCCCCCCACCCACCTTCCCCTCTGTCTCTCCCTCTATATATAGCACAAACCTCTCCATTTCCCAAATCTTGCTCTCTCCTCCTTTACATATATATATATATACAAAAAACATATATTCATACACCTTATATACATATACATTTATGGGTAATTGTATTAAAAAAGAGTCCCCCATGCAATGGGCAGGGGAAGATTGGGGGTCTCCGGCACGGGAGACTCTCTTTTCCGCCGATACAACCGGTGACCGGAAGACACTTCTCGGAGATGAAAAGGGATTATTGGGTTTTCCTCCTCCTCCTCCTCCTTCTTCTTCTTCTTCTTCTGCCACGTCAGCAACGGAGGTGAAGATAAAGATCACGAAAAAGCAGTTGGAAGAATTATTGGGTAAGGTCGAAGTGCAGGGGATGTCGGTACAACAAGTGCTAGCTCAGCTGATGAACGCTAGTGATCGGTACGAGACGCATCAACGGTCATGGAGGCCTGCTCTGAGAAGTATACCGGAGGTTAATTGAGGAGTTGATGTGCGGTGGTGGGGATGTAAATTAAGTTATGTTAGTGTAGATATACACATATAGGGGTCGCACATGGAATCTTTTTGCTTCTCAATCCTCGAATGAGATGAAATTGAGATGTTATATGATCTGTATTATAGTTTAGGGCATTATTGGAATGAGGTTAGAATCGCTTTAATTTCAAGATTTTTGTAAATTATTTTATTATTCTTAATATTTATTTGATAGCATTTTGTAAATTTTTTTTGAATTCATGTGCATATAGAGAAACAACGCTGTTTCTTATTGTATGTATAGTCTCTCTCTTTAATGTGTTTAGATCCATGTATCTATATATCTACACAGTACTTGTGTTCAAGAATCTCTCGCAAAAGTTTCACAAATAATTTTCAATAGTCTTCTGAATCTAACAAGGGAGGGATGTTTTTCTACTCCAAAATAAAAAAAGAAAAATTTATCCAATAGTGATTATTTTGTAATATGCATCTTTGCCTTCCGAATCAAATTTATACCCTTTTAGATTTTGATCCTTGATCTGTGCCAAATTCTAAGGTACAAATTATTTTGTTCTCACTTTTAGATTTTGACTATTTTGAATTTTAAGAACAACAATGAGAGAGATACTCACCAAACGACATACTGTGCTTTAAATACATGTACCTTGTATCTTGTGTTGTTTGAATTTTTTTACACTTTTTTGTACACCACTTACACAACACAAGGTACATGCATTTAAAATTGGTGTGCGTCCCTACCATTTTTGTTTTAAGAAACATAAAGGGAACCACCATCACTATCAGCCCGCCTCACTACGTACCATTACCGCCACCACAACGATGACAAGCTCTTTTTCTGTTATTTTAAGTATAGTGTCTATGGAGATGGACACCAGCAATTCCTAGTCATTATGTAAAGTAGGGTTGCTCAAAATTCACTGGTTCATCCGATTCATCCGTTGTCTTATTTGTGGTTTTTAAACAATGTGGGTGGAGTCACGGGTCTTGGGAGTGGAAATTCGATAGTTCGAGTGGAGTCACAGGTCTAGGGAGTGAAAATCCGATTTACCCGACCCGATTCAAAACACACTTAAATATATATTTTTAAAAATATATGTAATATGCTTATATCAGTAGTAGAGACATAAAAAAAAAATATATATATATATATATGTCATTAGTAGAGACATAAAAATATTAAAACCATCAAACTACCACATGCTTAATTGAGACAGTCGGGTTTCAACCGACTCGACCCGACTCACTCGATGAGTCAGGTGAACCTGACAAAACGAATGAATGTTATGTGGCAGGAGTGTAAACACAACTATCTTCGGATGAGTGAGCGGGTGAGGGCCAAATCCGACTCACCCGACTCATGCGCACCCCTGATATAAAGGCATAACAGATTATGAAGTCAAAATTTGTGCACATTTGTGGGTGCTTTAGACTGATAAAATGATCCACCTATAGCCATTATGGCCAGTCATTGGATGCATGTATGTCTATGATTACTCAAAGTTTGTCAATTGTCTTGGTCTTTTAATTATCACCTAGCACTTAAATTTCTGTCCTACCAAGAGAGAGGAAAAGTGCTCAATCGTCAACTAATAATTTGGTATAAGAGTTCAGTTTTTTCAGTGCATTTCGTTAGGTTCTTATTAGTTTTTAAAACTGTTTTTTTTAATATTGTATGTTTTTTAAATAATTTTGTTAAAAATTGTACATTTACATGAGAAAAACCTAATTAAAATGTACTAAACCAACTTTACTGAAGTCTTGTCCAATAATTTAGTTGTTGCACCAAGTAATTTAAGGGGATAATATAGCTATCATTTTGGATAATAAAATAAGTTTCTAACCTACAAATATGCAGACCTTTTTGGAGAATGTGTATGAGCATGACTTCTAAACTCACACGAGTGTGTGCTTTTTGGTATTACACTATTACTAAGAGCATGTTCAAGGAAGGAGCCAAAAAGGGTAAACATATATGCTTTAAAGATGTAATCTTGACTCTTCTCATCTCAAATTTGTACTCGTGGTGTAAAAGGATAGTCAAAGTGGCTACTTGTGGATTTGGAATTCCTATTAATTTACAGACGGATGAGATGTAGAGAAACCAAGTTTGGAGGAATACCCCAACTCTTGAACTATCATTAAAACTGTGATTGGATTACATATACAACTGGAGTGCAGTATCAAAAAGATATAAAATACTAAAATGAATACTCCTTTTAACTACTATGGTTGAACTGCATTACGGTTAGGGGTGTTACGTACAAAAACTGATTGGACCGAAAAATTTACTGAAGATCGATTCGTCGGTTTAAAAAAAAAAAACCACTAAACTTACAAACTGTCTGAGCGGAGAAAAATTGACAAAAATTGACCGAATCGATGACATTTGGTCATTTTTGAAACTTGGAAAAATCGAGAAAAACCGACAGAGCTGACCGATTTAGAGAGAAACATAAAAATTTAGTTGGCATTTGGTCGGTTTTGAAATTTGGAAAAATCTAGAAAAACAACCGACTAAATGACACATCTAAGTACAGTAGAGAGAGACATAAAAGTTAGTTGGTATTTGGCTACTTAAAATGCCTATATATCCATTGCTAATGCTCTAATGACTGGAACTTAATTTAAGGTTCTAAAAAGGACAAAACCCCCAAGAGATATACACAAACTAATATTAGATTCCTTGAAAATAAATGGAACATGATTGCTATGCGTAAATGGTAGCTTAGTCGGTAAATTAAGTCTCAAGAGAGTATGGCAGCTGGCTTAGTTTGTGCTGTGCTTGTGCATTTTGTTTGGTCACAATTTGTAATTACCATTGGACTCATGTTCGACTCTACCCAAATTATTGCCCTACTTTTTTTTTTTTTTTTTGCTCAGATAATAACAAATTATTTTGCCCTAGCTACTTAAAAGTCATCAAACACTACTTTGATAGAGCCCCCACCATCCGGTCCATTCCTAAACAAATAAATATGTAGAAGACAAAAAGGGTAAGCGTATCATTCCTTACATAATTGGGTGAGAAGATTGTATATTTGTATATAGAGCCACACCTAGTGATGGTTCAAACTTGTACTAGTTCAATAATATTGAACATCAAATCTAATAAAGAAATGTAGGAATTAGCCCACCACATGCAACAGTCAAACATATTACTCCGTAATTAACTGCTAGGGTCATCAAAATAGGTCCCAAATCTAGATAATACTAACACACTATATGTGACAACAGTGACATGCCTTGAAGTGGACCCCAGAAGCCAGGTCACTTGCTTTGATGATAAAAGCAGTGGATAAGGGAGGACTCAGTCCTACGAAGAAGTTGAAATTTTTAAAAAATTTTACTTTACAAACAAAAAATGGTGAATCATTCAAAGAAGTCCTCCATGTGTATGAGAGATTTTTTTATTTTGATTTTTTTTAATTTTATGAAAGGCACGTTAATTTGGATAGTAAAATTCAATTAGAAGTGGTGCTCCAATTCATTATGTGTTGATTTGAAGGAGATTAGTGCAAATTGATAAGGATTGAAAAGTAATTACACAATGACGCATGAAAGCCCAAAGAAAACAACAATTAGCAGCAATCTTTACCAAATTTATAATCATTCTGAAGGAAAAAAGGGTGTTGTAATTAACCTTTACATTTTACCATTCTATGGTTAGGCCTATTTTCACTTTAGCCCCTGTGATTCAAAAGTGAACACTTAACCCCTTGTGATTTTGAACTAAAGTGAAACTACTAAGATTCTTCTTAAAATAACCCCACATGGGGATTAAGTGTTAAAATTCACCGATAAATTAGCTCCCATATGGGTTAAGTGTTAAAAATTAGCCCCATATAGGTGAGTTAAATGACAACATTATCCTCATATAGGGGATTGAGGAAAATCTAAACAGTTTCACTTGAATTAGTCCAAAACCACAGGGGGTTATGTATCCACTTTTAAATCACTGGAGGAAAAGTGAAAACTAAAACTAACCTCAAGGGCTTAAAATGCTTTTAACCCTCTTGAATTTTAAAACCATAAAGGGAACCATCACCGGGTGGTTTCATCTGCAAGACTCCCACCACGTACCCTAGCCGCTGCAGTCGCCACCATGACAAGAAACCCTTAATAATTTTTTATTTATAGTGTCCACGAATACACAAGCACAGACACGAACAATTACTAGTATAATAACCATATAAAGGCAAAACAGTAATTAATTGAAGTCAAAATTTGTGCACATTTGTGAGTGTATGAGACTGATAACATGATCCAGCTGCTATAGTAAATTAAAATGGCAAGTGATTGGATGCATGTCTATAATTACTCAAAGTTTGTTAGTTTCCTGGTTTTTTAGCACATAGGGGTCCTACCATGAGAAAGGAAAACTGCTTAATCTTAAAACTTATAATTTGGTTGTTGCAGCAAGTGATCATCCAAGGGGATAATAGCAGTCATTTTGGAAAATAAGATATTTTCTAAATGCAGCAACTTTTTGGAGAATGTTTATGAGTTTAATTTGACTAATAAAATCACACGAGTGTATTTTTGGTGAGCCGAAGGGGTAATTAACATTCTAAAAAGATGCCATCTATTTTGTACTCTATGTATAATGATAGTCAAAGTGGCTAGCTACTGGTGGATTTGGAATTAAATTTGGAGGAAGATAATAGCCTTGAATTGTCACTATTCCTATTAGAGCATCTGCATTGGGTCTCCTTGTACCACAAACTTAGTGGTAATAATTTGGCTTGCATAGCTGCAGTGGTGCAAGTACAATAGGAAATATGAGCTAAACTTAGTAGAATCCAATTAAACTTAGTATTCAGCTAAATTCTAACTAATTAATATTGTACACCACATATGGAAAACAATGAGCCGTGAGAAAGGCTACAGCACAAAGTCGTCTGTGGGTAAACCAGGCAGCACACAGTGAGCCACATGGGAGCTAGGCGGCACACAGTGAGCTGCGTGAGAGTGTATATACAGCTTTCCTTCAGCCGTTTGGCCTACAAGCCGCCTTTCCTTTGCCGTGTATTCTTATACCCTACTATAAATGACCTTCATCTGTATATTAAACTTAAAACAACAATCGCCCAAAAATTTACTATATCGACTACAAATGCTCTTAATACTGTGGTTGGAGTGTATTATGGTACAGAGTCGTAAACATTAGTATTTGGTATTTGGCTTTTTTTTTTTTTTTTTTTTTCTTTCTTGGGTCAAAGTATTTGGCTACTTGAATTACCCATAAATCTATTGGAGATGGTGTAATGATCAGAAGTTAAAATTTTAAAGAGGACAAAAAATCGAGAGATATTCACAAACCAAATACTCCTATGCGGATCGTAATTTTAATTGCGTAATATTTGAGACACTAACAAATTTCATTAACACTCACACCCATACTCTATCTTTCTTCTAGTGGCACTGTGAGACCTGCAATGGACCCCATAATGCCACTATGAGAAAGATAGAGTGTGGATGTGAGTGTTAGTAAGATTTGTTAATACCCCTAGCATTATTGATTTTAAATATATGCAAAAAATGCTAGCTCAGTCTGTAAAGCCTCTCGATCGTCGTGTATTAAAATTTCACCTTCATCTAAGTTCGGATCAAACTCTATTCTAATCATTGAGGTTACTCTGTTCAAGTTGTCGCCTCGCCTTACTTAAAAGTAGTCCGAAAAACTACTTTAATATTTCGCACACCAACTGGTCAATCCCTAAACAAAAAATGTAGAAGACAAAAAAGGTGAGTGCCTCACACTTGCATAATTGGGTGAGAAGATAGTATATAGAGCCACGTAGAATAGACTAACTCTAGCTAGTCAGATGGTTCAAACTTGTACCAATTCAATATTGAACATCAAAGCTGATAATGAAAATGTAGAATCAGCCCACCATAACCGTCAAACATATTAACTGCTAAGGCCATCGAAATAGGCCCCAAATCTAGATAAGAGTAACATTGTAACACACAATGTGTATATGTATATATAATACCACTATATATATATATATATCTATGGTGTGACATGCCTGAAGTAGACCCCCCAGAAGCCAGGTCACTTAGATGATAAAAGCAGTGGATAAGGAAGGACTTATTAGTCCTAGGAAGAAGTTGTAATTGTTAAAATTTTTACTTTTTCAAACAAAAAAAAAATGATGAATCATTCAAAGAAGTCCTCTATCTGGGTAATTTTTGTTGAAAGGTACGTTTGGATAGTAAAATTCAATTCAAATTAGATTGCATTTTATTAAGTAGCATGAGGATAACCTTGAAGACTTAAGAGTAAGTGGCCGGCGCTCCAATTCATAATTAATTATGTGTTTTGATTTGAAGGAGATTAGTGCAAATTGATAAGGATTGAAAAGTTATTATACAATGACGCATGGAAACACAAAGTATATAAAACAACAAACCAGCAGCAATCTTTACAAAATTTATAATCATTATATTGTCAACATATATATTAGTTTCAGCGCTCAAAATGTGCAAAGGAATGTCATAATATGATGGTGGTATCGCAAAAGACCACTTATGGCATATGGCCCGGAGCAGAATTGAGATTTTCAGAAAATTTGATTCCAATTTGGGGGAAGTTTTTGTGTACCCTCAAGGTAGCGCATATTTGGTGCCCCACACCCAATTTTTTTGTAGTGCGTTCCATTATTCGTGTGGCGCACTACTATTGGATACGGGGTACCAAGTGGCATGCCACATGGTACCTTAGTGGTACCCAAAAATTTCTCCCAATTTGGAGCTCAAAATTTCAGAATTTCAAAATTCCATTATGGTTCTTAAATTTAAAAAATAAAGTTCCGGAAACTTATTTTTTCGAAACTTTTCATTTTTGATCTGTAAGGCCATCTCCAAGGGAGGAGCCATCACCCTAGCCAAAATCTTCAACTACCAAAATGCCTAGCTAAAACCTCAAATTTGGTCTCCAATGCAAAGAGCCATCACATGAGCCAAAATGGCTCTTTCCCAATTGGAGAGCCAAAATGCCTAGGGTGATGGAGGTGAGCTAAAAAAATGGCTCCAATGATCATGGTGGTTGACCTATGTGCTTCAATTTGATTGGGTTTGGGATGTGGGCCAAGTCATAGATTGAATGAAAAAATGGCAAAACAAATAAATGGCTAGTCATTTGGCTATTGTGGTTGGAGTGGCTTCCATATATTGGCTAGGCATTTTCCTATTCAACTAGCCAAATTAGTATTTTGCCTAGCTCAAATGCCTAGCTCCCTTGGAGATGCTCTAAGGAAGTAAAAAAAAACAAAAATGATGTAGCATAAGAAATAGCATTGGAAGAATCTAATCTTTATAGCTAAATCCCCTGCTATAGTTAATGATCTCATGTTAATAAGATGGATGATATGTATAATCTCACTAAATTAAGCCACAAATTAATGAAACATAGATAGGTTAAATTTTTACAAATAAAGAAAAAAAAAGTGAAGATTTTCTATTTTCAAAACTTCAACGGTTCAACCCAATTTTCAAAATGACCCAAAAATATTGATAGTTATAATATTTGTAGATGTTTAGGGGAGCATTTTTTTGCTCCCCAAAAGTTGCTCACACATTGCCTATCCAAGCACTCATTGGGTGAGTATGTGGGACTCACTACTTTTTATCTTTATTTGTTTTTTATTTTTTAATTTCTATTTTGCCATAAAAAGTGGTACGCCTAACATAGTCACTAACGAGTACTTGTAAACATTAACGTATGTTTGCGCCACTTATGAAAGAGAATCTAGTTACACATGGGTTTAAATACTGAAGTTACACCCTCCCTAACAGAAGCTTTTGGAGAAGATTATTTTGTAAACATGTTTATCATTTTAATGATAGTTATTCTCAATATCGAAAAACACAACTTTAGAATTTTCGAAATAATAACACGTCAAAAAGTTTCAAAACATAGCTTAGTTTCTGCAAGTTGGGTACCTAGGCTGCATAGAATAGAGTATAAAAAAAATACATATATATTTGGGCAAATTACACTTTAGTCCATTAAACTATAACCTGTTTTCAATTAGGTTCATAATTTTTTTTTTTGCAATTGGGTCCTTAAACTTCAAAAATTCATTCAATCAGACCCAAATTCTGACATTGCTAGCTTAAACTATTAGATATTATCACGTACGTTGCATGTAATGCTTACCTGTCATATATTAGGATATGACAAACACGAGAGATTGTGAATAGTGCAAAAAATCGCATTCAATCATATCTGAAATCGCGTTCAATCAAATTTGACAACACGTTTGACTAGAACCAAAATTGCATTCAATCATACCCAAAATCACATCACTTTTTAGTCATTCACAGTCTCTCATGTTTGTCTTAACCTAACATGTGACAAGTAAGCATTACGCGCAAAGTACGTGACAATTTCTAATAATTTAAGCTAACAGTGTCAAAATTTGGGTCTGATTGAATGAAATTTTGAAGCTCAAGGACCCAATTGCAAAAAAAAAGAAGTTTATGGACTCAATTAAAAATAGGTGTATAGTTTAATGAACTAAAGTGTAATTTAACCAAAAAAAATTTAGCTTGCCACAAGCCCAGCCCATCAGCCATAGCCCTGCCCAACTGCTTTTCCTTATTGGCTTTCGCCAAGTCTAGAGACTTCCAAACTGATATACGTTTCTCAGGGGACAAAAGAAAAAACTGATATACATAATACATACTACAATACAAATCTATTAGGTTGAAATTGTGAGTAATTGCGAATCGACTTTACTCCTTCATCCCAACTCCTAGCCGAACTGCCGAAGCCATTCCATTTCTCTCCAGTCAAGATTCAAGAACATGGTCAGTTGATTACTTGACTCATTCTATTGATTTTAAGTCTTGATTTTTTTTTTCTTTTTTTCTTTTCTGGTTCAAAAGTCTTGGTTCAACACTTTATGAGATATCATATAATATACATATGTAAGACCCGCTAGGCCACTAACTAGTTTACATTTCAAAATTATTATTTTTTATTTCTTTTGCTCTCTTTTTGTTTTTTTTGTTTTTTTTTTTTTTCAATTTCTTTTTTGTTGACCTACCATATTTTGTTTGTTTATTGCTTAAGATTGAAAATTTTCATTGCAATATTAATGATACAAGCAGAAGTAAGTAATGATATTGCAAGAGTTGTATTAGAGAATGCTCCACAAAATGCACAATATATTGCTCCTTCTATCCAAAAGGAGATTTTGCATATATTTCTTGCTAATAAAGTGAGATTGATGATACGTGTGGAAGTTGGAGAATTATTGTATTCTTGTTGATGAAGCGTAAGATAAATCTAATAGAGAGCAAATGACAATTGTTCTAAGATTCGTCAATAAATATGGTATTTTAGTTAAGCAGTTTTTTGATATCATGGGTGTTGAAGACACCACATCATTAACGCTTAAAAATAAGATATATGATACTCTTGTTCATTACAATTTACAAATTGACAAGATGTGAGGATAAGGGTATGACAGTGCTAGTAATATGTGTGGTGCTTAGAATGGACTTCAAGCATTATTTCTTAGAGATTGTCCCTATGCATATTATGCTCCTTGCTATGTCCATCGTTTATAACTTGCATTAGTTTTGGCAGCTAAAGATGACACTTCCATATGGAAATTCTTTTCATATTTGACTTCCATAGTCAATCTTGTTGGCTCTCCTCCCAAGCGTCTAAGTGAATTACAATCTGCTCAGTAGGATGAGATTCAACATATGTTCGCTAGTGGTGAACGTGAGTCTGGTACAAGGGCTAATCAGATTGGTACTTTGCATCGTGCAGGAGCTACTCATTGGAGCTCCCATTATGATTCTATTAGGAACTTGATCGATATTATGATGCATCTTGCACAGTTCTTCAAGGTATTAGTAAGAATGGATTAAATGGCAATATACATGGAGAAGCTAGTGGTGTTTACAAAGCAATTACAACCTTCGAATTTGTATTTGTCTTACATTTAATGGATAAAATTATGGGAATCAGTGGGACAAATTTGGCCAAGCTCTACAACGCAAGACTCAAGACATTTTGAATGCTTTGAAATTAGTCTCAACTACAAGAGCTCACCTTGAGAATTTGAGACGTAATGATTGGGATATATTCTTTGAGAAAGTGCAATTATTTTGCAAACAACATGACATTGATATACCTAATATGAGTTGTCACTATAGAAAAGGTCGTACTCATTATCAACAAGATTCTATTACAATTGAACATCATTATCGCATTTATGTCTTCAATTGTGCAATAAATTTTTAATTGACAGAGTTAAACAGTAGATTCCACAAGGGAGCAGTAGAATGTCTTACTCTTAGCTTGGCTCTAGATCGTAGTAATTCATTTAAATCATTTAATATGAAAGATATTTGCAATCTTGCCAAGAAGTTTGATCCTCAAGATTTTACTGGACAGGAAATTCATGCTTTGCGATGTGAGTTAGAACACTATAAGCTTGATATATACTTGTGATCCTGAGTTTCAGAAAAATTTTAGCCTTTCTAAATTATGCCGAGAATTAGTTGTAATAAGAAAGCAAAGAACTACTATCTCATTGAGAGATTGATTCTTCTAGTTCTAACTCTTCTTGTTTCCACGGCAACTACATAGTGTGCATTTTCAGCTATGAAGCGTGTTAAGACAGTGCTTCGCAACAGGATGGATGATGAATTTCTTGGTGATTGTATGACTCTCTATATTGAACGAGAACTTGCCGAGAAGATTGATTTAGATTCAGTAATAGATTACTTTGATTCTCTAAAGCCTCGTCAAGCACTACTTAAATAGATTTTTTGACATCTTGTATTAACTTTTGTCAATTTTTAGTACAGAGTTATCCATTTTAAGATTTTTGTTATAAAATGGAGATATAATTTTTTTGTTACTAGCCTTTTTTTTTTCAATCTTAGCCCACCCCTTGGAGAGATCCTGGATACACCCTTGTTGGGAGTTGACTATGATCAATTCAAAAAATGAAAACAAAAACTGAAAATCAAAAACTCTAACGTTACCATGTGAGCCCTTAGCTACTACCATCCATTATATACCATTTCAAGTTACTTCAATTATTGAGAAATTGCCACCTTTATGGAGAGAATTTAAGAGTTACCTCAAGTACAAGAGCAATGAGTATCAATGGAGGATCTTGTGGTGCCTTTGAGGATTGAGGAAGATAACCGAAAAGAAGGAAAGAATGTGCACCAATGGTCTATGGAATTGAAAACTAATCTTGTTGAAGGTGGGTCTTCAAAGTTTAAACCTAAAACAAGTTCTAAAGGAGGCAAGAGGAAGTCTACATACAATGGATCTAAGGACCACAATTCCAAGAAGATAAAAGGGAATTGTTAGGTATGAGGTATACTCGAACATCAAGCTAGCAATTGTCGAAACAAGAAAGGTTCTAATGGAAGGAACAAGAACCCAACTGAGCAAACATGATGGAGACCGACAATCTTGCGGCAGTGGTCACAGAAACTTGTGTGGTGACTGATTCTAAGTTGGTGGATAGACACCTAGGCCACTAGGAACATTTGTGGAGATAGAAACATGTTTTCTACCTACACAAAAGCGGATAGTGGTGATAGGCTTTATATGGGCAATGTCGCGGCTTCAACCGTTGAAGGCAAAGGGAATGTGATTATGAAGTTCACTTCCGGAAAAGAGATGACCCTCCTAAATGTACTACATGTTCCGAAAATTTGCAAAAATTTGGTGTCCAAACCTATGCTAAGAAAGAAAGGATTCAAGCTAGTCTTTAAATCCAAAAAAATGTTTTGACTAGTGGTGGAATGTATGTAGGAAATGGCTATATTTGTGATGGGATGTTCAAAATTAATTGTACTCCTAAAACTATCACGAATGAGAATAAAATAATTTCTTCTTATATTGTTGAGTTATGTAGTTTATGACATTCTAGACTTGGATTTGTTAATTTCAAATATATGCATAAAATGATGAATTTATGATAATTGCCAATATTTGAAGTTGATAAAACTCAAAAATGTGAATTATGTGTTGAATCTAAGTTTGCAAGAAAGCCGTATAAATTCATAGATAGAACAAGTGAGGTATTAGAATTAATTCACACGGACTTATGTGATTTAAAGTTAACTCCAACATTTTGTATTCTAACTTGTGTTTGGTGTAAATTGAGCTTGTTCTTTTTGTGTTTGTATTGCTTATTACTTAGGTGCCAAAAAAATTAAAAAATTTGGGGAGCATATAAAATAATAATTTTTTTTTATTTGTAATTAAAATTTGCAATGGGTATATCAGTTACAAAATCCGTTACTAATCTGTTACAAAATCCGTTACTAATCTTTTACAAACCTTTAGAGTTTTTAAAATAAAATAAAAAAAGTTGAATATCTATCCGTTACTAAACTAATTTGTAACGGGTATAACCGTTACAAAAATTATATTAGTAACAGGTATATCTGTTACAAATATCTGTTACAAATTTGCAACACCAAAATTGTAATGGAAATATCCGTTACAAATAATTTTGTAACGGATATTCCCGTTATAAATCGGGCCATATGGTGTAGTGGAACAAAGTATTTTGTTACATTCATAGATGATAAAAGTAGATTTTGTTATGTTTATTTACTACATTCAAAAGATAAGACCATGGATGTGTTTTAAGACGTATAAGGCTGAAGTTGAAAATCAACTCTCAAACACAATCAAAATGGTGAGGTAGGATAGGGGAGGTGAATACGATTCAACTCCATTGGCGAGTATTGTGCACTTAATGACATGATTCACCAAACAACTGTGCCATATACACCACAACAAAATGGTGTTGCGGAGAGCGAAAATCGAGAAAATGACAAATGCTATGTTAAATAGCTCAGGAGTGTCATACAACTTGTGTGTATGTGTGTGTGTGTGGGTGGGGGGAGGGGGGGTGCCATTCTCACGGTGAATGTGATCCTTAACTAAATTCTACATAAGAAGACTAATAAGTCTCCTTATGAAGTGTGGACATTTCTAAATTGCAGCAATAGTTGAAAGGTAGAGTGCTTTCATATAAATTTGAAAGATGAAAGTCTCCAATGCTCTGAGAAAGGTTTAGAACACTAAGTTTCAACTTTCTGGCAGTGAGGTTTTCGATCGGTCGACCGGGTTAACGAATTTATGAAGCTTAAACAAGTTTCTGGCAGAGGGGTGTTCGACCGATTGACCGAACCCAATTAACGAAAAATCACAACTTTTCATGTTGTAACTTCGGATTTTTCGAACTTCATGTGTTCTAATGGCTTCTAAACGTGTCCGAATTTTGATGTAAGTTTGTCCAGATGTATATCTCTTCTTCTTCACCTATTCTAGAGTCTTTTTTAGAGCAATTGATATGCACAAACTCTGCAGAATATAATTCAGTTTGTTACCTCAATTATATAGATCATAGTATTCTCAAGAACGATACATCGTAGTCCACTAGCAATCGTACGCGAGTGGGGGACGTAAATTAGTTATTCATTTTTTGGACAATGCAATACTTACATGCTCAATCTTAGCTACTATTTTATTGAGTTTCTTACCTACATAATCCATCATATTGAACCACAATGTGCTAAAAACTCAACTTATGAATTTTGTCTAGCCCCTTAATTTCCTTCAATTTTTTTTTCTTTTTTCTTTTTGTTCTCAATTGGCATTTGGAAGAATTTTTTCCCTTTTATTCGTTTCCTTTTTTTTTTTTTACCGGCATTGATAGATAACAAGGTCGGACGACCAATTATAACCCCCCCAAAAAAATCTCCCTTGATCACACAACTGATGAACCAAGGTATACACTCTCAAGTCCCATCATCGATAATAAATGAACGCCACAACTTAATCGGACTAATTACAAAAAAACCATCGAGGCAAACAATGCCTGGAAACAAAACCAACACAGACGCTAGCCCTAACCAAAAAGCACACCCATAATGTCCTAAAAACCCTCCCTAAAGAACACAAAATACAAGTAAAGACCCTAAATGAATGAGAAGTTATTTTGGGTGACATTACCAATTCATTAATACATGAGTTATAACTTCTCTTGATAACTATCCCTCGAACTAGGGGATTGATGGTGGTGTAGACACCCCAATTTTGACCTAACGTCGAATTTAGGAGAGTGTCACCTCCAAGTCCGATGATGATAAGGACCGAAAGATTTGAAGTATTCCAAGCTCTTCAAAAAGTCTCCAAAACGCGATAAAATTTCACAGAAAGGAGAAAATACCAGGTATTTAGGGGAATTCGGATATAAAATACAATTTTCGGAAAAGATCTTCAAAAATATTTTGCTTTGAAAAGAAGGAAGACCTAAAGAGGGAATCTTAGCTAAAAACGGCACACGGCAGACTGCCGCGGCACTCACTAAGTGCCGCATGGCAGTCAGGGAGTGCCGGTCCGGCATTCACCAGGTGCCGCCAACATTTTCTGACTGCCGTTCACTTTTAAAGTCTGTATTTTGCAGTGCAATACGTATGCGTATGCGAGTAAGAACAAAAAACTGATAAAGTAAGACTGACAAAAACGCGACAATCCATTAATTTCCGCGGCATTTGATGAATGCCGCGCGGCAGTCGCGTAGTGCCGTAACGGCATTCATGAACTGCCGCGGCGGCATTCACGGACTGCCGCGAAAGTTTCTGGACTGCCGCACTGGGCAGCAGTCTGCCTAATTTCAGAAAGTACACATTGTACCACCAAATGAGAAAATTACACCTGTCTTTTACTCCGAATTTACTGAAATTACCTAGGTATTTTGCCTATAAAAGAAGAGGTATCTTCATTGAAAAAGGGAGACAAAAAAAAGAGAAGGGGAAACACAAAAAAGACTACCATTACACCAACATTTTTTGGAGAGAAAAGAAGAGAGTTTGGAGAGTTTGAAGAAGAGTTTGGAAGATCTTCAAAGGAGAGAAACTTTGAGGATAGTTTGGAGGTGACCCTCTAATCTTAGTTGTGTTTTCTTTCTTTTGAGCTTCTAATTTACAAGTCATTTAGTTTTTCTTGATTAAGTTTTAGAGTTTGTTAAGTAAACTTGGAAGTCCTTACTTCCTAGTTCTTTGATCCTTCTTCTATTTTTCTTGTTTATGTTCTTCTTTTGAGATTCTTGGAGATCTTCAATATCTCCTTTGAAAGCTCTTGAGTTTGATGTTTTGAATCTCATGTAAGCTTATACTTCACATGGGAGTCAAAGTTTGATCATCACTTTTTATAAATAAATAGATGGATCCAAGTCCATGCTTATGACTTGAGTCCTCTAGCTTGATGTTTCATGGAATCCCTTCTATATTCCTTTGAGACCCATGAGTATTAACCATATCTTCATCTCCAATGACCATCAAGTGGTAGGAGAAAGTATTTTGGGTCTAAACTCATCCCTATGATTTTGATTCATCATCTTGAGATTTCATGAAGTCTATTCATACTTCATTTGAAATCTACAAATATAAAAGTCTCTAGCCTCCAATGACCATCAAATGGTAGGAGAAGTGGTTTGGTTTAAACCCAACTTCATGGTTTAATAGTTGGGGTTAACAAATAAAAGTTGAACTTGACAAATGAAAACAGTGAATTCACAAACTGTTTTTGATCAAAGATTTTTAGGAAATCCAACCGTTGAAATCAAGTGAAACCAACGGGAAAATGTCAATAACACAATGTTCTACCACTGTAATTTTTGTTTTAAGGTGGTTTTATGTTTAGAAGGGTTTGATCATGGGTTTTGTGAGTCAACTACAATCTGCCCAGAGTTTCAGAATAGTTTCAGAACAGCAAGTCCATTTTGAAATTCATAAATCAGAAGTCTAATGGAGTTTTTGGGGTCTCTAATAATTTTTTCTGGGTACCTTAATGTGTTAGGAAGATCCCCTAAAAAGATCCAAGTGTTTCTCATCTTTTTCCTATTTTTAAAAAATCAAACAATATCTCTGGACAGAGAGTTGTACATCTCTGAGTGACGTCTGGTTCTTGTCCGTTTCCCGGAGATCTAACCGTTGAAACCTTGATTTTCTTTTTGATTTGGAAACTAGACTGACAGAGGCATCTTGTGTCCAAATTTCACCGACATCAAACCATGGGAGACGTGCTTTTTATTTCTTTTAAGTTCTGGTCTGCTCTCTGCAATTTTCAGAGTTTTATGACACATTTGACCAACTTTGTAAATAATGGTCCAAATGACTTTTCTATGACCTAGGGCTTAAACCATGCTTTAAAAATGATTAGTTGAGCTTGAATCCAAAGTTTAAGAGTATTTCATAGTTTATCCTTGTCCATGTACATATTCATCCATATGGTTTGACACTTATAATTAAGACTTATTTGCTTTGGATTTAATTACATTAGATAGATGTAAGCTAGAAATTTAGGATTGTTATTTCTAACATCGTATTTTGCATATCATGTGGACTAACCCTTTGTTTTGTAGCGCTATTAAGGTACGATTTCTCGATCCCTCTCTAGTTTATTAAATTTCTTGATTTTATTTGATTTTTGACCTTATGCGCGACATCTTAGAGTTAAGATTTGCTTTATGTGTATACGTGATTAGAGACTCTTTTTAGGATTTTCTTTTGTTCGCATGCATTGCACGTTTACTATCGCTGCTGGATCCCGGGTAAGTTCACTTGTTCTCTATTGCATATCATATCGCTTGCTACCTGGATTATGTGGCTTTTGAATGGTATTTTGTCAATTGCAATTTTACACCCTTTGGACATGCTTTTGTGATGTATATGTATATTTGTATTAGTTGAGGGCATTCTTAGATTAATAAATTTGATTAAAAGGATGTTGAGTAGAGGCCTATCGCAAGATAGGATGAGAGAGGGTGTTTTAGTCCAAAGGGCTCCTTCCTCTCTCATTCCATAATCCCCGGACCTAGCTAATCTCTGGTTTCTAAAAGATCAGTTTGCTTTTAAAATGGTTTCTTAATTCTCCTTTTAAAAATTAAGTGGCGACTCATTTGTTTTGAATTTGGAATTTCGAAAAGAAAAGCTGTGGGTAAGTCAACCTGCGATATCCACAATCTGGCGACTCTGCTGGGGATCGAACCCAGAATCTCTGGTTTCGCAGACCAGAATTCTGATTTTGGGTTCACTTGAGGATTAGACTTGAAATATATCCTTTTAATTGAACTAATTAATCTTTGTGTGCCTGTTGCATTTCACTTGCATGTCCATCCAGTCGATTGCACAGAACTATGACCTTGGAGGCTCGGGGCAACCCGGTCGGTCAAGTCATCATGGGACTGTGTGATCACCCTTGATCTCGTACCATGATTTGGTATATTAAGCGTCCTATCGGATGTGTGTCAAGGGTCCCTTATTCGACCAAAACCCAGCCTTTGCATAATAGTTTCTATAGAACCTTTCAATATTAGGAAATCAATTTGTGATTAGGATTATGTGCTAGGAAGTTTTGTATGCCCGGAAGGGATTACTTGAGATGATGACGATACTTGCTTGATGAAAGCCGTATAATCTTTTAATCACCTTTTTGCAATTTCTCCTCATGTTCCACGACATTTGGGGAACATGCCGAACCCTGATTATAAGATTATACTTCTTATATCATGTTTAGCTAAGCATCATTGACCTTGTATGTATCCAAATTCATGAAAAGTACGGTGATAATCCGATCATGTGATCCTTCTGCCCAAAGAATTTTAAATCCATCTTTAAAAGCAAACAGATTTTTGCCATCTTTATTCCAAAGTTTTCAATCGCTTTTTCAAAAAATTGGCAGTTCATTTTTTTGATTAAAACTTCAGAGCCAAACTAAGGTTATTCATCAGCTAAGACACTTTTCAAAACAGGAGTTTCAACCCAATCACTTTTTGAAAAGCGTGATCCAAAATTCTTGAAAATTGTTTTCTAAAGATTTCATCAGAAATGCTTTTTCAAATGAATTTCGAAAACCCTAAAATTTCCAGACATCGAAGGGTAAAGAGGGTCACAATGAATGGAGAAATCATCGTACTTGACATGGGTAAGGGTTTTATGTGCTTATGTGCTTATGTGTTAGGACTAGGATTTTCTTTTTCTTTGGCATATAGAATAGGCACACATGCATCCACATGACATATAAAAGGGAAGTTGTTTTCAAATGCCTTTGTTTGATAAAATGAAAATAAAATTTTTTTAAAGAAAAATTTTCAAAATTTGCTGTAGGAGCAAAAATAGCAAATCAAGCGTGGTTTAGGGATCCTATGGCAAGGCTAGTAAGGAGAGGATACGCTGACATGGCCGAAGAGAGAAACAACGAAGAAATGGCCGGGTTGAGGGTGCTGGTAGAACAGCAGGCGGAACAGATGAGGAAACAGGCCGAGAACATGAACCGCATGATGGGAATGATAGAAGAGCTGAATCGCCGACCACCGCATATAAATCCGCCTGTTATGGATCCACCTTTGGGAGGAGGAGAAGGGGATTGGTTTGATGATCAGGAGGCACAATGGACTGATGCACTGCGGGCCAACAGAGACAGAGAGAAAATTGAGGAAGAGAAGCAACTGACCGAGAAAATAGAAAAATTAGAAAGGGTAATGCGCAAGGCCCAAGGAGTTGATACCTATCTGATGGAGCTGGAAGGGTTGTATGACGGAGTACGTGAGACGCTGCCTGCCGGGTTCAAGATGCCAGTTTTTGATAAATTTGATGGGACCGGCAATCCTCGCAGCCACATAAGAATGTGTATTGGGGCTTTCCAACCAAGTGGTTTGAGCACTACGATGATGGCCATTTTGTTTCAACAAACTCTGACTGGAGCTGCCCTGGCATGGTACCTCACGATTGAGCCAAGTAGAACTAGGATCTGGGAAGAAGTAGTGAAGTTGTTCGTGGCCCAATATGAATACAACCAAGAGATAGATGTGACAGTCCGAGATTTGGAGACCACCAGGCAGGGATATGAGGAATCATTTGCTGAGTTTTTAAGTCGATGGAGGGGTAAAGCAGCCAAAATGGTTCAAAGGCCATCTGAGAAAGAGCAGATCAGAATGCTAATGAAAAATTTACAGCCGGTTTACCAAGAGAAGATGAGGTTTCAATCAATCAACACTTTTGCTGAGGTTTTTGATGTAGGGACAAGAATTGAAGACGCAATCCGTGAAGGGATAATCAAAAGAGAGAATCAGGCAAACAAATATGTGGAACCAGGATCCAATGTTAACACTTTGGCACTACCACCTCAACAGAAGGGCCATTATCAAAAAGGTAATCGGTCAAGGTCTAATCAGGGTCGACATGGAGAGACGGCCGAGTTCGGGATACCGTTGAGTGTGGCATTAGAACAGGCAGTAAAGAAAGGATACTTGAAAAAGTTGGATCCACAACCCGTGCCTGATCCCATCCCAAAAGGATATGACATTGACCAGTATTGTGCTTATCACCAGATGTTGGGTCATGATACTGACTATTGTATGCGGTTGAAGCATGAAATTCGAAGGTTGATTGAGAAAGGGATTATGACACATGCTGTCGGGGAATGATGAACCCGGAGGTTCAAATGATAACAGTGAAGTGATAGTGTTTGGAACTGCTACTGCTAAAGCAAATGTGGATGCTCTTGGAAATCTAGTCAACTGAAAATCGTCTGTGACACTCCAGTTGAAACCAAGTCGAGTCCAGTCTGAAGTCGAGTTATGTTAAGTTGGAGTCAAATGACAAGTCCAGTCGAGTCTTCTGGTCAGTCTGCTATCAAGTTTGTTTGCAAGTTTTTGTCGAGTTTATCGAGTCGAGTGATGTAATCCTCTTTCCCTACTAGTTGAAAAAAATTTCATTTTTCTTGATTCAGTGTGCTAAGTCGTGAATGTATGGATCATTAAGCCAAAAAAAAAAGGGGGAAAAAGTCACTTTTTCAAACGATCATGGAAAATACTTTGTTAATAAATCTTTGCATTGAAAAGGATCCCCAAGTGATCAAAGCAAATTTTGTGCCAAAACCATGGAGAAGTAGAGAATTGATTAGCTTTACTTTAAGAATTTAAAGATGCTCTTGCTCAATCTTGAAAAGATGAACTTGGAACTTGAAGCTTGCTCACCATCCCCTTCTCTCAAATACCAAGCCTAAAAGATGAGCCCAACCAGTCTAAAGCCATAAACTGGGTCCTTGATGGTAGCCAGACATTTTAATGAACTTCTTATTCCACAAAAAAAAAAAAAAAAGAAAAAAGAAGAATGAGCTCGCTAGGATGAAAACCCGGAAGGGCGCCTAGGCAAAATTTAGAGCAAAAATAAGATACGTGTTGATCTCAAAAATCCTAATCCTAGCCAGTCAAAATCATGGAAAGAATAAGAGATAGTAAGGTAGAGAAAAGAAAGGAAAGAGAAAAGAAAAGGCAAAAAATAGATGAGATTGAGAATTCTTGAGCACTTCAAAGTAGATCATTGGCACATGAACTATCTCAAGGCTTTGTGTTGTTCTAAACAAAGAAAAGAAGTTGAAAATAAAAAGAGAGACTTAGCAGCTTCAAAATTTTCGTGAGAGGCTCAAATCCTAAGTGAGCCTAAAACAATGCAGAGATATCTTTGAAAAATAAAGATTTGAAGAACTGATATTATGATAGAGTATGAATAAAACATGATGAGAGTTGTAAAGATTAACTGGCTAGTGAAAAGGTTAAAGAATCAACCGTCAAGTAAAAGAAAAGGAATAAAAAAAAAATAATAATAAAGGAAGAAATAGTTCATCATGCTATATAAGGGCTACCGCAAGTGACATGCACTCCCTAGACCCAAATGGAAACATGGCTCGAAAAGCCCACCAATTCTTGAAGCCTAATTCATTCAAGACCTCCAGAGTTGATGAACTACGCTTTGACCTGATTCCTGAACGGATACGTAGGCAACCTGCTCGGTTCAGTCATCACCCCATCATCTCATGCTATCCTTCTTTCAGGCCTTGGCCGAACTACTTTGGACCTGATTCCCGCTCGGGGATAAGTAGGCGAACCTCCCAAGGTTCTCGGTCCATAGCCATCCCTAAACTGCAAGCAGCACCCTTTGGCGCCTTTGGTTTCATTCCTTCAGACTAGGGGCAAACTTACGTCTGCCTGAAGCCACATATATATATCGCCAAACCAGGGGCAAACTTCCTTTGCTGAAAATCCCTTTTATCATAGAAGTAAACCCCTAAGTTTCTTTCAAACTAGGGGCAAACTTCGTTTTCCAAAATCCCTCTATGTCAGAAGCAAGTTCTCAAGTAATCAAGTTCATTTTGAAAGGATTGAAATAGAGTGCCTTTCATTCTATAAGCTAAAGCACTAATTTGAAGCACATTCTAGATGGGCAAAGAATTCGCTAATTCAAAAGGGGAAGTTTTCAAAGTTTAGATTTATCAACAAAGTACTACCATTTGTAAGATGATGAATAAATTAAAGGTGAGATGATACAGCTACTCACAACGAAAGCACATTGATTCATAATGAATGAAAAGTTTGAGTCAGTCATTTTGAGTAAATAGCTTTGTCAGGTCTGTCCTCTTTTGATGAGTCAATAAATGGTCTCAAATGTGTGGGTTTAAGATGATGAATAAAGATTTGAAAAGTCTTCGTGAGCATCCCAAGAGCGGTACGAGCAGAGGTTTCGAACACTATCACAGCATAAAGTGGCAATAAAGAAGAGTCCAAGACTAGGGGCAAAGGTGACTTCCCTCTTTTGACAGAATCGATGTGTTTTTTCCAAAGGTCTAAGAATGCAAAAAATCATTCTTATATCAACTCCGTTCAAATTCTTTGAATCCTGATTTTAGAAAATGAAATCGAATGAAGTCTGATTGACTCCTAATAAGTGGAATTCGAACTTGATTTGAGTCAAAATGACTTCGAATTTGACGAAATCGAATTTGTTTGAGTCCGAATGACTCTCGTTTGATCTCTGCTTTTGCAACATAAGTCCTTACGAGGCCATTGATCTCTGCTTTTGCAACATAAGTCCCCAGAAGGGCTGTTGATTGTCGCTTTCGCAACATAAGTCCTTGAAAGGCTGTTGACCATCATTCTTGCTTGTAAGCCTCTGAGTGGCTATTGACCAATATCTTACCATGTTGTTTTAGTTCTTTTCTAAGCTTTAGTCCTCAATGGCAGCTTCTCTAAGCGTTAGTCCTCAATGGCAGCATTATGGGTGTTAGTCCTCAATGGCAACCTTGCATTAGTCCTCAATGGCAGCATTATGGGTGTTAGTCCTCAATGGCAACCTTCGTTAGTCCTCAATGGCAGCACCATGGGTGTTAGTCCTCAATGGCAACCTTGCGTTAGTCCTTAATGGCAGCATTATGGGTGTTAGTCCTCAATGGCAACCTTGCATTAGTCCTCAATGGCAGCATTATGGGTGTTAGTCCTCAATGGCAACCTTGCGTTAGTCCTCAATGGCAGCACCATGGGTGTTAGTCCTAAATGACAGCATTATGGGTGTTAGTCCTCAATGGCAACCTTGCGTTAGTCCTCAATGGCAGCACCATGGGTGTTAGTCCTCAATGGCAACCTTGCATGGTAGCATTATTGATGTTAGTCCTCAATGGCAACCCTGTATTAATAATCCTCAGTAGCAGTATCATTCGTGTAAGTAATCCTCAAAAGACACCGGAGTATAAGACGCAAAGCGCATCTCAGTCTTTCAGCACATTTCCTGACTCGGCATCGGAGTTTGAGACGCAAAGCGCATCTCAGTCGATCAGATGATCCTCAAAAGACACCGGAGTATAAGACGCAAAGCGCATCTCAGTCTTTCGGAAAGCGTAGTTTCTAATTTGACACTGGAGTATAAGACGCGAAGCGCATCTCAGTCGATCAGATGATTCTTGGGAGACACCGGAGTATAAGCCTGTGGGCTCCCAATTCCTAAAAATTAAAGAATATTTGAGCCTGTGGGCTCCCAACTCCTGAAAATTAAAGATCTTGAGAATGTAACGAATTTACATCCTCGGTTTCCGCAACAAATTTGCGTCGATCCTTTGTCCTGAGAATATAACAAATTTATATTCTCGGTTTCCGCAACAAATTTGCGTTAACCCCCGTCTGAGAATATAACAAATTTATATTCCCGATCCTCGTAACAAATTTACGTTGATCCTTATCTTGAGAATGTAATGAATTTACATTCTCGGTTTCCGCAACAAATTTGCGTCAAACATCGAAATCAAATCAAAAGCACTTTCATGACTCCCGTAACAGATTTTCGCATAGATAATCTTCCCTGACTAACACGTCACAAAATGTGCGTCGTACGTGGGGAAAACATGATAAGCATGACATTTACACAACCAGGTCAATTCAGAAAACACCATTGCATGGCACTTACATCACGACAGGATAGGTGCATCCATCCGTGTGACTACTTGCGTTTGTGAATGTTCAACCCATGCCTGAACTACGCTTTGGTTTGATTCCTGACGGGATACGTAGGCAGATCGCCGTGGAGCACGACCAATTAGAATTTCGCTGCACGCCTGTTTTTGCAACGCATTTTGTTTTCACCTAAATTCGACAGTCTGGTCAAAGGCTTGTCTTCACACAGGCTTTGACATTCACTTACGGGACGCGTTGCTCCACAAGCTCTGTCAAAGAGGGGCAAACTGTAGACACCCCAATTTTGACCTAACGTCGAATTTAGGAGAGTGTCACCTCCAAGTCAGATGATGATAAGGACCGAAAGATTTGAAGTATTCCAAGCTCTTCAAAAAGTCTCCAAAACGCGATAAAATTTCACAGAAAGGAGAAAATACCAGGTATTTAGGGGAATTCGGATATAAAATACAATTTTCGGAAAAGATCTTCAAAAATAATTTGCTTTGAAAAGAAGGAAGACCTAAAGAGGGAATCTTAGCTAAAAACGGCACACGGCAGACTGCCGCGGCACTCACTAAGTGCCGCACGGCAGTCAGGGAGTGCCGGTCCGGCATTCACCAGGTGCCGCCAACATTTTCTGACTGCCGTTCACTTTTAAAGTCTGTATTTTGCAGTGCAATACGTATGCGTATGCGAATGAGAACAAAATACTGATAAAGTAAGACTGACAAAAACGCGGCAATCCATTAATTTCCGCGGCATTTGATGAATGTCGCGCGGCAGTCGCGTAGTGCCGCAACGGCATTCATGAACTGCCGCGACGACATTCACGAACTGCCGCGAAAGTTTCTGGACTGCCGCACTGGGCAGCAGTCTGCCTAATTTCAGAAAGTACACATTGTACCACCAAATGAGAAAATTACACCTGTCTTTTACTCCGAATTTACTGAAATTACCTAGGTATTTTTCCTATAAAAGAAGAGGTATCTTCATTGAAAAAGGGAGACAAAAAAAAAAGAGAAGGGGAACACAAAAAAGACTACCATTACACCAACATTTTTTGGAGAGAAAAGAAGAGAGTTTGGAGAGTTTGAAGAAGAGTTTGGAAGATCTTCAAAGGAGAGAAACTTTGAGGATAGTTTGGAGGTGACCCTCTAATCTTAGTTGTGTTTTCTTTATTTTGAGCTTCTAATTTACAAGTCATTTAGTTTTTCTTGATTAAGTTTTAGAGTTTGTTAAGTAAACTTGGAAGTCCTTACTTCCTAGTTCTTTGATCATTCTTCTATTTTTCTTGTTTATGTTCTTCTTTTGAGATTCTTGGAGATCTTCAATATCTCCTTTGAAAGCTCTTGAGTTTGATGTTTTGAATCTCATGTAAGCTTATACTTCACATGGGAGTCAAAGTTTGATCATCACTTTTTATAAATAAATAGATGGATCCAAGTCCATGCTTATGACTTGAGTCCTCTAGCTTGATGTTTCATGGAATCCCTTCTATATTCCTTTGAGACCCATGAGTATTAACCATATCTTCATCTCCAATGACCATCAAGTGGTAGGAGAAAGTATTTTGGGTCTAAACTCATCCCTATGATTTTGATTCATCATCTTGAGATTTCATGAAGTCTATTCATACTTCATTTGAAATCTACAAATATAAAAGTCTCTAGCCTCCAATGACCATCAAATGGTAGGAGAAGTGGTTTGGTTTAAACCCAACTTCATGGTTTAATAGTTGGGGTTAACAAATAAAAGTTGAACTTGACAAATGAAAACAGTGAATTCACAAACTGTTTTTGATCAAAGATTTTTAGTTCGAAATCCAACCGTTGAAATCAAGTGAAATCAACGGGAAAATGTCAATAACACAATGTTCTACCACTGTAATTTTTGTTTTAAGGTGGTTTTATGTTTAGAAGGGTTTGATCATGGGTTTTGTGAGTCAACTACAATCTGCCCAGAGTTTCAGAATAGTTTCAGAACAGCAAGTCCATTTTGAAATTCATAAATCAGAAGTCTAATGGAGTTTTTGGGGTCTCTAATAATATTTTCTGGGTACCTTAATGTGTTAGGAAGATCCCCTAAAAAGATCCAAGTGTTTCTCATCTTTTTGCTATTTTTAAAAAATCAAACAATATCTCTGGACAGAGAGTTGTACATCTCTGAGTGACGTCTGGTTCTTGTCCTTTTCCCGGAGATCTAACTGTTGAAACCTTGATTTTCTTTTTGATTTGGAAACTAGACTGACAGAGGCATCTTGTGTCCAAATTTCACCGACAACAAACCATGGGAGACGTGCTTTTTATTTCTTTTAAGTTCTGGTCTGCTCTCTGCAATTTTCAGAGTTTTATGACACATTTGACCAACCTTGTAAATAATGGTCCAAATGACTTTTCTATGGCCTAGGGCTTAAACCATGCTTTAAAAATGATTAGTTGAGCTTGAATCCAAAGTTTAAGAGTATTTCATAGTTTATCCTTGTCCATGTACATATTCATCCATATGGTTTGACACTTATAATTAAGACTTATTTGCTTTGGATTTAATTACATTAGATAGATGTAAGCTAGAAATTTAGGATTGTTATTTCTAACATCGTATTTTGCATATCATGTGGACTAACCCTTTGTTTTGTAGCGCTATTAAGGTACGATTTCTCGATCCCTCTCTAGTTTATTAAATTTCTTGATTTTATTTGATTTTTGACCTTATGCGCGACATCTTAGAGTTAAGATTTGCCTTATGTGTATACGTGATTAGAGACTCTTTTTAGGATTTTCTTTTGTTCGCATGCATTGCACGTTTACTATCGCTGCTGGATCCCGGGTAAGTTCACTTGTTCTCTATTGCATATCATATCGCTTGCTACCTGGATTATGTGGCTTTTGAATGGTATTTTGTCAATTGCAATTTTACACCCTTTGGACATGCTTTTGTGATGTATATGTATATATGTATTAGTTGAGGGCATGCTTAGATTAATAAATTTGATTAAAAGGATGTTGAGTAGAGGCCTATCGCAAGATAGGATGAGAGAGGGTGTTTTAGTCCAAAGGGCTCCTTCCTCTCTCATTCCATAATCCCCGGACCTAGCTAATCTCTGATTTCTAAAAGATCAGTTTGCTTTTAAAATGGTTTCTTAATTCTCCTTTTAAAAATTAAGTGGCGACTCATTTGTTTTGAATTTGGAATTTCGAAAAGAAAAGCTGTGGGTAAGTCAACCTGCGATATCCACAGGTGGTAAAAATAAGTTATAATCGCTTAGTGCCAGGACTTTTGTACAAAGGCCAAGTGTGTACCCAACTGTCCATATAGCTGCAGACCCGCTAATCAAACATCTATTGGAAAGTGCCCAATGTTTTTGTCATGATGGAGATGATAGCCTCTGTATTGGAATGCTAGCCTCTGTATTGGAATGCGAGCTATCAGGGGGGGAGGGGTGTTTCAGTTGATGTCTTCTTAGGAATGTTTGTTTTAATGGGATTGGTCTGGGGTGGTTTTTCTTATGGGCCTGTTTGGGTGCCTTGGAATTGTAACATCTTTGGCTTTCATGGCTAGCTTTTTAATAAAAATCTGTTGTTAAAAAAAAAACATCTATTGAAAAGTAGAGATGCCCATTTTCTTAAGCTTTTGTTTAGTCTAGAGTGAGTAGTTTTGTTGATTGACGAAACCAATTTGCAAATGAACATAAGTGATTTGAATTGAACAAATGGGATAGTACTTGACATTGTCAAAGGTATGGAATTTAAACTGCAAGAAACGAATATGCTTTGAACTAGAAGTAAAAATAAACAATGAAAAAGCTATACTGTAACAAAGTAAAAGCTGTACACAAATTACAAGTAAATAAAACAAAAAGAAAGAGAACTAGAGTTATTGTCTGAAAATAAAACAAAATATAAGTGTGTGAAAAAATTAAAAATTAAGTACTGAATTTTAAGTACTATAAAATTTAAGCGATTGCAATTGCAATTGCAATTTTGAAAACAATGTTTCAAATACTGAAAAGATTGTATTCAATGCTTATTTTTTGGTAGAAAATTTTGATTAAAAGCTTATAGTGAGTTCTTGGCAGCCTTTTCCAATTAAATGGTTCATGATAAAATGCACTGAAAAAAGATCAGAGTTAAAAAAATTTCATGAAACACAGTAAGGCATGGAACACTTGAGAATCTAATTACACGAGAAAAATTCATCGTATACAAATATTGTTAACATACAGACTGGCAAGCCGACAATCCGACCACCCCAACCCATAAATTCACATAAATTCTTCCCAGAGAAGACAAAGATAGAGAGAATGATAGAGGGGTCAAGTCAATTTCATAGGAAGACGACCAAATTGCTTTGTTTGATCTCCGATTGAGGTGGTGGATCGGTAGGTGGTTGTGGTTACGGGTGGCAGAAAGTGAAAACCGTTAGACACAAGGTTTGATTTTAGCATTGTCTCTGGTGAGGGGATGAGAAAGGGACTAGTGGTGGTGGCGGTCGACGATCCCCTCTCTGTCTTACTTCATCAACCCTCTCTTTCAAATCAAAGCACCAAAAAAAGGGGAATTTGCCTCTCTCTCTCTCTCCCACTGCCATTGCTAGCCTCTTCCCAAATCCACACCCATTCCCCTTTCTCAATTCATGCCCGCAAAATTTTTGTCTTCGAAGTGTTATCATCATAGGTGGTGTAGATGCAGTTGCTGAGAGGGAGATGGCGATTTCGCTCTCTATGCTCTATATAAGAGGTGGGTTGCCAGGCATTGAAGGAGATTGTTCTTTTGGGTTTGTGGTTTACAGAAAATTAGTGAGAGGAGATGGAGTTTTGGTTGAGTGGTTGTAATTGGTGTGGGAATGTGGAGGAAGTAATTTTCCCAAATTAAATCCAAAATGATGTAGTATGGTTGACCTACAAAAATTTACATAAACGAGGGCAAACTGGTCATGTCAACTTAAGATTAAACGGTCTTAGTCTCCTATTACTGGCAGGGTATTACTGGCAGGTGAGGTCAGTGAAATTATGCAAACCTCAGGGGAGATCCCTGTATTATGACCTTACCTCAGGGGGAGGTGTGTGTGATCCCGTGAAATTTGGTATCTTGTTGCCATGTTGTGAAATTAGTTTGTTTGCAAAGCGCTAAGCTAGTAATTGTCTTTGACATACTATGTTTAGTTGACCTCACTTTGTCATCTAATCTTGCAAGAATTAGTCTTAATCCTCATCTATGTATTATTGGTTGTGAATTTGTGAGTTTGGTGTTTATTTGTTCAATTTAAGTCTATTTTACTATTTTAGGTAATCTGCTGATTTTCATTAGTTTTGACTCTTACATTAATACATATAATGAGTAATATAATCTTGCAATATGCAAAGACTTTGTTTGTTTGTGGTATTCTTGTGATTGGATTGGACTAATTAATCCAATACGGGCTTATACGTTGTTTGTGGGTGCATTTTATGTCAATAATTAACTAGGGATAAGTTATCCCGAGTTAAAAATAGTGGCCCAAACAAGGTTCCAATTTATTGCATGGAGAAGGTGGTATTATTCAGTCGCGGATTGACTTAAAAATGGAAAATTGATGAGCACACAAAAATGCTCCTGCATATAAAAGCCTTAAAAAAAGCTTTATAACCAATTTTTCCTCGTTTCTTATCCTTTGCTCTTCTGAGTCATTCCTAGAGGCTAAATCACCGTTCTAAGAAGATTTTTGCGTATTGGAAACCAGTTGAGCAAGATATATCTTATTACCGAACTAATGGGGGAGTTGTTTGTTTTCTCATTCTAGGTTTTTTAAAGATATTGAGGGAAAATGTTTGTCTGGTAATATTGCCATATTTTCGTTTCTATCTGTTCCTCTGATTTTCTATGCGAATGAAACTAAGAAAACATCCAGAATCTTTAGATTAGTTAAGGATTTGTCTCTTTATACATGTTTTGGTAATAACTCCATCTTTCTGTATACATGTTCATACATACATACATACATATATATACATACATACATATACATATACATATATGTATGTATATATGTATGTGGGCGTGTGTGTTGACATTGAGTATTTGTGGGAAATTCATTTCAAATAACCATGGTCTTGCATTGCTTTGAACTTAAGAGAGCATTTTTGCGACTTTTTTTTTGGTTGGACTTCTTGTGATCTTGTTTGAATGAAACCCATACTAGTAATAGTAGTGATTGTGCGGAGAAGTAAGTGAAAAAAGATATAGCAACATCAGTTTAAAAAGAAGATTGTTCATGGCTTGAGTTGCAGCTTGAGTTGCACAATTCTAATTTTTTTTGTTTTACTGGTTCTTCATGTTTGAAAAAACTATTTAATTAAATTGTCCTATTGTAGCTTACATGAGCTTTTTCCCTTCCCTATTTTGTCTGGGCTTGTGTAGCAAATCTATCACACAAGTTTTTATGTCCAGCCTTGTGAGCTTTTTAGGAAGCAGCAAGTAGATTTCCTAATTGAAACTTTTCTGGTTGCAGATTATCAATTTGCAATGAAGGTAGCAGCAATAGCTTTGGTGTTGATTTCCAGTTGTGTTTAATAGACCCTACTGAATTATATTGTGGATATATATGGAATGAAGTAGACTATTTTGTTGCTTGGCATGTTTAATATATGAAGCTGGTGAATCTACTTAGACATATACAATAGAACGTCGCTCAAAATGTACTGAGATTGGATATGAGTATTGTATCTTATAAGATGTACTTTTTTTGACGTAGATAGTATTCTTTTGATTGAAGTTGATTGAGTCCTGAGGCCTGGTGGATACTTCTTATGGACTTCACCACTTACATGCTCGGGCTTCCCTTCGCGGCAATGAGAATGAAAAAAAGGTGGAATTTTATTAGCAATTTTTCAGAAAATCTCAGCTGGGACTTCTTGTCGCAACAAGATGAAACTGTTGTGTGGAAGAAGACTACCAAAAAGAATTGTTACGAATCTAGGTAAGGTTACCACCACAATTATTACATATATGTACATACGCATGAATGTAGTATGACCATGAAGGCGATTCACTATCCTTATTAGTGCCTTAAACTGCTTCGATTTGTAGGAAACTTTATTCGAGTCCCTCCATTTGCATTAAAAGACATGATGTTGAATGTCCATACTATCGACCTTTCCAAGACTGCATAGGAGGAACTCAATCTCTAGATGGATTCCTATTGAAGAAAGGTCAACATGGCCTTCTAAGCTAAATTGAGCTCTAGTACTGAACTGTCAATTTATGGTAATCTTTTGTTCACCGTTTAAAATTTGAACGATGTATTCATTAAGGCTTTGTATGGCTTGCGGATTTAGAGAAGGAAAGGAAAAGGATAAGAAAAGCCTTTTTGCTTTTTTACCTTGTGTTTTTCAAGATATTATTATTGTAACTTAAGAAGAATGAAGCGGTTATATAATGGAATTACATGTTTTTATTTTTTGTTAGGACTTTATTTTGGAATACATATTTTAGTTTTATTATGTTTCATGTATACACTATATTTTGGATTGCTCTAATTTTTATTTTTAATTTTTTATTGGAGACTTTATTATATATTAATTGATATCTGTAGCTATGGTTGTAGGTGCTATTTGGATACAGGTGTTCTTGCTAATTTTCTATTGGTGCTGTGATGTTGCTAAATTTTTATTTTTTTTGCATTCAAAAATATCTGGCACTATTCAAAATCGTTCTAAAACAGTGCCAAAAGCATGCCAAATTGAATATTTTTTTTCAGCTTAATACCAAACTAGCACGATTTTTAGCAGTTCCAAAAGCGTGCCAGATTAGAGTGCCAAAAGAGTGCCACGTGTCGTGCACGAAATTAGCCATGTGTCATTAACAATTTTGAAATTTTGGAACGGTTTTAAACAGGGCCAAAAAAGCGTGGCAAATTCCCAAATCTGGCACCCTTTGACCAAAAATTAAAACCGTGCCAAAAAAATTTCGCTCCCCGATATTTGGCACGGTTTAAACCATGCCAGATTAGATCTGGCATAGTGTTAAACAGTGCTAGTTTGCAGTTTTTGGTGTTGTGAGAGGGGATTAGTATTGAGTATGTCTCCCACTTTGCAGTAATATATTATATAGAAATATACAATTTAGTCCTTGAGTATAGGGTCAACATATATTTAGTCACTTTGACTCTCCTAAGGTATAAATTGATCCTTAATTTGTGTTATGATTTAAAAATTGGTCCTTTTCCCCAATTTGATGAGTTTGTTTATGACAAATCTACCCTTAACAAAATATATATATAAAGATATTTATATATATAGTAAGTAAACAATTTACATTAATTATGGGAGATATCACTCCCTATAATATGTGTATATACAATCATCACATTAAAAGTTATGGGTTTCAATATATAAATGCAACTCTCTTTCTCTCTCTCTCTCTCACTCACTATTAAGAAAATGAGATGAGATTTATAAATTCAACCGTTTCAATTTATATATACAATCACATGATGATGCTTATTATGGTAATAAATTGAGTGGCTGCATGATTTCGTCTCCACAATCATGAGAACCATAAATCAATTATTCACAATCTCTGTATCTCTCTCTATCTTTCTATCTGTATCCTTCTCTCTCTACTCCTACAATTTTATGGCTCATCAGAGTGCGATTTGGCCAGTGTTGAGCCAGTATCAGAATCGGAGAGTGTGATTTGGCTGGTGGGAGACTCGAATCTGGCTCGCCAGGCGGTGCGTGGGGCTTCGCGTCTGTAATAACATGCATTTTCAATTATTGGCATTGTCATATTTAATATTCATTATCTACTTTTTATTTTAATTTCAATTTTTATGTGTAGAATTTATTTCTTGCTTGATTTCATAATTGGAATTCTTATTGGGGCCAAACTGCAATTTTACAAAATTGGTAATACCTGTGTTGAATTTCAAAGTCTGTATTTCAAAAACGGTGGAAATGCTTTCTTTTAATTCAAACTGTATTTTTAGAAAACCAGAAAACCATTTCTTACGTTAAAATGAATTTCCTGTATTTTTATGACGAACACCGCACCAAGAAAATACCAGTTTACTTCTAAAAATGTCCACGCTGTGCTAAACTTCCACAGATTTTGGAAGTGATGTAAAGTTTGATTAGACTTGTGCTTTATCCATTTATGGAAACTAATCATTGACTTAAGCCTTGTTTGGTTGTGCTCCTATGTTGTGTATTAGTTTATGCCATAAGCTTGATTTCCCAAACACTTTCTTGTTGGCCCCTATAAACCTACACTTGACCCTTAATATATATGGAGAGTCCTTTAAACTTGTATATATGAAGATTTATATACATATACGGATACATAGTCATTAATAAATTGGAAAAAAAAATTTTAATTTGTTGAGTATCAAACAATGGACTTGGAGCCCAAGTTCCTGAGTTTGATCTCTATATATATGCAACGTTTATACATTCTTCACTACTCTTTGAACACTGAAAGAAAAGGGAGAGCTGCAGAGAGTTTAGTTACATAACTCTGGAGAAAGAAAGCTCTACAAACCCCATAACCAAAGCTTGGGTTTGGATTATTATTTTGCTATTTCCTTCTCAACATCCTTGCAATCATCTATAGCAGTGAGTATTTCTAACTCACTTGACTTGTAATACATAGTCCAATTTCTGATTATATAGCTTGTTTGAGAAATCTCCATTGATAATTATACATATATATTTCATAGCTTGAAAACCATGAATTTCCAAACTCAATCAAAATCTGTTTTTAGAATGAAATATGAAAGATTAGATATCATATATGCCATGTTTGAAGTTTTAGAGTCCAATTGGTTCATATGAAAAAGTATATAAGGAAATTAGTTTTGATGTCTTTTGAAATTTCATAAAATTTGAGAGCTATAGTTTGTTTCATGCAAAATTGATTTCATATTCTTAATCCTTGCGAAAAACCAAAGAGATTCATATATTGTATGACATATATAGTTACAGAATTGAAAATAGGTCAAAAGACCCCCTGAAATCTGAAACATGGGAGTTCCAGCGGAGAAGATGAAGCGTCTGCTTCATCTCGCGCGCGCTATCGCGCGAGCGGCCCGCGCGAGCGACCCCTCGCGCGCAAGAGCTTTGCGTTCCCAGGCAGACAGAAAAGTTTATAAAGAAAATGAAAAATAGGCAGGTCGCGCGAGAGACCTTTCGCGCGAGCGACCCGCACGCGCGAGGTGGCTGATTTCAGGGAGAAAGAAAGGTCTTTAAAATAAAAAAATAAAAAAGAAAAATGGGCAGGTCGCGCGAGCGGCCCGCGTGCGCGACTTCTGGCAGTTTCTAGTTTTTGCCTATTTTGTGATAAGGGACTGTTTGGGATAAAATTTATATACTGTTAAAGCTCTGTTTGGGAAATTTACTAAGGCAGAATCCTATTTGATTATGTGTGGACAATTAAAATAATGAATTGTGACTTATCAATCCCCGTACGCACGTCGATTATATGATTCAATTAACTGCCTCATGTTTTAAAGTTTCATGACATACATGTGGTGTCAGTCGTACATGCATGGTGAGTGTGAATGTTGGTCAGTTTGGAAAAGAGTAATGGTCAATGTGGCATAGTGAGTGCAGTTGAGAATGTGATGTGGACACTCCCTGGTAAGTGAGTACCAAAGTGTGTTGTGATTGAGATTGCGGCGAGGGTGTCTTTGAAATGCGACGGTGGCAAAACTGGACACTCCCTGACGACCATGGTAGCGTCGAAGTGTGTGAAGCCGAACTTGGACATTCCCTGGCACTCACGGTAGTGCTAAAGTGTGGCCTACGGAAACTCTCTGATACCCGAGTCTGGATACTGCGTGAGGGTTCTTCCGGTATTTGCATGGCGGTTTAGGTATTCAAAGTGTAAGGCATTCGACACTCCCTAGTACCCCGGACCAAAGTGTGAGGCAAACTGGACATTCCCTGGCACCCCGTTGCTAAAGTGTGGCTACCTTAGTGTTTCAAAGATACCGGTGTGTGATGGTGGGTTGTTGGGTTTTGTCGAGAGAAAAGAGTCGGTAAGATGAGATGGTGCATTGTTCTCATACACGGTCACATATATGTGAATTTATCTCTGAAATAACATTGTAGTTGTTTTTCTAAAACGAACTCTTAATCTTAATTATAAACCTGTGGATTTAAATGAGAATTGGAAAATGGTAAATGAATATTTTTTACATTCACAGTTATGTTTTTAATACTCACCAGCTTCTTGAAGCTGACGACGTTGATGCGTCCTGGACATTCGTGTTCAGGCTTTTTAGGTTACGACTACGCTGAGCCTTATGACTATGCTAATTGAGAACGACGGCTTTTGGAAGAGAAACTGTTATCGTCATTGCATATTTTAAGATCTTACGCTTTAAGTTTACATGTTATGAACTGGTTTGTAATAAGGATGACTGTAATAGACATTAGTTAGTATTTTGTTTTAAGGCGGTCTGTGCCTTTAGAGACCCCGTGCTGTAATATGTAATAAGTTAGAAAAATATTTGTAAACTTTGATTGCACTACTCTGATTATTATATTATTGTTGTTCGACGTTTGGGACAGAATCGATCCTTCAAACTGTCGCGACCTACGGGTCTATAAAGGAAATTAAACGCTTTCCTTATTTATGCTACGTCGGGGCGTGACAGGATTTAGTGGTATCAGAGCCAGGTTATTATTTATCTCAAGATAGTTTAGCCAGGCTAGGGTTTACCAGTTTAGACCCGATTTCACGATTTGTTAGCTTAAGCTTTACACCCGATGTTACGACAGGGAGGATAGACTCAGAACCCAGACGCCTAAGATTATCTCTTTCCTGATTTAAGTTAGTACCTTTTTCAGGTATGGATCCAGGTCAGCCTCTTTTGTACCCGACGCTTTTGGAGGGCATTGGGTTACCATGAGAGCGATAGTACCAGCTTCTGCGATACTTTATTTTATCACTGTTGGGCAGCGTGCAGCTGCTACCGTCGAGCTAGATCTCTGGCTCCAGATTCACGTATTAGAGCTGGTCGACTTATCTCGTGCTCGCCTCGAGATTCTTTATTTTATCGAGATCCAGCGCTTAGTGCTCGTTGAGATGGTTCGCTTGGTTAACAGCGATACCTTCTATTTGCCTCTGGAGGTTCAGGTAGTGCAGGCTCACCTTGCACAGCTAGAGATGCCTCCACCTATCATCCCCGCTGTTGAGGGTGACGGTGACGTTGATGTTGTGCTCGCTCCTACTTCCGAGGACGCCAAGGAGGATGGCTTGGGTTGGGACAACTTCGCAGTCGACCTTGAGGAGGCACTTGCACTCGAGCCAGCCTTGCCTGAGGCAGATGCCCCTGGACCTCTTTCGTTGTTGACCTCTTACAGCTGTAATTTTGGGGCAGGCCCCTCTCATGTTCAACGACTTCATCAGGATGACTCGCTTGACCTTTTGATGGCTACCTACGGCGATGACTGACCGTTTAGATATCGCCTTGTATATATTGACTATTTTTGATTAGCAGCTCTATTCTCTTTTTGCAACTGTATTTACATGCATTCGAGTATAGGGAAATGACCCCATTTTTGTAACTTTTAACTCTTGCATGGATAATATGCGTCCTAACCTGTACAGATAGGGTAGGCGTTGATCTGATCATACATGCTTTTTGTATCAACTTGACAAGAAGTTATATATAATATACTCTTTTGAATGTTGTTGTCATCGCTTAAATTGCTTTACATTTATGCTTCATGTATGTTTCTCACCCTTTCATCACTATCATGCATAGAATGGCCGGGGGACTAAGGAGGAACAAGAATTTGATTGAGGGAGCACCTGAGGCTGCCGATCCTACGGGGATGTTCGAAGCTTTCGTCAGACGTCTCGAAAGGATTAGCAATCAGAATGATAACCGACGAGACCGCCAAACTACAGACAAACTACTGGAGAGAATCCGTGCGCTAATGCCCGAGCAGTTTGCGGGTACAGCAGAACCTTGGAAGGTCGAACAATGGTTAAGACAGATGGACCGCATGTTCGAAGCTGTCTAGTGCAACGAGATGGATAAGAGGAGATTGGCTACCTTCTAGTTGACCGATGCCGCCGCAGATTGGTGGGACTCGGTGATAGCCACTATCGGGAACACAGCTGCTATGGGGATGATTTGGACCGTATTCAAAGGAAGGTTTCTGGAAAAATATTTCCCGACTACAAAAAGGCACAGAAGAGAGAAAGAATTCATGGATTTGACTCAGGGGACTAAGTCGGTGCAAGAGTACACCACTCAGTTCGAGAGACTGTCTCGGTTTGCTCCTCATATGGTTGATACTGAGGAAAAGAAGATCCGTAAGTATAACCAAGGGCTGACACTGTAAATTTGTCGCCTGACACTCGGCCACCTAGATAAGTCTTTTGAAGGACTTGTTGGTTTGGCTACCGATCTGGAAGAAGATTCCAGAGTGAATCGAAAATAATTTGAATTTCGGCCGCCTCAGAGGGGTATTTTTGGAAATAGACTGCCAATGAATCGTACACAGGGGCAGAAGAGAAATTTCGATGGGAGCAAGAAGACCCAGGCTATTACCTATCCGACTTAACCCCGAGTAGGAGAAGGAAGTAGTAGTGGAAAATGCTTCAACTGTGGCAACCCTGGTCATTTGGCTCGAGACTGCAAGGCACCAAGGCGTGCTGCTCAGCCATGAATAGTCTGCTACAACTGTGGTGAACCAGGTCACATCAGCAGATTCTGCACTGCTCCTAAGCAGGTGACTTATGGTCAACAAGGTCAGACTCGCTTAAATGTTGTTATCCCTGATGCAGCGGGATATGATGGAACTGTGTACGAGGAAGGGAATTATGAAGAAGCTCAACCTGATCAGCAAGCAGTGGAAGGTACATTAACCCTATTTAACTCCCATGTTAAAGTGTTATTTGATAGGAGTGCTGCTCTTTCATTCATATCTGTTAATACTATTCGGAGACTGGGCATTTTACCTCATCGCTTAGAGAAAGCTTTGAAGGCTACTTCACCATTGGGAGCCGCAGTCAGACTAGGACACGTGTGCAAGGATTTTCCTTTACGGCTAGGAAACCGTGAAATCCTTGCAAGGCTGATTGTCCTATCGATGAAGGAGTTTGACATAATCCTAGGGATGGATTGGCTCTCTCATAATCAAGTGAAGTTGGATTGTGCGAGGAAGAGAATTACATTCTCGGACAATAAAAATCAACCCTTTGATTTTCAGTGTAACCCTTCAGGAGATATGTTCCTCACCAGATGTTTGGAAAACATCGAGGTCGTCAGTACAGAAGCGACAGCGTCGTCTATACCTGTAGTCAAGGACTTCAAAGAAGTATTTCAAGACATTTCTGGTTTACCGCCCGAGAGAAGTATAGAGTTCTATATTGAGCTTATACCGGGTACGACTCCGATCACCAAGATTCCCTACAGAATGGCGCCTACTGAACTATTGGAATTGAAGGAACAGGTTCAAGAGCTCGAGAACCTAGGTTTTGTACGTCCAAGTACATCACCATGGGGAGCACCAGTTTTATTTGTGAAGAAGAAGGATGGAACACTACGGATATGTATCGACTACAGAGAATTGAACCGTGTGACTATCAAGAACAAGTATCCCTTGCCTCGGATTGACGATTTGTTTGATCAACTACAAGGAGCTACGACATTTTCCAAGATAAACCTAAGGTCGGGATATCATCAGTTGAGGGTACGGAAGGAAGATATACCTAAGACTGCGTTCAGAACCCGATATGGTCATTATGAATTTTTGGTAATGCCGTTTGGAATGACGAATGCCCCGGCAGTGTTTATGGATCTGATGAACAGAGTGTTCAAGCCTTATTTGGATCAGTTTGTCATCGTCTTTATAGATGATATTTTGATCTATTCTAAGTCGGGAGGAGAACACGAGCAACACCTACGGATTACAATGCAGACGCTCAAGGATCATCAGTTGTATGCCAAGTTCAGTAAGTGTGAGTTCTGGTTGCAAGAAGTGAAATTTTTGGGACACAAGGTGTCATCTCAAGGAATTTCTATGGATTCATCCAAGACAGATGCTGTGTCGAACTAGGTTAGGCCAAGCAACCCTACCGAAGTTTGGAGTTTCCTTGGACTCGCAGGCTATTACAGAAGATTTGTTGAGGGATTTTCTAAAATAGCTGCACCATTGACTGGATTGACGAATAAGAATTTGAAGTTCGAGTGGGCAGAGAAGCATGAGCGTGCCTTTCTAGAGTTGAAAGAGAGACTCACTACTGCATCGGTACTAGCTATACCCAAGCCTGATGAGAAGTTCACTATCTTTAGTGACGCGTCATATCAAGGACTGGGGTGTGTACTTATGCAAGATGGCAGAGTTATCGCCTATGGATCCAAACAGCTGAAGCCGAATGAGTTAAACTATCCCATTCATGATTTGGAGTTGGCAGCAGTAGTATTTGCACTCAAGATTTGGAGACACTATCTCTACGGTGTGAAGTTTGATTTATTCTCCGATCACAAGAGCCTAAAATATTTGTTCACACAGAAAGAGTTGAACATGAGGCAGCGCAGATGAATGGAGCTGATCAAAGATTACGACTTCACGTTGGAATACCACCCTGGTAAAGCTAATGTGGTCGCTGATGCTTTGAGTCGGCAGACTCGTGAGACGATCGCCTCCTTAATGGTTAGAGAATGGCGAGCATTGGAGACGTTGGTGGAGTTCGATGTACAGAGTGCTGAAGAAGGAGGACAACTTTTCGGATGTCTTATCCTACAGCCTGTCCTTATCGACCGCATTATTGGAGCTCAGAAAAAGGATGAGAAGTTTCAGACATGGTTCGTGAAGATGTCAGAAAAAGACCCAACAGAATGGAAGGTGGGAGTCGATGGAGGGTATCGTTGCAAGAATAGATTATGTGTGCCAGATATTGGAGAGCTTAGAAAGAATATCCTGGAAGAAGCACATAAATCAAGGTATACGATTCACCCGGGAGGAACGAAATGTACAAGGATTTGAAGAGAAATTTCTGGTGGGAAGGTATGAAGAAGGATGTGTCCGAATTTGTATCCAAGTGTTTGACATGTCAACAAGTTAAGGCCGAACATCAGAGACCATCAGGATTGTTGCAACCGCTACCTATTCCTGGTTGGAAGTGGGAGCACATAACCATGGATTTTGTAGTGGAATTGCCCCGATCGCAACAGAATCATGATGCCATTTGGGTAATCGTGGATCGATTGACAAAATCTGCGCATTTCATTGCTTATAGTATGACTTACCCGGTAGAGAAGATGAGCTGAATGTACATACAACAAGTTGTGCGACTTCACGGTGCACCTGTGTCAATTGTGTCAGACCGTGATGCGCGTTTTACTTTTGGATTTTGGGAAAGTCTACAAGAAGCTATGGGAACTTCACTCAAGATGAGTACTGCTTAGGGATTGTGTTATTGATTTTGAAGAATCTAGGGAAACACACTTGTCGTTGGTTGAATTTGCCTATAACAACAGTTATCACACGAGTATCGGTATGGCTCCGTTCGAAGCATTGTACGGACGACCATATCGTTCTCCGTTGTGTTGGGAAGAGGTTGGGGACACAGAGTTGTTGGGACCAGATTTGGTTAGAGAAACCAACGAGAAGATTTCCTTGGTCAAGAAGAGGATGAGAACCGCTCAAAGCCGGTATAAGAGTTATGCTGATCGACGCCGGAAAGATTTGGAATTTAGTGTTGGAGATCACGTACTCCTTAAGGTTTCACCGACCCGAGGAGTAGTACGCTTTGGTCTTAAGAGAGGGAAATTAGCTCCGCGTTTCATCGGACCATTCGAGATTTTGGAACGTGTCGGGAAAGTGGCCTATCGACTGGCGCTACCACCAAAGATGTCTGGGGTTCACAACGTATTTCATGTGAGTATGCTGAGAAAGTACATACGAGATCCCTCGCATGTAGTTAGTTATGACGATATTGAGACAAGTCATAACGTTTCTTACATGGAAAGACCCATGAAGATTCTGGATCAGAGTATCAAGAAGCTGAGGAATAAAGATATTCCGTTGGTGAAGGTTCAGTGAAATCACCATGACGTGAACGAAGCCTCGTGGGAAGTTGAAGCTGAGATGAGGAAGAAGTACCCGGAGTTGTTTCATGACTAGTTAGTCTTGATTTCGGGGGCGAAATCCTGTTTAAGGGAGGGAGGGTGTAATAACCTGCATTTTCAATTATTGGCATTGTCATATTTAATATTCATTATCTACTTTTTATTTTAATTTCAATTTTTATGTGTAGAATTTATTTCTTGCTTGATTTCATAATTGGAATTCTTATTGGGGCCAAACTGTAATTTTACAAAATTGGTAATACCTGTGTTGAATTTCAAAGTCTGTATTTCAAAAACGGTGGAAATGCTTTCTTTTAATTCAAACTGTATTTTTAGAAAACTATAAAACCATTTCTTACGTTAAAATGAATTTCCTGTATTTTTATGACGAACACCGCGCCACGAAAATACCAGTTTACTTCTAAAACTGTCCACGCTGTGCTAAACTTCCACAGATTTTGGAAGTGATGTAAAGTTTGATTAGACTTGTGCTTTATTGCCATTTATGGAAACAAATGATTGACTTAAGCCTTGTTTGGTTGTGCTCCTACATTGTGTATTAGTTTATGCCATAAGCTTGATTTCCCAAACACTTTCTTGTTGGCCCCTATAAACGTACACTTGACCCTTAATATATCTGGAGAGTCCTTTAAACTTGTATATATGAAGATTTATATACATATACGGATACATGGTCATTAATAAATTTGAAAAAAAAATTTAATTTGTTGAGTATCAAACTATGGACTTGGAGCCCAAGTTCCTGAGTTTGATCTCTATATATATGCAACGTTTATACATTCTTCACTACTCTTTGAACACTGAAAGAAAATGGAGAGCTGCAGAGAGTTTAGTTACATAACTCTAGAGAAAGAAAGCTCTACAAACCCCATAACCAAAGCTTGGGTTTGGATTATTATTTTGCTATTTCCTTCTCAACATCCTTGCAATCATCTATAGCAGTGAGTATTTCTAACTCACTTGACTTGTAATACATAGTCCACTTTCTGATTATATAGCTTGTTTGAGAAATCTCCATTGATAATTATACGTATATATTTCATAGCTTGAAAACCATGAATTTCCAAACTCAATCAAAATCTATTTTTAGAATGAAATATGAAAGATTAGATATCATATATGCCATGTTTGAAGTTTTAGAGTCCAATTGGTTCATATGAAAAAGTATATAAGGAAATTAGTTTTGATGTCTTTTGAAATTTCATAAAATTTGAGAGCTAAAGTTTGTTTCATGTAAAATTGATTTCATATTCTTAATCCTTGCGAAAAACCAAAGAGATTCATATATTGTATGACACATATAGTTGCAGAATTGAAAATGGGTCAAAAACCCCCTGAAATCTGAAATAGGGGAGTTCCAGCGAAGAAGATGAAGCCTCTGCTTCATCTCGCGAGCGCGATCGCGCGAGGTGGCTGATTTCAGGCAGAAAGAAAGGTCTTTAAAATAAATAAAAAGAAAAAAAGAAAAATAGGCAGGTCGCGCGAGCGGCCGGCGCACGCGACTTCTGGCAGTTTCTAGTTTTTGCCTGTTTTGTGATAAGGGACTGTTTGGGATAAAATTTATATACTGTTAAAGCTCTGTTTGGGAAATTTACTAAGGAAGAATCCTATTTGATTATGTGTGGACGATTAAAATAATGAATTGTGACTTATCAATCCCCGTACGCACGTCGATTATATGATTCAGTTAATTGCCTCATGTTTTAAAGTTTCATGACATACATGTGGTGTCAGTCGTACATGCATAGTGAGTGTGAATGTTGGTCAGTTTGGAAAAGAGTAATGGTCAATGTGGCATAGTGAGTCCAGTTGAGAATGTGATGTGGACACTCCCTGGTAAGTGAGTACCAAAGTGTGTTGTGATTGAGATTGCGGCGAAGGTGTCTTTGAAATGTGACGGTAGCAAAACTGGACACTCCCTGACGACCATGGTAGCGTCAAAGTGTGTGAAGCCGAACTTGGACATTCCCTGGCACCCATGGTAGTGCTAAAGTGTGGCCTACGGACACTCCCTGATACCCGAGTCTGGATACTGCGTGAGGGTTTCTCCGGTATTTGCATGGCGGTTTAGGTATTCAAAGTGTGAGGCATTGGACAATCCCTGGTACCCCGGACCAAAGTGTGAGGCAAACTGGACATTCCCTGGCACCCCGTTGCTATAGTGTGGCTACCTTAGTGTTTCAAAGATACCGGTGTGTGATGGTGGGTTGTTGGGTTTTGTCGAGAGAAAAGAGTCGGTAAGATGAGATGGTGCATTATTCTCATACACGGTCACATATATGTGAATTTATCTCTCAAATAACATTGTAGTTGTTTTTCTAAAACGAACTCTTTATCTTAATTATAAACCTGTGGATTTAAATGAGAATTGGAAAATGGTAAATGAATATGTTTTACATTCACAGTTATGTTTTTAATACTCACCAGCTTCTTGAAGCTGACGACGTTGATGCGCCTTGGACATTCGTGTTCAGGCTTTTCAAGTTACGACTACGCTGAGCCTTATGACTATGCTAATTGAGAACGGAGGCTTTTGGAAGAGAAACTGTTATCGTCATTGCATATTTTAAGATCTTACGCTTTAAGTTTACATGTTATGAACTGGTTTGTAATAAGGATGACTGTAATAGACATTAGTTAGTATTTTGTTTTAAGGCGGTCTGTGCCTTTAGAGACCCCGTGCTGTAATATGTAATAAGTTAGAAAAATATTTGTAAGCTTTGATTGCACTAGTCTGATTATTATATTATTGTTGTTCGACGTTTGGGACGGAATCGATCCTTCACACTGTCGCGACCTACGGGTCGATAAAAGAAATTAAACGCTTTCCTTATTTATGCTACGTTGGGGCGTGACAGCGTCTGCGGCGGCAATGGCTGAGCCGAGTCAGTTGGACCGGAGGTGGAAGCCGTCGTTCAGGTGATCTCGAAGCCGGAGCTAGTGCTGCGGTTGATCTCGGTGGTGGTGGATGTGGAGTTGAAGATCATGCTTTGGAGGTCGTCGGTGAGGTCTTCCGGCAATGGCTCCATTGTCAGACTGTGTGTTTGAGAGAGAGATTTTGTTTACGTTTTGAGTTTGAAGGTTAGAAAAAAAAAAATTGTGAGAAATTTGTTTAGAAACACTCCCCAAATTTTATTTTTTTTTGGTGAGAAATTTGTTTAGAAGTGAGAATTTCTCACCACTATAGATTTGTTTCTTACTTATGATCAGTGAAGCCTTTGAAAGTGAGAAATTTCTCACTTATGGTCTATGATATATTTTTGGTGAGAAATTTCTCATCAAATATATTAAAAAAGGTCAGAAATTTCTCACTATAATACATAAAAATTCTTTGTTAATTCTCTCCTATGTAAATAGTGTTTTATAGTGTAATATCATATATGGTAAACACATTAGTTTTGCAAACAAATCCTAAAACAGTAAATGACATCAAGAGTTTCACACCCATTGATTAATTAGATTTCAAACGGTGATTTAGGCACCCCTTGACTTTGGCCTAGCAGTATACTGTGGCCTGTGGGCATCCTTTCAAAGTATATTTTCAACATCAAATAGAGATTATAACCTCTTGGAATATAAACATCAAACTCATCATCAAGAGCCTCCAAGATTGTTGGAGAGACTTATTTTCATTTGAACATAACTTCAAGGATACCTTGGAGGTATTGAAGTTATAATCATCATCTATCAAACATGTTTTTGAGGTTAAGAGCTACTATCCATAAGGATTCACTCACCTCAAACTTCATGTCATCACTTAGATGATGATGAACTAGTAAGTAATCAAAGAAAAACCAAGAAGAAATGGGGGAAGAAGAGATGAACACATATATAAACCAGCAAGTAAATAGCAATCAATAGATGATAATCAATGTGATTTTGGACTTGTAGCTTGGTGTTTCTCTCATAGATTTTGACATTTGGATATGGAAGTAGCTTCCTATCTCATGAATGCTCAAGAATGAAGGTTGGGGTGGACTTTGAATGTGAAGTATATAGAAGAATAATGGAAGAAATAAGATTAAAACTCACTTTCTTATGGAAAATCAATGGGAGAAGCTCCCTTTCTCTCTTCTAAACCTATCTCTATCTCTCTTATTCTCTACAACTTTTCAAGCTTTGCACTTACCCCCCCCCCCCCAAAATGAAGAGCAATGGGGGGTTTAAATAGGCCAATTTGGGGTGGTTTTGGGGTTTTAGACGTACTCCCATTGGTCCCAAACAACTGTGAACACAAAACTATGTCGTTTTGGCCTTCAATTAATCAAATTGGACCCCCAAAAAAATTACAAAAATAGACTATGCGAGGGTTGAGTGCTGCGGCGGCACTGGGCCTCTGCCGCGGCAGCAGTGGGCCAGTGCCGCGGTAGCACTGCTCCTCAGACGCCCAGAAATTTACGTTTAGGCCCCAGAGGTTCCGGTATTCGCGAAAAGGCCCTATTTCGTCCGAAATTCACAGAAAACGCATACGAACTCCAAATTGAGATTGTGATATACCGTTGGAAAGGTAATGGAGTCTATTTTACATAAAAAAAATAGTTCAGAGATAGGTCACTCTGAAAAGTTTTGCGGTATTTGCGATAAAAGCCGATTTGATCGCCTTTTTTGCCTTCGGAAATTCATAATAAACTCGTTTTAAATCCAAAAATTATGTGTGATATACCGTTGGATAGCTATTGACCTCTAGTATCCATGAAAAATGTTTGAAAATTGTTACGGTTCTCCATTTTCAAAGTCAATTTTTTGTCAAACTGGTCAAACCTGGGATTTTTCGGAAGTTCTGGAAACCTCTGGGAGCTCCCAAGAGCTGATGTTTTCGCTTGATTTTCTTTTAAAACTTATTTTAATACTTTCCACGTGATCTAGAATGATTTCGGAGAATTTGGACGATTTTGGTCAAACTTGGTCAAACTTGGTCAAACATTGGTCAAACTGGTCAACGGGGACTTTCCGGGACCTTTCGGGTCTTCCGGGGGTCTCTGGGAGCTGACGATTTCATCTGACTTTACTTAAAAACTCATTTTTTTTACTTTTCTTACGACATAGCATGTTTCCAGAACTTTTGGACCAAATTTGGGAGTTTTCGGGCTTTCAGGGGCATTTTGGTCATTCTAAGCATTTTGAGAAATAGAACCAACTTCCAGGAGTCCATTTGAGTCCTTTTTCGATCATTATGAACCACCAAGCTATGGGTCTCCTAAATCTGATAGCCGACAAAATGGGGTGTCTACAGTTTGCCCCTCTTTGGCATGAACTTGCGAGGCAACGGATGTCGCAAGCGAGTGCCAAAGCTTTGAAGAGACAGGTCTTTTGGAGGCTATAGATTTAGGATAAAAACGTTGCAAAAGATGCAATGATGAAAAAAAGATGCTGAGGTCAGTGCTGGTCGTGCTCTGCGTGAGCTGCCTACGTATCCCAAGGAGAATCAGACCAGGACGTAGTTCAGGGCATAAAGGAGCAAATCACACATGCACAACGAGACAGGTAGATGCTACGCTATGAGGATGATATGTAATGCATGGATGTGATATGAATTGTGTCATGAGTCCTATCATGCCTGGTGTTCTGATCCTAGTATGAGCTGGTGCTGTGGGGTGTACCACTCCGAGTGGACTTGTGCTGTGCTAGTGTTTCTAACTGTGATGCAGTTATTGACCCGAATAGGGATACCAAGGTGTGAAGACCCTGAGTCTTGGAGCAAACTTTTGAATTTCGGAAAGTGTGCTTCGCAAGAGAATGTAATCAAACATGGGGTCCCAGAGGACGTTAATCAATGATGAAGTTTAACAGATAACCGATGGACATGGAAATCCTGGACACAGAAATCCTAAGAATTCAAGTGATGAAAACCAGAGATGTCACGCGACGGACACGGAAGCACCGTTAATGGACATGGAAGCCCAAGATTTTGAACGAGAATGATGAACACAACATATTTCGAATGGGAGTGATGATAAACTAATGATGATTAATGAACTGACGATGTATGAATCGAGATGACGAGTCGACAGTGAACTACTGTGACTGTCATGATTGAACTGACGATGTACTAATCGCGATGACGAGTCGACAGTGAACTACTGTGACTGTCATGATTGAACTGACGATGTACTAGTCGAGATGACGAGTCGACAGTGAACTACTGTGACTGTCATGATTGAACTGACGATGTACTAATCGCGATGACGAGTCGACAGTGAACTACTGTGACTGTCATGATTGAACTGACGATGTACTAATCGAGATGACGAGTCGACAGTGAACTATTGTGACTGTCATGATTGAACTGACGATGTACTAATCGAGATGACGAGTCGATATGAACTACTGTGGCTGTCATGATTGAACTGACGATGTACTAATCGAGATGACGAGTCGACAGTGAACTACTGTGACTGTCATGATTGAACTGAAGATTAGACTAACCTTGATTTAGAAGAACTGACGAATTGATATGCCTACTGGGGATTAAATTGAATTTGCTGGGGGGTAAAACGACTCTGCTAGGGATGAAGGTGGTTTCTTCTATGGTCTTGACTGAGATGCACCATATTCGTTTAGGACACTTTTCTGGAGATGAACCAGCTTTGTTGGGAAAGACTTTGTTGGGGATGAGAAGATTTGACTGGGGAACGAATGGTTGCACTGCAAATAGAGTAGTTCAGCAGCGGATGAAGAACATTTGTGACATGATTTCGGGTTGGCTGTTGAGGAGCTGGTACAAGATAGCCAGTGGATCTTGTGAATTGATTTTGTAAAGGCAAGTGAATGTGATTGGAGGGGTGTCACCAATGCTGGAGGTTCTTGGGACTCATATCATGTTGTAGACTTGACAAGTGCAGTAATGGTGTTTGGAATTTCTGCCTGTATCCACAAGTTTTATGATTGGTAATCACTTTAAACCCACACATTTGAGACCATTAGGACAAATGGACTTGACAGCAACAACGATGACAAGGAAAATTGGATTGGTCTGTATGAACCTTGAACTCTGATACAGTTTCAATTAGATTATTACTGACTCAACCAAACAAGGATTGACTTGACAGAAAAGAAGGATGGCTCAAATTAGCATAATTCAATGTGTCTTTGTCATAAGCGATGTACCGCTCATCTTTATGTTCACTCCTCATCTTAATATGATAGCACTTTGCCGATAAATCTGGTTTTTGAAAATGCTTCCCGATTGATCTAATCAATTCTTTGTTTTTCCCAAGAAGTGCTTGGAATTAGTGCCTTAGCTTTTAGAATAAAAGATGCTCAAATTTTTTTTTTTAAAGCAACTTGGTGACTTGAAAACTCGCCCTTGGTATGAAGGGATCGTGTTAGGCAAACGGAGTTTGCCCCTAGTTTGAGGCGTACAAAGTGGGATTCATAAACAAACGAGGTGGGTGACCGAAGTTTGCCCCTAGTTTGGAATGATGGTTTGTTGGAGGTTTTGGGCAAACGAGGTAGGTGACCGAAGTTTGCCCCTTGTATGAAGGGTAGATAGTAAAAGTCAGGCAAACGAGGCAGGTAGCCGAAGTTTACCCCTAGTGTGGAAGGTGATTTTCTGGCTTGAGGCATGGACCGTGACTTTAATCTCTCAAATGCTCATAACTTTTGCCTAGGCACCAGTGAGGTGACCTAGCGAGCTGTTTTCTCTCTTTCGTTATTGCTCACCCTGGATTTAACTCTAATTTTTGCCTAGGCGTCCTTTCGGATTTTCGTCCTAGCGAGCCATCCTTCTTTTCTTTTTGAAAGTCTGCCTACGTACCCCCTAGCGGGGATCAGGTCCAACGTAGTTCGGGCCAAAGTCTTGAAATAAAGGGGGGTTGATTATGATGGTGTCGACCGAACCAATGCGGTTGCCTATGTATCCCCGAGTAGGAATCAGGTCGAGCGTAGTCCAAGGCAAGGCTTGAAATAAGGGGTTTGAGGTATGAGGGTTTTTCAAACCAATCGTCAAAGAAGTTCAAACTTGAGCCACTTGTGGTAGCTTTGAATAAAAGGATTCAGTTTCAATCTCCCTTTCTTTTCTTTTTCTTTTTCTTTTTGTTTTGTTTTGAGGATTGATCATTTTCACTTTCGCCTAGCCAGTCAATTTTTCTTTTTAATGTAGTCGATTCTTGTGAGATCTTTCAATCGCAATCTCAGAATTCCAGAATGTGCATGTCAGCTCTCGAAATTTATTTGTGGTCATTCCTTGTCTTTTGAAATGTGATCTTGGCACGTTCTTAAGATGTATCTTGAAGCGTATGATTCTCTCATTTGTTTCATCAAAATTTTCTCCAACATTTCGACTGGCTAGGGTCAAATTTTGGAAATCAACACCTTTTTCAGCTCTAACTTTTGCCTAGGTGCGCTTTCGGGTTTTCAACCTAGCGAGCTTTTTCTTTTCTTTTCTTTTTTTTTGAAGGGGGAAGAAACTCATTGGAATGTTTGGCTACCAACAATGACTAAGTCTGCATTTGACAGGTTTGTATGGCTCTTGATTGGACTGGGCTCAAGGCTTTAAAATGGTGGAAAAGGGTGTTGGGCAAGCCCCAAATTAGTTCCAAGTATGTCTTTTCGATATTTGAGCAAAAGCATCCTTGAATTCTTAAAGTAAGACTATTCAATTCTCAGCTCTTCATCGGTGCCATCGCAAAATTGACTTTGACCTTTTCACGGTTCTTTTTTTTTGTTTGATGCAAAAATTTATTAGCAGAGTAATATCCATAGTAATTTGAAAAGTGACATTTTCAGTTCAGCGATTCATGCACTTATGATTACACACATCAGATTAGGCAAAAATGAGATTTCATTTCATCTCAAGAGAATGATTTCATTACTCGATACAGACTCACAACAACTCGATGACAGACAGACTCGACCACAGGATCAAACTTGAAATAGACTCAAAATATAGAACATACTCGACTTGGTCTCAAATGGAGTGTCTTTGTGACCCATTTATTATTCTTATTCTATTTTTTTCTTTTTAGCAGAAGTTCCAGACACCATCACTTTACTGCACAGCTTCAACACTCATTGGCATCATCAAAGGGATCACTCGAGCGATTGATCCAAGCCAAGATAGTGGATAGGATTAGGATGGGATACATCCTCTATGAGGTTCTGAATGTCATGGTGGAGGCGGATGCATTGATCGGTGGCATGGCCTAGATTTTGGTGGTAAGCACATCGTAGGTTCATGTTGTAGTGGGAGGGTATGGGATCCGGTAGCGGCTTGTGAGGGAGGAGCTGTAGGTGGCCCTTTCTAAGTAGGTAGTCCAAGGCTGTGGAAAGGGGAACATCAAGTTTGGAGAATTTGCGAGGGCCTTTTGGGCGATTTGGTGGAATGGACTGGTATGGACGAAGGGTGCAGGCCATTGATTGGTTGCTAAGTCCATTGATATCCGGGGAGTCCAGGGAGTAGTTAGGTCTCTTGGACTGGTGTTGGGGTTCATCCTTTTTGAACTTTCCTTCTCTGATGGCATCCTCTATTCTGGTGCCTATTTCAAATAGCTCTTCGAATGTGGAGATGGATTGGTAGAATAGCTTGTCATGATATACTGGTTGCATGTTCTTGACCAGCATACGTACTTGCTATTTCTCAACAGGTCTGTGGATCATTTGAGCCACTTTATTCCTCCATCTGCTCAAGAACGCAGTGAAGGACTCATTGTAGTTCTGCCTGGTAGTCTCTAGATCCCGGATGGTGATATCAAACTCTTGGTTGTAAGAGTAGTGATCAATAAAAGTTCTAGCAACATCTTCCCAAACTCGGGTCTTGGAGGCTTCAAGGGTTAGGAACCAGGATAGTGCGGCATTCTTAAGGGTTTGCGGGAATAGCATCGCAATGTGCTCATGAGTGTAGCCCATCGATTGGAAGATGCTCATGCACAACTTGATGTGACTTTTTTAATTCCCTGTTCCATTAAAACGGTCAATTTCAGGCATTTTGAAGTTCTCGGGCAGCCTTAGCTTGATGGGCTCAAAGAGGCCTTCCAGGTCTAACATGTAATCATCAACCCCTTTGCTCTTCCTCAACACACTTTCAAGCTTGTCAACTTTATCCATCTTTTTTTGAAGCTTTTTCTCATATACAGGTGGCGGGACCCCTTGAAACCAGTCTTCTTCCCCATTATTCTCGGGAGGTGGTCCAAACCCAGGCGGTGGTGGTGGTATGAACCCTGGTTGTGGTGGGAAACCAGGTGGGTACTGTGGCTGCTGTTGTTTCAATTCTTCCATGAAACTCAAAACTTGGGCCAGGCGATCAGATTGCTGGCTTATGGTTGTTCCCAACACAGTGACCTTATTTTCCAATTCTTCTTGATTCATGCTGAAGTAACTTGGTGGACAGATCTTGACCAAACGACTGTTCGAACTTTTGACCCAAGACGAGGATCCTAGCTGCTGACTCCGGGAATCTATACTGACCTGACATATTTTGAGAGGACTAGATCAGATTTTGACAGTGATGGCTTTAGACAGACAAAGACAGTGATGTTTAACAAACGTGGACTGACTTGTGTAAGAATGGTCGAGATAGTGCGCGCAGATTAATGGGATCGGTGTATGCAAATGAGACAAGCATGCGGATGTAAGTCCTAATCTATATGATGCTCCTATTTCTAACAGATAGCAGTTAAGCAAATAAGGTCCTAACCATATAGAGTGTGCCAACTTTACTTTCCAGTATGATCACCAAGGGATAACAGGGGTTTCTAAGTTTTTATGCAGGCTTCTAGGAGAGACTGGACATTTCTGGTTGATTTGGATAGAGTTTCTGGGAGAAATTGGTTAGTATAGGTTATATCTAGGACATCTGGACAGAGTTTCTAGGAGAAATTGGTTAATATGATTATATCTGGGATATTTGGACAGAGTTTCTGGGAGAAACTGGTTATATCTGGGATATCTGGACAGAGTTTCTGGGAGAAATGGGTTAATACGGTTATATCTAGAATATTTGGGCAGAGTTTCTGGGAGAGATGGGTTATTTCTGGGATATCTGGACAGAGTTTCTGGGAGAAACTGGTTATATCTGGATATCTGGACAGAGTTTCTGGGAGAAACTAGTTAACGTGTGGTGATAGTGATCATACTGTCTAGCAGGTTTTCATACTCCCATGTCTTAGGACCGATAAACAAGGTTTGCGGTGTATATCTTTGTGAGCATGGAGCAGACATCCTTGTCATGGTGCCTAGGCAGGTCAACTCCATGTGATCACATGTGAGTGATTGCCTTAGGGATCATAAGAAAGAGGTTCTGTTCTATGCCACATAAGCGTCTACACCGCTCAGGTAATCCCATCAGGGCATACAGCAGTTATATCATATTGTCCTATCTGAAAAGATAAATGAACAGCCCTATGAAAGGTTCTACAGGAATCTATATGCAAAGGCTGGGTTTAGTCAAAGAGGGTCCGTTGACGAGAGTTCCAATATACCGTCAGAGAGACAGTACGGAAGTGTTTACTCTTTTTGATATACCTTGGAAGGTACAGTATCAACGGTGACTTATGCCTTGACACAGCAAGACCTGAACAATGTCAACGCCGCATTTCAGACACAGTCGAGGGGGAAAATGCGAAGTGCAATGCGGTGAACCAGACACAGTAAAAAGATGATTTTAAGGATGCTTCTTATGAGTCAAACCTCTGTATTATTTTGTTTTGAAAATAAATATCCCCAGCAGAGTCGCCAGATTGTGGATACCGGGATTCCACCTCTTGTTTTTGCTTTGTTTGTTTGAAATTGATTTGGATTAAAGAAAAGGAAAGATCTGTTGAAAACAGATACAGAGTCGCCACTTGGTCTTTAAGGAACCAAGAAACCTAATTTGACTCACCCAAATGGATAAAGGGCACCGGCCCTTCATAACCAAAGAACTTGGTTCGGGGTTTTGGTACAAGAGAGGAAGGAGCCTTTGTCGCGACTAAAACACCCTCAACTCGCCCCGTCTCTCGACGGGCCTCAATTAGCATCCAAATAATCATCTTATACTATGTATGGTTCGACAATTAATACTATGATAGTATAATACATCACATAAGAAAATTTGAAATGGAAGATTAAAAGATAAGATATCATTCATAAGATCTAAGTCAAATATCATACAATGTAAAGTGAAATATCACACAAATAAACCTAGAAAAAATCGTCTAATCATGTATCAAATAATCAAGACTTCCTAATCTAAAGGGGGGACATGAATTGTTCTTGAAACAAATAAATCAAAAGGATCAAAGTATGCTTAGTAAGCTAGAATGATGCATGCTAATCTTTGGGAAAAGAAGATCTCTCAATCCCCGGGACGGATGAGAAAGGATGATTAGATCGAGGGGAAGCATGAACGTGTGATCATGATCATTCCTTATAATCTTCTTAGATTAGGAGTTACAAAAACCCCAAATCTTTGCATGGATGCAATGCATGTATCTAGAATGTGTAAAGGTTGTAGTGTGCTTTGTGTTCATGGATTCCTAGAATGACTTAGAAGTCTAGAATATGTATGAATGTATGAAGGAAATCATCATGGGATATATACAAATGTAGTATGAACTACTTCCTAAGACATGAGCTAATTTGGAGTGCATGTAGGCATCCAATCAAAGAATGAAAGTTAAAATGTGCTTGCTGTGAATAGTGGACAGAACAGTAACATGATCTTTTGGAAATTGAAAAGAGGGGATAGAAATGTTTTCAATGCATGATTTTTTATGGAGATATTCCTTATTGTGTCTAGAACACAACCCAAAAAGCCAATATTTAATAACTATCACATATTGATAGAAATCATATAAACAATAGAGGTCACTCAGAAACAGAGTCCGTACTGTCGACTGAAATGTTGTAAAATCTTAGAAAATGAAAACAAATGATCTAGAAGCCCATTTTATACAGAAAGTTCCCTAAGACTTTGAAGTTTAAGGAAAAAATAAGTTAGGGCCACCCCTTTTGGAAATGTGTTCTGAAAAAGAAGTTCGAAGTGGACCTAGCTGCTGTGACAGCAAAAACAGAATGTCTGGAAGGAATGTTTGGGTCCAAATGGACCATTTCCAAGTATTTCCAAGTCAAACCAAAATTCATGGGTGTTCTCTAATGAGTTAGGAAGACTTTCCAAGTGGCCTTGCATCCATACATTGAGTATTGAGTTCTAGAGAAATCTTTGAACTCAGATCACTCACTGTTTTGACTCACTGTTTTGAAGATTTTGGGAAAAACTTAAGTTTTCTTTCTTGAAATCAAAATGAGAGAGATTGAGAGGGGTTTTGAAATAGAGGTTTTGAAAGTATATTTTCAACATCAAATAGAGATTCTAACCTCTTGGAATGTCAACATCAAACTCATCATCAAGAGCCTCCAAGATTGTTGGAGAGATTTATTTTCATTTGAACATAACTTCAAGGATACCTTGGAGGTATTGAAGTTATAATCATCATCTATCAAACATGTTTTTGAAGTTAAGAGCTACTATCCATAAGGATTCACTCACCTCAAACTTCATGTCATCACTTAGATGATGATGAACTAGTAAGTAATCAAAGAAAAACCAAGAAGAAATGGGGGAAGAAGAGATGAACACATATATAAACAAGCAAGTAAATAGCAATCAATAGATGATAATCAATGTGATTTTGGACTTGTAGCTTGGTGTTTCTCTCATAGATTTTGACATTTGGATATGGAAGTAGCTTCCTATCTCATGAATGCTCAAGAATGAAGGTTGGGGTGGACTTTGAATGTGAAGTATATAGAAGAATAATGGAAGAAAACAAGATTAAAACTCACTTTCTTATGGAAAATCAATGGGAGAATCTCCCTTTCTCTCTTCTAAACCTATCTCTATCTCTATCTCTCTTATTCTCTACAACTTTTCAAGCTTTGCACTTGCCCCCCCCCCCCAAAAATGAAGAGCAATGGGGGGTTTAAATAGGCCAATTTGAGGTGTTTTTGGGGTTTTAGACGTACTCCCATTGGTCCCAAACAACTGTGAACACAAAACTATGTCGTTTTGGCTTTCAATTAATCAAATTGGACCCCCAAAAAAATTACAAAAATAGAATCTGCGAGGGTTGAGTGCCGCGGCGGCAGTGGGCCAGTGCCGCGGCGGCACTGCTCCTCAGACGCCCAAAAATTTACGTTTAGGCCCCCAGAGGTTCCGGTATTCGCGAAAAGGCCCTATTTCGTCCAAAATTCACAGAAAACGCATACGAACTCCAAATTGAGGTTGTGATATACCGTTGGAAAGGTAATGGAGTCTATTTTACATAAAAAAAAATAGTTCGGAGATAGGTCACTTTGAAAAGTTTTGCTGTATTTGCGATAAAAGCCGATTTGATCGCCTTTTTCGCCTTCGGAAATTCATAATAACTCGTTTTAAATCCAAATATTATGTATGATATACCGTTGGATAGCTATTGACCTCTAGTATCCATGAAAAATGTTTGAAAATTATTACGATGCTCCATTTTCAAAGTCAAATTTTGGTCAAACTGGTCAAACCTGGGATTCTTCAGAAGTTCTGGAAACCTCTGGGAGCTCCCAAGAGCTGATGTTTTCGCTCGATTTTCTTTTAAAACTCATTTTAATACTTTCCACGTGATCTAGAATGATTCTGGCAAATTTGGACGATTTCGGTCAAACTTGGTCAAACCTAGTCAAACTGGTCAACGGAGACTTTCCGGGAACTTTCGGGTCTTCCGGGGGTCTCTGGGAGCTGACGATTTCATCTGACTTTACTTAAAAACTCATTTTTTTTACTTTTCTTACAACATAGCATGTTTCCAGAACTTTTGGACCAAATTTGGGAGTTTTCGGGCTTTCAGGGGCATTTTGGTCATTCTGAGCATTTTGAGAAATAGAACCAACTTCCAGGAGTCCTTTTGAATCCTTTTTCGATCATTGTGAACCACCAAGCTATGGGTCTCCTAAATCTGATAGCCGACAAAATGGGGTGTCTACACATTGAAGATTACTTCAATAGGGTAATTTCTGTTGTCAACCAATTAAGGATAAATGGTGAAATGATTGAAGATCAAAGAGTAGTTGAAAAGATACTAGGAAGCTTAACCCGTAAATTTGATGTAATTGCTACGATTGAAGAATCAAAAGACTTGTCTTCTTTGTCGTTGGAGAGTTTATTGGGATCACTTCAATCTCATGAACTTCGCATGAATCAATATGATTCTTCTTTTGAGCAAGCTTTCCATACTCAAGTCTCTCTAAAAGGAGGTTTTGGAGGTAGAAGAGGAAGAGGTTCTCCTCGAGGAAGAGGTTCTCCTCGTGGAAGAGGAAGGAATAATGGAGGAAGAGGTAATGATGGAGGACAACAAGATAGTGAGACGATTTCTTCAAGCAGGGGAAGAGGTCATGGTGGAGGACAGCAAGATGGTGAGACTTTATCTTGTCACAGAGGAAGAGGGAGAGGATGGTCTTCTTTGAAAAACACCCAATGCCATTATTGTCAAAAGTTTGGACATATCAAGAAGTATTGTAGGAAAAGAATTACAGATGAAGAGAAAAATAATTCCAACTTTATGCATGAAAAAGATCAAAACAAAGAAGACGATTCTTTGTTTCTCACATATGCTGAACAAGAGGCTCTTTTTGAGGAGGTTTGGTATGTTGAAGTAATCATATGACTGGAAACAAGAAGGCATTTGTGGAGCTAGATCAATCTACTCAAAGTGAAGTTCGAACAGGTGATGATAAAAGGCTTTCGGCAAAGGGTAGTGGTATTGTTCTTGTTCACACAAAGAAAGGGGTAAAGCGTATTTCTAATGTCCTTTATGTTCCAGGCCTCAAGCACAATTTATTGAGTGTTGGACAACTTTTATTGAAGGGTTATGAAGTTAATTTCAGGAAGGACTTATGTGAAATCAAAGACAAGAACGGTGCTCTCATTACTAAGGTAAGCATGACTCAAAGCAAGATGTTTCCATTGAAATTCCAAAATCAGATTGGTTCTTGTTTTAACACTTTTATCAAGGACAAATCTTGGTTATGGAATTTTCGGTTTGGGCATTTGAGTTTCAAAACTCTCTCTTCAATGAGTAAGAAGAATATAGTGAATGTCTTGCCTAGTGTTGATCTGCAAGAGAAAATTTGTGAAGGGTGTATTCTTGGGAAGCATCACAGAAATTCTTTTCCGATTGGGAAAGCAAGGAGAGCAACGAAACCACTCGAGTTAATACATTCAGATCTTTGCGGGCCAATGAACGTCACTTCAGTTGGAGGTAATCGTTATTTTCTCACTTTTATCGATGATTACAGTAGGAAAACTTGGGTTTATTTTCTTAAACAAAAATCTGAAGTGTTTGAGCATTTCAAAAACTTTAAGGTTTTGGTTGAAAAGCAAAGTGGTTATATGGTTAAAACTTTGCGTACCGATCGGGGTGGTGAATATCTTGATGGTGAATTTGAAGCTTTTCTCAAAGGAAATGGCATCCAACATCAGTTTACTGTTCGGTATACTCCTCAACAAAATGGGGTTTCCGAAAGGAAAAATCGAACAATTGTAGAGTTGGCTAGAAGTATGTTAAAAGCCAAGAGAGTTCCTACTCTTTTTTGGGTTGAGGCCGTGGCATGTGCTGTTTATCTTTTGAATCACGCCTCATCCAAAAGTATGGAAAACTTAACTCTATAGAAGCATGGAGTGGACACAAACCAAGTGTTGAACATTTGAAAATTTTCGAAAGTGTTGCTTATTCATATGTTCCGGATGAAAAAAGGAAGAAGTTGGATGACAAATCGGATAAATGCATTTTAATTGGGTATAGTGAGAGTTCAAAGGGATACAAGTTGTATAATCCCATCACCAAGAAACTTATTGTTAGTAAGGATGTAAAGTTCGATGAAGAAGAATATTGGAATTGGGATGGAGATGACAAACATGAAAATTTGGGTTGTGTTGAGTTGGAAGAAGAATCTGATGAGCAAATCACTGAGGTTGAAAGGAATGAAGAAGTTGTCACTCCTCCAACTTCTCCACTTCCTACTCATCCTTCTCCGTCGTCATCATTGTCAAGTTCAAATGAAATCCCCAGGAAGACAAAAAGCATAAGAGAGCTCTATGAATCTACCAGTAATATCTTAGAAGAAGACTTGGCTAATTTTGCTTTTTTTGCTGATGCAGACCCAATCAGTTATGAGGAAGCTTTTAAAGAAGAGAAGTGGAAGCTAGCTATGGATCAGGAAATTGATTCAATACATAAAAATCATACTTGGGAGCTTGTGGAACTTCCAAATGGAAAAAAGCCAATTGATGTGAAGTGGATATACAAGACAAAGCTGAATGAAAATGGGGAGATTGATAAATTTAAAGCTCGGCTTGTTGTGAAAGGATACAAACAAAAATATGGTGTTGATTTTCAAGAGGTGTTTGCACTAGTTGCTCGTCTTGAGACAATTCGAACTGTACTAGCTTTGGCGGCGCAAAACAGTTGGAAAGTTTATCAGATGGATGTTAAATCAGCCTACTTGAATGGTTTTCTTGAAGAGTAGGTGTTTATCAATCAACCACCAGGTTATGCAAAGGTTGGTGAAGAAGAAAAGGTTTGTCGTTTGAAAAAGGCACTTTATGGGATGAAGCAAGCACTAAGAGCATGGTATAGTCGTATTGATGGCTATTTTTCAGAGACTAATTTTAAAAGGTGTCCATTTGAACATACTCTCTACATCAAAGAAGGTAAGCATGGTGAGTATTTGATTGTTTGCTTATATGTTGACGATCTTATTTTTACCGGAACTTGTTCAAGAATGTGTGAAGATTTCAAGAGAGCTATGATGCAAGAATTTGAAATGACCGACATGGGACTTCTCCATTTTTCCTTGGCATTGAGGTTAAACAACAAAAAGATGGAATTTTTATTGGCCAGAAAACATATGCAAAGAATGTCCTGAAGAAATTTCGAATGGAGGGTGCTACTTCCATTAGCACTCCGATGGAAGTTAATTTGAAGTTGAGCAAATTTGATAATGAAGAAAATGTTGATGGCACTCTTTATCGAAGTCTTGTTGGGAGTCTCATGTATTTGACTGAAACTAGACCGGATCTTATGTTCTCAGTAAGCATGCTTAGTAGATTCATGGAATCACCAAAAAGGAGCCATTGGAAAGCTGGAAAGAGAGTTTTTCGATATTTATCTGGAACCATCGATGACGGGATACTTTATAGAAAGGTTGAAGATTCAAGTTTGGTTGGTTATTGTGATAGTGATTGGGGTGGAAGTGTTGATGACTGTAAAAGTACTTCTGGCTATGTTTTCAACATTGGTTCAAGTGCAATTTCTTGGGCATCAAAGAAACAATCAGTTGTGGCTCTTTCTATAGTAGAATCTGAGTACATTTCACTTGCCTTAGCATCCTGTCAAGCACTTTGGATAAGATGGGGAAGAACTCAAGCATTTTCAAGTGAAAGGTACAACACTTTTTTGTGACAATAGTTCAGCTATTTCACTCACAAAGAACCCAGTGTTTCATAGCAAAAGCAAGCACATAAGGATTAAGTTTCATTACATTCGTGATTTGGTTAAAGATGAAGATATTGTTGTGAAGTTTGTAAGACTCAAGATCAACTTGCAGATATTTTTACCAAGGCTTTAAAGTGTGATATTTTCAACAAGATGAAGAAGAAGCTTGGCATGGTAGTTGTCTAGCTTAAGGGAGGATGTTGGAATTCTAAGCTATACAATAAATTTGGACAGTTGGCATATGAGAGGTTTCTTTTATTGGTAATAAGGAAGGATATTTATAAGTTTAAATGTTTTTTGTTGTCTGTTTTTTTTTTGGAAAACTAAATCTGATGTTTGGGTTTCTTTTATCTTGTAATTTCTATATATAAGTTTTTATCATCAATGGAATTACAGTGAGAGTGGTTGATCATTCACATCTCTGTTTTGTTTCAAGAACACAATTTCTCTTGAACTTTACTAGATTGTTTATTTGTTTTCCAGCAACAATTGTATATTGTATTATATCATATCCAAGGAACATAAAAGGTAAATTACTTTAGTGCAGATTGATACCCATTTGACCAAAAGATTCTCATTCTAGTTGGCTGATTATGCAAGCATGGAATGTTTCTTAGTTTTTTTTTTTCCTTCGATGTATTTTGATTTTTTTTTTAGAATAAGTTGAGCTTTTGTTCCTAGATCTTGTTTCTATGTTTTGATTGTAATACCTGGGGTACACCCCTTGTATTTTCGGTTATAAAATTCCTACCTTGCACCCAAAAAAAAATTAAAAAATTTACTTTAATGCCCTCATTGTTAAATTATTTTTGACCCTCATTTTAATAATTTGGCAATGACTTATCTTGTCCTTTCTAAAATGAAAACAGTACTATCCTATATGTTGTACAATAGCAACTTAGCAAGCTGTTTTAAATTAACAATTCTGACATGGACTCAGCTCATTAGGTTGCATGTGGGGATGGCACAGCTGGCTGGCTTCTTGGAGTTATTTCTGATCTCAAATTATCTCAGCCACCACCAATTGCTACAGTGCCCTTTGGTGCTGGGAATAACTTTCCATTTGCATTTGGTTGGGGTAAGAAAAACCTCCATATTTTTTATATCTTTGTTCTAACATTCAATTTTTTTTTTCTTCATAAGGAGCGAATATGCAGTCTTTCTTTTAATTTATCAAGCACAATATGATGTCTCTGTAGGCAGTTAGAAATTGACTTCAATGAATTTTTCATGTTTGGTTCCTCGATTGTTCTCTCATATTTCTTTTGAGAATTTATTTGATAGCTTTTAAATGACATGAAATTGAATTCCCTTAATGTCACTTGAATATAGAAGTTGATAAAAGATGGGTTCTTTCCATAAGGGCAATTCTTTAATTGCAGGGGAAGCAAAACCCAGGAACCAATCGCCATTCTGTCGAGGCATTCTTGGATCAAGTATTGAAAGCAAAAGAAATGAAGATGGACAGGTATGCAGCTTGGTCTCTTACTCTTTTGAATAGATATTCACACATCTGTTCAATTAATGCGTTGATGTTGAGTGTTGGCTTGATTAGTTTATTTGCATGACTTGATTTTTAACTTTTGTCAATTCTATTCTTTCCAAGAATAAGCCCTTTAAAATTTTTTTACTGACAATAAGAGAGAAGAATAGAGAAGTTCTTTATGATTTTCAAAGTATTTTTTTACTGTTTGTTTTTAAAAATTTATGGATGCCCAAGTTTACTTTTCTTTAAATCTTATATGGTTTTGTTCAAGAGCAAATTTTTTTTTTCCCTATGGTACAGTAGAAATATTTACTATAAGAGTTGCACTTGGTGCATATTGAAATATCCCATGAAAATGCTCCCAATTGTCTGACAGCTTAGTCCAAGAACTAGGAACCAACTAGAAAATGTTCTCAAAGCACAAAAACACACACACAAGAATTGGTTTTTCTTGTTTTGCTTTTGTTTCCTCTCTCTCTCTCTCTCTCTCTTACAGTTTTGATTTTGATTTTGATATATCAGTCTATAGGAGGTCAGTGATTTGAGATTGCTTAAAGCTCGAGTGACCAATCGAAGCTCAAGAGAAAAAAAGAGAGACAAATACCGGCGGAAAAGTTGTTGTCTTTTTTCTCAAAAGATATTTTCCCTTTTTCCCAAGATTTAACCTGAAAAAAGGCTACCCTTTACCATTTGAAGGTATAATGGAAAAATTATATATTGTTCTCTTACTTTTTAGTAAATCATGAATATTCATAATGTTCTTAGATAATGTAGTTGCCATTTGTTCTGAAGTTTTGATAGTTTTCTGCTACTCGATTCTATGCAGTTAACACACAAATGGTTACTTTTCTAAGTAGGAATTTTCCTTGCGTTTTTGTTGAATAGACTTCATGAGATTCCCTTAACTAATTATTTTTTTTGTTTTTTAATGTAAGGGTTTAATAGTAAGATATATAAGATTCCCTTTTTATTGATCAAGTTGTCCAATTGTCTCTCTCTAGGACAGATCTATTTTTAATCAGGAAAGTACTGTAGTACCCCCTATCGATGAAAAATTAGTTTTCCTTGTGCAAAAGGAGTTCGTTGCACCATCCAAATAGTGCAACCAATCTTGGAATCCATAGGTCCATTAGTAGCAGTCCATTGAATAGCTCTTTTCTTTCCCTTGTCCAAGCATTCACATTAAAATTCCATTGACAACTCCTAATGGACAGTTTATGACTTTTTTCTTTGGCTGTTACTCACTTTTTTTATATGGCATAATGCAGCATACTCATAGGGCTTCTCTCTTTCATGGTGAGTTTATTTTCGCCCTCATGTACTGTATTTTCTACTTAAACTTCACGTCCTGAACACGAAGATAAACAAAACTTAGATATTTGTAGTTGCTCTCACGAAAAGAGAGAAAGTTGTGTGTGTGTGTGTGTCAGGGGGTGGGTGGGGGGGGGGTTTGAGTGATAGATGGGGATGATGATGCAAGAACGATAATCGACATTTATAGGGCTAGTGATTGCTTACTAGATAACGTAGTCAAGTAAACTAACAAATCAAAGCTTGCCATAGTTATTTAGGCCTGTTATGTCAGGACTTGTTTTTCCATTTTGCACAATCTGGGTGATGGCTTTAATTAAAACAAGCAATACCATGTCTTTCCTCACTATTTTAAGTTTTCAATCTGTATTATCAGGATGTTGGAGTTCACTGCACAGGCTTGTAGTTTGTAAGGTCCAAAAAGATTTACAACCTTGTATTGTCATATATGTGTCTTATAATTCTACATTATCCATTTTAATTATATTGTTTTGCAATAACTTGAAGCTGCAGAACTACTTATCCAAAAAAAAAAAACCTTCAGCTGCTGAATTCTTGATTTTAGAGTTAGATTTCTACTGTTGATGTTTATGAAGGTTACTTGTAGGAGATCATTGCTATTGGGTCAGATACCAATTGAGTTGAAATTACTTTCTTCATGTGTAGGAAATTGCTGAATTATACGAGGCTGAACAAAACCTTGAACAAGCTATTGTATACTATGAAAGAGCAGCTGATCTTTTCCAAAGCGAAGAAGTAACAACCTTTGCAAATCAGTGCAAGCAGAAAATAGCACAGTTTGGTGCTCAATATATAGGAACAGTAAGCCGCATATGTATTATGTACACACATACAACACCCCCACCCCCCTCTTATGATGTTACGTGATGTTTGAAGTAAATGATGTCTCTCCACTGTGCATATAGCATCTGGTTTAGCTTGTCTTGGACTGCAAAGATATTTATTGTAGGTAGTAATTGACATCATTGGTGGATAATTCCGTTCCGACCCAATAATTTGAATAAAATCCGCATCTTAGTAAAATCTGCATTTATTGTAGGTAACTATGAAGTGTATTTCTCTCTGAGCTACTACTTTCGATGCAGTTCTTTACTTGTATTAGCAAAAAGCGATTTCTCCACAACCATCATCTACAAATGTTCTATACATCCTGCATGCATTTTTGGATGCTTTTCATTATATGAGTACTTCTGTCAAAAACTTGGTGAGCCTTCATACGATGATGTTAAATTTGAATTCTATATTGAGAAGTTCACCAAGGAACATGTCGCTAGCTATTGTTGTCAAAGTAGATTGACCAATTCTAACTACTCCGTCACTATGAGGTTATAACCCAAATTTTGTTTAAGGTAGGCAATAGAAGGTGCTGCAAGTTTTGTTACCTTTCTGTGACTATCATTGTTGTGTTTTATTGATTTGTAGCTTTTTCTAAGAAATATTTATGATTTTAGAAATGGAAATTCCATATCCATTCACTCCATACCTTTTCTTTCCTTGTCCTTTTTTTTCTTCATATATATTATTTGTTATGTGCTTTTATTTGCAGGAGGCCATTTGAGACCAGTACTTGACTTGGTGGGCTTGGATCTCTACTTTGAACAATTTTAGTGGTCCCATATCCCAGCCATGCTAGCCAAGCTCTCACTCCAAGCAACTCAATTCAATTCCCAACACCAGATTCATCTTCAAGTTGTAATATTTTTAGTTTGTCAAATGCAAAGACGATTGCAACTGGAGTGATTGTTTCAATGACAACTCCTCGGACCGTAATTTGTAATTATCTTTTTTTTTTTTTGTTTTTTTTTTTTGACTTTTGAATTGTGTTTATTTTTTATCTGAATTTGAACAAATGGTGTTTGGCAACTTGTGTTGATTATAGTTAAATCATTTTTGGATTACAATTGTTGTATATAGTTAAATCATTTTTGGACTGCAATTGTACAGTTAAAGTCTTTCGAATAAATTGTCACTAATATTTGTCGCAGTTAAACTAGATGACAAAATCATAAATTGTCACCAACATTGTCACTGCTCAAAGTAATGACAAAATTAAAATTATTGTCATCAAAATTGTCACCACTAGAGCAGTGAATTAAAATTATTGTCACCACTAAGAGCATTGACAAATTTGAAATTATTAGCAGTGACAAATTTAAAATTATTGTCATGGTGCATAGTAGTGACAAAGGGAAATAAGGGGTCCTGAAATTGGCAATGACAAACGAAATTGACATTGCTGTGAGCAGTGACAAATTTTTTTGTCACCCCTGGAATCGTCACGGTCTGTAGCAATGACAAAGGCCCATTGTCACTTCCCAGAGCAGTGACAAATCGGCTATTCTGGTGCAGTGTTTGTTGGGATCTTAAGTCCTGAAGCAATCTGAGCCAATTCATTTGCCTCTTCTTTTTCTTCTCTTGGCATATATTGCACTACCGACTCAGAAAATTATCTATCAACCTTACCGCAATTGCATGATACCTTTCTAAAATGGCACTATGCACTTTATATTTTTCCCCTAACTGGTTAATCACTAATTGAGAATCCCCAACCAATTTCACAATCATGGCCTTCATTTCGCGTAAAATTTTAAGGCCAATGATCACAGCTTCATCTTCAACCTGATTGTTTGAACATTTAAAATCAAGTTTAAATGAGAACTGTGTCTTTTTTCCAAATGGGGATGTAAGGATGAACCCTGCCCCTGCTGATTCCTCAGTGCTCGATCCATCAAACCATAATACCCACAGGGTAACAGATATATATCCAATTTCAACCCCTTTTAGGATTTCAGGACTTATATCGAGGCAAGGATGGTCAGCCAGGACTTGTCCTTTGATAGCTTTCTAGGGGACGTATTGCAAGTAAAATTCTAATAAAGTTAAAGACTATTTTGCTACTTTGCCAGTGATAATTGGTTTTGACAACATGTACTTAATAACATTAGTCTTACATATGACTTCTATTGTCATAGGTAGCATATAATACCTTAACTTAATGCAAGAAAAGAACAAAGCCAAACATAACTTTTCAATTGATGTATATCTCTGTTCCACATCAGTCAGTACGTGGCTGAAGTAATAAACCTCTTGTTCTATGCCTCTATTGTTAATTTGAACCAACAAACTTCCAATTGAATCATTAGAAGCTGAAACATATAATCTTAAAGGTTTATTTGGCTTAAGAGAAACTAAGACTAACGGCTTGGCAAGATATTTCTTGATTTTCTCAAAAGCCAATTGGTGTTCTTTTTTCCACACGAATTCTTCTTTAGCCTTCAATTTTAACAGTAGACAAAAAACTTTAGTTTTGCCTGCACAATTAGAGATAAAGCGGAGCAAAAAGTTAATTTGGCCAAGCAATCTCTGTAGCTGCTTCTTGTTGGCTGGTGGTTTAGCCCCTATGATGACTCTGGCTTTATTTTTATCAACTTCAATTCCCCTTTGATGTACCAAAAAACCCAAAAAATTCCCTGCTGAGACACCAAATGCACATTTTAAAGAGTTCATTTTTAATCGATGGCATCTCAATTTTTCAAATCTTTTTGTTAAAAACTTCATGTGGTCATGAAAAGTCGATTTCACTACCACGTCATCTATATAAACTTCCATCCATTTCCCAATCATGTCATGGAATATGGCATTCATGGCACGTTGGTAGGTTGCCCCATCATTTTTTTAACTCGAATGGCATCACCACCTATTCAAACGTTCCAATTGCCCCTGGACATTGAAATGCTATTTTTCCAATGTCATCTCTGGCTATGAAATTTGGTTGTAGCCAGAGTGTCCATCCATAAAGCTGAGGATCTCATGCCCAGATGTAGAATCCATCAACATGTGAGCAATGGGCATAGGATACTCATCTTTCGGAGTGGCTTTATTAAGATCTCTAAAATCTATGCATATTCGTAATTTTCCATTCTTTTCTATAACGGGAACGATATTCAAAAGCCATTCAGCATACCTAGTTGTCCGGATGAATCATGCCTTCAATAATCATTCCACCTCTTCCTTGACTTTCAGGATGATCTCATTCGCCATTCTTCTTGGAGACTGCTTGTGAGGCTTATATCTTGGATTTATTGGGAGTTGGTGTTCTACCAAACTTCTATCCAAACCAAGCATTTTGTGGTAATCCCAGGCAAAATAGTCTTGGTATTGAAACAACAAATAGAGTAATTGGCGCTTAAAATCCGTTGCAAGGAGTTGGCTTATGAATGTCATTCTCTTGGGACCATGTGCCCCCCTAAGTTAACTTCTTCTAACGGATCTTGAACCTCGGCCTTTTCATCATCCAACTTAGGTGGTGCCTGTGGTATTTCGGGTTCTTAGATCTGATCTAGCTCATCTTGGTCAATCTCTTCCTTTACGCAATCTGCTAAATAAGCTGAATCCTCGGCTCTTAGATGCACATCATCCTAAATTCGATGCATAATGTCAAGATATACTACAACGTGGTATTCTTCCATTAGGCAACATTGTCTGATTCAGCATATTCATGGCTTCCACTTACTGTGGGAGCGATCCCCTTAGGGCGGCCATTCTTATCAATTCCCCAGAATCGTAATGGTGCTATCTCCATATCATAGAATCTAGCTTCAGCCATATGAGATTCAACTAGAAATGGTTTCTTATCTGCTTCAACGATTTCTGGCTCATCCTCTTCATCGTTCCAAAAAATCAAACATTGGTGCAAGGTAGATGGTACACACCAAGCGGTGTGAATCCAATCACGACCTAGCAGAGCATTATAGTGAGGAGTAGTATTTACCACAAATAATGTCATTAAGGCAGTCTTGCTTCCAATGGACACTGTGACCGGGAGCACACCTCCTGGCTGGACTGATGCCCCTAAAAATCCCACTATGGCGACATTGGCATCTATTAAATCATTGTTAGTTTTCTACAACTTTTCAAGCATATGTGAAGGCAGCAAGTTAACAGAAGCTCCATTGTTCACCAGCACTTTTGACACTGATACCCCGTTAAAATTAGCCTTGACATATAATGGTTTCAAGTGTTTGGCCATTCCAGCATTTGGCTCATCAAATACGATAGCCATTTTCTGTTTTGATTATGAAATTGGCATATTTTGAATAGCGGGTTTTGGTGTTTGTGCTTCTTCTGTGATGCACACCATGGGCTATGAGTCATCATTAATGTCTCCTTCTAGACCATCAGACTGCCAGTCAAGGGACACCAAATCCTGTGGCATTGTATAAACCATATTATTATAGAAGGATAACAATGATTGTCCTATCTGGGACATATCATCATGTTCATTATTTACGTTTCCTGACTGGCCTGAACCTAGCAAGTCTATTGATTGTTCAGCATTAGTCTGGATCGGATCACTTATAGGACCGACCTCATTCTGAGCCAATACCCCAAAATTATACTGAGTAAGGTCATCTTCACCTTCTGACTGGTCTGAACTTAACAGGTTTACCGATGGCTCGGCTTCAGTCTGAATCTGTCCACTTAAAGGATTTTCATCATTCCGATTCGAACTTCCAAACTCAGACTGATCAAGACTATCGTCATCTTAAGGCAGGCAGTCCATTCTTTTCATTTTTGCATGTTCAGTATACTCATCAAATTCTGACAAATCATCCCCCATTTCTTTAATGACGTCATTTTCTTATCATCATCCTGATTTGCCAGGCTTGCATCAATTTTACCAACCCATTGGTTAGACTTGCCTTCAAATCTCCGGATAAACGGTTTTTTCTTCTGGGCAGCCTTTTTTCGTAACATACGCCTTTTTTGGGTTTGAGTTAAAAATGATGGGTCATAGCACTGAGGGAATTTATGATGCTGGATATATATCCAATGCCCATCTTGTGGTACAAGTGGCAACACCATTCTTAGCTTGGTATTAGGATACACTGCTGGCCCTGAACCTCTTTTTTGACCTTAATTGACTGAACCTTTGACTTAAGTCTATGGATGATGATTCCTCTCTCCCTTTGGCTTGCTTTGCTCGCTTGTTTGGGGTATCATCACCTCTTTACCCTTATCAGGCCTATCATCTTTCATCGTAATTCGACAACCTCCTGGACGTTGTATCACCTTACTCTGATTGCTTCGTCTTCTGAGGGTTCTTTCATTATTTTCAAAATTAAACATCATCATGCTTTTGGAGCGATACTGCCAATCTCTCTGCGCAACTGATATAGAGAACTGGCTGTTCGCTGGCCTCTATTAATTCGTGTAAAGACCTTCTTGTTATAATGTATGACTCGTAAGGATAAGAAGCATGATAATACACTCCCGTTCGTGTTTCAAATGGTGGTGCTTCTGTATTGAGGCTTCTAGACTGAACTCTAGGCCTTAAGACCACACTTTTCATCTTTACTGTTTTAGAAACATTCTTAATTTGCCATTGCGGTTTAACTGGTTTTGTCATGTTGGTAAAATCAGCTGATACCATATTGACATGCACTTCAGCCACGAATGGGGTTTTGTCAACCTATTGCACAGGTTTATCATTAGGGAATTTTATGGTTTTGTTCTTTATCCACTTTTGTATGGACTCACAAAATGTTGTACAATTATTAGTACTATGAGTCCATTTATTATGCCATTTGCAAAAAGTTTCCCCTTTAGTTCATCAGAAGATGGCAAATTATGTGTCAGTTTTATTTTCGTTTCTTTTACTAACCAATCGAAGATCATGTCAGCCCTAGTAATATCAAAATCGTATTTTTTATTAGGCTTATCAGACCGACTGGTGGTATTCTTTTCTTAAGCTTGTGCTAGTTTACACAAGACATCACATACGAATGGCTTTTGAGTAGTCGTTTCAGCTGCAGCACATTCGTATGTGTTTTCATCTTCTTTGTTAGCCTAATCTTCATCCTCAACTTCCACTAAGTGCGCAGGCTGATGATGTCCTTTGTAATACACACCCCTTGTACTATTTTTCTTTTGATTTTCCTCATCTCACTTTTTCGTACCGTGCCGCGACATCAACAACATGGCACAAGTCGGTAAACTGTTGGCCACAAACTACATTCTAAGTATAGATTTCAAATTACCAACAGCTAATCGCACGTGCTCTTCCTCTGGCAACCTAGCCTTACACCTATTCCGTGTAGCTTTAAATCTAGTGATAAATGTCTCTACATTCTCTCTATCATTTTGTTTTAATCTAGCCAAATCGGCAATGGTCATAACTGGGTCAGTCTGATAAAACTAGCTATGAAAGATTTGTTCCATATCTTGCCAAGTTTGAACAAAGCCTATAGAGAGGTTCACATACCAGGTAAATGCAGGTCCAGTAAGTGAATTGGCAAACAACCTCAATTTTAACATATCATTATAGGAAACCTCACCACATTGTGCCGTGAAACGAGCAATATGCTCCAAGGTGGTCTGTACATCTCCACCAGAGAACAGAGTGAATTAAGGAATTCTAAAGTATCTTGGGAACTCGAACATTCTATCAATAAAGTATGGGTATGGTTATTGATATTGTGGGCGTATAGGGGCCTGAAATACTACCCCAAACTGTGCTCTTAGCTAGACATTGACCTGTTCCCTAACTTGCCCATGTACCTGTTCTCTAATGATATCTACCATTTCATCCCTATTTATCCCTAAAGGAATATAGCCATGAATATCACGATGATGGGGATTACGTACCTCGTTTCCAACAGGCTGATGGATAGGAAAATTAGGTCCTCCATTGTGTCCCATGGGTTGCTGACATTGGACTCCTGCTGGTGCCATCGGTTGCTGATGCCCCTCAGTGCCCAGTCTGATCTGCTGGCTGATAACACCCTCTAGTCTACCACCCTGACTCATGAAAGTGTCCCTCATTCTGATAAGCCTGAGCTTGAGATGTACTTGCCATTTGAGCCCCTAATTAGATAGGTGGACCTGCGTTTGGCCACGGGGGCTGGACTGATGCTATTGAAAGACCAGGAGTTTGTAGAGGGGAACCATCATGGTAACCAGGCTGATGGACTGGTACCATCATTTGTCTGACTTGGAAACCGTTGTGAGTGCTTATTGATTTGAGGTGAAAAATGCATATTCATATCATATTATATGGTCTTTAATGCATACTTTTATCCCCAAAGTCCCTACATTTAGGTGCATTCTAATAACATTATTCCTTTTATTGTGTTAATGCTAAAAAAAATATGTTTATGCGTTGTTTTATAGGTATTAGAATGTAAATTAATGAAGTGAAGCTAAAGAAAAGTGATTCTGGTGAAGAGAACAACAGAAGCAGCTGAGAAAATGCCAATTTTGACAATGAGGACTTCAAATTTGGAAGATTTCCTCAGATATACAAAATGTAGATCTTTGAAATGATCGCGTGGCGGCAAACGAGAGGTCAATCCGAGGTCTGAGTGAAAAGTTATGGCCATTCTCCCATCGGTGCGTAAAGCTGTCAAAATCAGAGAAGTTCAAGGGCTTGAGGAGAGTTCAATCGATTGAGAGTTCGATCGTTCAAACTAAAGCTCGATCGATTGAACTTTCTTTTCACCCAAAAGTTGCATAAACTCTGCAGGAACCCTATAAATAAGTCGTTTTGATACCAGACGAAGGGAGGACGCTCTAAAACGTGAAAAACAGCAGTTTTAGGGTTAGTTTAGGAGTAATTTAGGTTAGATTAATCTTCTTCTTCTTTTCCATTGTAAACTCAAGATTCAAGTTGATTTCAAGTTTATTTCAAGATTATATTCAGATTTATTCCAGGTTTTTCCTTTCCTTTATCTTATTTGATTGTTTATTGATATAGTTGCTATGGTTGCTTTAGTTTGCTATTTCTGCACTTGTTATTCATGTTTCCGTAGTTTAGACATTGAGAATATGTGATGAAATATTGATTCCTAGCCTCTACCATGCAATCTTTAGAAAACTTGGGCCCGATCGATCGAAGATATTTTGATCGATCGAACCAGAGCCATAGTCAAGCGATCAAAGACATTTCGATCGATTAAAGGATGATGCAGTTCGATCGATCGAGAGCGCTTGGATCGATCAAACTTGCTAATTCCTGAGATGATTCTTTTAAGTATTTCATGACTTTCTGTTTTAGAAATATGTCATTAAATTATCCCTATAAGCTCAGTTTGTCACAACAGTTTTAGAACTTGAAGCTTTAGGCCTTTTCTTCAATGACTTTTGAACCACTTTGAACGCTAACACCATTTAGAGTGCAAGTAATAATCATTATTTTAAACCGTCTTCTAAGTATTTTAAATCACTTGTGATGATATAGTCCCGGTATTGAAAGGGCTGTCGATTCTTTATCTTTAGAAAAATACGGAATGCTGAAGAGGAATGAACTCCATAGAACGTTAATGAATTTGCATGGTAGATGGTTAGGATCAATGTAGATTCACGTGTTTCCAACACCTTTAATTTATTTATTTAATTAGTTATGTTTCTATATGCTTAGTTTATTATTTAGTTTAATATAATTAATTAGGATTCGTTAGAACCTCCACCCGTTTATTCACCTTTTTCCTTTTCTTTAGGTTATAACTTAGTAGACATTCTCCTTTTTCCTTCCCTGTGGGATCGACCTGGACTTATTTAGTATTACTTGCACGATCTCCTACACTTGGGTGTTACACACGAGCACACAACTTTTTAGTCGTGTTAAGTTTTTGGCGCCGTTGCCGGAGAAGGCAACTAGGTTAGGATTTTACTAGGTTATTTCCATTTCTCTTCCTTAAAAAAAATTATTATATAAAAAAAGTAAGTAAATAATACAAATAAAATTTGTTGGACTTTTTCTCTCACAAGATAAAAATAAAAATTCTATTATTTAAAAATTTTGGAAAAACATGTCTTATTCATATTACCCTCCATACAACACAAACACAAACACCAATAATAGGTACACACTTGAAAATCAAAATAATTATCCCCCAAGTTGGCAAGCACCCTCCCTCCTATGACGCGTACTATCAACCTGAGTGCTACCAAACATCACAATGGAAAAACAATAGTGGTAGTCCCCTATATTATCAAACGTATCAAGAACCTCCACATGAAGAGTTTTATCAACCGCAATGGAGATATAACCAAAATAATAATGTAGGATATAGTAGTAGTTCCCACGATTACCAAACGTACCAAGACTTTCCCTTTGGCGAGTCTTGTCCACCAACGCAATGGGAAAGGGACTATCATCAACATCAATGGCACGAAACTTCATATAGTAATAATGATGAGATTAACCAAGTTAAGGATAACGGTATGTTAAAATGGTTCTTGTATTTCTCATATCTTTTTCTTGTACTTTAATGTTAATATACCTGCTTAGCAACATGCAACTCAGTAAATTAAAAAAAAATTTGTAAAAATTTTAATTTATTTTAAATATAATAAAATGGTTCTTGTATTTCTCTCTTAGTTAATGTAGTTAGTTATGATACATTAGTGATATTTTCTGTATGTTCTTAGTATGTGATACACAATGATAGTTTCTTTACTATTTTAGTTATAGTCTATTTTATGCTTTTTAATCTTCAAACAACTTTGAGCACGTTGTGACAACCTTGTACTTAGCTAAAATGGATAAGTAAGCATAGCTTAAGTGTCTTGAGAGACTGTAGTGGAGACTAATAACCCAAGTGAGCTGTTGTGCCATTCTTTGTTTTTGAGGGTTTTATAAAATTACTCTTACTTTGTAAAAAGCGTTGTAATTTGTTGAAAGTCTCATTTTATTCTTCATTTTGACTGATCACTAGAAGAGAACGTTCAGGATTTACCAACTTTAGAGCTCTTGAATTTACTGAAATGAATTATCCTATTAACTTAGAAGATAATTTAGGCCATCTTTTGACCGTACACGTATAATAAAGCATTGGCCTACCTCTATGCTATTCCTTTACTTCACCTCTTGAGCTTATTATAATCGCCTTGTCTTCACAATTCTAAAATCAATACCTAACTCGAAATTAGGAGTTCAAGCCTCAGTTCTTCATTTAGGAGTGATTGGGATATGTTGCATTGACAAGAAGTTTGGTTGTGTGAATAAGGGAAAGTTGGCAAAGAAAAAAAATGATGGACAAAAAAAAAGAAGGAAAAGCATGAAAAGAAAAAGAAAAAGAAAAAAAAATATTGAAAAGAAGAGTGGAAAAAAAAGTAGTAGAAAGAGATCAGAGATGTAGGGGAGTTTGAAAAGTTGTAGTAGATATTTCAATCACATCCTTTGACCCAATTGAATATCATGAGCCTCTTTCTTCTTAACGAAACACCTCTTTTTCAAAGTCCTGATGATTTTAAGTAAATTGGATTTGAAGTTAAGGTAATGAGAGGGTTCTCCACGGTATCTCGCTCTTCTAGTGAAAAGTATCCTGTCATGAGACTTTGTGCACTAAAATTTCTGTTTTTCAATTTAGATATAAGAAGCATTTGATTCCATTTATATTTACTCCTTATAGCTTCCATATCATGAGTGATAATTATTACACCTAATTCGGAGTGATTTCATCTTGAGAATGTAATCCCGGTGAGAGTTGAGTCAAAAGGAACGTCTTGATAGTATTTTAGGTTATGCGAGCTTTGAAATTAAAGTTTTTTTTATTTTGGTTTTCCATTCACACACACACTTGAAGATTAATAGGTATGGGATATTCTTATGACTTTGATAGTAGATTAACTGTAATGTGTGTGTTGCATGGCTATGGCACAATAGAGAATATCAAGAGATTGTTGAGCTTAACCACATTGCTAAATGAGAGGAAAAATTTTCTTGAAAACATTTAAATGAGAACCATTACCATAAACATGAATTTTGTGGGTAGATTCACTGTAAACCCTCACGAGACAACACTCGTCCACTAGGGAGAACCTAGGGGTTTAAAGGCTTGTTGCATACGCTAAATACAATCGCGATTCCTGCAAAAGTGAGTTAGGATTTTACTTTATTTTGTTTTCAACTTTTTAGAGTTCAAATAAACATTGCTGTAGTTTGCTTCATTGCTAGGGACTAGCAACAGGCTAGTTGGGGGTGTGATTCGAGGTGAAAAGTGCATATTCATAGCATATTATATGATCTTTTATGCATACTTTTTTCCCCAAAGTCCCTATATTTAGGTGCATTCTAATAACAATATTGTTTTTATTGTGTTAATGCTAAAACATATGTTTATGCGTTGTTTTATAGGTATTAGAATTTAAATCAATGAAGTGAAGCTAAAGAAAAGTGATTCTGGTGAAGAGAACAACAGAAGCAGCTGAGAAAATGCCATTTTGACAATGAACACTTCAGATTTGGAAGATTTCCCCAGAAATACAAAATGTAGATCTTTGAGTTATGGTCATGTGGCCATAAACGGGAGGTCAATCCAAGGTCCGAGTGAAAAGTTATCACCATTCTCCCATCAGTGCACAGAGTTGTCAAAATCAGAGAAGTTCAAGGGCTTGAGGAGAGTTCAATCGATTGAGAGTTCGATCAATCGAACTAAGCTTAATCGATTGAACTTTATTTTCAACCAAAAGTTTTGTAAACTCTACAGGAATCCTATAAATAAGTCGTTTTGATACCAGACGAAGGGAGGACGCTCCAGAACGTGAAAAACAACTGTTTTAGGGTTACTTTAAGAGTAGTTTAGGTTAGATTAATCTCCTTCTTCTTCTTTTCCATTGTAAACTGAAGATTCAAGTTGATTTCAAGTTTATTTCAAGGTTATATTCAGATTTATTCCAGGTTTTTTCTTTCCTTTATCTTATTTGATTGTTTATTGATATAGCTGCTATGATTGCTTTAGTTTGCTATTTCTGTACTTGTTTATTCATGTTTTCGTAGTTTAGACGTTGGGAATATGTGATGAAACATTGATTCCCAGCCTCTGCCATGCAATCTTTAGAAAACTTGGGCTCAATCGATCAAAGATATGTCGATCATTCAAACCAGAGCCATTGTCAAGTGATCGAAGACATTTCGATCGATTGAAGGATGATGCAGTTCGATTGATCGAGAGCGCTTCGATCGATCGAACTTGCCAATTCCTGAGATGATTCTTTTAAGTATTTCATGGCTTTCTATTTTAGAAACCTGTCATCAAATTGTCCCTATAAGCTCAGTTTGTCACAGCAGTTTTTACAACTTAAAGCCTTAAGGTCTTTTCCTTAATGACTTTTGAAAACAACTTTAAATGCTAACACCATTTAGAGTGCAAGTAATAACCATTATTTTAAACCGTCTTCTAAGTATTTTAAATCACTTGTGATGATATAGTCCCGGTCATGAAAGGGCTATCGATTCTTTGTCTTTAGAAAAATACGGAATGATGAAGAGAAATGAACTCCATAGAACATTAATGAATTTGCATGGTAGATGGTTAGGATCAATGTGGATTAACGTGTTTCCAACACCTTTAATTTATTTATTTAATTAGTTATGTTTCTATATGCATAGTTTATTATTTAGTTTAATATAATTAATTAGGATTCGTTAGAACCTCCACCCGTTTATTCACCTTTTTCCTTTTCTTTAGGTTATAACTTAGTAGACATTCTCCATTTTCCTTCCATGTGGGATCGACCTGGACTTATCCAGTATTACTTGCACGATCACCTACACTTGGGTGTTGCACACAAGCGCACAACTGTTTAGTTGTGTCACTTATATTAAGACCATTCGATGCACGTTGAACACCTGTAGGTCCCACACTCTGTCCCATCTGGTTCGGTCCTGATTGGTTACTAGAACTTGACGCGTGATCAAACATACCAGATCCAGGATGAGTTAAAAAATTGGGTATTGTAGGCTGGGATAGAACCTTTACATTCCCACAACTCAGTTGTGGAGCCTGATTTATAGGGATTTGTGTAGGCTCCTTCTGGACACCGCTTTTCAAAGAGGACGCTAGACCAAATTTTTTTATCATGTACGATATCTGCCGGTCAATACTCTTAGTAATCTGATCTCCCATCTTCTGCGTTATATCTGTGAACGGCTTCACAATTGTAGATGTTTGTTGTGAGTTGGCTTAAAGCCAATCATGCAGCGCACTGTCCAAATTGAAACGCATTACTGATACATTTTCCTTCAGAGCCTGTTGGTCTAGTCCACTTGTAGTGGTTTCAACATTTCCAGGCTGCTGTTGGAGTGATTCATGACTATCGGTATGAGATTGATCACTGATATTACCATGAACCTCCCCTTCAGCATTTTCTTCTATTGTCGGCACATCCATTTTTGGTACCATTACGACCCCTTTATCTTTTGTCAAATTCTTTTTTGGTGGCATGACGAACTGGTCAATTCTTCACAAATGTCCCATCGGGCGTGCCAAAAATTGTATGGCAGAAAATATGTAAGTGTTAAAGTGTGGGCGTGCCAGATAAATGTCCTCTTGAAGTGAACAATTTGACAAATCAGATGAGTAGAGAAACAGAGGAACGAGATTTCTCTAAATAGGCTCAAGTTGCCTCAACTAAAGATCAAGGACTTAGAATGTGAAGAAAACTGAAACTAGTTTAAAGGAAAACAGAGTGCGAATTCCATTGAACCATTCACAGAACAAAGTACAATTAGAAGTGGTAATCTTGCCTTCTAATTGAGGTCTAAGTATAAAGCTACTCCTAGTAATCTGACAATTTAAAGATAAAGGAAATACATGATGCAAAGTATGAAAATGTGGTAAGTATTCTTGATCTCCGGGATCCCTTCTCCTTTTTTCTTCATCACTTTAATTAGGTAACAGTAGTGATAACCGCTATGCCTGTACTGAGAAACCACCCACTATCTCCATGATCTCAGAATAATGGACTTCATCCATGACCACGCTCATTACCGCTTTGTATCACACGTGTCATTCATTTAATTCAACATAACTGCCAATAATTGTCCTGCCACTGACGTGGCTTGCGTTGCTTATGGCATTGTTATGTTGAATCAGCCTGCTTTCTCCGTCAGTCTGTCTTCGTGCACATTCCACGTGTTATTTTTATCAGATTTGGTGGGCTCACTTTTAATATTATTTTGTGGTGCAAACAATAGTATTTAAAACTATTTTTAAGAAATTAAAAATTATTTAAAAACCATATATAACCATTTATAACTATTTATTAATATATAATGTATAATAAATAATACATATAATTATTAATCTCAATTAACAGAATTAATAAAACGTTAATTATTACTAAAACAGTATATTAATTTGTTAATCTGGATTAACAGATTAATTAGTAATATAAAAATAGATAAATTAACTATTAACTCAAACCCACGGGTTAGCCCAGATTCAGCCCGAACCAGTAGGTTACCCGCTTACACACTAATCTCGAACCAACTTAAAAGATCTGACCCGATACTCATAACCCAACCCGTTATCCATATGCACAAACAAATAAACCCGCCCCTACCCATACCCGACCCGACTCGACCCAAAGGGTAAACGATATAACCCAAACCCACACGGGTTTCTTCTTCTTCGTTCAAACCGAGCCGCCGCCGGCGCAGCCTGTACACGTCGAAAAACCTTCAAATGGTCATATCTTGGCCATTTCTCCATAGAACTAGCTCAAATTAGCCAACAGGATCGGTTTGGTCCCTTCTACAACATAGTATAAGCCTAGGATTGGGTTATCTCGTTAAAGTATTGAACCAGTGGGTTATTCTTTTTGGAAAAATTGGGAATAGTCCCTTTGCATGGCCTACCAAACAAGTCCCAACTCAGAAAATGCTATAGGGAGAGTATGTAGGGTCAAGAGGGTCTATTTGGTATAATATTTGTAAGCTTTGGTTAAGTTTGGATTTTTAAGCTTCTATGGTAATGTTTTAGGCTCTGTTTGGTTCGTAAAAAGGGGGTCTGGTATGTGTGTGTGTGTGTGGTGTTTTAACATAAATAAAAGTAATACAAAGGTGGTGTAGGAGTATATACCAGTCTCGTGTCTCTCTTTCTCTTTTCCGGCGAGTCTCTCTCTCTCTAGCCCTTCTCTTTTCCTTTTTCGACCAACTTCTTTCTCTCTCTCTCTCTCTCTCTCTCTCTCTCTCTCTCTCTCTCTCTCTCTCTCTGCGTATAACCCGTGTGTGTGTGTGTGTTGACTAAATAAATGTGGTGTATATTGGGAGGTAGTCAATGGATGTGTATGTGGTGTGCTTCTCTATATATACACAATGGACATATGTATATACACTTACATAGCTATACACTTTGAGAATCTGTTGCAGGCTGATGGACATGATTGATTGAGAGGGGATGTTCCCAAGGGGAGGCCGACAGTTTTGGGGAGTGGGGGGGGGGGGGGGGGGGGTAAACCCGGCAGGTAGAAGAGAGGTATAGGGGTGGTGGTGATTGTCCAAGTGGTTTGGAGGGGGTGTTGATAGTTTTGCATAATGGTTAATAGAGGGTTGGGTAGTACACTAGACATTTAGGGAAATATTCCTTTTATACTAATGTTTCCATTTGTGTTTGAGTTGTCGTCGCTTGAGACTACGTGCAAGTCAGTCCAATATTGATACAGATTCTACGGGTTCGTGTGATTCGTCAGTCAGGGTTTGTAATTTATAGTCTAAGTTGGTAATATATTGATGAAAATACTTTTGCTCACCCCAAATTTGGTACACCAATGCTCACCCAAGCATCCCATTGGCCAATGCAGCGGGGCCCAGGATTAAACAATATTAAACAACATTTGTTTAATCCTGGGCCCCACTGCATTGGCCAATAGGATGCTTGGGTGAGCATTAGTGTACCAAATTTGGGGTGAGCAAAAATGCTCTCTATATTGATATGTACTATGCATATAGACATCGAGAAAATACAAACTAGAATACGGGGCCCGTTTTATTGATATAGAAATTTAGGGGTATTACATCATCCACCTCCTATTAAAGATTCTATTCCCAAAATCAGAGCTAACTATACATTGAAAAGGTAAGGAAATTTCTCACGCATCTCTGATTCTAATTCCCAAGAAGCTTCACGTTCATCATGATGTTTCCACTAGACTTTTACTAGAGGGATCTCCTTAGTCCTCAGCTTCTTAGTTCCTCGTTCCATAATCTTCACTGGTCCTTCATTATATGTCATATTGTCGTTCTTTTCGATATACGTGAAGTTGATTTCATGCGACGGATTGTGCACAATTTTCCTCAGCAAGCTAATATGAAATATGTTATATACTCCTGACATCTTGGGTGGCGGTGCAAGTCTGTAAGCAACTTTTCCCACGCGCTCTAGAATTTCAAATGGTCCAATGTATCATGGTGAAAGCTTTCATCTTTCATGTCTAAATCTGACAACACCTGGTACTAGTGTACTTTCAGGAATACGTGATCTCCAACACTGAATTTCAAGTTCTTTCGGTGTTTATCATATATTTTCTGTCTGCTCTGTGCTTTTTTCATCTTTTCTTGAACGATATTGATCTTTGCATTCGTTTCTCGAACCATCTCAGGTCCTAGAAGTTTGTCATCTCCAACTTTTTCCCAACACAAGGTTGGCACAGTCTTCCATATAGAGCTTCAAATGGTGCCATTCATATACTCGAATGGTAGCTATTGTTATATGCAAACTCTATGAGTGGCAAGTTCTCTTACCATGAACTTTTGAAATCTATTGTACAGGCTCGGAGCATGCCCTCCATGACTTGATTGACTCTCTCAGTTTGCCCGTCGGGTTAGGGGTGAAATGTTGAACTTAACTTCAATGAACTTCCAAGTGCTGTTTGTAAGCTTTCCCAAAATCCTGACGTGAAACGTGAATCGCGGTCTAACACGATTGATACAGGCACTCCATGCAGTCGAACGACTTGATGTATGTGCATTCTGCTCAGCTTCTCGACTGGGCAAGTCATGCTATAAGTAATGAAATGAGACAATTTGGTGAGTTGATCCACGATCACCCAAACAGCGTCGTGATTTTGCCGTGACCTTGGCATTCCTACAACGAAATCCATCGTAATGTGCTCTCATTTCCATCCGGGAATGAGCAGTGGTTGTAACAATCCTTCTGGATTTTGATGTTCGGCTTTGACTTATTTGCAGGTCATGCACTTGGATATATAATTCGCTACTTCTATTTTCATTCCATCCCACCAAAAGTTTTTTTTCAAAACCTTGTACATTTTTGTTCCTCCAGGATGAATAGTCATCCTTGACTTGTGGGCTTCATCCAATATGTCTTTTCTCAAGTTGTCCTCATCGGGTACACAAAGTCGATTACGACATCTAAATCCTCCATCTGCTCTATATTCCATTTGGCGGTGTCTCTTGCTGATGCCTTCTTAAACCATTGACGAAGTCCTTCGTCCTTTCCTTGAGCTTCAAGGATATGACTTATGAGCATCGATTATACTACGAGACATCTAAAGAGTCATCCTTCACTTGACTCGGTAGTCTGAAAATCAAATTCTATTAACATCTCCAATACTTTCCATTCTCTGATCATGAGAGAGGATACGATGAGTTTGCAGGGTTTCTGGCTTAGTGCGTTAGTAACAACGTTTGCTTTACTAGGGTGGTACTGCAGTGTGAAATTGTAGTCCTTTAACAATTCCATCCAACATTGCTGCCTCATGTTCAGCTCCTTTTGAGAGAATAAGTACCTCAGGCTCTTGTGATATGAAAACAACTCAAACTTTTCTCCATAGAGGTAGTGTCTCCAAATCTTGAGCGCAAAGACGATTGCAACTAGCTCGAGATCGTGCGTAGGATTGTTAAGCTCATGTGGTTTTAACTATCATGATCCATATGCTATCACTCTTCTGTCTTGCATAAGCACACATCCAAGTCCTTATTGTGATGCATTGCTAAATATGGTGAACTGTTCACTGCTCTTTGGTATCATAAGCAATTACGCTATGGTTAATCTCTTCTTTGACTCTTGAAATGCGCGTTCATGCTTGTTGTTCCATTCATACTTTAGATCCTTTTTGGTTAATCTAGTAAGACAGGATGCAATCTTAGAGAATCATTCCATGATTCTCTAGTAGTATCTAGCTAGACCAAGAAAACTTCTGACTTCCATTGCTGTGGTCAGTTCATAAAGCGCTTCTGTTCACGGCCGATTATTTCTTCGAAACCATGGTCCATTCCCACTAAAGCTTTGAATGTTTGGTTCAGGTGGCCATAGGTTAGCTTTTGTAGAGGTAGGGATAGTCCTAGGTGATACTTTCGGATCTTCATCTCCGGGGTGTCGATCATATGATGCGCAAATCAAGAAAGACGCTCAAACTACACTGTGTACTCTCGTACGGTCCAGCTCCCTTGGACCAGGTCAATAAATTCTTTCTCCTTTTTGTTCCTTTCAATCTTGGGGAAGTAATTTTCCAGAAACAATTCTTTGAATGCCGCCCATGTCATTCTTTGTGCGGCTCTTCCTAGCGTTGCTTTCTCTGACTCCCACCAGTCAACTGCAACATAGGTCAATTGATAAGTAGCCAATTGACATTTCTCAACTTTAGAGCATCCTAGTGTATTTAAGATAAGGTCCAATCCATGAAGCCACTGTTCCGCTTCCCATGGTTCAGTCATCCCGTTGAATTTATGTGTACGTATTGCATAAAATCGTTCCATCGTATGATCTTCTAGTGGTCTAGGTGGAACTACGGGATTGACGTTAGCATTGTTGTTGTTGAGACAGTGGTTGCCTCCAATGTGTTCTAGACGTTGTAAGAATGCACCAAACACTCCAATGGGGTCCATTCCAGCAGGAATAGGTTCTGGTGCTCCTCCAGCAGGGTTTGGAGGTCCTAACCGTCGATTCCTCCTTGGTTTGTCTGCCATCGATTATCTGGTTTACCTACAGAAGTATTCTATTTAGAACTTATATGCAGGGTTCACCTGGGTATCTATGAATATGTTTATAAAATGGATAAGCAAACAACACTAGCATGGAGCCAAGTATGGTACTAAAACATCTTATTCATTAAATAAGATAACGGTTACATAGTCAAAGCCTTCCTAGAATACATAGATACAAAAGTGGGGATATTACCCTATTATACGCATCCTAAAGTAGAGGGGAAGTCCTTTCTTACTATGGTTAGTTTGGAGCTCAAACTTATAACAGAATTAAAAGACGCACAAGAAATTCATATCATGGTGGTGAGAGGGCTTGTTCCCGATCCTAGCACTACTACAACCACTATAGTGCCTGACAAAGTGCAAGCCTTATTGGAGGAGTTCAGTGAGTTGGTGTCTGAGGATCTATTGGATTACTTGCCACCCATGAAGCATATTCAACATCACATTGGCCTCATACTGGGATCTAGTCTTCTGAATCTTCCACACTATAGGATGAGTCCGAAGGAGAATGAGATTTTATAAGAAAATGTAGAAGAGTTACTATACAAGGGTTTTATTCCAGAGAGCATGAGCCCATGTGCCGTACCAATGTTAACACCTAAGAAAAATGGAAGTTAGTGGATGTGTATGGATAGCTGCGCCATCAACAAGATTACAATCAAGTACCGGTTCCCTATTCCACGCTTGGATGATATATTGGATATGCTTAGTGGTTCTAACTTATTTTCAAAGATTGATCTTCAAAGTGGTTACCATCAAATTCGTATTTGGCCCGGAGATGAGTGGAAAACGACGTTCAAGATGAAGGATGGATTATTTTAGTGGTTAGTGATGCCTTTTGGGTTATCCAACGCTCCTAGCACGTACATGAGAGTTATGAACCAAACTTTGAGGCCTTTTGTGGAAAAGTTTGTCGTGGTGTATTTTGATGATATCCTTATCTATAGCAAGACCGAAGTAGAGCACTTGAACCACCTTTGACAAGTGTTGATGGTTCTTCGAGAAATTCAACTGTACGTAAATCTTAACAAGTGTACTTTCTTGACTAATAGACTATTGTTTTTGAGTTATGTTGTTAGTGCAAAGGGTATACATGTTGATGAGGATAAAGTTTGCGCCATTCGCGAATGGCCAACACCAAAGGCAGTCACTGAAGTTCATAGTTTCCATGGCTTAGCAACCTTTTATCGAAGGTTCATTCGCAACTTTAGTGCTATCACGGCACCTATTACGGAGTGTCTCAATAAAGGAAAGTATAATTGGGGTGAGAAGGCTGCTCACAGCTTTGCCTTGATTAAGGAAAAATTATGCACCGCACCAGTCCTAGCTCTACCTTGTTTCGAGAAAGTTTTTGAGGTGGAGTGTGAAGCTTGTAGTTGGCATTGGAACGGTCCTCTCACAAGAAAAGCACCCCATGGCATTTTTCTGTGAAAAGCTTAGCGAGGCCTGACAAAACTAGAGTACATAAGATTAAGTGTTCAATGCCATATTTCAAGCCTTAAAGCAATGGGAACACTATCTTGTGTAGTGAGAGTTTGTCTTGTACATGGATCACCAAGCCTTAAAGTTTATCAATAGTCAAAAGCACCTTAACAAGATGCATACTCGGTGGTCTACATTCCTTAAAAAGTTCTGTTTATTATCAAACACAAATCTGGTACAACCAACAAAGTAGCAGATGCATTGAGTCGCCCAACCACCTTGCTTATTACTTTAGCTCAAGAGATCGTGGGATTTCATTCTTTGAAGGAGCTTTATGATGAAGATGAAGATGAAGATTTCAAAGAAATATGGGCCAAGTGTAAGGAGTCACAAACGGTATGTGATTTTCCACATCAATGAAGGTTCTTGTTCTGAGGCAGTTGTCTTTGCATTCCAAAATCATCACTACGTAAGAACCTTATACGTGATTTGCATGGTAGTGGATTAAGTGGACATTTGGGGCGGGACAAGGCGATCGCTAGCCTAAAAGGGCAATATTTTTTGACACAATTAAAGAATGATGTTGGTAACTTCGTGCGAAGGTGTTATTTTTGCCAAACATCAAAAGGACAGTCTCAAAACACTGATCTTTATACTCCATTACCGATTCCCGATGATTCTTTGGAGGATTTGTTTATGGATTTTGTTTTGGGTCTACCACGTACACAACGAGGTGTGGATTCCGTATTTGTTGTGGTTGATAGATTTTCTAAGATGGCACATTTCATTCCATGTCGAAAGATGTCCGATGCATCCTACATTAGTTGTTCTTTCGAGAGAGTGTGCGCTTGCATGGGGTTCCTCAAACCATTACATCCGATCGTAATACAAAGTTCTTGAGTCACTTTTTGGTTACCCTATGGCGTATGTTTGACACAGCCTTGAATCGGAGTACAACAACTCATCCCCAAACTGATGGACAAAAAAAAGTGACTTGTCACACCCGTTCCGAAATTTGCATGGTTTTATCTTGCATATTTAGATTTTGTGAATTATCAATGTTACATGATAATTGAGGATGAGGTTGACTATAAGTCAACATTAAGGTGTCAATAAGGACACTGGAAAATTGGTAATTGAGATTGCATTGGCATAAGTAAATGGCATTTATATGATTTTAATGTTATTTAAAATATCTGGTATTTTATGAATAATGAATTATACATGTATAGTATAATTTCTGGTAGTTTTATTTTCATTGTAGAGCATTTTGATCTCTGTGGTAAGAACGTGAGTGACACGTTAAATAAAAGGTAGGTTGTGTAGAAATTTCACAGAATTTAGTTTTCGAATGTAATTTTGGACCCAAACAAGATTTAGTCGAAAACTTGTATAATTTATAGTTTTCACTCGTGAAGGCATAAAATGGACGTGCGCGATGTTTCGGGAGATCATTAGAAGTTTTGGAAACTCACGGGGAGGTAAACGTAATTTATGAATCTCTTGCCTATATATATAGATAAGCTTGGATTTTTCATAAGTCAAAAACTTTCCAAAATATCCTTGGAGGAGAGAGAAAGGGAGATTTGGCGGCCACGAGTTTCACAAAGTCGATTAACGACCGTTCGTCCGCCAGATTCTCTCCAAATTTCATATTTGAATTCTTTGAGGTAAGAGCTTTGATTTGATACCTCTTAGGCCGCCTTTGGCTAACTTTTTCAAAAATTTGATTTCTAGGATTTTAGGAAAAACCATGTAAAACTTGTAGGAATTGCATACAATCCGAGATCCGACGTTTATTCGAGCCTCTAGTTGATCCTTCAAAGTTTCGGAGAGATCGCATGAGGTATGAATTCTAGATCTATGAAAGATATAAAAATATCACGTTTTAAATATCGACTTTGATATTTTGAATCCTGGCAAAATTCATGTGTTAATTAAGCCCGTTAATTATGCACGTGAAACTACGATAAAAGCATGTAGAACTGTTTATGTGAGCACGTTATGTGTTACTTGGGTCAAAGGGAAGTTTGGTCCAAATTCATCCGCGGTAAGGTCCTCGAACCTTGAGGATTGTGATATTGATTATGGTTGTGTCTGGTATGGAGGAGGCCCAACTAGGACACGGTACCTAGTATGAAGGAAGGCCTAACCAGTGTATGAGATGCGTAGGATAGGTGTGCCTTCCACGGCATCGGTTCCATTTATCGGATGAATGCGTACCACTCACCCTAGAGACTAATTCTATATGTTTAGATGTTTTAAACCATAAATTGTCATATAAGCATACATGTAGAATTGTATACTCAGCATATAGCTGAGCAGTGGAGATTTACTCCATTACAGGTGATAAGAGACGAGGAAAGAAGAAGCGTGAGGAGTGAGGCCGAGGAATGCCGAGGGAACACTCTTGTTTACACTTTTGTTTTTCATTCCAAACATGTAATAAGAATTGGAATTTGTAATATATTGTAATAGAATCTCGACTTGGATTAGTACTTGTAATTCCTAGTAAACGCTTTTGTATAAATTTATTGAATCATGGATTATAATCGTGTTGATATTGGGAATTGGTTTGGAGATCTTTGGTTTAGAAAACTGCAGAATTGGGAATTTTTAGAGAAATCAGTCGACTGGACCTCTGTGTTTTTGAGTTAGTTCTTTCAAATTTCGAAGGCTCCAGTCAACTGGATGGGTTATTAGTCGACTGTTTTCTGCACGAAAACACCACATTCTGCATGCATAGTGTCCAGTCGACTGGACATGGCACCAGTCGACTAAAAAATTGGGGCCCCAGTCGACTGAGTCCCCGACACAGTCAACTGGACAGGGCCTTTGGACTTTTCATACTTTCTATTTCAAGACTCCAATCAACCAGACCCTCGATCAGTTGACGGGACCTCTGTTTCAAAACTGGATTCTTTTGGAACTTTTCCAATTAGCCAAAACTTTTTACAACTCTGTTTATAATGGATTTTACTTATATTTTCCGCTGCTATTTTACTTTAATGGAATTGGACAAACCTTGGTGGCGTGCCATGTGTCCTATTTTTGCGCGTTAGCGGGATGGGTCGTTACATTTAGTGGTATCAGAGCTATAGGTAACAAACCTTTGGGGACGTTCGACGATGAGTGGAGTGTTGAGTGAATTGTCATATATTCTAGATCGCATTCATACATGGGAGAGATGTTTGATGCATATGTATGTTGTTGTACATACATGTTATAGATATTGTTGTGCATGCATAGTATTTATGCATCGAGACTTACATGAGTTACAACCATGGGTGACCGAGAATTATCGCCGTATACTCGACGTATGAATTAAATAACTGAAATGATTAGGAATATGGGAGATATGATACGAAATATAGTAGAACGGTTGCCTCCAAAGCCTCCAATCGAAATAGCACCAATAGTTGTAGTATATGCACCCGAGAATAGAGGTACGAGATCTGTATCAGAATAATTTACTAGAAAGAAGACGACAGAATTTTATGGGACGTATGACACGATGCTGGCAGAGCATTGGGTTGTGGATATGGAAAGGATATTCAGGACCATTCCAATGTTCGATACACTAAAGATAGAAAATGCAATTGATGTGATGAAGGGTATAGCCAAGAATTGGTGGGTAAATGTGTTGGACCAATGGGCACTGATAACTTGGGAGGGATTCAAGGCAGAGTTCAATCGCCGATTCTTTCCGTGAGTCGCTCATAATTCAAAAAAGAAAGGGTTTGATAATCTCCGACAGGGAGACATGACCGTAACCGAATACAAGTCCAAGTATAACGCATTAGTGAGATTCAGTAAAGGTTTAGTGCCGGAGGAAGATGATAGAGCAAGGAAGTTCAAAGAAGGGTTAAGGGAGAATATTCGTCTAAGAGTGGAACTGTATAAGCACTCAACCGTCGGTACAGTGCAACAAACAGCACTTGTAGTGGAAAGTGGATGGGAACGATCGAGGCAGAATCAACAAGGTAAGAGGGGTTATGAGCGTAGTGACCAACACTAGGGTGAATCTTTTAAGAGGCCATTTTCATGATGCTCTGGTTATAGTTTGAGTCATTTCCGAAGAGCACCCAGCAATATACCATTGTGTCCGTTTTGCAATCGACCAAACACTGGTCGATGTTTTCTGACTAACTCCCAGGGTAAGACTAGATGGGAAAATAGTGCAGGTTCTGCATCCTATCCGCAACTCAAGTGCTTTGATTGTGGTACTTTGGGACATCGAGCAAAAGATTGTTCGAGGAAGCGTCCTCAACAAGGAGCGAGTTCTATGGCTTCCAGTGGTTCAAAGCCTCAGCAGTTAAGTAAGAGGAAACCAGAGATAGAATAGCGTGAGGAGAGATCTTTTCAGATGAACCCTAGAGACGTGGCTGCTACAGATATAGTGGTCTCAGGTATAGTGCTTGTATGTTCGCACTTAGCACGCATACTTGTCGACTCATGATCTACGCATTCATTCGTATCGCATAATTTTGTTGGACATTTGAATGTTAAGTCCGCGCTACTAGGATATGATTTATCCATTGGCGTGTCGTTTAGTAAGCCAATGGTAACGTCTATGATTTACAAAAACTGTGAAATCCAACTAAGTGAGAAGTTGATGACCGTAGACCTTATCCCAATCGTTGTGAACCACTTTGATGTGATACTAGGAATGGATTGGTTAGCTCTTAACCAAGCTACTATAGACTGTGAACGGAAAGAAGTTAATTTTTTATCATCGGTATATGGGGACTTTTATTTTCAAGGAAGTGGAGTTACACCACCACCGTACTTGATTTTAGCTATCCGAGCGGGTAAGTTGTTGAAAAAGGGATATCAGGGATCCCGTGTTTAGTACTGGATACTTCGGTGACTGAGTTGAAAGTGGAAGACATTTCAATAATGGGAGAATATTTAGATGTATTTCCTGATGACTTGCCCGACGTACTGATTGAGAGGAAAATTGAGTTCACCATTGAGATAATGCCAGATTCAAGGCCTACATCGAAAGCACTATATAGAATGGCACCAGTAGAATTGAAGGAAGTAAAGGTGCAACTATAAGAATTATTTGATAAAGGTTTCATTCGACCTAGCATATTGCCGTAGGGAGCTCCAGTGTTGTTTATAAAGAAGAAAGACGGTTCAATGCGTATGTGTGTTGATTACCGAGAATTAAACAAGTTGACAATCAATAACAAGTATGAAGTATCCGTTGCCGAGGATTGATGACCTATTTGATCAACTTCGTGAGGCATAAGTATTTTCCAAGATAGATTTGAGATCGGGCTATCACCAGTTGAAAGTGAAGGCCGAAGATGTTGAGAAAACAGCTTTTAGAACCCGAACCCGCTACGGACACTATGAATTCTTAGTTATGCCTTTTGGCGTTACAAATGCACTAGCTGCGTTCATGTATCTTATGAACCGAATCTTTAAGGACTACTTGGATGATTTTGTGATAGTGTTCATCGACGATATATTTATCTATTCGTCGAGTGAAATAGAACACGAGAGCCACTTGAGGTTAATACTTCAAAGACTACGAAAGAAACAATTGTTTGGCAAACTTAAGAAGTGTGAATTCTGGCTACCTAGCATTACTTTTCTTAGTCAAATGATCGACAAAAATAGAGTTTCGGTTGATCCTCACAAAGTGGAAGCAGTATCAAATTGGCAGAGATTGACGTCCGTATCAGAAATCCGAAGTTTCTTGGGTTTAGCGGGATACTATCGCCGTTTTATCGAAAATTTCTCGAAGATTTCGCTACCTATGACCAGATTGATGAGGAAGGGTGTTACTTTTGAATGGAGTCAAGAGTGTGAAGACAGTTTTCAAGAGTTGAAGTCGTGGTAGACGAGAGTACCTATCTTGATGATACCATTTGGAACTAAAGGATTTGTGATTTATAGCGATGCATCGCATCAGGGTTTGGGATGCATACTTATGTAAGGGGTAAAGTGATTGCTTATGCATCTAGACAGTTGAAGACACATGAGATAAATTTTCCGACTCATGATTTAGAACTGGCCGCAGTAATTCATGCCTTGAAGATTTGGAGACACTACCTGTACGGGGAGAAGTTTTAGATCTTCACGGACCACAAGAGTTTGAAGTACCTATTCACGCAAATAGATTTTAATATGAGACAGAGAAGATGGTTAGAGTTAATGAAAGATTACGACCTTTTGATAGAGTATCATCCGAGAAAGGCTAATGTAGTAGTCGATGCATTAAGCCGGAAGACACTAAGGAACTTAGCCGACGAGCTAACACAACAAAAAGAATTGGTAAAGGAGATGGAACATTTAGAATAGGATGTGATACTAGAGACTAGTGGTGGCTTAATGATGGCGATTATAGCATACCCAAATATTATTGATAAGATCAAAAGGGAACAGTTTAACGATGTCTAATTGTGCAAAATGAGAGACCAGATACCTTTAGGAAAGCGACCTAATTTTGTATTAGAGCAAGGAACATTGAAACTTGGAAATTGGTTATGTGCGCCGAATGTGAAAGGCTTAAAAGATAGAATCCCAAAGGAAGGGCATAGTACTAGATACTCAGTGCATCTGAGAAGTAACAAAATGTACCAGAACTTACGGGAAAACTTTTGGTAGAAAGGTATGAAGCGTGAAATTGTTAAGTATGTTTCAGAGTGTTTAACATGTCAGCAAGTTAAGGCAGAAAGACAAGTATCTGTGGGGTTACTACAACCACTACCTGTGTCAGAGTGGAAATAGGAAGAGATCACGATGGATTTTGTTTCGGGATTTCTATGTTAAACTAACAAGAACGATAAGGTTTGGGTTATAGTGGACTGATTGATGAAGTCAGCTCATTTCCTGCCGATCAAGACAACTAAACCTTCGAGGTTGGCAGAATTGTATGTGAAAGTGATTGTGAGACTACATGGGGTTCCAGCAGTTGTGGATACCTGCATTTGGGCCCACTTTTAAAATATTTTCAAATTTCAAATACCAAGAGTCGCAACTTAATTTTTTGAAGGAAAATTAAGAAACCATTTTAAAAGCAAACTGATCTTTTGCGAAACCAAAGATTAACTAGGTTCGGGGATTATGGAATGAGAGGGGAAGGAGCCCGGCGGACTAAAACACCCCCTCTCATCCTATCTTGCGATAGGCCTCTACTCAACATCTTTTTAATCGAATTATTAATCTAAGCATGCCCTCAACTAATACATATATACATATACATTACAAAAAGCACGTCCAAAGGGTATAAGATTGCTAATGACAAAATATCATTCATAAGACACATAGTTCAATTAGCAAGCGACATGATATGCATAAAGGAACTAGAGAACTTACCCGGGATCCCGCCGCAAATGTTAAACATGTAATGCACACGAAATAGAAATCCTAAGAAAATGGTCTCTAATCACATATATACACATAAGGGAAAATCTTAATTCTAAAGTGTCGCACATGGAGTCGGAAAATCAATAAAATCAACAAATAAAATAAACTAGAGAAGGGTTGGGAATCGTACCTCAAGAGCGCTAAAAAACAAAGGATTAGTCCACATGCTTTAAACAAGATATATAATATCAAATATTCATTCCTGAAAAAAGTCTAGCTTAAATCTATCAAGCATGGAAAGAATTGACCTATTTGTGGATTCCTTCTAATTAGTTGAGAACATATCACCTTTATAGATATGCAAGTCTCAACTAAGAGCCAATGCAATGTCCATATAAAGGTGGCATGATCCCAACATGATTTCAAGAAACTCACAACTAGGTTCAATTAGGGACAAAACAACCTAGAGCTAGATCCTAACTACAAATATCAATTGTTCATGGATGAATGCATGGATATGTATGAGGATAAGCTATGAATTATTCACTAACTTGGATCACTTAGCGTCTGGATTTAGACTTAATTATCATTATTCAAAACATGATTTGAGTCTCAAAGCAATAGGAAACCATTTAAGTTAAAATCAATGAGATTAGACAAAAACAGTGACAGTTTCTCATGAATTACAGAGAGCAGACCAGATTTTAAAAGGTGGAAAAACCATGATTCCAACGGTTGGATCTTGATGATTGTTGAATATGATATGCCTCTGTGAGTCTAATTTCTAACCCAAGAAGAAAATTGAAGATTAAACGGTTAGATCTCTAGGAATAAGGAAAACACTAGACATCACTCAAGAATTTGCAACTCTCTGTCCAGAGATCTTGTACGATTTTCTAAAAATAGTAAACAAATGAGAAACACTTAGATCATTTTAGGGTACCTTCCTAACACATTAAGCTACTTAGAAAATTTTATTAGAGGCCAAGGAAGTTTGGTTAAGGTTCTAATTTATTAATTTTAAAACGAACTTACTGTTCTGGAATTTTGGACAGAGAGTTGCTTGTTTTGAAATCACAAGACCAAACTATCTTAAACATGGAATTTCATCAAAACAAAAATCACAAAGTGTCACGCCCCAGCGTAGCAAAATAAGGAAAATTTTTCATTTCCATTTTGGACCCGTAGGTCATGACAGGTGAGGGATCGCTTGTCCTGTACTTAGCTTAACATGCACCAGAAAACAGAGTATATAAAGCAACAAGGATGGAAATATAGATCAACATTACAAACTTAATTAATATTACATTGTCTCAAATAAATGAATTTCTTAAGGCACAAGCCGCCTTATTCAAATTAAAACATTATTCATATCTTTTATTACAACTTTAATAAATTATAAAAATAGCTCTGCAGACTTCTTTAGCTGGCATAATCATATAATCCTGCATAGCCATCTCCTGGACATTTTGGGTGTCCAGGACAAAATAAAGTCATCAGCTAATGAAAGTCGAGTGAGCATAATGAACATACAAGCAATGTATATAAAAGCACATTAACTGTCGTTGCATTTGGTATTTTACAGTACTGTTAGTCCATTATTCTAGTCGTCCCATATAAACAATAAATGAATAATTAAATCAATTATATAAGACCGTGCATGAACAATGTAACCACCTCATCTTACTGACTCTTTTATCTCGACCACAACCTCTCGACTCATTCGGTTCGCCAGAACCATCCGGCATGAGGCCGTTGTTTTAGATCGGTCTACCGTATCCGAGTCGGCCTGGACACGACCTGATTGGCCTGCCGTATCCGAATCGACCTAGGCTCAATCCTTCCTAATTAATCTACCGTATCCGAGTCGGCCTGGAATAATTAAGGTAACACAAGACTCTGACTGGCCTACCGTATCCGAGTTGACCTGGGCTCAATCCTTCCTAATTAATCTGCCGTATCCGAATCAGCCTATAATAATTAAGGTAACACAACTCAAGACACCCTTTCTTTACTTATTTCTCACAAATGTATATGTTGACCCAAACGACCCCTTTCCAACATGCCAACTCGACTATGCACGTGTATGAATTATTCCATTTACAAAACTCTTTAACATGGCAGTGGTTGTTTTAAACATGTGATTATTATCAAGTGAACCAATTTAATTTAATTTGATTTTAGGAAACTGACGGCATAATTTTCGGAGTCATAGAATTTTTATTATAAATTTTAGAAGATAAAATAATATATAAATTTAGTCACAAGGCCCTTCTTAATGACATAAATATATAAAAGTAGATGGTACATGCTTTGACATTATTTTTAATAAAAACAAGGCATTAAAAAATAGAATTCTGCTATTTTCCCATAAATTTAGAAGTACCAAATGTATTTTGAAATAATTAAAATATTAGTTAAACGACCACTAATTTATTTATTAACAACATCAAGTCCTAGTTTTATAATTTGATAAATTACAAAACTATATATAAAAAAATGACCTCTAACATGTTAATAATACTAATATATTTACTATTTATTTTTATGATAAAAATAATCATTTACAAACTTATATGTAAGTAGCAAGTATTAAACTCTCAACCTTGGGGTCAAGGAACTAACCAATCAACAAACTATTTCAAAGGGGACTAATTGGGATCCTAATATTTCATTGTTAATTTACAGAATGAGTTTTCGTTAACATTTTTGGTACCACTAATTTTGTACCTCCATGGCTATATATACATATCTATACATATTCACTTATTTTTGAAACCTACGGATAGCACGTAATGACTTAAAGTACATTAAGAGTGGGTTCAAAAGACTCACCGTTCTTCGTAGTAACTGGACTAGGAGACCGAGAGATTCCGTAAATATCCGTAATAAAAGCTATGGCTTTGAGCTTTGGAAGTTCTCAACAAATGAAAGGTAAGTAGGTATGTTGTGTTTATAGCATTTGCATTTGGTGTGTGTGTATATATAAGGCAATTGGGTAAGTAAGGTTTGTGGTAAACCATGAGCACACACCTCACAATTACTGCCTCCATATATTATACTTGGTTAGTAGATGAGCATATGCCTCAAAATTTCATCCATTGAAAAGTGATGATGGAAGCTCTTAATCATTAAGAGTTTGTGGTTATTAAGTCAAGTGCACACCATACCAAATATAAGCCATGTGAATTCTCTAATCAGTGAGGTAAGCTTCGCGGCTGATTGACGCCCGTCAATCAGTCAGTTGGGTATGGTTTGATCAGTTAGGTAATTAAAATGTCCCAAATAAAATCATTAGGGACAAAAATGTAAGTGATGTGTTATTACATTTAATTAATGTCTCTTATCCCAAATCATAGGGTAACTTAGGGGCGCAGTCTTAAGTAACAATACAATTAAATTATTAAGGGGTTATAAAATTTTAAGGCATTGTATTAATAAATATTAACACAAATATTATTTATTTATTCAGATAATATTACTACTAACGTTAATACACAGTAGTAAAATAAAATGGAATTGAGTTATCAAATTAAGAATACTAGTACCAGTTATTTATGAAAAGATTATCACAACTAAAAGAATAATACACATTATTGAAATAAAATTGACATTTTCATTTATTAATAGGGACGCGAAAATATAGGTTGCTACATCACTCCCTCCTTAATAGGGATTTCGTCCCGGAATCTAAGATGACTAATCTTGAAACAACTCTGGGTACTTAGTTCTCATTTCTGATTCCAATTCCCAAGATGCTTCATTCTCATCATGGTACTTCCACTGAACTTTCACTAGAGGAATGTCTTTGCTCCGCAGTTTCTTCGTACTGTGATCTAGAATACGCACAGATCTCTTTCTATAGGTGACATTGTCATGGATCTCTATGTCATTGAAGTCAATTGCATGTGAAGGATCTCCCTTGTATTCCCTCAACATGTTGATGTGAAAAACATTATGTACTCCAGACATCTTTGGTGGCAATGCCAGTCGATAGGCTACTTTCCCAACGCGTTCCAGTATCTCAAACGGTCCAATAAAACGAGGTGACAACTTACCTCTCTTTTGTCCAAATCGTACTACTCCTCGAATTGGTGAAACTTTCAAGAGCACATGATCTCCGACAGCGAACTCTTTGTCCTTTCTATGTTTATCTGCGTAGCTCTTTTGTCTACTCTGTGCGGCACGCATCATATCTTTCACAACTGTGATCTTTTCATTGGTCTCTCTAACCAAGTCTGGTCCCAACAGCTCCTTGTCTCCAACCTCTGCCCAACAAAGCGGGGATCGACACGGCCGTCCATACAATGCTTCAAATGGGGCCATTCCTATACTTGAATGGTAACTGTTGTTGTAAGCAAATTCAATCAATGGAAGGTGTGTTTCCCATGAACTCTCAAAGTCTATAACACATGCCCTAAGCATATCTTCCATAACCTGATTGGTGCGTTCAGTTTGTCCATTGGTCTATGGATGAAAAGCAGTACTTAAACTCAATGAAGTTCCTAGAGCTTCTTGAAGACTTTCCCAGAATCCTGAAGTAAACCGTGAATTGCGATCTGATACAATAGACACTGGTACTCCATGTAGTCATACAACTTGCTGAATGTACGTCCTACTCATCTTCTCTACCGGGTAGGTCATACTGTAAGCGATGAAGTGAGCGAACTTCGTCAAACGATCCACAATTACCCAAATAGCATTGTGCTGCTGTTGTGTCCTGGGCAATCCAACTACAAAGTCCATCGTGATGTGCTCCCATTTCCAACTTGGAACCGGTAAGGGTTGCAAAAGTCCTAAGGGTCTTTGATGTTCGGCTTTCACTTGTTGACAAGTCAAACACTTAGACACAAACTCGGCTACATCCCTTTTCATTCCTTCCCACCAGAAATTTCTCTTCAGGTCCTTATACATTTTTGTTCCTCCTGGATAAACTGTCAATCTCGACCTGTGTGCTTCTTCGAGAATATCCTTTCTTAGACTATCCGTGTTGGTCACACATAGTCTATTCCTGCACCGGAGTGCTCCATCGGTCCCAATTTTCCATTCCTCTGGGTTCTTTGCTGACATTTTCTGAAACCACAGTTGAAGTTCGACATCTTTCTTTTGCGCTTCCAAAATACGACTGATAAGTGTCAGTTGCACTACAAGACATCCAAAGTGTTGTCCTTCGCCTTCTGTAGACACTTGAACATCAAATTCAGCTATCATTTCCAAAGCTTTCCATTCTCTAACCATTAGAGATGCAACCATTCCTTGAGGTTTCTGACTTAAGGCATCTGCGACTACATTAGCTTTACCAGGGTGGTATTCTAACGTGAAGTCATAGTCCTTAATCAACTCCATCCATCGACGTTGCCTCATATTTAGCTCTTTCTGAGTAAATAAATACTTCAGACTCTTGTGATCAAAGAACAAATCAAACTTCTCTCCATATAGATAGTGTCTCCAGATCTTAAGAGCAAACACTACTGCTGCCAATTCCAAATCATGAGTCGGGTAGTTCAATTCATTTGGCTTCAACTACCTTGAACCATAAGCGATGACCTTGCCGTCTTGCATAAGTACACATCCTAATCCTTGATAGGATGCGTCACTGAAAATAGAAAACTTCTCGCCATCTCTTGGTATTGCTAGTACTGGTGCCGTGGTAAGTCTTTCTTTCAATTCCTGGAAAGCCTGCTCACGCTTATCATTCCATTCGAACTTCACATCTTTCTTAGTCAAACTAGTCAGAGGGGCTGCTATTTTTGAAAATCCTTCTACGAATCTCCGATAGTAACCTGCAAGTCCAAGGAAACTTCTGACTTCTGTAGGATTGGTTGGTCGAGTCCAATTTGAAACAGCATCAGTCTTTGATGAATCTACAACAATTCCTTGTTGTAAGACCACATGCCCTAGGAATTTCACCTCTTGAAGCCAAAACTCACACTTACTGAACTTCGCATATAAATGATGACTTTGTAGTGTCTGCAATGTGAGTCGCAAATGTTGCTCATATTCTTCTGATGTCCTTGAATAGATCAAGATATCATCAATGAAGACTATGATGAATTGATCCAAGTAAGGCCTGAACACTCTGTTCATCAGATCCATGAACACTGCCGGGGCATTAGTTAATCCAAATGACATTACCAGGAACTCATAGTGACCGTACCTCGTTCTGAAAGCTGTCTTTGGTACATCCTCCGGTCGTACGAGTAACTGATGGTACCCTGACCATAGATCTATCTTAGAAAAGATTGTAGCTCCTTGCAATTGATCAAATAGATCATCTATTCGGGGTAAAGGATACTTGTTCTTGATGGTGACTTTATTCAATTCTCTATAGTCAATGCACAACCGAAGTAATCCGTCCTTCTTCTTTACGAATAACACTGGTGCTCCCCAGGGTGATGTACTTGGGCGCACAAATCCTAGATCTTCAAGTTCTTGAACTTGTTTCTTTAACTCCATCATTTCTGTAGGGGCCATTCTGTAAGGTGCTTTGGATATAGGGATAGTGCTTGGCACTAGATCAATGCAGAAATCGATCTCTCGCTTAGGTGGTAGCCCAGAGATATCCTGAAAAACATCCTCGAAGTCTCTGACTATGGGTATCGATGAGATAGCCACTTCTATACTGGCAGTCTCGATGTTAGCTAGACAATTGGTGAGGAATGTATCACTCATAGGGTTATACTGGAATTCAAAAAGTTGACCTCCAGGTACCGAAAAAGTAATACTCTTCTTAGCACAGTCCAACTTAGCGTGATACTTAGTGAGCCAGTCGATTCCTAATATCACATCAAATTCCTTCATTGTTAGGACAACCAAATTAGCTGGAAGATTTCGATTCTCTAGGTGTACAGGGCAACCCTTGCATATATGTTTTAGTGTGACAGTAGCTCCTAACGGTGAGATGGCATTCAAAGTTATGTCTAACTTCTGAGGTACTATATTCACATTTGGAAGAATTTTGGCAGCAATAAAAGAGTGTGTGGCACCCGTGTCAAATAAGACTTTCACACAATGATTGTAAAGTGTTAAAGTACCTTCCATGACTTGCTGCTCAGGCTGCTCTTCATATTGGGTTCCCTCATACCCAGCTTCTTCGTAATTACCTTCCTCATAACCCACGGCACTAGGAATGATAGCATTTAGTTGGGCCTGTCCCTGTTGACCATAGTTTCCTCCTTTGGGGGCACGAAAATACTTGCTGACGTGACCAGTCTTGCCACAGTTATAGCATACTGTATTCTGACGATTATCGCACCTTGGTGCTTTGCAATCCCGAGATAGGTGACCGGGGATGCCACAATTGAAACAATTACTAGTACTCCCTCCTGCGCCTGATTGTGGCCGAGTCTGATAAGGGGCTGGCTGAGGTTTTTGGTTCCCATCGAAAGTCCTCTTCTGACCCTGATTGCGATATGGTTGCTTGTTCCCAAATTTTCCTTTTTGTGATGGGCGGAAGTCAAATTGCTTGCGGCTCGATCGCATGTCTTCTTCCAATTCGGTGGCCAGATCCACAAGAGATTCAAATGTTTTGTCCAAGTGCCCGATAGTCATACGTCGAATAGGCGGAGCCAACCCTTGATTATATTTCCGGATTCTCTTTTCATCCGTATCCACCATGTGTGGAGCAAATCTGGATAGCCTCTCAAATTGAGTTGTGTACTCTTGTACTGACTTATTTCCCTGGACCAGGTCCATGAATTCTCTTTCTCGCTTGTGCCTCTCGGTTGCTGGGAAATACTTTTCCGGGAATTTTCTCCTGAATGTAGTCCATGTCATTGCCCGCACCGCATCTTCTCCCATGGTGGCTTTCACTGCCTCCCACCAATCCGCAGCAGCATATGTCAACTGGAATGTTGCCAACCTTTTCTTTTCCTGGTCAGTACAATCCATTGTCTCGAAGATGTGATCCATCTGCCTTAGCCACTGTTCGGCCTTCCATGGTTCCGCAGTGCCAGCGAATTGCTCTGGTCGCAAGGCACGGAATCTTTCCAATCGTTTATCTCCCGTTTGACAGGGTGGTATTACATTCCCTTGATTGTTTTGATTTCTGTTGTTCTGGGCGGTCAGGTCTCCTATCCGTTCAATTCGTCAGACAAACGCCTCAAACATGCCAGTTGGATCGGCAGCTAGGGGTGTTCCCTCGATCAAACCGTGATTTCTGGGACTCCTTCTTGCCATACTATATCTTAAGTCCTGATAGTACAAATGTTAGCAATTTTAAATAATTATAATAAGAAGTACAATTATCAAAACAAGATTCCAAAAATATTTCTTTATATATATCTCTGTAAGCAGTTACATCAAGTATGTCCAGTTAATGCTTCTATCTAGTCAAAAGTGAGATTTTTGGGACTAACAGTCCGATTTACAAAAATATGGGAGTCATTGCCCTATATGCATCCTAGTGCTACCTATATATGCGTCAATAACAAAAGGGGACTACCAGTCCAATATTTACAACAAGACCAAATAAGAACACCTAAGGGTGCCTAGCAAAGGCAGCGGGCCATCGACGCCAAACTCTAGGCCTACGAGTTGGGCGAACAACAGCTCGGTAGATGGTATCATCGTCAGATACGGAGGGTGGGGCATCCTCCATAATAACATCGAGCTCAACAGGTAGCTCAGGTGGTGGCTCAGGTAACTCGATGATATGAACCTCGGCCTCCATCTCATCCTCCTCGCCTATGATCCCTACAATCAGTACAGGGACCACTCCATCCATCTCGTCATCCTCATCATCATCATCATCATCAATCATCAATCATGGGCTCGACAGGTGGAGCGGCCACAGGAGCCATGGTTGGGGGTGGTATAACTGCAGCGGCTACAAAGGCTAGATGTGCATGTACCATATCCGTCTCGAGGGGTACGTAGATCTCCGGGTCAAGGATCCTCCTGATCCTCTCATCAGCAATCAGTCTATTTGTCCAAGCCTGGTAAAGGGCCTCTAAATGTACTCGCCTCAAGTCTATGGCTCCCTCAACATGAATCTCCTGCCACACATGGTTTTCTAGTCTAACGGTGGCCTGGTATCGTATCAAGGTGACGTACAGCTCCCAATCGAGTGGCTCATCCCATTAGGGCCAATAACGTGCCCTCCAAAATCATCTGGAACAAGATATGGGTCCATAACCTGACAAAAGCAAACTATCTTATATCAGGGCTAATCTTAATATATCTGGATGTCAGATCCTAAGTACCGAGGACACTCGACTATGCCTATCCTTTTACTATCACAACATGTGTCTAGGCTTATGCCTAAGAATACAACCAAGGCTCTGATACCAAAAATCACAGAGTGTCACGCCCCAGCGTAGCAAAATAAGAAAAAATTTTCATTTCCATTTTGGACCCGTAGGTCATAACAGGTGAGGGATCGCTTGTCCTGTACTTAGCTTAACATGTACCAGAAAACAGAGTATATAAAGCAACAAGGATGGAAATATAGATCAACATTACAAACTTAATTAATATTACATTGTCTCAAATAAAAGTATTTCTTAAGGCACAAGCCGCCTTATTCAAATTAAAACATTATTCATATCTTTTATTACAACTTTAATAAATTATAAAAACAGCTATGCAGACTTCTTTAGCTGGCATAATCATATAATCCTGCATAGCCATCTCCTAGACATTTTGGGTGTCTAGGACAAAATAAAGTCATCAGCTAATGAAAGCCGAGTGAGCATAATGAACATACAAGCAATGTATATAAAAGCACATAAATTGTCGTTGCATTTGGTATTTTACAGTACTGTTAGTCCATTATTCTAGTCGTCCCATATAAACAATAAATGAATAATTAAATCAATTATATAAGACCGTGCATGAACAATGTAACCACCTCATCTTACTGACTCTTTTTTCTCGACCACAACCTCTCGACTCATTCGGCTCGCCAGAACCATCCGGCACGAGGCCGTTGTTTTAGATCGGTCTACCGTATCCGAGTCGGCCTGGACACGACCTGATTGGTCTGCCGTATCCGAATCGACTTAGGCTCAATCCTTCCTAATTAATCTACCGTATCCGAGTCGGCCTGGAATAATTAAGGTAACACAAGACTCTGACTGGCCTACCGTATCCGAGTTGGCCTGGGCTCAATCCTTCCTAATTAATCTGCCGTATCCGAATCGGCCTAGAATAATTAAGGTAACACAACTCAAGACACCCTTTCTTTACTTATTTCTCACAAATGTATATGTTGACCCAAACGACCCCTTTCCAACATGCCAACTCGACTATGCACGTGTATGAATTATTCCATTTACAAAACTCTTTAACATGGCAGTGGTTGTTTTAAACATGTGATTATTATCAAGTGAACCAATTTAATTTAATTTGATTTTAGGAAACTGACGGCATAATTTTCGGAGTCATAGAATTTTTATTATAAATTTTAGAAGATAAAATAATATATAAATTTAGTCACAATGCCCTTCTTAATGACATAAATATATAAAAGTAGATGGTACATGCTTTGACATTATTTTTTATAAAAACAAGGCATTAAAAAATAGAATTCTGCTATTTTCCCATAAATTTAGAAGTACCAAATGTATTTTAAAATAATTAAAATATTAGTTAAACGACCACTAATTTATTTATTAACAACATCAAGTCCTAGTTTTATAATTTGATAAATTACAAAACTATGTATAAAAAAATGACCTCTAACATGTTAACAATACTAATATATTTACTATTTATTTTTATGATAAAAATAATAATTTACAAACTTATATGTAAGTAGCAAGTATTAAACTCTCAACCTTAGGGTCAAGGAACTAACCAATCAACAAACTATTTCAAGGGGGACTAATTGGGATCCTAATATTTCATTGTTAATTTACAGAATGAGTTTTCGTTAACATTTTTGGTACCACTAATTTTGTACCTCCATGGCTATATATACATATCTATACATATTCACTTATTTTCGAAACCTACGGATAGCGCGTAATGACTTAAAGTACATTAAGAGTGGGTTCAAAAGACTCACCGTTCTTCGTAGTAGCTGGACTAGGAGACCGAGAGATTCCGTAAATATCCGTAATAAAAGCTATGGCTTTGAGCTTTGGAAGTTCTCAACAAATGAAAGGTAAGTAGGTATGTTGTGTGTATAGCATTTGCATTTGGTGTGTGTGTATATATAAGGCAATTGGGTAAGTAAGGTTTGTGGTAAACCATGAGCACACACCTCACAATTACTGCCTCCATATATTATACTTGGTTAGTAGATGAGCATACGCCTCAAAATTTCATCCATTGAAAAGTGATGATGGAAGCTCTTAATCATTAAGAGTTTGTGGTTATTAAGTCAAGTGCACACCATACCAAATATAAGCCATGTGAATTCTCTAATCAGTGAGGTAAGCTACGCGGCTGATTGACGCCCGTCAATCAGTCAGTTGGGTATGGTTTGATCAGTTTGGTAATTAAAATGTCCCAAATAAAATCATTAGGGACAAAAATGTAAGTGATGTGTTACTACATTTAATTAATGTCTATTATCCCAAATCATAGGGTAACTTAGGGGCGCAGTCTTAAGTAACAATACAATTAAATTATTAAGGGGTTACAAAATTTTAAGGCATTGTATTAATAAATGTTAACACAAATATTATTTATTTATTCAGATAATATTACTAATAACGTTAATACACAGTAGTAAAATAAAATGGAATTGAGTTATCAAATTAAGAATACTAGTACCAATTATTTATGAAAAGATTATCACAACTAAAAGAATAATACACATTATTGAAATAAAATTGACATTTTCATTTATTAATAGGGACGCGAAAATATAGGTTGCTACACAGAGGTACTTAAATGAGTTATGAACATCCACCAATTGGTCTCATCCAATGCCATTGAACCATGATTTTATAAAAAATCTTTGATCATAGTTGGTTTATGGATTCACTGCACCTTTGTTGGATTAATGTTCATACTTTGAATCAAACTTGAACAACACCTAGTTCCTCTCCCAAATACGTGGTCCTTGAGGGATATAAACTAGATATATCTTAATCTCCTCTCAAATTAATGGTCCTTGCAGGCTAAGATATGACCCAAAAATCATATGAACCTTCATAAGGTATAGAAATAACTCTATGAGATTCAATTTAGAGGACCTAAGTCATGAACTAAGACTTAATTCCATCAAACAAAACATGGATATAACAATGACCCACTTTAATCTCCATATAAGCCATAAGACCATAGGAGACTAATGGATCAACCTAAAGAGGATCCAATGAGATATTGAAGATCTCATGGATTTCCCAGAGAAAATAGAGACAAGGAGAAATAAAATCAAAGTCTCCATGAAACCCAAATAACAAATGCTTTCATAACTTGTTTTTGTTTTAAAATGTAAAGCTATTTTTAGATCCAAACTAATGAAGGCAACTTATGAAACTTCGATCACAAACTCTATGTGGTGTGTGATGAAATGAGGTAGGAAGAAAGGTTTTGAAAATGTGTAAAAGTCCTAGATCTATGAGTTTGTGATTAAATTATATATAATAAGTATAGGAATAAGGATTTAACCTCTAGATCTTCTCAGGATTTGATTGATTTGGAGAGATCCAAGCCATACAAGCAATGCTCTTCTTCTTCTTCCTTGAAGCTTCAAGGTTCTTTAATGATTTGAGGAATTTGGTGAATTGGGTAGGATTTCTATGGGGTTTTTGGGTTTCTCTCTCTGTATTTCTCTAAGAAAAAACTTCATCTTCAAAATTCAGCCCCTCTCTCTAAGAATCAAGTCTCATCTTCAAAGTTAAAGTTTCTCACTCAAGATTCAAGTCTCCAACCTCTCAAAATGAGAGAAAATGGGGTTTTTATAGACTTTCATTATCATAGGGGCTAAGATAAGAGTAGATAGGTCAATTAGAGATGGTGGGAGCATGGTTTGCATGACCTAGGAGTAGTAAACACGTACACAAAAAACGGCATCGTTTGATGCATTCATTTGATCAAAGATTGAAAAGAATTTTTGGCTTAAAAATGAAAACCAGCCCGGGCCGGCACTCAATGAAGATGGAACGGCACTCGCTGAGTGCCGCGCGGCACTCGCTGACTATAGCAGCGGCATTCAGTGACTACCATTCGGGCACTCTGAGTGCCGCTGCATAGCAGTCCAGCACTATTCATAGCAATTCATCACCTTAATTTCATTTCATGTCATTTAAGGAAAAAAAGTCAACTCTCCCTCCAAAGGCAAAATTTCCAATTTCCTACACAATTCTTCTTAAAGACCTTTCGATTTCTCAATGTTCCTTTCATTTAAAAATTCTTAAAAATCATTTCTAGCATAAGGGAGACCCAATGAACAATTACAGGGACTTTTCATCTTGAAATTCAAAAATTTTACGATTGACCCCCTTTTGACCCGTTGACTTTTCACTGGGTCAACTATTGACTTTTTTGGGGTTCATGCTGAATTTCTCTCCTTTTAAAAATGGTTTTAAGATGCTCCGAGGACAATGCTGTGTTTCTATACGTGTTCAAAACTCATGGTCTACAAGGTGACGGTAGATGAGAATTTTGGTCTTTTTGGCTGAAAAGGGCGATTTTGAACCGAGATTCTTCTAGGAAGAGAGTCGGATTGCTTGTAAGAGTTTTGATTCTAATGAGACATATTCATCATCGTTCTCTAGAGGTAAATCCTCCTAAGTTTAATAGTTCGGTCAAAATTGGGGTGTCTACAACAGTGATAGTATCGGATCATGATAGTAGTTTTACATCGAGATTTTGGGGAAGTTTACAACGAGCCATGGGTACTAAGCTGAGTTTCAGTACTACATTTCATCCTCAGACCGATGGACAGTCAGAGCGTATGATTCAGACGTTAGAGGATATGTTGAGACTTTGTGTTTTAGATTTCAGAAGTGATTGGGAGAAACATCTACCATTGATTTATTTGCCTACAACAACGGGTTTCAGTCAAGTATTGGAATGGCACCTTATGAAGCATTATATGGGTGTAAGTGTCGATCGCCGATTTGTTGGACTGAGGTTGGGGAAAGAAAGTTACTTAGACCTGAGTTAGTATAGATGACTACTGAGAAGGTAAAGTTTATACAGGAACGACTTAAGGTAGCTCAGAGTCGGTATAAGAGCTATGCGGACTCTAAGCGATGACCTATAGTGTTTAAAGTGGGAGATTTTGTGTACTTGAGAGTATCGCCTTCGAAAGGCATTGTACGATTTGGGAAGAGGGGAAAGCTTAATCTGAGGTTCGTAGGACCGTTTGAGATCCTAGAAAGAGTAGGACCAGTGGCTTATTGTAGCCTTGTCATCAGAGTTGGAACATATGCATAATGTATTCTATGTATCAATGTTGAGATGTTGTATGATGGATGTGAACAAGATCATAGTACCTGAACCATTGAAAATTCGAGAAGACTTAACTTATGTGGAGCAACTGGTAGAGATCCTAGATCGAAAAGAGCATGTATTGCGAATGAAAATAATTCCAATGGTGAAAGTGCTTTGGCGTAGTCATACAGTTGAGGAAGCTACGTGGGAGAACGAAGAAGAAATAAGGAACGAATATCCCTATCTTTTGGACCGATGAGGTATAAGTTTGGGGACAAACTTCCTTTTTGGAGGGGAGAGTTGTCACACCCGTTCCAAAATTTGAATGGTTTTATCTTGCATATTTAGATTTTGTGAATTATCAATGTTACATGATAATTGAGGATGAGGTTGACTGTGAGTCAACGGTAAGGTGTCAGCAAGTACACGGGGAAAGAATTATACCAGTGTAATATAATTTCTGGTAGTTTTGTTTTCGCCATAGAGCATTTTAATCTTTGTGGTGAGAACATGAGTGACACGTTAAATAAAAGGTAGATTGTGTAGAAATTCCACAGAATTTAGTTTCCGAACGTAATTTTGGACCCAAACAAGACTTAGTCGAAAACTTGTATAATTTATAGTTTTAACTCGTGAAGGCATCAAAATGGATGTGCGCGACGTTTCGGGAGATCATTAGAAGTTTTGGAAACTCGCAGGGAGGTAAACGTAATTTATGAAACCCATGCCTATATATAGATAAGCTTGGATTTTCGTAAGTCAAAAACTTTCCAAAATATCCTTGGAGGAGAGAGAAAGGGAGATTTGTTGGCCACGAGTTTCACGAAGCCGATCGACGACCGTTCGTCCGTCAGCTCTCCAAATTTTAGATTTGAACTCCTTGAGGGAAGAGCTTTGATTTGATACCTCTTAGGCCGCGTTTGGCTAACTTTTCTGAAAATCAAATTTCTAGGATTTTGGGAAAAACCCAATAAAACTTGTAGGAATCGTGTATAATCCGAGATCCGACGTTTATTCGGGCATCTAGTTGATCCTTCAAAGTTTCGGAGAGGTCGCACGAGGTATGAATTCTAGATCTATGAAATATATGAAAATTTCATGTTTTAAATATCGACTTTGATATTTTGGATCCGGGCAATATTCATGTGTTAATTAAGCCCGTTAATTATGCGCATGAAACTGCAATAAAAGCATGTATAACTGTTTATGTGAGCATGTTATGTATCTACTTGGGTCAAAGGGGAGTTTGGTGCAAATTCATCCGGGGTAAGCTCCTCGAACCTTGAGGATTGTGATATTGATTTTGGTTGTGTCTGGTATGGAGGAGGCCCAACCAGAACACAACACCTGGTATGGAGGAAAGCCCAACCATTGTACGGGATGCGTGGGAGAGGTGTGCCTTCTAATTAGAGGTGAAAAATGCATATACATAGCGTATTATATGGTCTTTTATGTATACTTTTATCCCCAAGTCCCTAGATTTAGATGCATATAAATGATTAAGTGTTTTCTATGATGTTGAGACTCAAACATGTGTTTTTACACTATTTTACAGGTCATGGAAAGCAATTGTTGCATAGAAAGTGATTCTGGTGAAGAGAACAACGGAAGTAGTTGAGAAAATGTCATTTTTGACAATGAAGACTTCCGATTTGGAAGATTTCCCCAGAAATATGAAATGTAGATCTTTGAGTTACGGTGGCGTGGCCGCAAACGGAAGGTCAATCCGAGGTATGAGTGAAAAGTTATGGCCATTCTCCCATCGGTGCGCAAAGTTGTCAAAATCAGAGAAGTTCAAGGGCTTGAGGAGAGTTCAATCGATTAAGACTTCAATCGATCGAACTAAGCTCGATTGATTGAACTTTTTTTTTACCCAAAAGTTGCGTAAATCTGCAGGAACCCTATAAATAAGTTGTTTTGATGGAAGACAAAGAGAGGACGCTCCAGAACGCGAAAAACTGTAGTTTTAGGGTTAGATTAGGAGTTGATTAGGTTAGATTCATGTTCTTCTTCATCTTTTCTATTGTTTTACTGAAGATTATTGAAGATTTAAGTTCATTTCAAGATTATTTCAAGTTATTTTTAGATTATTCCAGGTTTTTCTTTTCTGTTCTCTTTATTTCATTGTTTATTAATCTAGTTATTATGATTGCCCTAGGTTACTGTTTCTGTATTAGTTTATTCATACTTTCATAGTTTAGACGTTAGGAATATGTGATGAAACATTGATTCCTAGCCTCTGCCATGCAATCTTTAGAAACCTTGGGCTTGATCGATCGAAGATATTTCGATCGAACGAACCAGAGCCATGGTCAAGCGATCGAAGACATTTCGATCGATTGAAGGATAATGTTGTCCAATCGATCGAGAGCGCTTCGATCGATCGAACATGTTAATTTTTGAGATGATTCTTTTAAGTATTCCAAGACTTTCTGTTTTAGAAATCTGTCATCAAATTGTCCCTATAAGCTCAGTTTGTCACAACAATTTTTAGAAGAACTTAAAGCCTTAAGGCTATTTTCTTCAATGACTTTTGAAAACCATTTTGAATGCTAACACCATTTAGAGTGCAAGTAATAACCATTGTTTTAAACCGTCTTCCAAGTATTTTAAATTAACAGTGATGATGTAGTCCCGGTCATGTAAGAGCTATTGATTCTTTATCTTTAGAAAAATACAGAATGTTGAAAAGGAATGAACTCCATAGAACGTTAATGAGTATGCATGGTAGATAGTTAGGATAAATGCAGATTCTCATATTTCCAACACCTTTAATTAATCTGTTTAATTAGTTATGCTTCTTTATACTTTAGTTTATTAGTTAGTTTAATTTAGTTAATTAGGATTCGTTGGAACTTCCACTCCTACATTCTTATTTTCTTTTCTTTTTCTTTAGGTTGTAGCTTAGTATATTTTCTTCCTATTCCTTCCCTGTGAGATCGAGCTGGACTTGTCCAGTATTACTTGCACGATCACCTACACTTGGATGTTGCACAGGAGCGCACAACTTTTTAGTCATGTCAAGTTTTTGGCGCCGTTGCCAGGGAAGGCAACTAGGTTAGGATTTTACTAAGTTATTTCCAATTTTTCTTACTTTTCAAGAAAAAAAAAACTTTGAACTTTTTCTTTCACAAGTAAAAAATTAAATAAACAAAAATTGTATTCTTTAAAAATTTTGGGTATACATGTCTTATCCATATTACCCTCCATACAACAAAAACACAAACACCACGAGTAAGTACACATTGATAATCAAAATAATTATCCCCCAAGTTGGCAAGCACTCACATATGACGTGCATTATCAACCCGAGTGCTACCAACCACCACAATGGGAAAATAATCATATTTGTCCCCCGCATTATCAAACATATCAAGAACCTCCATATGAAGAGTTCTATCAACCACAATGGGGATATAACCAAAGTGATAGCATAGGATATAGTAGAACTTCCCATGATTACCAAACGTACCAAGATTTTCCCTTTGGCAAGTCTTGTCCACAAACGCAATGGAAGGGGAATATCATCAACAACAATGGGGCGAAACTTCATATAGTAATAATGAGGAGAATAACCAAGTTGAGGATAATGGTATGTTAAAATTGCTGCTTAGTGAAATGAAAAGGCTAGATAGTGTACTTGATAAATTAGAAACTAGATATCAACAAGCATATGCTAGCCAACCTTTAGAAGACTATACCAGTCCTTTAACATTACAACCCAAATTTCAAGGCACTAACAATGGAATGGAATTAGAGGGCAATGATGGGTTTATACTGAATGAGGTTAACAACTCACTCGAGAAAGTCATAACCCAACAAGAACTCCAAAACCAAATCATTGAGCATGAAGTTGTAGAACCATCTTCTCCTCAATACATAATCCCAGACATCAACTCCTTCACTACCTGGATAAAATTGCACAATCTCTTTGTCCAGAGTTCCTCAATAGATGACATATATAGTAAGGAGAGTTACGAGGATGAGAATAAGGTTTTACAAGATGATGAGAATTTAGGTGACTGCACACAATTAGGAAAGGAGAAGTCCCCTGCTAACTCTACCCCTACCTTTGATAGTGACCCTAGGGAGGACACTATTGAAATTTCTAAATTCAATTTAGATTCATTTGATATTCATGAACCCTCACCTCTTTCAGCCGAAGAGGTGGTGTCACCAAGTTGCCCATCACCTATCCTCTCTATCAATCAATGCTCTTATCCCGAGCTTGAAAATCATGTGTATCCTAATATTGAACAAATAGAATGTGTTGTGGAAGAGGATGGTAAGGATTCTAGTACATGTGCTTCGCAAAATTTTATTTTTCAAAATTCTTTGAGAGAGTACTTAGAAACTTTTGGGCCCACATTAGATGATCTTAAACTTCAACAAGAAGCTAGTAATCTTCTAGACTACTTGAACTTCTTGAGTAATAATGACATTGAGGCTCAAATAGATAGCTTTATCCAAGTCCAGTCCAAAACCATGTGCATAGAACAGAAATTTAATTCCTATGATCATATCTCTGTAGGATCTGTTCTAGAACAAGAGGAGGGTAGTGAAGCTAAATTAGAACATCACTTAGACCCTGCGCTTTTTATTGAACCGTGGCCACCTCCTTGTATTAAAATAAAGGCCGTTATAGGAAATACCAACACCAAAGATCGTTTCTTGCATATAATTCCTAAAGAGTGTGGTATATCTCTTATAACTGTCCAACCAAAATTTGGAGACCATAAGTTTTGCATCATCTCCTCTGACCTTGAGCCTGACATTAGTTGGGGGGAGTTGCATATTTATGAGAATCCCAACATTCTTCTCAATGTTAAATTATTTTATTGGGAAGATCCTAAAAAATTTCGGTTATTACTTTATGATAAAAATCTTGATTAACTGAATTTATTTACTGAGTAGTTGTATTATATTCTCTATTTTTCCTTGTTGCTACTAATGACTTTGCAGGTAACTTTAAAAATTGGATATTAACACCTCGAGGTAACATCATTTGTTCTCTCACTTTACTTTACATGTCCATGTGCTCAGGTTAGAACATTGGGGACAATGTTTAATTTTAGTTGGGGGAGTGAGTCATTGCATACCTCATATCTTTTTGTTATGCTTTAGTGTCATATACTTGCTTAGCAACATGTAACTCAATAAATTAAAATTGTCAAAAAAATTTAAATGGTTCGTATTTCTCTATTAGTTAATGTGCTTAGCTATGATGCATTCGTGTTATTTTCTATATATTACTAGTATGTGATACACAATGGTAGTTCGTTTACTATCTTAGTTAGAGTATGCTTTATGCCTTTTAATCTTCAAATAACTTGAGCATGTTGTGACAACCTTGTACTTAGCTAAAATGGATGAGTAAGCATCGCTTAAGTATCTTGAAAGACTGTAGTGGAGACTAATAACCCAAGTGAGCTTTTGAGCCATTCCTTTTTCTTGAGGGTTTTATACAATTTCTCTTACTTTTTGAAAAGCGTTGTAATTCGTTGAAAGTCTCATTTTTCTTCTTCATTTTGACTGATCAATAGAAGAGAACGTTCAGGATTTATCAAAATTTAAAGCTCTTGAATTTACTGAAATGAATAATCTTATGAACTTAGAATATGATCTAGGCCATCTTTTGACCATACACGCATAATGCAACTTTGGCCTACCTCCATGGTTTTAAGTCTTACCATATTTGTCATGTCTTCACAATCCTAAAGTCTATACCTAACTCCAAATTAGGAGTTCAAGCCTCAGTTCTTTATTTAGGTGTGATTGGAATGTGTTGCCTTGCCAAGAAGTGTTAGTGCGAATAAGGAAAGTTGGCAAAGAAAAAAAAATATATGCCAATGGATGTTACAAAAGAAAAGGAAAAAAATAAAATAATAAAAAGAAGAGTGTGGAAAAGAAAAAAAAATATTAAAAAAAAAAAGAAGAGGGAGATTGGAGATGTGGGGGAGTTTGAAAAGTTGTAGTAGATATTTCAATCACATCCTTTGACCCCAATTGAATATTACGAGCCACTTTCTTCTTAACGAAACACCTCTTTTTCAAAGTCCTGGTGATTTTAAGTAAATTGGATTTGAAGTTAAGATAATGAGAGAGTTCTCCACGGTATCTCGCTCTTCGAGTGAAAAGTATCCTGTCATGAGACTTTGTGCACTAAAATTTTCGTTTTTCAATTTAGATATGAGAAGCATTTGATTCCATTTACATTACTCCTTATAGCTTCCATATCATGAGTGATAATTATTACACCTAATTCGGAGTGATTTCATCTTGAGAGTGTAATCCCGGTGAGAGTTGAGTCAAAATGAACGTCTTGATAGTATTTTAGGTTATGCGAGCTTTGAAATTAAAGTTTTTATTTTGATTGTCCATTCACACACACACTTGAAGATTAATAGGTATGGAATATTCTAATGACTTTGATAGTAGATTAACTGTAATGTGTGTGTTGCATGGATATGGCACACTAGAGAGTATCATGAGATTGTTGAGCTTAACCACATTGCTAAATGAGAGGAAAAATTTTCTTGAAAACATTTAAATGGGAACCATTACCATAAACATGAATTTTGTGGGTAGATTCACTGTAAACCCTCACGAGACAACACTCGTCCACTAAGGGGAACCTAGGGGTTTAAAGGCTTGTTGCATACGCTAAATGCAATCGCAATTCCTGCGAAAGTGAGTTAGGATTTTTACTTTCTTTTGTTTTCAATTCTTAGAATTTAAATAAACATTACTGTAGTTCGCTTCATTGCTAGGGACTAGCAACGAGCTAGTTGGGGGGGTGTGATTAGAGGTGAAAAGTGCATATTCATAGCGTATTATATGGTCTTTTATGCATACTTTTATCCCCAAGTCCGTAGATTTAGATGCATATAAATGATTACATATTTTCTATGGTGTTGAGACTCAAACAAGTATTTTTACACTATTTTACAGGTCATGGAAAACAATCGTTGCATAGAAAGTGATTCTGGTGAAGAGAACAACGGAAGTAGTTGAGAAAATACCATTTTTGACAATGAAGACTTCAGATTTGGAAGATTTCCCCAGAAATATGAAATGTAGATCTTTGAAATACGGTCATGTGACCGCAAACGGGAGGTCAATCCGAGGTCCGAGTTAAAAGCTATGCTATTCTCCCATCGGTACGCAGAGTTGTCAAAATCAGAGAAGTTCAAGGGCTTGAGGAGAGTTCAATCGATTGAGACTTCAATCGATCGAACTAAGCTCGATTGATTGAACTTTTTTTTCACCCAAAAGTTGCGTAAATCTGCAGGAACCCTATAAATAAGTTGTTTTGATGGAAGACAAAGAAAGGACGCTCCAGAACACGAAAAACTGTAGTTTTAGGGTTAGATTAGGAGTTGATTAGGTTAGATTCATGTTCTTCTTCATCTTTTCCATTGTTTTACTAAAGATTATTGAATATTCAAGTTTATTTCAAGATTATTTCAAGTTATTTTCATATTATTCCAGGTTTTTCTTTTCTGTTATCTTTATTTCATTGTTTATTAATCTAGTTATTATGATTGCTCTAGGTTACTATTTCTGTATTAGTTTATTCATGTTTCCGTAGTTTAGACGTTGGGAATATATGATGAAACATTGATTCTCAGCCTCTGCCATGCAATATTTAGAAACCTTGGGCTCGATCGATCGAAGATATTTCGATCGAACGAACCAGAGCCATAGTCAAGCGATCGAAGACATTTCGATCGATTGAAGGATGATGTTGTCCGATCGATCGAGAGCGCTTCGATTGATCGAACATGTTAATTCTTGAGATAATTCTTTTAAGTATTCAAAGACTTTCTGTTTTAGAAATCTGTCATCAAATTGTCCCTATAAGCTCAGTTGTCAAAACAGTTTTTAGAACTTAAAGCCTTAAGGCTATTTTCTTCATTGACTTTTGAAAACCACTTTGAATGCTAACACCATTTAGAGTGCAAGTAATAACCATTGTTTTAAACCGTCTTCCAAGTATTTTAAATCAACTGTGATGATGTAGTCCCGGTCATGTAAGGGCTATTGATTATTTATCTTTAGAAAAATACAAAATGCTGAAAAAGGAATGAACTCCATTGAACGTTAATGAGTATGCATGGTAGATAGTTAGGATCAATGCGGATTCTCATATTTCCAACACCTTTAATTAATCTGTTTAATTAGTTATGCTTCTTTATACTTTAGTTTATTAGTTAGTTTAATTTATTTAATTAGGAATCGTTAGAACTTCCACTCCTACATTCTTTTTTTCTTTTCTTTTTCTTTAGGTTGTAGCTTAGTATATTTTCTTCCTATTCCTTCCCTGTGGGATCGACCTGGACTTATCCAGTATTACTTTCACGGTCACCTACACTTGGGTGTTGCACAAGAGCGCACAACTTTTTAGTCGTGTCACCTTCCACGGCATCGGTTTGATTTACCGGATGAATGCGTACCACTCACCCTAGTGACTAATTCTATATGTTTTAGATGTTTTAAACCATGCATTGTTATCTAAGCATACATGTAGAATTGTACACTCAGCATATAGCTGAGCAGTGGAGATTTACTCCATTACAAGTGCTAAGAGGCGAGGAAAGAAGAAGCGTGAGGTGTGAGGCCGAGGAATGCCGTGGGAACACTCTTGTTTATACTTTTGTTTTTCATTCCAAACATGTAATAAGAATTTAAATTTATAATATGTTGTAATAGAATCTCGACTTGGATTGGTACTTGTAATTCCTAGTAAACGCTTTTATATAAATGGTTGAAACGTGGATTATAATCGTGTTGATATTGGGAATTGTTTTGAAGATCTTAGGTTTAGAAAAATGCAGAATTGGGCATTCTGAGAGGAATCAGTCAATTGGTCAGTGTTTCAGTCGAATGGACCTCTGTGTTCTTGAGTTAGTTCTTTCAGATTTTGAAGGCTCCAGTCGACTGGATGGGTTATCAGTCGACTATTTTCTGTACGAAAACACAACATTCTGCATGCATAGTGTCCAGTCGACTGGACAAGGCACTAGTCGACCGAAAATTTGGGCCCCCAGCACAGTCGACTGGATAGGGCCTTTGGACTTTTCATACTTTCTGTTTTAGGACTCCAGTCAACCGGATCCTCAATCAGTCGACGGGGCCTCTGTTTCAAAACTAAATTCTTTTGGAACTTTTTCAATTGGGCTTTATAACTCAGTTTTTAAAAGATTTTACTTTTATTTTCTGCTGCCATTTTACTTTAATGGAATTAGACGAGCCTTGGTGGTATGCCACGTGTCCTATTTCCATGCGTTAGCAGGATGGGTCATGACATGACTAACCGTACATTGGGGGAATTTGATTCGGAGCATTTATGGGACAAGGCCAAAATAGTGGGATTATGCCCTACCTCAAGTCGAGTTTGCATATAACAGTGCCATTCATAGTGCTACTGGACGGACACCTTTTCCATTGTTTATATCACACTGCCAAAACACACGGTTGATTTGTTGAAATTGCCTAAGGGCCCGGGAGTGAGTGTAGTGGCGGAACACATGGGCGAGCAAGTGCAAACAGCTCGTGAAGAGGTAAAACAAAAGCTTGAGCAAGTGACTACAAAGTATAAGGAAGCAGCCGACAAGCACAAGCGACGAAAAATGTTCAAGGAGGGAGATAAAGTGATGACATTTTACGCAAGGAGAGAGTGCTCGTGGGAAGTTATAGCAAACTAAAGCAGAAGAAGTATGGTCCATACAAGATCATTGCCAAAAGTGAACGACAATGCCTATGTGATTGATCTACAGGAGGATATGGGTATTTCGTGTACTTTCAACGTTTCAGACATTTATGAGTATCATGAGGAAGAACCATTATATCCGGATTATAACTCGAGGTCAAGTTATCTTCAAGTGGAGGGGACTGATGTAGGGGAAGTTGCAGAGAAATTTGAAGAGGAATGGGATAGAAAGAAGTTTGCTCAAAAAAGAAAAAATAAGTTATTTGATTATGATATTTTGTAATTTTTGTTTTTTTGATTGGTAGGATTTTATTTTCATATTTTGGAGTAGTTTTAGGAGTTTAAATGATAAATTTAAGTCCTAATAGGTTACCTTACAAGTTAGGAGTGTTTTAGGAATGGTATGACTTGATTTCCAAGTTATATAGGCTTTTAATTAGATAGGAAGAATAAAAACGAATTTACTTTTGTTTCCTAATAGTATTAGGTTTGTTAGCTTATAAATAGAGAATATGTAAAGCCTTCTAAGGCATTCTCAACTTATATTCAATTTGATTAATAAAAAATTTTGTTATCTCCCAAAGAGTGTTCTTTGTGAGTACTTGATGGATTCCAAAATTTTCTTCAAAGATTTCAATGTTGCTTGAGTTCTTTCACAATTTCGTGCTGCGTCAGAATAGCTTCTCCAAAATTAGGGGCTTATATAGACCTAAACACTACATTTATGCAATTTCCATGATCAACATGGTCAAACTCAAACAAACTCAAAATCGTAAAAATCAAGTGGATACAAGAATTTGAAGTTAGGGCTTAACAGGGGGCAAAATTAGAAAGTTACATTTGAGATGGCCAAGCCGGGCATACAACATCACATCACCTTGCACGTATCAAATTATGTTATTTTATTTCTGATAGTTAGCATGGTTATTTTGTTGTAAGCATATGCCCAGGCATCAAAATAGTTGCGAGTGCTTATTCTGATACTATGTACCAAACATATCAACCACAAGGAAATATTCAAACATTCAAAACAATAGGTACTTAGATAATTAATGTCCAATCACAAGTCAATATAAGTCCTCAAACATTTTTTTTTTTTGATCAGCATCAATATTATAAAAATGGACAAGGTCCATAAGAATTACATCCAAAAAGACAATCCATAGAATTTGCCAACCCCCAAAATAAAAGGCACCTACACAGGCCACAATCTCTAAACAATCAGTAGCCAAAATACTGCACACACAACTCTGCAGAAACCAAACTGCAGAAACAAAAGCCTCCCCCATGCTATCTACTGAACCTGATATCACAATACACTCCCTTACACCTTAAGGTCTCAAAACCCAAAGGGTTCGTTTGTTTGGCGGATAAGATGGGGGGATTGGACTAAAATAGTCCAATCCTAGTTTATACTGTGTTTGGTTGGGCACTTTAAGGGATTATTTAACTCAAGGGATTACTGGTTTTAGAATCGTTGATGTATAGACCATTTTACTGTCGATTTTAATTTCTTTTCCATCCTTTGGGACTTTACGAAACAACTAGAATAACTAACTGAAACTTTTTGTACTATTTTTAGCTTGATGAAAAAACTTATTGTTATTTTACTGCAGGTATATGAACACAGAAGAGGGAAAGAGTATCAACATACCTAGATTTTTATCATTTTGGTGAAAAATTGTAAATCTTTACTAATTTCCATCATTTTCTTTCGTTGTAATAGTATTTAGAGATTGTTGAAAATGAATAAAAAACTTGAGTATTTGGGATATCGACTCCATTGTTATGTACTTTGATGTAGTTCGTGAAAATATACTATGTTAGGACATATGTAGTTTTCTAGTTCGACTCTATTGTAGTTTTTTTTTTTAAAATTTCATTTGCTCAAAAAAGTATGGGACATATGTATTTTGCAGTTAATGTTATGAAAAATGTGTGGGACATATGTATTGTGAAGGGGTTTTGGTATATTCATGGTAATTTGGTAATTTTTTTTAGCGAAAGGGGCATTTATGGAAAGTTACAGATTAATCCAGGCTTTATACCATAGTCATCCAAACACAGTATTGGACTAATTGCATTTTATCCCCAGTATAATCCGGCACGAACCAAACACAGTATAAAAATAATACTACACTGTTTTATCCTGTAGTTAATTATCCCAGCATAACTAACTATATTTTTATACTATACCCCTTTATCCTATCCGGCAACCAAACGAGGCCAAAGAGAAACACCTTCAGCATAATAACATCAAAGTACACTAAACCAGCAAAAGAGGGAATCAACCAAAGCAAGCTTAAAACCTTTGTAAACATTTATCTACCCTAATTTCAAGGAAAACAACTTCCCACATTAGCATGATATATATAGTTTTGTTAATCAACCGGCATGATATATTTCAGTTATGTTCAATATTTTCTTTCACTACCCACCTCCCGAACTATACGCCACGAGTACAAGAAGAAAGACATCCCAAAAGTTGAAATTAGTTCAGTTTGGTCTTTGTTATATATTGGAAAATTGTTTCCAGGTTAAAGGTCCCTGGAGATTATTTAACCACTTAAATATCATATTATTTCACAAATTAAACTACCCTTACTTATACATGCAATTGTCCTCTCTTCCATTGTAACAAATCCTAGCTGTTCTTATCCTTTCTTTCTCTTTCTTCATCTCTCTCCAGCCACCATCATCGACACTAAACTTCCCTCTCATCTTTCTCTCTCATAGCGCAAAACACCTTCGGCACTTGCACACGCTCTTTCATGCTCACCGCAGTACTCCGCTGCGACCATGGCAATTGCCATCGCTATCTCACCACCTCTAACTCCGGCGGCCTCTTTCAGTAGGTATATGCTTATGGGCTTTAGGGTTAGTTCGCATGAACGACTTTAAACAGTTTTACAAACCTAGTTGCCTCGAATAGTAAATTGGTTGTTGGTCATAGTATTTAATTGAAATTTCACTTAACTTTTGTTTACGCAAAATTTTCACTTAAGTTTGAAAATCCACTTACTTTTTCCGTGTAATTTTTATATTTGACGAATATTGGATATATTTGTTCAATGAATTTGAAATTTTCAGTGAAACTGTACATTTAATGAAGCGAAAGTGTCAAAGATTAGGTACGAGAAATGTTACTTAACTTTTCTTTAAAGTGAGTTTTCACTTGGATTTTCACTCAAATTTGAAAATTATATATATATATATACATATAATATAAAGTAGAATTAGATGCCTGCCACATGGCGGCTCTATGATTTTTTTCACTTTTTTTTTTAACTACTTTTCCTATCTCTATAATTAATAGAGATATATATGTATAATCTCTCTTTCCCCCCCCCCCCCCCCCCCCTCTCTCTCTCTCTCTCTCTCTCTCTCTCTCTTACACACACACACACACACATATATATATATAATCTCATTAATATCTAATCTATATCTATCTAATGTGTTTTAATATATATCCTCAAATATACACATACCTGATATAAACTAAAATAATATAACAATATATTGTAATATAACAATTCATCTAATAAATTTAAATACATAAAATTTGTTAGCAAAAAAAACGTAAATTAAATTAAGAAATATTTTCTCGTACATCGCACGAGTATTGATTCTAGTTCACTTAATTTTGAAGTATGTTTTCATATTTATGTGAATGTTTGAAATATTTTGTTAAATGAATTTGAAAATTTGATTGAGATTTTAAATTTAGTAGAGTGAAAATGTCACAGATTAATTAGCTAAGTGAATTTTCGCTTTACGTTCTTCTAAAGTGAATTTTCAATTAAGTTTGAAAATTCACTTGATTTTCAAGTATAGTTTTCAAATTCAAGTGAATTTGGGACGTGTTTTGTCAAGTGAATTTGTAAGTCAAAACGTCACACATTAGTTAATTAAATTTTACTTTTAACTTTTTTTTTTTTATTACTAGAATTTAGTCTTCTTTTTTCCCCACGCTTTCCATACCATACTGTTGTGCTTCCCTCATCTCATCCTTTCTCTGAAATTTAGAGAATCAACAATGCTAGGCACACAATATTGTTAATACATTTCATAACACATTTCATAAATGGATTTTAAATGTCTTGTACACTGTGTTGTTTGAATTTTTTTACACTTTTCTATGTACCACTTACACAGTACAGGGTACATGCATTTAAAACCTTATTGTGGAGTGTTGGAGAGTGTGTTGTGTGTCTAACATTTTTTTTTATAGAGCATTTCACCTAATTTAGTTGGGTAATACTTAGAACACACTTATTCACACAACTTTTAGGACACAACCCAAAAGATGTGTATATCTCTCTTATGTCACTTCTTTTAGGACACAACTCAAAAGATATATGTGTATATCTCTCTCTTATGTCACTCTTTTAGGACACAACCCAAAAGATATATGTGTATATCTCTCTCTTATGTCACTCTCTCTCTTATGTCACTGAAGTGACATAAGAGAGAGATATACACATCTTTTGGGTTGTGTCCTAAAAGTTGTGTGAACGAGTGTGTCCCAAACTTTACCCAATTTAGTTTAAGTGAATCCACTTAAATTTTTTTTTTCAAAAATTCATATTGCCAATGGTATTTGTTTAACAGATATCATCCAGTAGATTCTAAAATATATAATTTTTGTAGAAAAATAATTCCTATGTTGGAAGATATGTATACTTAAAAGTTTAAAAGAAGTTTTTTGTGAATGTCTCTCTATCTCATGCTCCAAAAGCTTGGAGGAGTATTTTGGGTAATGCTAGACCCACACCCAAATCTCACAAGTCACACCCATTCATCTACACGCTAAAGTGGACCAATGGAGAGAGGAGAGAGACTGTGGGGTTCATTTGGGTCTACACATTTTATTTTTACCTCTTAACTTAATTCAACCCAAATTGATTTAATATTGTTTTAAGCTTTACAGAAAATCCTACACGAATAATATGTATAAATGAAACCAAAAAAAAAAAATAGCATCGGGGGCGCTGGCCCGAATTCCCGTAAACTTTGCCCTCCAAGAGTTACTTTCAAATTTTGCCCATACCAAGCCCTCCGACTTCAAGTTTCTGCATCCTCCCATGTCTCCATAGGCTTGGTTTCTTGAGCAACAAGAACAATGGCATTTCCAATTTCCTTAGACCCAAACTATCATGACACAACTTTCTCAACATGCCCAATTTGGGCACTTCAATCTGGGGTTCAAAAAGATGGTTTCTTGCTAATCACTAGAAGAAATGTCCAGAACTTGTTCTTTTTCAACCCATTTACGGGACCAATAGGTGAATTTCCCTCCTTGTCTCATCTTTTCACTCCGTTTTCTGGAATTACCTTCTCGTCTCAGCTCCTTCCCCCGATTGTCTAATCGTTGGAATATCCACAGATATTGAAGGAATTATGGGTTCCTTCATTCATGTAGGGGCAGAGGAATGGAATCACTATAAGTTAAGAAGTGACTTCGTTCCAAATAATACTAGCCCAGTTTTCCTAAACGGGTATTTTTATTTTTTTTTTGGGTCGAAAGGGGAATTTAGGAGCTTTTAGACCTGAGCACTATGATTTCAGTTGACAAGTTATTGATGAACTTAAGGTACCTTGTACCTCTTTTCACCTTAACTATCTAGCTGAATGCATTAATGGAGATCTCATTTCAGTATTCCTAGGCAGTGTTGGAAAATGGTTAAATCTTTTCAGGCTAGATCAGTCTAAGATGGTTTGAATCGAAGTCAAAAGCTTAGGTAACCATACTTTATATGTTAACGTGTCATTGTCTTTTTTTGCAATTGCAAGGATACCAGGAATTGAGAACAAAATTTACTTCTCCAAATTGTTCGGCCAAGCCATCGTCTCCTATTCTTTGGAGACCAGAAAGTTTGACTCTGCCACAGAAACGAGGATTGTATGGAGGATTTGTACCAACATAAGGGAGTATTTAAACTGTGGTTGGTGGTTTCTAGTAAAATTGTCCGTATGAGCTTGATTTTTTCTGGAGATTGTCGCCTCAATTATGGTTTCCAGGCCCTAATTGTTAATTGAATTAGATGTAATGATCAATTTGCGCTTTCTCAGGTTAAGTTGGGAGAGTTTTGAGCAAATCTGGTTACTGGGTACTCAAGGAAGAGTTGTTTTGCCTTAATATGATGTGATTCTTGCAAGGGTTGGTTCATCAATCGTCTCTTGGCAACAAGTTTCCTGGAAGAATGAATATCTAATGACCATCCTATTGGTTTGAAGAAGAGAAAGAGGCTTTGTTCTAGACTTCTAGTGTACTAATTACTCCCTAGAAATTCTAGACAAAACAGAAAACAAAGAAACACAATTGTGAAATTGACTAGGGCCCAATGGAGCACATTGTAACAATACAGATAAAAATTACAAGAAAAAAGTTTGCTTCTGACTTCATTTTGTTTCTTATATAATTAAATTTTTTTTTTTTTTGGTGAGAAAACCCTTCCTACTTCAAATAAGAATTCCATTAACAAATTCTGGTTCAAATTAAAAATTATTAGATGGATCCACGTCGGCATGGCCGACCCAAAGGGTGGGCAAAAGGGGCAACCGCCTCGGGCCACAAAAGTTCACAAAATTTTGAGGGCTTCCATGAAATTTTCATAATTACATCTTTACTTTGAGATTTTTAGTATTTTTACATTTAGGTCTCCCCAAGGTCCAATTTAATATCATCAACTACATATATATTGATATGCATGTATATAAAATTCAAAAGTAGGCCATAGAATTTTGAAAATTACACTTTTAGTGTAAGAATTTTTTGAGTTTTAGAAATAAGACCCTTTAGAATTTTGAAAGATATCATACAATATTTAAGTTTCACAAATAAACTCATATAATAAGTAGACCCCCAAAAAATTGCCAATTATGTACGAGTAAATCCTAAAATAATTGCCAATTATGTATAAGTAGACTCCAAAAAAATTGCATCAGGGAGACCCTCGTATAAGAGCCTCCCTTTTAATAGTTCGTCCCGAGCCTCTAAATACTCGGGATCGGGCCTGACGTCAGTTCACTCGTACCAAAAATTAGAAAAATTATCTACATAACAGACACACCGGTGTGACTCCTATTTGTGATTTGTGCATTTTGTGGGTCCTACAATAACGAGGAGATCATAATAATTACTCCGTATCTGTTAAGATATTATATTACATGTGGGGGCCGCCACAAATTGACTAAAGAAATGAAAAGGCCGAAGCTTGGAACCATGTAGAAGATGGAAATTAAAATGGTGAGGTCAGTGCTTTCATCAAATTGAGAAGCTTCATGATAATCTTCTTGACAAATTGAAGACGCCTTGTATGTGGCGGTAGTGTTAGTTAGCTGTGAAGAGTTTTCGCCGGTAAGGAAGTGGAAAGTTTGTGGGTTGAATCGTCACTTGGCAAGCAAACGGGCCAGTGAGTGAGCGTCAGATCGAGAGAGAGATGTCCCCTTTGGGACTTGGTGAGGTTCTTGTGAGAGTTGAGAGGGAGTGTACTGGGATTTGGTTATTTGATTTAATTCAAGAGTATCTTGTAGTATTGTTTTATTCTTAATAATGATTGAACAATTACTTCGGGTGTAGACGTAAGTAATATTTGGTTAAATCATGTCTAAATTTGTGTATTTTTTTTTGGTGTGTTTGTTAAATATTGTGGATATGTCTTCAGGTTTGGCCGAATTATGTCTAAATTTATGTATATATTTTATTTGGTGTGTTTGTTAAATACTATGTGTGTGTGTGTCTTCTATATATATATATATATATGTGTGTGTGCGCGCGCGCGCACATGTGTATGTGTTTGGATTGTCTTTTCAAAGAATGTACCACTAGTATTTCAAGCTTTCGTTGCATTGGAAAATAACTTTTTCCTAACATTATCACCCAGTTAGATCGTTGCATAAAATAATTTCTTCCAAAATTAATGGGCCTAATCCACCACATTATAACAATAAAATTGAAAAATAAGTGTGAGTTTTTTGTTTTTTTTGTTTTTTTTTTCTATGGTGTATGTAAAAGATACAGAGAGATATAACACGCAAGCTAAAGTTAATACACGTAGAACAATATGTGAGGTACAATGAGTTAATAAAGTATAATAAAAATAATGAAGATAATCCGGAGAGACTTCGAGTCGGATGAGAACCGAAGTAATCCGAAATAAGAGAGAGAGAGAGAGTAGTATGTATCCAGAGGTTATCAAAAGGGTGACGGGTAAGTATTGAGTGGAATGGAGGATAGAGTGAGACGAAGGGTATATAGTAAGACCGAAGGATCTTGGTGAGACAAAGGCGTCGTGGGGTGAAGGGCGTTAATAAAGTGGAGTGTATTGAACACCGAAGGTGTTGGTGAAGGCGAAGGGCCCAGATAAAGCGAAGAGTCAAATAGGATAAAGGGTATTGTAGTACGAAGGCTTTAGTTGTGCTCAAGATAATGGGAGTGTTTTTAGCGTAGGAATAACTGTTAACCCTTTTGCTCTAGTGTGGGATTAAATCGGATTGGGTTGGTGGATGTAGTAAATGAGGTGTCACGACCCATCCCACTACGCGTGGAATTAGGGCACGTGGCAAGCCACCAAGGCTCATCCAATTCATTAAACTGTTATATGCAGCGGAAAAAGAACTTAAAACAACCTCGAGTATTTAAAACTTTTGGAAACAATACTCTCCGATTTGTAAAATCTGTATAAAATTGAAAACGCAATTATATTTCGAAACGAATAATTTTATGTTAAAAGGGGTCCCAAAGGTACCCTATGAACTAATCAAATCCTTTTGAAAATTTCCGGAAGGTATAGAAAAAGAATTCTGACAGGGGGTATTTCGGCGGTCGAACGACCCCCTTCGACCGGTCGAATGACCCTTTAGCAGAATCCTGCACAATGCTGCAGAAATTTTGCCTAAGGATCCAATCCGACCTTCACTTCAACATTACTCCAACAACAAACCAAAATCGAACTTCACAAGCTCTAACATGCTATCAAAACAATGTTTAGATTTATAATTCCATGAAAAGGAACACTAGCGGAACAAGCTAAGGCTTGTTTGGCTCAATTCACAAAACTCTATCCACAGTCATTCAAAATCCGAATTTGACAAATTAAGTTTACAAAACACGAACTTATGAGTTCGGACGAATTCAAAACTAACTATAAGAAGTTTGGTTACATAATACAACATTTTCAAAATCCTTCCAAGGTTTCCAAATCAAACAAGGCAGAGCTCTATCTCCACAATTTCATTATTACAACATATGGAAAGGAAACCAAAAGCATAAACAAAAGGTGATCCCCGGCATTCCCACGACCTCACTCTTCACGCTTCTTCTTTCCTTTCTTCTTACTTGCAATGGAGTAAATCTCCATTGCTCAGCTATATGTTGAGTGCACAATTTCTAACATATGCATATATGGCAAATCATGTTTTAATCTCATAAATCATATCAAATAGTCTCTATGGAGACAAATACGTATTCATCCGGTAGCGGCAAGTCCAAGCCTTAAACCGCGATGTCAATGGCTAGTCCAAGCCTACGACCATTACATCCCCAAGTGCCCTGACAAGTCCAAGCCTTAAACCATGCACAGTAGCCGTCGCTACTAAATTCTCAAACATCGATAAGCTTACTCCGGCATGAATTTGTATAAGTCCCCCCTTTGACCCACATAGATAACTCAACGTGCTCGCGTAAAAGTAGACATGCTTTTTACTTTTAATCGCGTGCATAATTAACGGGCCTACTATTAACACATGAATTTTACCCGGATCTCAATTTCGTCGTCGAAATTTAAAACATGAAATTTTCTTATATAACATAGGCTAGAAATTCTTACCTCGAGCTATCGTCGTATAATTTTGAGGGAACGACTAGAAGCCCGAGTAAACGCCAAATCTCCGATCCTACGCGAAACCTACAAGTTTACACGTATTTTTCCCAAATTTCTAGAATTAGAATTTTATAAAAAGTTAGTCAAACATGGCCTAAAGACTATCAAAATGTAGCCCTTACCTTGGTGAGTTCAAATATGAATTTTGGTGAAAAACAGACGGACGAAAGGTCGCCGATCGTCGTCGCAAAGCCCGTGGCAGCAATCTCCCTTTTCACTCTCCTCTCTAATGATATTTTGTAATTGTAATGTTTTGGTAAAATGAAATTCTCACCCTTGCTATTTATAGATAAACTTCCCAGAAATCGCGTTTACTTCCCCGCGAGTTTCTCAAACTTCTAATTAATTCCTAAAACGTCGCACACGTCCATTTTATAACTTTACAGGTGAAAACTATAAATTACAAAAGTTTTCGACTAAGTCTCGTTTGGATCCAAAATTACGTCCGAAAACTAAATTCTATGGAATCTCTACACAACCTTGTTAGGGATATATACTAAAAGCCATGCTTTATGTAGTTGATTTATTATTCATTTAATAAAATCAGTTAATCCATTTTTATGAGAATCTGTGTGGGCAATATTTGTATTATATTGTTTATTTAATATTATGCACGTGTGTCTCTCATTCTACATAGTAGGTGGTTTGGTGTGTAGAGTTCGGCTTACACACGAAAGATCAGACCATCGGATCTTGTAGAATGTAAGATTTTGGTTTACAGCCTTAGATGGATTGGACACACCATCGGTAGAACTGTAGCATGGTATTGTAGTCGGTTTATCTTGACTGTGGGAAACGGTATAGTTTCAACTCACCATGTTGGTACACTTTGTGTATTAAACGGGACCGACTTGGGGTAATTTTCTTTATACTGACTTATAAGATAATTAATACCTCATGACTATTATGAGTGCTTATGCTCTAAATCCTAAGCTAATTTATAGACACGTACATTTGATATTTACACTTTGATCCCTAAAAGGGTGAGATCCTTAAATGGGTCAATATCTCATTGGATTGGGTGACAATATTAATTATGTGGTGGATATTAATTAATGATGGAATCCATGTCTCAATTTTGGGATTGATGATATCCCCTTGAGAAAGCTTATAAGTTTTGATTATGTCAAACCCTGCAGGTGGATTTTGTATCCGACATATCAGATATTTAAGCAGAGAATCTCAAGGAATTTTAAGAGAAAATTAAATATGATTGTTAGTAATTGATACGTCCAAAATTGGCTCTATCTTATGACCGAGCGGTTCAAAATCAATAGCTAGTCCATGCCCCGGGCAAATCATGCACAAATCCTCAGAAGCATCAGCCCGAGCGGTTCATTCACGACCCAGCTAGCAGGTCGGGAAAACCGCACATACACATCCCGCCACGGGAACAGCTCATCCGGGCCCACAGGCGTGATCCCGAGCATTACGGGCAGTTTCCTACTCAAGCTAGAAGACTAATGGAAAGTGCACACTATTTCCTAATCCAATTAGGAAATCCCCATAATTAATGCCAATCTATATCAATAGGATTACATTTCCTTATCCATGTATGAGTAGGTCTCTTACATCTATAAAAGAGACCTCTCACCCCCCATTGAAGGGGCCGCCAACTTCTCAGTCTACACAGTACCTCTACAAAATTCACCATCGTACGCATACACCCGACCGGTATTACTGGTAGTGCCGCCCCTCTTTGTTAGCTCACCAGGCCCGCGCGATGATCTGCTAGTGAACGTGCTCAGACACACCCGTGGACGTAGGTACCTTCATTAATAGGGCCGAACCACATACAAAAAATAGTCTCTCACACTCTCTCTCCTAAAATTGCTCTACTTTACTCTTACCAATTTTTGGCATCATCAGTTTGGTGCCGTCTGTGGGAAACGACAAGTCTTCTCATCAACAAATCTCTTGACTGATCGTCATGCCACCGAAGAAGGGTAAGAAGGCTGATCAGCGGTCCAACCGGGATGTTCCTACGGCCCCGGCACCGGTTACGGTAGCCATGACATCTGAGCAGATCAACGCAACTCTCATGCAACTCCTAGAGGGCCAGCGTCAAATCCAACAACAGATCGAAGTACTGCTGGCCCAGCAAAGCGGTCCTCCAGGAGCCGGGAAACGACCCGGGAATGTTGCGTACGATCGGGAACCGATCTTGACCAGACAACGTGCCCGAGCCAACCCGTCCCGTGTTGAGGATGTCAGAAATATCAACAGTGGGTGTGCTGCCCGAGAGGAAAGGCGGGAACATATGGCCCGGGAATCAGTCCAGGGGTCACTCGGTCAAGAGCCGAGCCGTCCCTGGGGATACGGTTACCCGGAGTCGTAGCCGAGCCCGATCCCAGAGGACAGTACCCCGCCATGAAGAAAAAGCCTCTTCCACCGACCCAACCAACCCCTCGGGTACCGGTCGGGAAGGTGTGGAAGCCCGAATCAAGGACTTAATTGCAAAAGTAGATTGATGGAGTGGCCAAGAATCTTGGTCAAAACCGTGTTCCGAATCAAGCCAATACCGAGACAGAGTCACCGTTTTCCAGCCAGATCACGAGATTCTCCATCCCACGCAAATTCAAGCAGCCTCGCCTAGATCCCTATAACGGCTCGGGATGCCCGGTCGACCACGTCCGGACCTATAAGCCTCAGATGGCCCTAGCCACCAACTCTGATGAGCTACACTGCCTAGCCTTCCCCAGCACTTTGAAAGGCCCGGCCATGCAGTGGTTCTACTCCTTGGAGCCCTGATCGGTCTGCAGTTTTAAACAACTCAACAAGCAGTTCATCAACCAGTTCGCCGGTATGCATGAGCGGCCAAAGCCAGACGTGCAGCTACTGACGGTCAGACAACGGAATAATGAGTCCCTCAAGGAGTTCACCGACCAGTTCAACCAACATAAGCTTCAAATTCGCAATCTGAACGAAACAATCGCCATCATAGCCTTCTGCTCGGGAGTTCAACACACCAAGTACGCCACGTCATTCCACAGAAATTGACCGGTAACCTTGGTCGAACTCGCAGAGAGGGTTGGAAAATACATTGACACTGAAGAATTTCTGAAGATCAAAGACCCCGGGCAAGAAAGCAACAGGTCCTCCAGAAGTAAGCGAAAGCGAGGTCAGCCCGAGATTTCAGACAGTTATTTCAGTTCACAGCAGTCCGGGTCAGGCAGCCCCGACCAGACCTCCAGTTCACAGCGGTCAGAGTCCGGCAGCCCCGACCAGACCTCCAATTCACAGCGGTCAGAGTCCGGCAGCCCCGACACGACCCACAATTCATAGTGGTCTGAGTCCGACCGCCCTGACACGACCTCCAGTTTACATCGGTCAAGATCAAACAGTTCTGACTTTGCCTCCAACACAGAGAAATCTGGATCCTGATGATCCTGATCCGACCTCCTGTCTCCATCAGCCTAGATGAGCCCGACAACAGTGGTACCCGCCTGATCTCCACATGAGGCTACACCGATTGTTAGAGAGCTCTCCCAAAGACCTTGGGCCTAACCCCAAGGCATAAAAAGACCTCGAGCTCCGAACCCAGGCACTAAAAAGACCTCGGGCTCCGAACCCAGGCATTAAAGACCTCGGGGTCACGCCCGAGGCACCGGCTTCGCTTAGGTCTAACCGACGATGGGGGCAAACCCCCTAGGTGGCTGATGATGGCAAGCTTCAAAAGACCCTGCAACCACCATGTTCCAGGTCGGTTACCTACAGATCACAGCCTCTGTAAGACCTTCGTCTTAGCGAAAGCTTGGGGGGCAAGATGGGATAGTGAACTAAACAGGTAATCACACCGGGTATCTACAGGCCTCGCGGATAATCAAGTCAAAATCTTAGACAACCCGAGAACCTACAGTACTCAGAGGCATTAACTCCACTTAGGTCCAGACCGACGAAAGAGGTGACTAAAATCTCTTAGGTTGGCCGACGATAGAGGAGCAAAAGGACCCTAAAGCAACGTGATTTAGGTCGGCTCCACCAACATGGTCAAGCTCTTCTCCCAACAGTCTTGACGAAGGCTGGCCGGGCGGAAGACAACCATCCTGGGGAGTTAACATAAAAAAAGGACCCTAGAGCAATACGTTTTAGGTCGGCTTTTCCAACATGGTAAAATCCTTCTACCCACAGCCTTGACAAAGGTTTACGGGCAGAAGATAACCATCCTGGGAGCTAACTCAAGCAAAAAATGTTAGGAAACTGCGTTCCCAGAATCCGTTGACAGTGCGTATAAGTTGGTACTGCAAAAAATTTACGTGAACGCTACAATAACTCTACAAGGGCGGAACTAGGGTTACCTTGAACTGCAAAAACGGATTGCTGTAGTAGACGAATCGAGAACACGGGCTCGATAACAGCTCACGATCTTCTACCGTATTCCTTTGCTGCCAGAATATCGAACTGAGTGTGGGCTCTTTCAAAATCCTTTATGTTTTCTGCTCTTCCCTCTTTACTTTCTATTTTCTATTCCCAGTAATAACACTCTCTTTGATTGCTGTGATGATTCAATCCCGATCACATTAATCCGATAAAGATGTGTTCGTCAGAAGGACTAAACGATCTCCGATTCACTTGAATTTTTTACAGCAGCTCCGTCTCGACGTCAGGAACGTCGTGTAAAAAATTCAGCAACTTTCGATCAGTATCGAGCAGTCCGAAGTTCTTTAAGTGAGCGTTGTCCGACGCTAGCGATCTTCACTCCTATGTCTCTTGAATGCTTATAGAGACTAGGGTTTGGTGGAAACCCTTCTAGAAGAAAGCTAGGAGGTCAAGGGAAGCTTAGAATGTGAAATCATGCAACCTAAGAGAAGAGCCAAGGCAGCATATATATAGGCTACGATAGGGACCATAAGAAGTCAATAAGGAATAGGCTTTCTTATGGAATTAGGAAACCCTAATTCGAACTGAATCAGATTCCTATTTTCATAAATTATAATTCATACCACTAAAGAATTATAATTGCACTCGTACCCTTATCTCAAAAATATATTTCGAGCTCCATGTTATTAAATGCTTGTTATCTCCCCATGTTAAGATTACAGATATCCATTAATTAAATATAAGTACTGACAATCATATTTAATTAATCTCTTAAAATTCCTTGAGATCCTCTGCTTAACTTATCTGATATGTCGGATACAAAATCCACCTGCAGGGTTTGACAAAATCAAAACTTATAAGCTTTCTCAAGGGGATATCATCAATCCCAAAATTGAGACATGGATTCCATCATTAATTAATATCCACCACACAATTAATATTGCCACCCAATCCAATGAGATATTGACCCATTTAAGGATCTCACCCTTTTGGGGATCAAAGTGTAAATATCAAATGTACGTGTCTATAAACTAACTTAGGATTTAGAGCATAAGCACTCATAATAGCCATGAGGTATTAATTATCTTATAAGTCAGTATAAAGATAAATACCCCAAGTTGGTCCTGTTTAATACACAAAGTGTACCAGTATAATGAGTTGAAACTGTACCGTTTCCCGCAGTCAAGACAAACCTACTACAACACCATGCTGCAGTCCTACCGATGGTGTGTCCAATCCCATCTAAGACTGTAAACCAAAATCTTACATTCTACAATATCTGGTGGTCTGATCTTCCGTGTGTAAGCCGAACTCTACACACCAAACCACCTACTATGTAGAATGAGAGACACACATGCATAATATTAAATAAATAATATAATACAAATATTGCCCACACAGATTCTCGTAAAAATGGAATAACTGATTTTATTAAAATAATAAATTAACTACATAAAGCATGGCTTTTAGTATACATCCCTAACAATCTCCCACTTAGACTCAAAGCCATGAAGTGACACACCTCACTCCAACTAATGGCTCTACCTCCTAGGGTAAACATATATCCTGAGGTAGACTTTCTGGAATCCCTATCTGACATGAAATCAGAATCTGTGTACCCAATGGGTACAAGACTGTCTGCTTGGTAAACTAACATATAGTCTCGAGTCCTTTTCAGGTACTTGAGAATATTTTTCACCGCAGTCCAATGTTCTTGCCCTGGATTAGATTGATATCTACTAACCATGCCAACAGCAAAGCAGATGTCAGGTCTAGTACATAGCATAGCATACATTAGGCTTCCTACTGCCGAGGCATAAGGAACTGCCTTCATCTTCTCTATCTCATCAGGTGTCTTAGGACACTGATCCTTAGATAGAGTAATTCTTTGTCTGAAGGGAAGGAATCCCTTCTTGGAATCTTGCATGCTAAACCTTGCAAGAATATTGTCATTATAAGTGCCTTGTGACAAGCCCAACATCTTATTCTTGCGATCTCGCATAAGCTTGATCCCTAGGATGTGACCGACTTCTCCCAAGTCCTTCATATCGAATTGACTGGACAACCATACCCTTACAGAAGATAATACCCCCACATCGTTTCCGATTAGCAAGATATCATCCACATATAGTACTAAGAACACCACCACTCTTCCATCATGTTTCTTGTACACACAAGATTCATCCGCACATTGATCAAAATCTAAAGACTTGATTGCTTGATCAAAGCGGATATTCCAAGACCTAGATGCCTGCTTAAGTCCATAAATGGACTTCTTAAGCCTGCACAACATGTGTTCTTGGCCCTTCGCAATGAACTCGTCTGGTTGCATTATATAGATGCACTCGTCAAGATTCCCATTTAGAAATGTTGTCTTGACATCCATTTGCCAAATTTCATAATCGAAATGTGCAACAATGGATAGGAGAATCCGGATAAACTTTAGCATGGCCACCGGCGAAAAGGTTTCCTCATAATCGATTCCCTCTTTTTGAGTGAACCCTTTCGCAACAAGCCTTGCTTTAAAGGTTTTCACCTTACCGTCTGCTCCTCTCTTCTTCTTATAGATCCACTTACATCCAATGGGTTTTATTTCATTGGGTGGTTCTATAAGATCCCAAACTTGATTGGAGTACATGGACTCCATTTCAGACTTCATAGCCTTTTGCCAAAGATCTGCATCTTTATCTTGGAGTGCTTCATTGTAATTACAGGGATCGATACCTTGTTCATCAGGGACCCGGTCATAAGACTCTCCCAAGAACATATACCGGTCAGGTTGAATAATAACCCTCCACTACGACGAGGCACAACCCGTTTCTGTGTATCACTGATATTTCGTTGTGAAGATTCTGAACTTAATACACCATTATCTACAGTTATACTGGTTCAGGAACCTGTGTGTTAATGGTTGGTTCAGGATCTACACGACTTTTGATAATCCTCCCACTACGACGTGGTAATGGAATATCGATAACTCTTTCTTGTGGTGTTTCTTCTCGTACCGTTGGTATCGAAGAAGTATGTCTCGGTGTCTCCCCTCTCATTTCCTCTAGAACAATACGACTTCTGGGCTTGTGGTCCATAACATAGTCCTCTTCTAAGAATGTGGCATTGGTGCTAACAATAACCTTCTGATCCTTAGGACTATAAAACAGACCACCTTTAGTTCCTCTTGGATACCCAACAAAGAAACATACTTCTGTTCTTGATTCCAATTTTTCTGCGTTCCCTTTCAGCATATGTGCTCGACTACCCCAGATCCGAACATGCCGCAGACTAGGTTTTCGCCCAGTCCACAATTTCGTGGGAGTAGTAGGTACTGACTTAGATGGTACCAAGTTTAGAATGTATGCAGCTGTCTCTAATGCGTGTCCCCAAAAGGAAATTGGTAAATCCGAGTAACTCATCATAGATCTTACCATATCCATGAGAGTCTTGTTCCTTCTTTCTGCTACACCGTTCTGCTGAGGCATACGGGGTGCAAACAATTGGGATGTAATCCCTTGCTCCAATAAGTATTCCCTAAACTCTCCCAAGAGGTACTCTCCACCACGATCAGATCGTAGTGTCTTGATACATTTACCTAGATGCTCCTCCGTTTCAGCCTTGAAGTCTTTGAATTTCTCAAAGCATTCAGACTTACGCTGCATCAAATAAATGTACCCATACCTTGAGTAACCATCGATGAAAGTGACAAAGTACTCAAATCCCCCTCTTGCTTGGACAGTCATAGGACCACACAAATCAGAGTGAACCAGTTCCAATGGCTCTTTTGCTCCATAGCCCTTGGCCGAGAATGGCCTCTTGGTCATTTTACCTTCCAAGCAGGATTCACAAACTGGAAGTGCCTCCACTTCCAATGAGCCTAATGGCCCATTTTGAACCAGTCTTTGAATCCTTTTCAAATTAATATGACCAAGGCGTAAGTGCCAAAGATGCATTTGGTTCATCCTCGAAGGTTCTTTTCTCTTAAATGGCAAACTATTTGTGTTATTCAATTCATTAAGTTGCAGTATAGGAGAGATAGGATTTATAATATAAAGATCATCCACCAATTGACCAGAACAAATAAAACGTTTATTTTCTTTAATAACTACTACTTTATTAAAATGAACTGAATATCCATTCTTTACTAAACTAGAAACTGAAACTAAATTCCTTCTAATAGACGGTACATAAAAGCAATTTCTTAATATTAAAATCCTATCTCTACCAAAACTAAAATGTAGATCTCCTACTGCAACTGCTGCTACTCTCGTAGCATTTCCCATATATAGATAAATCTCTCCATCACTGAGCTGCCTGGTTCCCTGGAACCCCTGCAAAGAATTGCATACATGATCAGTGGCTCCCGTATCTACACACCAGGTACTGGTAGATCGGACCGCTAAACAAGATTCAACAACTAGTAAATGAGATTTACCTTGATTGTTCTGTCTGGCGAGATAAACTGGACATTGCTTCTTCCAGTGTCCTGGCTGCTTGCAAACAAAACATTTGCCTTTAGGCTTTCCCAGTTGTCCTCGTGGCCTTTGGATTGGCGGAGGACCCGCGGCCTTCTTTTGAGCCTTTTTCATTTTCTTCTTGCCTTTCGGGTTTGAAGCAGAACCTTTCTCAAACACTAGATCACTCCCTGACTTTCTGTTGATACCCTCAGCTGCTTGGAGTTCTTTAAGCAGCTCCGCCAAAGTATATTTAAATTAATTCATGTTGTAATTGAGGCGGAATTGCTTAAAAGACTCTGGCAGTGACTGGAGTACGATGTCGACCTGGGTTTCCCCGTCGATTGTAGCTCCAAGGATCTCTAGTTCATTAAGAAGAGGTATCATCTTAAGAACATAATCCCTTACATGCGTCCCCTCAGCCATGGTTGTGTTCATCAAGTCTTTCATGGCAACCTGCCTAGCAGCACGACTTTGACCCCCCGAACATCTCTCGGAGGCTCTCCATTATGTCATAGGCGCTGGCCATTGACTGATGCTGATGTTGCAGCACATTTGACATGGATGCCAAAATGTAACACCGCACCATCTCATCAGGCTTGATGCATTTCTAGTGAGCCTGGGTTTCCTCAGCGGTTGCCCCCTCACTAGGTTGCTCAGGACGTTCTTGAGTAAGCACAAACTTGTACTCTTCAGCAGTTAACACAATATCCATATTCCTTTTCTAGTCTATATAGTTTGGTCCAGTAAGTTTGTTTTCTTTAAGTATAACAGCAAGTGGATTGAAGGAACCCATTTAAAAGCCTGAGAATCACATAATATAAATAATTACATTTGGGCAAAAAATTACTATGGATTCGAGTTGAAAATATTGGTTCCCTCTACCATATTTGAAAAGAATCCGCCAGCAACCTGATACACCGTGATAGTATGACTCGATGGGAAGCCATATACTATCCATCATTTGTTCAGATAGGCAATTGCCTTTTAATTTTACTATCCAGGCAATGTACCTTGCCTAGTAAAATTAAACTGCTGACTTGCTTTGATCCTATAAATAACAACAGTGACTCAGATGGAGAGGATATTATTATTTATAGCTAAGTGTATACCATCACTTAATTCTAGGTCAAGAGTTCCGTGAGGAACACCTATGATGGAGAGGTGACCCACACCAACAATCACCCAAAACATTCTTTTAAAAAAGTTTGTACTGATGATTCCATAATCAACTACATCCGATGGGGAGGATGACACTAGAGCCATCACACAAAATTAATCATATCATCTACAAACCAGTGATGGAGACCATGGGATTTATACTTGATAAATTCCCTCTCCCACTTAGAATTTTAAAAAAAAAATTGAGGGTTATAATTTTTTTTAGAAAAACTTTTAATTTAATTAATAAAAAAATAATGGAATACTAGACAAGGATTAATTTATCCTTACTTGTGAAACCCACATGTGTAGATAATAAATTTATTCTATTCTCATGATTTTAGAAAATAAGTACTTATGTTTTCAAATCATGGAATTAGTTTTATTTCTAAATGCACATGTAGTTGTCCATCATTTTAAATTAATATAAATTAAACATGCAGCTAGACATCTGAAATAGGTCTAGGAACAATTATCCATGTTGTCCTATTCATTAAACATGAAACAATAATAATCATTCAATCACACATAAATAAGGAAACCACAATAAAACAGGAATCCCACTATTATGGTCAAGTTGCAACTCTTATGAAGAAAATCTTCATTGAACCCGATTAGCTCTATGTCGCCACTACACACGGGGTTGAGCTGCCTTCCAGAACAGTTTTCTGAAACTGCCTTCTGAAACTGTGTTCTGAAATTGCTTCCAGATCGCTTTCGAAAATTGCTTGTAAAACTGTTCTCACGTACCATCTTCACGGATTTACTTGAGATAAATTACATAAACCCTATGCCTCCATGAAGGAGTTCACATGCTATTTATTTGCAGTAAACTAACCACGCATCAATCAAGCGTGGGATCCAATACATACAAATCCTATGCCTCCATAAAGGAGTTCACATGCTATATCAAAACAATAATATTAACCACGAATAAACCCATCGTGGGATCCAATCACACAAAACCAGTGACCATAATAGTGGAATAAGAATGCTGCAAAACAAGGATTAGTACAGATCTACGTTCTATCCATCCATCAATGCACGCATAAGATTTGTATTACTGGACAACATGGTTGCGTCCAACCCATACACAGAATCAACGTTGCTCAGATACCACTGTTAGGAAACTGCGTTCCCAGAATCCGTTGACAGTGCGTATAAGTTGGTACTGCAAAAAATTTACGTGAGCGCTACAATAACTCTACAAGGGCGGAACTAGGGTTATCTTGAACTGCAAAAACGGATTGCTGTAGTAGACGAATCGAGAACACAGGCTCGATAACAGCTTACGATCTTCTACCCTATTCCTTTGCTGGCAGAATATCGAACTGAGTGTGGGCTCTTTCAAAATCCTTTATGTTTTCTACTCTTCCCTCTTTACTTTCTATTTTCTATTCCCAATTATAACACTCTCTTTGATTGCTGTGACGATTCAATCCCGATCACATTAATCCGACAAAGAAATGTTCATCAGAAGGACTAAACGATCTCCAATTCACTTGAATTTTTTACAGCAGCTCCGTCTCGACGTCAGGAACGTCGTGTAAAAAATTCAGCAACTTTTGATCAGTATCGAGCAGTCCGAAGTTCTTTAAGTGAGCGTTGTCCGACGCTAGCGATCTTCACTCCTATATCTCTTGAATGCTTATAGAGACTAGGGTTTGGTGGAAACCCTTCTAGAAGAAAGCTAGGAGGTCAAGGGAAGCTTAGAATGTGAAATCATACAACCTAAGAGAAGAGCCAAGGCAGCATATATATAGGCTACGATAGGGACCATAAGAAGTCAATAAGGAATAGGCTTCCTTATGGAATTAGGAAACCCTAATTCGAACTGAATCAGATTCCTATTTTCATAAATTATAATTCATACCACTAAAGAATTATAATTGCACTCGTACCCTTATCTCAAAAATATATTTTGAGCTCCATGTTATTAAATGCTTGTTATCTCCCCATGTTAAGATTACAGATATCCATTAATTAAATATAAGTACTGACAATCATATTTAATTAATCTCTTAAAATTCCTTGAGATCCTCTGCTTAACTTATCTGATATGTCGGATACAAAATCCACCTGCAGGGTTTGACAAAATCAAAACTTATAAGCTTTCTCAAGGGGATATCATCAATCCCAAAATTGAGACATGGATTCCATCATTAATTAATATCCACCACACAATTAATATTGCCACCCAATCCAATGAGATATTGACCCATTTAAGGATCTCACCCTTTTGGGGATCAAAGTGTAAATATCAAATGTAAGTGTCTATAAACTAACTTAGGATTTAGAGCATAAGCACTCATAATAGCCATGAGGTATTAATTATCTTATAAGTCAGTATAAAGATAAATACCCCAAGTTGGTCCTGTTTAATACACAAAGTGTACCAGTATACTGAGTTGAAACTGTACCGTTTCCCGCAGTCAAGACAAACCTACTACAACACCATGCTGCAGTCCTACCGATGGTGTGTCCAATCTCATCTAAGACTGTAAACCAAAATCTTACATTCTACAATATCTGGTGGTCTGATCTTCCGTGTGTAAGCCGAACTCTACACACCAAACCACCTACTATGTAGAATGAGAGACACACATGCATAATATTAAATAAATAATATAATACAAATATTGCCCACACAGATTCTCGTAAAAATGGAATAACTGATTTTATTAAAATAATAAATTAACTACATAAAGCATGGCTTTTAGTATACATCCCTAACAAAAAAGACTCCGAATTAGGCCGGGTCTCAACTCCTGGTCAATTCCCGAGCACCTAAAAGTCCTGAGCTAGGCTGGGTCTCAATTCTCAGCCAGTTCCCGAGGACTCACTAGGCTCAGAAGCCCCGAGGCAGCTTCCACAAGCACTTAGACAGCGGTAAGTAACATCAAACTGATTTCCAAACTTGCCCCGATATAGCATCTGGCCAATCTTGGAAATGGGGGGCAGCTGCTACGCCCAAAATTGGCTCTATCTTATGACCGAGCGGTTCAAAATCAGCAGCTAGTCCATTCTCCGGGCAAATCATGCACAACTCCTCAGAAGCATCAGCCCGAGCGGTTCATTCACGACCCAACTAGCAAGTCGGGAAAATCGCACATGCACATCCCGCCGCGGGAACAGTTCATCCGGGCCCATAGGCGTGATCCCGAGCATTACGGGCAGTTTTCTACTCAAGCTAGAAGACTAATGGAAAGTGCACACTATTTCCTAATCCAATTAGGAAATCCCCATAATTAATGCCAATCTATATCAATAGGATTATATTTCCTTATCCATGTATGAGTAGGTCTCTTACATCTATAAAAGAGACCTCTCACCCCCCATTGAAGGGGCCGCCAACTTCTCAGTCTACACAGCACCTCTACAAAATTCACCATCGCACGCATACACCCGGTCGGTATTACTGGTAGTGCCGCCCCTCTTTGTTAGCTCACTAGGCCCGCCGGTGATCTGCTAGTGAACGTGCTCAGACACACCCGTGGACGTAGGTACCTTCATTAACAGGGCTGAACCACATACAAAAAATAGTCTCTCACTCTCTCTCTCCTAAAATTACTCTACTCTACTCTTACCAATTTTTGGCATCATCAGTAATTATATTTAATTAATGGATATATGTAATCTTAACATGGAGAGATAATAAGCATTTAATAACATGGAGCTCGAAATATATTTTTGAGATAAGGGTAGGAGTGCAATTATAATTCCTTAGTGGTATGAATTATAATTTATGGAAAGCGGAATCTGATTCAGTTCGAATTAGGGTTTCCTAATTCGATAAGGAAGCCTATTCCTTATTGACTTCTTATGGTCTCTATCGTAGCCTATATATATGTTGCTTTGGCTCTCTCCTCAGTTTGCGTTTTTCCATCAAGAGTATTATAACTCGGAATAGAAAAGAGAGCGTAAAAAGATAGAGCAGAAACATAAAGGATTTCGAAGGAGCCCACACTCAGTTTAATATTCTGGCAGCAAAGGAATACTGTAGAAGATCATGAGCTGTTATCGAGCCCGTGTTCTCGATTCATCTACTATAGCAATCTGTTTTAGCATTTTAAGGTAACCTAAGTTCCACCCTTGTAGGGTTATTGTAGTTTTCACGTAATTTTTTGCAGTACCAACTTATATGCGTTGTCAATGGATTCTGGGAACGCAGTTTTCTAACAAACCTACCTTTTATATAACGTGACACTCATGTTCTCTCCACAGTTCTCAACATGGTATCTAACAGTATCAAGATTACCATAATTTATTCTATAGAGGTAAATTTACTATTTATAAAATACCAGATAAGTTAAATAACACTTAAATCACATAAATATCATTTAGCTATGCCAATGCAACATGATTTCCATGTTCCCGTGTCCTCGCTTGACACCTTCCGCTGACTCATGGTCAGCCTCATCCACAATTATTAACCACGTTAATAATTCCATTTAAAACATTTATGCCTTTAAAATAAAAGATTTTTTGGGACGAGTGTGACATGAGGCTACGTATTTATACTTGAGGCCATGAGCAGTTGCGAAGCTTTGATGCGATAGAGCGAAGCCGAGTTGGCCTCCTCTTAGTGGGCTGCTTGTTTAAGGTAGGTGGGTAACTTAATGCTCATGTTTAAGGTAGTTGAGATCATTAAATGGGGCGTGGACAAAACAATATATTGTGAAGACGGAGACATATGAGATGGAGGTGTTGTCGTTTGGTGATGAACCAATACCATTGGTTGGTCAAAAGGGGGAAGGAACACTACTAATGTAGAGGTTTAAGCGAGTGGGGGTACCAAGGCTTTTGCTATTGGCTTTAAGAAGGTAGCGAGGGTGAGTGTCGAGGCTGCAAAGGGTTAAGCGAGGGCGGGAACCAAGGTTATCTTTTACTGGTGCAGCGCAAGCTTGAAATGATTGGGCACTATTGGTCAAGGGTTTAAGCAAGTTTTGCGCTGATGGGCTTCGCCTATTGGTCGTGAGACTGGTTGGGAGTCAGACACGTGAAAGTCACGTGTCTCTCTCTCTCTTTGGGACCAACCCTAACCTTGCCCATGAGGCGCAGGCTAGGGAGATGCCTTCGGCTCTAGCCACCTAGCCATGAGCTTCTGAAATCCCAGTAGACTTAACCAACCTTATGTACTGCTTTCCGGACCAAGGGTGAGTGTCTGGGTGGTAAGTGTGTGTATTTGAAGTGGGATTTTCTTGTGGGCTGTTCTGAGGCTTCAGAATGAGCTTCTCCGAAATGAGGCTTCGCTCAGATTGAACTTCTCGAGGCTTCGGGTTGGGCTCTGAAGTGAGGCCTCGGATTGGACTTCTCCGAAGTGGGGATTTGGAGTGGGCTACTTGAAGTGGGCCTCGGGGCGAGTTTCTCAGTCGTGAAGTTTCACAGTGGGCTCCGTGGGGTGGGTCTTGTTTGTAGCGATTATTATTGGTGGAACCCATGATCGATAGTGATATTGGTGCACGTGGAATCGTTGGTGACGTGTACCGGTCAAGCTGTGTGAGTTGTCAATTACTATTTACAACAAGAAACATAAATAATGAGAAGTTTGAAAAACCAAATCATAAGTGGCAGTTTTGAAATTAATTCGAACTTTGTTTAGTAACTGATGAATCATTTTGGATATATATATATATATATAAGAGCATGTGGATAGTATAACCTATTAGTGTACCAAACATTACTCACAAGTTTATGGACAACCCAATTTTAATTTTGATCACAAGTCCCTTCTTGATGAAACTTAATCAAATTATTGTGATACAAAATTTTCATATGTAAAATTTTTAGTTGAGAGACCTTTACTAAAATATAAAACAGGTTGTATCGAAAATCATAAAAGTCCATTTTATAGGATTTTTTTTTACTAAACTCAATAATAACAATAATTAAAAAAAAAATTAACTTCACCCTCCACTTTTTGTGTGAAAAAATCTTGTTCCTGCAAATTTAAAACAATGTTGTACGGTGTCAACTATTTTTAGCCTTTGTAAATAAATAAACAAATATATATGAAAAAATTATTGGAAAATCCCTACAAGTAACCCTCAAAAGTTTTAAACTCCAATTGTTTTGACCATTTTCTAAAAAGGACAAAAGGAATCTAAGCCAGTACTCACACGGTATAAGTGCACGTACCATAGAAGATCTCACATGTGAGTGGATGTACCATATGATATCCATTTCAAAAATGTATGTTTAAACTTTAAACCTCTATAACTTTTGATCTACAACTCTGTTTCTTACAAATTTTGTACCGTTGGAACCGTGTCGACGAGAGCTACAAAACTAGTACCATTGTTGATACTTTTTTAGCAACAAAAAAAACTATTATTTTTACATGTCATATTCCAGAAGAACCTAATAGAATTTTCACATAATATTCGTGTATGGGTTATTGAATTTTCACGTAATATTCATGCATGCCAAGTTGATATGTTGTGAGAAAAAAAAAATCGAATGTTCACTTTGTTCTTAATGAGAGTTTTAGTGAAATTTGATTTTTTATTTTTTATTTAAACAAAATATACATTGTTTAATATGAAAGAAAAAAAATAGTGAAATTTCACTTGGCATATATGAATATTAAGTGAAATTTCACTGAACTTGTACATGAATATTAAGTGAAATTTTACTTAAATTGACATTTGAGGGACTTTTTGACAAAGTCAGTATCAAAGTAGACCTTAAACTCTAGAGAGTTACTTCTAGCGACTTTTGGGATAGTTAGTGAAATTTCACTTGACATACTAAGTGAAATCTCACTGAACGAGTACACGAATGTTAAGTTTAACTTCAAGTTTTTCATGAAGAAGGCATGTACGGGTTCAGTGAATTTTCACTTAATATTTATGTATGCCAAATTTATATGTTTTGAGAAAAAAAAAATTAAAAAAGACGAATTTTAACAAGAATTCCTGCACTTGTTTTGGTTGAAAAATTGTGTTTTATAATTGGTTATGAAATTTGTTTATTTTAACAAAATATGCATTGTTTAAAAAAAAATCATCATGCCTACATGAATATTTAGTGAAATTTCACTTAACTCGTATATGAATATTAAAGCTTAGTTTGGCCCCCATTTTGGTGCTTCTTTTTTTAAAGCACAATTTCATGTTAATTCATTTGGTAACTAGTTTATGAGCTTTGCAAAAATTGAACTTATGGCTTTTTTGAGAGAGATTTTAAAAGCTCTAGAATTGAGTGAAATTTCACTTAATATTTTATGTATATCAAGTGAAATTTCACTTATTATTCATGTATGTAAAAACATGAAAAAAAAAAAAATTTCTCAAAACATATCAACAATGATACTATAAAATTTGCGAAAAATGGAGTTGTAGGTCAAAAGTTATGGATGTTTAAAGTTTAAAAATATTTTTCGAAATTAGAAATGATACGGTACACTGCTCGCACGGTGCGAGCAGCCTCTGAAGAAGACGCACGCGTGAGGCACGTGGGGTGATGGTGGTTGTTTCCAATTCTATGGTGCGCGCACTTATACTGTGCGAGCACCAGCTGTCAACTTTTTGTCCTTTTTGTTAAGTGTACTTGTAAATTGTTTTGAAACTTAACAAGTGGTCCATAATTGTCCTTTTCAATAATTTCCCCCTACATATATATGAGTCCATTAGATTTCAGTCCTTTAATGTGTCATTTTTTAGAAATAGATCCATTCTATAAGTCAACTTAGAAATCAGTTCCTCACCTATTTTGAGGACCAAAATACCCCTACTCCTACAATTAAGGGTTTTAAAATTTAAAAACTCATATAACTCTCTCTGTCTCTCTCTCTCTCTATATATATATATATGTATATAATAAATCTGAATTTTGAAATTCAAAACACATATAATATATATATATATAAGAGAGAGAAGAGTGAGAATTAACATAGAAATATTATGAGAGAGAGAAAGAAAAGTGAAAAATTTCTCACTTTAAAATACGTCACAGAGTGAGAAATTCCTCAATAATAACATACAAAATTCTATATAATATTGGGAGAAATTCTCACTTTCAACAATAATGTGAAATTTCTCACTTTAAATAAATCACTGACTATAAGTGAAAAATTTTGTCCATTTTGGTGAGAAATTCTCAGATCTAGAATTTTGATGGAGTTCAATAATACAAATTTCTCACCCAAAAAGTGCACGCATCTACACTGCACGAAAACCATTTCACTAATCATAAATGAGAAATTATAGTATATATTATGGTGAGATATTCTCACCAAATTAAGGAGAGAGAAATATGGATTTGATGAGAAAATTTCTTTGAATGAGAAAATTTCTTTCACATGCCTTCCATGTTTCTTGCATCGACATGTGGTTTATGAATCATTCCCATTGCCCGCTCTGTAGAACGGACATCTATGATCTCTCAATGCACCATGAATACTCTGTTTCGATGTACACTTTGTTAGAGACTTTGATGAGGGAAGACTTTGAGTAACAAACCATCATATTAGAGGAATTCAAAAGAAAGAAATACATTTTTGTCAATGGCATTTCAAGAATAGACACATTCAAAGACAGATAAAGGAGAGGAGACAGAGAGGTATAGATAGAGATACATAGACAGATAAAGGAGATGAGAGAGAGAGAGAGAGAGAGAGAGAGAGAGAGAGAGAGAGAGAGAGAGAGAGAGAAACCCATCTCCTAATCCCATTGACCATTCTGGAGAGAGAGATAAATATAGAGAGAGAGAGAGATCATGAGATGAGAGAGAATTAATTGCATTTAATTATTGCCCTCATTAATTTAAAATTTCTAATTTTAAGTTGATGAGATATATATATATATATATTATGATAAGGATAATCTTGTCCATAAAAAATATACAGATTTGGGGGAAAGGACTAATTTTTAATTTTCTTAACAATTAAGGATAAATTTTAAAGTTTAAGAAGTCAAATACACTAAATCTTTTTTTGACCCATTATCTCAAGCAGAATATATATATATATATATATGTATGGATATGTGTGTCTAATATATGTATGTGTGTATAGTATATACCAAACACAATCACACACTCTCTCAAACTCCCTTAGGATCAACAACCCTCACACACACACACGAGCACAAGGTATATATAGAGGGGATGGGGGTGCAGGTGGTTGGGTTTGCGTGAAACCTGGAATTCTGATGATTACATGTTCGACCGATCGAATTAAGTTCGATCGCTTGAGAGTAATTCGGTCAGGTTTGATCGATCGAAAAGGGTTTTAATCGATTGAAGTGGGGACCACGTCATAAATTCTTGTCGGTAGGATTTCGATCGATTGAACAAGGTTCAATCGCTCGAACTTTGAATCGCTCGATCGGTCGAGAGAACTTCGATCGATTGAAGATAAAATTTTAACTATGATCAAGGGAAATATAGAAACTCTATGCATTAAATAATGATTGAAAATATAGGGTATTACAAGTCGATAGGAACTCATAACTTGTATAAACATTTTCTCAATCTTGAGACGATTATGGACATAAACAATGGATGTGACTGCTTTGACTTACCAATCAGTGAGGTCTTACAAGATCAACACCTGGGTATCTTGGGTATGTCATATTCATAGGGTTGTGAACATCTATTGTCAAGATAGAATCTACCCACTGATAAAGAGTAAGCATTCCCTTGAGAATGCCACCAAGTTGATTACTGAGAACTGCAGTCTTGTTAATAAAAAGTTATCAACATGTTTGGTAATCATGAGAGGTGAATGGGACTCAAGGAATGGAAGATGTAATCATCATTCAGGTTGACAATAACAGTTATCCGACTACCTAAATATCATTATGAATGCTAATGGTAGATAAACATTAGTACACCATACAAGTCATGCTATCACTTCAGATTTGTTCTTTTGCGTTGGAGTGGAGTTATCGTTTTATAGTGGAGTTAACGTTAACTAATTAGTTGGTTAATTCGATGATCAAAGAGTTTGATCATGGAAATTAACAACTAGTCTGAGCCAACAATAAAGAACCTAGGAGGTCTCACTCTTAGCTCCAACAAAATACTTGGAAAGACATATGAGGATGATGATCCAATCAATTGAAATAGTTTTAATAGATTGAAGGTTCGATCATTCGAACTTGTTTCGATCGATTGAACTCTGGTTCAGTTCGATCGATCGAACTTATTTCGATCAATCGAAGGTTCAATCGATCGAAGTCTAAGGTCGGTTTGGAAATCTATAAATAGGGCAACTGCGTACAAAAAGAAGTTGAACGTCGTTTTTATTAACACAAAGCTGCAAAAACCGTTTTAGGATTTCCTTAGCCTTCTTACCTCACTATTTGGGTTCCTATCAACCCTAGTCCCTCCGTGAACATTCATAGGAGACATAAGGGTGAAGATCACCTAGTGGGAGTTGCTGCACACTAAAGGAAGAAGAAAAAGTCAGAATTGGGTTCAAGACCACAATGTAATATTCTTGTCCTCTCTCCTACGCATCTATGGAATTGATAAGTAGTACATCCGGGCATGCCAATAAGTTTTTGAAACCTGTTTTTCCGCTACGCATAAGATTTTTTTTTATCGAATCATAAATCCTACAATCGAATACTACTAAGTGTTCTGAGATTACAAAACAAAGCTTTCTCCTTATGATTCATTTGCAACATTAAGATGAATTACAAAACTATAAACGGGAGAGATTAGACTCGGGTGCTACCACGACCTCACTCCTTGCATTTCTTCTTTCCCTTTTTCTTCTCACCTTTAATGGAATCAAGCTCCACTGCTCAGCTATATACTGAGTGTACAATTCTAACAGATGCATATATGGAAATTCATGCTTTAAAATCATCAAAACACATAGTCTCAAGGGAGAGGAATACACATTCATCCGGTACCGGCAAGTCTAAGTCTAAAACCATCTCATATCCAAGTGTCCTAGCAAGTCCAAGCCTTAAACCATGCACAGTAGTCATCGCTACTAAAATTCTCAAACATCGAGAAGCTTACTCTGGATAAAATTGTATAAATCTTCCTTTTGACCCACATAATCACCTAGCATGCTTACATAATCATATAAACATGCTTTTCATAAATAATTCACGGTTATAATTAGCAGGCCTAGACTAACACGTGAATTTTTCCTAAATCAATAATATCATATTTGATAGTTAAAACATAGAAATTCCTATATAACATAGGTTAGGATAGGATACATACCGTTAGCAATGCTCCTAATCTTTTGAGAGAAGTTTTGGGGGTCCAATACTAAGCCAAATATCTGATTACAAGAGAAATCTACGAGTTTTACACATTTTTCAAGAAAAATACAAAGCTATGTTTTTTCGGAAAAGTTTGCCAAATAGGGCCCAAATCATACCAAACGTAGCTCTCACCTTGAGGATTCCAAAAATATGAATTTGGATGAAATCTGAAGGATAAATGTTCGTCGTATGGCATCGTGAAGATTGAAGCCAAAGAAATCTCTCTTTTCTCTCTCTTGCTCTCACTTTAGGTTAGGAAGGAAATTTTGCAAATGAAATATCTCAATCACTTTCTATATATAGGTAATGCTTCTCGAAATTGCATTTAACTCCTCGCGAGTTCTCTAAACTTCCAATTATTCCCCAAAATGTCTTAAATGTCTAAGTTATCACTTCACGAGTGAAAATTTCTGAATTATAAACATTTTCGTCTAAGTTTCGTTTGTCTCTGTAATTACATTCCGAAAACTATTTTCGTGAAATTTCTAGATCACCTACTTTTATGCAACGTGTCATTTACATTATCATTACCACATCCAAAATGATCTTAAACAAGATCAAAACTATCAGTAAATATGCTACACAGGTATATTCGCTATTCATAAATACTAGATAAAGTCGAATAACATTTGTTAGCCTTAAGGTTTATTAAGGCATATTTAATTATGTTTTGATGATGTCAAATATGCTATGATAATTACATGATTCATATTAATTCATTCTTTGTTATTATCATAGTCATTTTCATGCTCATATATAATCTCATGTATTAATATTGTATAAATGTTTTAACATCTTTGTGTGCATGAGATTCAATTGATGTAGATCAAGATTTCAAGGAGCTCAACAAGAATCAAGCTTGAAGACTTGAAGATATTTCATCCTTGGTTGAAGTCTAGGACCATCTTGTAAGGCATCTTGATCTCACACTCTTAGGGGCTCAAACAAATGCTAAAAGTTAAAGTTTTGGAAACAAATTTTAAATGGGTCATCTTTAAAGCAATGCCCCAACCAATTAAAGAATAATTAGATGTTGAGTTTTATATGGTTGGAAAGGTATTTGAATCTAGTTTCCAAAACATCAAACGGATCGCAAATCCGATTTTTGTAGAGGGAGTTATGGCCATTTTAGTGGAGATGTGTCAGTCTGCCAAACAGGGAGGGGCAGTCGACTGAAGGCCCGATGCAGTCGACCGAACTGTGCAGAATGCAAATAAAACCCTCTGTAAACACGTCTCAGTCGACTGCTTTAAGGGGCAGTCGACTGCTTCATGTTCCAGTCGACTGAATCGACCTGGAAAGGCATAACGACTAGTTTTTTAAGGGGCTTTTAATTACCAAATGAGCCACCAACGGCTATAATCTTTCTTGGCCTATAAATACATGTTTTCCCACATCATTTCATGTTGGTTAATCAATTGGAAAACATCTATTTCAATCACACAACTTGTTAATTCTTAATCATTCACAATTGAGCCCTAGTTGTGTGAGTTTATCAATTTGCTCTAGCTTTCAATTGTAATCTTTGAGAGAGTGAATTGTAGTGAGCTTTAAATTGCATTATCCACTCTATAAAGAGAGTTCAATTTGTATCAAATCAATTGTAAAGGTTGAGGGTTAGTAACCCTTGTGTGCAAAGAAGAGGCGTTCTTCTTTGGGAGAGATCATAGGCTCTTGTAACGGTTTGGTGCACACCCGTAAGTGCTCCGGGAAACGGTTTGGTCTACACCCGTAAGTAGATCGGATTAAGGAATCCTCAAGAGGTGTTCTTGAGGGGTGGACGTAGGCCGCGGGGTGCGATTGTCGAACCACTTGAAAAATTGGTTTGCAAGTTTCTCTTCCCTTATCTCTTTACATTATTGTTTGTGATTGTTTTTAATTTGGTATTAAGTTTTTAAAAGGTCAATTTCCGCTAAAACCTTATTCACCCCCCCTCTAAGGTTTCCACATTTGGGCCAACAACATTGAAATCACATAAATGTCATTTAATCATTCCAGTGCCTTACAATTATTTGATAATTGTGTGCTCAATTGACACATTCCGTTGATACACGGTCAACCACTTTCACAATTATTAAAACAACGTTAATAATTTTCATATTTCAATTATGTATTTAAAATAACTAGATTTTAGTGTGACATAATTATAACATGTGAATAAAGAAAGGAAAATGACTTACAACATTCAAAATTTAATTTATTTATCAACTTATTCTCTTTTCTTTTCTATTTTCCTCATTATTTTTCTTGTTAACAAAACATAGAAAAAAAATTTCCTCTATGTTTTTTTTTTCCTTTTTCCAGACCCTTCTATTAATCTTTTCTTGATTTTCTATGGAATTTTGTGAATATTTTATTTTTAATGTTCTTTAAGAATTGAGAAAGACACAATTAAAAAAAACTATATGAATGATTTTCCTTAGGCTCTGTTTGGTTTATGAATTTCATGAGGAAAAGAAAAAGGGAGAGTGTCACGCCCGTCCCGGAAATTTTTTTTCTTTTAAATGCATAATTGAATTTTGGGTATTATCAATATTATTTGATAATTGTGAAAGTGGTTGACTGTGAGTCAATGGTGAGTGTCAATCGAGGACACGGGGGGAATGGTAATCGAGGAGGAATTGACTTGAATTAAATGATATTTATATGATTAAATGTTATTTGATTTTATCTGGTAGTTGTAAATTGTAAATTTACCTGTGTAGTTGATGGATTTAGGTTTCGAAAAACTTTAATCATGCACAACGGAAAACAAGTTTCAAAAACTTATTGGCATGCTCGGATCTACTACTTATCAATTCTATAGATGCGGAGAGAAAATGTTAGTACTTTAGTGTCTTGAACCAAATTCTGACTATGTCTTTTTGTCCAATGTCCAACAGCTTTCGCTAAGCGATCTTCACCCTTATGTCTCCTTAAATACTTCTTGGAGAGGCTAGGGTTGGTAAGAACCCTAATGGTGGAGGAAAAAAGGTTTGAGAGCCCTAAACATATATATATATATATATACACTAGTGGGAAGCACGTGCGTTGCACGTGTCTGTGCCCATGTTCGTGGAATATTTTGCAAATTGTACTTCTGCAATACTATTAAGGGTAACAAGCTAAGGGATGAAAATAAAGCTGAGAGATATGCAAAGCTACTTCATTCCTCTCTAACTGTTGCTACATCAAGTAAAAATATTTATATATATATATATATAGATTGCAATGTCGATAAGATGCAAAACAACTCCATCTTAATTTACTAAGAAAACATAAAATTGTATGTTCTTTTTATCTTAGACATTTCCAAACACAATAAGAATTAAACTTTTATTCTACTGAGAAGAAAAAGAATTTTATGTAACATAGGTTTTTTTTTCCACCTTGAAATTCTTTCGTGAATTTGAAATGCGGAGAAGCAGATTGATCTAATTAGGGATTTTGGTGGCCCTTTTGGAATTTTGTTGTAGACTTTGTTGATTAATTAGAGTATTCACTGCTCATATTCTATCCTTCACAATGCTAAAGCTATGCAATGACCCCTAAGTTGGAGAGAGGTGATTTGCCTCTTCTGAAAAACTTGATCCACTTGGTAGTCTGAACTTTTATCGTTGCACCAAGTCTTGGCCCTCAACTGGCACCATCTACTTTGACACTTAATTTAAATCTATGAAGCTGAATCCCTTATTTCTCCAAGAAATCAGACATTGAAAAGCAAACATATTAATCTGCTAAGGAAAGAACTCCTTTGATCTTCTCTAATGTCATGACAAAGTTTACAAGTAACAATGAAAAGTAACCAATCAGTCATTTGATATCAATAATGATTTATTTGGAATACTTTTTGAAATCAATTTTCATCAATCTTAAGTTCTAGCATTTATCAACCTGGATGTTACTCACAAATTGATTTCACTCCCTCAGTTAAGATATGCGAATGTAAACTTTTCATAAATGACAAAATAAATAGGTGCTAAAATTTCAAAAATGTCAAAATTAGAGAACAAGAAAATTGGATATGTATGCATCATGCATTGTTGAGCGTAGATTTAAGTTTCATACATCACAAAGTAACCATCCAAGGTGAAAAGCTCATCTCACTATCACATATCAGGTAAGTGAGAGTAAGAAGGCCTTGTTTCAAACAACGTAGAAGAATGGGTAGTAGGAAAAAATCAATGCTCGTCGACTACCAAAAGTAAACGTCTATTAGGTAAAATGGATAAAATACTTCATTTATGAAAAAATGTAAAACTTCAGAAAAGATGTTAGTAGAAGTTGAAAGAAAACTGAAATTATCCTGATTGGATGAATCTTTGTCGCCACCCAATTTCCTATCTCCCTTGGGATCGAACTATAAAGTCCAAACAACAAAGCCAAATTAACTTAAATGAATAAAAACATTGTAGAGGAACCTACATTAAAGAAAAATCTCATTAGTGTGACCCCTTTCAACCTCAAATACCCCTTTCCCCGAAGGGGAAACAAACCCACATATTTCTCCCTATAAACATAGGCACATAAGAGAAACATAGGCACATAAGAGATTTTTAAAAAGTTACAAGTTGAACCTTTTTCTAAGGGGAAAAAAAGTCGTTTCTTAGTAATCAAAAGGAAGCTTCAGATTAGTAACCCTCTTCTCTTCAATTAGCTTTACTAGGATATACAACTAAATTCCTTAAAAAATATACATAAAGGGTTACTTTAGAACTCGCACATATACTTGTGCATCCCTCTTTTTCTCTCATGTATAATGTATAAATAGACAGATATATATAAAGAAAAGCATGCATAGAAACTCTAGTTGGCATTTTGTCAAACACTATTTGAGCACTACAATCAGAACCCTTCTCCGAAGTTGAACCAAATAGAGTTGTGACTATAGAGAACTTCAAAAATAAATGTGCGCTTACCAGACATACATACACACATACGTGCAGAGAAAAGGAAATAGAAACAAAACCTCTTTCTTGGTGCATTGAAGCCTCGAGTGTTGAATGCATCTTAATCTTTAAAATGGTCTCTAATGCTCGAAACTTGCTCTGAGTGTCCACTTCGTGAGCTTCCAAGCAAGACCCAACTGGAAAATCGACATTGAAATTAGGTTTTCACCCAAAACCCGTTTACAATCAACGAACTTGAGAGAATCTGTGAAGGTAGGACACCAATGTTGGATAGGCGATTTTGATGGTGTCAACAGTCTGTAATTGAAGCTACGAAGCTTCGAACGATGAAATGGTATGAACATATAAAGAAGAACAATTTTCAGAGGGAAGCAATAACAGATAAGTCTATCATCGCTACTAGTTTGTGTAAATTCGCACAGAAGCTGAAGTGATGAAGGAAAGACACAGAGATATCGAAGCGGTGGAAGATCGAGAAAGAGAGACAAAGGAGAAGGAGGAGAACCCATTTTGCGGCTGTTGGATTTGATACACAGGTGAAGTTGTAAAACCTGAGATATTGAGGGGTAAAATGGCAACTCGCATAATAAAAGTAAGGGCAAAAAGGGGAGAAAACATTCGACACCACCGACCACGTGTTCTCTTATAATATAATAGATATCTAGAATTTAAAAAAAAAGAAAAAGAAAAAAAAGAGAAAAAAAAAACAGAAAAAGAATAAAAAAGAGAGAGAGAGAGAAGAAAATGTGGCAGATCTTAGCCCCCAATTGTCCCACTAAAGCGCGCTACGTTTTTTTCTTTTCAATTTATTTTTGGCGCAAAACATTGAAAATAAGTAAACACACACTATGCATATACTGATACACAAAGCCTGTCTCTCTGTATGTACACGTTAACATGGCGGATTTTGAACCCCCATCGTTCTCTCTAGGGTTCGATCTTGACCTCGATTTCGAACCCCAACCCCAACCCCAACCCCAACCCCAACCCACTTCAAGACAGGACTCTTCATTCAAACAACCTCACCAAGCTTCAACCACTGCGAGCTTCAGAACAATCGATGAGGATGACGATTTTGAATCACCACCAACCATGGATCGGGGACCTCAAGTCTCGGACCCACCACATCTCAAGCGTCTCCGGCGTGGGCCCACCTCTGAACCTTCATCGTCGGCGGCCCGGAATCGAGAGCCAGTGGAGTTGTATCGTAATGTCGATGACGATATCGAAGAGTTCTCTTCTCCAGAGGATCAGCTTAAAGGTAAATGTGAATTTGAATTTACACCCAATTTTCTGCCCCAAAATGTATATATGGTTGCTGGGTAAATGTGGACAAAGCAAAAGAAATTAGAAATTTGGAACCTAGGGTTTGTTTGTTTTTTAACCCAATTAACTGTCTTTGTTCAGTCAAGCTTTATTGAGTTTTTTTTTGCCTCACTATCTATAATGCAGAGCATGAGATTCAAAAATTGAGTTTTGCTTTCTTTCTTTTCCCCCCTCGTCTTCGTGTTTCTTGGCAATGAAAATGGAGAAAGGAAATTCTGTTTGGTTGCTGTGAAGTGGGCATGAAAAGGGAAAAAAAGTAGTAAAAGAAAGTAAAATTGGAAACTTTTATACTTTATGTTGGTGGGTTTTGGTCCTTATAGACTAATGAGATGACAAGTCAATTGTGTTTTGAACTATTTGGGGAGTTAGGTTGAGTTTTCGTTTGACTGGAAAGTGGGACTAATAGAGTCAATAATGATTTCAATTGTAGTGCATTACTCTTTGGAAGGCTTTAAGTTCTTTTTTCCTTTCAATTTGCAAATTGCACTGTATAACATTGGGTGTCAAAATTTGGGAAATTGTTTATGCAATAAGAGTCCAAGACCCCCACGTTCTAGGAAGAGTACATTCCCTGAAGTGCATCCACTCCTAGCTGCATTTCATTCAAACTCAATTTGTCAAATCTTAATGGGCAAAAATTCCGCCCGTACGTGACACATCTGATCATGTAGGCTAGGCACTTGCCCGATAATGTTGTTAGTTTCGTAGCTGGGCGTTACATAATTAATGGGGTCGCCTCATGAATATCATAACCAAAATTCTGCTAGTCTTGTGTTGTTTGAATCAGTTGGTTTGGAAAATTACTTGGACATTCATTTTGGTGAAGTAACATTGGAGGCTTGAAGCATACTAAATTGTTCATAGCTAGCTTAGTTTGACACATCTATATCTCCAATAGGTTGCCTGCATGAAGTTAACACTACGAAGTTCCCTTGCATAGTTGCACTATTTGCATCATCAGTCAAATGTTAACATGCAAATTAGTTTACATGGGATAATGATACTATTAATTGATCCAGCGATTGATCATCTTTTCTTATGTAATTCCCTTGTGTGTCAAATTTTTCTCCTTAGCAAGGCACAGGACACGCTCACATGTACACACACACACACACACACTCTTATGTTCACACACGAAGAGCTCTTCTGTGTGCATCACCTTTTCTTTCGGTTTTAAGATTAAAATGACTGCTGAGATATCCACTTCATTTCCCATCTTATCAGAGGAGCCGCCATCAGTGCAGCACCATTCTTTCTGTAGCAGTTCAAAGTTCCCACTGCACGGACATGGGGTTTTGACTTCACAATCAGTGAGCCAGTGCACAGTGAGGAAAAGGAAGCAAGATTCGAATCCCCCAGCTTCTGCAAGTCTTGAGACAAGCAGCAAGAAACTGATGTTTCAAAAATTAACTGTCAGTCCTCTTAGAAGGTTCCAGTTGCTTGATTCTGATTCTGACGATCCTTCTGAGAGGGAAACTACAGGCCAAGAAGCTAATAATGTAGGTTCATCTTCTAAAAAGATGCAATCTATTCCTGGAAAATTTGTATCTGGGATTGAACGAAAAGGAACGAAACCATCAGTGAGTGTGTCCCAAACTGAGGATTTATGGAAAGATTTCTGTTCAGAAAAGAGCTTCCACATTCCAACACCTGCTCTGGATGAGGTTTGTGAAGAGTATTTTAGATGTGTGAAAAATGGAAATGCAGCTCAGAGTCTGAAGAGTGGACACATAAGTAACAGTAAAGATTGTCAGCAGAGCCGCCATGTTAGCAAAAACGATGAGCACCAACGGAATTTGGGTTGCCCTCTTCCTCCTGCTCATCGTTATTTTTTCCATGAGGACCCAAGGATTCAAAAGTTAGTTAGCAGTCGACTACCCAACTTCTGTCCCTTGGGTGCTGTGACCAACAAAGGAACTAAGCAGCCCACTGGATCAGTTATTGATTACATGTAAAAAGCTCTAAAACTGACTTAGTATATCACTGTATTTTCCAATGAATATCTTTGTATGTATTTATGTAATTTAGCAGTATGTACTTTGTGTGTTTTCAGGGGTCAGTTTAGCCATGGAGAAAGTTCTAAACAGAAAGCAGCTGGGAAAATGGATAACAAGATAAGTTCATCTAGGGGCAGAAAGAATTCGAGAAAATTAAATGCTGAAGAGGTATCACAGGGTTCTGGAAGCTGGATGAATCCCAAAGACTCCAAGGCCATTCCAAAAGATGCTGGCAAAAGGCGGGTTCAGGCAGTTGGTCAATCTGCAGGTCATTGGTTCATGGGCCCTGATGGAAGGAGAGTAAGTTGCAATGCTTGCCTTAAGTGTCCAATTGTTGTTCATTAAATTTCCAATAAAAAAATTATTGCACTTGGATTTATTCACTTTCTTGATAATATAAATGTTCCTTGAGTTGATTGATTCCTTCTGTATAGATCCGATTTTATTACAAGTGCAGTTTTCATTGTTAACCATCCATATGGACCACATGATTTTTATTGAAGATAAGAGAAGTAACCTGGAATGGAAAGCTTTCCATTTCATCGGACCTAGGCCTGTAAACGGATCGGATCCGAATCGGATTTGTGGTATCCGAATCCGATACGAAATCCGTTAACTAAATACGAATCCGATCCGATAAAAAATCCGTTAACCAAAATCCGAATCCGAATTTGTTAGGATTCGGATATCTGACGGATATTCGTTAAGCACTAAAAAAAAAAAACCCTTAAGCAAATCAAGTTTTTATTTATTTATTTATTAATTGGATATCCGTTAAGCACCAAAGGAAATTTTTAATTGTATATCCGCTAAGTACCAAATTTTTAATATTTTTTTGTTCTAATCGGATATCCGTTAAGCGCCAAAAGAATTTTATAGTGTAGGGTCATTATGTAATTTTCACAAAACAAGGGGAACTAAACTGGAAATTAAATTCTATTAGTTTTGGGTTGTCGGGTGGGATATACCAAATCCGAATCCGATCCGTTTGCTAACAAAATATTCGGATATTATTATCGAATATTTTCTGTCGGATTCGGATTGGATCGGATCTAAATCCGATCCGTTTACAGGTCTAAACAGTCCTATGAAAGGTTCTACAGGCTAGAAATAAATAGACCCATCTGATTCACTGTTCACTTGTGTTACCTCCTCCACATATCTGGTGTCACCATAAAAAATAGATGTTATTTTCATGTTTATGTTGATCATGGCATTGTGACCTAATTGTTGTAATGGAGGATCTTTTGCCTGACCACATACAGGGATGCTCTATGGACTTTGATTTAACTGTCAAATTAATGATACTTCCATTCACAACATAAGTGAAAAAACAAGGACCTTATTAATAAAATACAATGTGCCCTTTGTTGTGTCTATTAGTTTAAGTGACATCAGTTGTTTTGTACTTGGGTTTGAAATTTCTGATTGCACATGTAAATATCTCCTGTTTACAATTCACAATTGTAACTAGCACACTAATTTGCTTCAGGTTTACGTCACCAAAACTGGGAAGGAGTTGACTGGTCAAATTGCTTACAGACATTACAGAAAGGTATTTTTAACTATGATGATTTGATGTGTTTGGTTTGCTTTTAGCTTGATGGAGTTTTCTTTAGCTAATGTTCCAGAGGTTACATGGTCATTTTTAATGTAATTAGTCATTGATTAAGTCTTAAGTCTTGGTTTTTAGTTTAGACAGAATTGTTACTGGATTTTTTCCAGTAATCACCGCTAGGGGCAGCAATTTCGACCCAATTCCGCGAAACCGCCCAAATTTGCCCGCTGTAAATGGCTGCGGGTTGGCTAATTTTTGCGCACGGGTCAAAGTGGGTCAGCGAACTTGGGAGCCTTTCACGAGCGGGCTGGACGTGGGTGGGATGCGGGTGCCCATCGGATTGATCATTGACGTCCTATACATATTACGAACCCAACCATTTCTCTCTCTCTCTCTCTCTCTCTCTCTCTCTCTCTCTCTCTCTCTCTCTCTCCATTTTCATCTCTCTCTCTACCCGATCGCAATTAATGGTACCAACATTGACTCCGAGTTGAATCCAAACTCTACATCAATAACGTTTACTATTTCGCTGAATTAATTGCCGTTTAATGTTTCTTAATTCTTCGCTGATGCGTTGCTATTGCACCGTCCATTTTTTCATTCTCTCGTCAGTCTCTCTCTCTCTCTCTCTCTCTCTCTCTCTCTCTCTTCAACGTTCCAATCTTGTGCTCCTGTGTTCATTGATTGTAATTGTCTAGATGAAAAAAATTGGGTCACGTGTGTGTATATATATGTATATGTACAGTCAGGCTCTAAAGAGGGCGTCCTCTCTTTATTAAAGAGAGGGCCTTTGTTTTGGCCATCAGATCGTGTTTAAAAACAGTGAAATGACAAAACTGCCCTTAATGAAAACATGATCCAATAGTCAAAACAGAGGGCTTCTCTTTAATAAAGAGAGTGCGCCCTCTCTTTAATAAAGAGAGTGCGCCCTCTTTAGAGAATTTTCGTGTATATGTATATGCAAATATATGTGAATATATGTAGGTTTATACATACATATTATATTGGCTTAAAAAAAAAACATGTGTTTTTTTTAAAATTTAACCTGAGTCAGTACGGGTCAACCCGACCCACTTTTGACCTGTAATGTGCATATACATACAAAAAAAAAGTCTCATTTAAAAAAAAAAAAAAAAAAAAACGGGTCATGGAATTCAACCCGACCCTGCCCCGCCCTGCCCAAATTTGACTCGAACAAATGAGTTGAATATGGATCAATAACCTGCATCTGACCTGACCCGCAACCAACACGACCCGCCCATTTGCCACCCCTACTGATTCACCGCACTTTGTGGTATTGAAGACTTGGCATTGCACTGAAGATTCTCGTTTAACTATGTTGTCCTGCTGCCACGTGTTGACAATCGCATTTGGCACAAAAATTGGGAAGCACATCATTACTATTTGTAAAAAATGGAAAGAAAGAAAAAATTCTATCTTATTTTCTGTATCTCTGTACATGTTTATATACTGATCTAACAGCTAGCTAAAGGGCTGAGAAAGAGGTTTGATTGATAGCTGTACACAGCATTAAAGAGAATTGCTACTAAAGAGGGAAAGTTGACTAGCACGCCTACTAACATTCTGCTGTATAATTTCCTATATTCTTGCCAAATTTCAACACTCCCCCTCAAGTTGGAGCATGAATGTCAATGATGCCCAACTTGCGAAGATGAGTATGAAAGGTGATTCTTCCAAGAGGCTTGGTTAATAGATCTGCAACTTGACTTTGAGATGAAGTAAAAGCAGTAGCAATGTGCCCAGATTGTATCTTTTCTCTGACCACATGACAATCCATCTCGATGTGCTTTGTTCGTTCATGGAACACCGGATTTGCTGCAATATGTAGTGCCGCTTGGTTATCACAATAAAGCTTGGCAGGGGTCACGAAATTAACTTGCAGATCTTTGAAAAGGTATCTCAACCAAGTGAGCTCACAAGTTATGGCAGCCATGGCTCTATACTCTGCTTCTGCTGAAGATCGCGAGACAGTTGTTTGTTTCTTGGTCTTCCAAGAGATGAGGGAAGAACCAAGAAATACACAATAACCAGAAACAGATTTCCTTGTGGTAGGACAACCTCCCCAATCTGCATCACAGTAACCGGTTATCTTTAAATCATTTTGTACTGGAAAAAACAATCCCTGTCCCGGTGTTCCCTTCAAGTATCGAAGAACTCGAATTGCCGCATCTAGGTGTGACTTGCGAGGCTGATTCATAAACTGGCTAAGAAGATGTACGGAATAAGTGATATCAGGCCTTGTGATTGTGAGGTAAATGAGACGACCAACAAGTCTTCTATACTTTGATGGATCTTTAAGAAGTTCACCATTTGATGGTGTGAGCTTCAAATTTTGTTCCATCGGAGAAGTAGCTGGTGCAGCTCCAAGGAGTCCCATATCATCAAGTACATCCAATGTATATTTCCGTTGGGAGATGGAAATGCCTTTCTTGGAGCGTGCTACCTCTATTCCAAGAAAATACTTTAATTTCCCAAGGTCCTTGATTCGAAAATGCTTCTCAAGAAATTCTTTGAGGGTTGCTATAGCTGCTGGATCGTTGCCTGTGATTATCATATCATCAACATAGATTAGGACTGCTGTGAATGAATCGTCACATATTCTAGTAAAGAGAGAGTAGTCAGCCATGGATTGATTGAAACCGGCTTTGCGTATGGCACAAGAAAACTTGGAATATCAGTTACGTGAAGCTTGCTTCAATCCATAGAGTGATTTATTAAGTCGACAAACCAAGTTCTCCCCCTGTCGACTGTAACCTGGTGGCCGAAGCATGTATACCTCTTCATCTAGATCACCATGGAGGAAGGCATTTTGAACATCTAGTTGATGAAGAGACCAATTTCTGGCAGCAGTTACAGCCAGAAGACAACGAACTGTAACAAGCTTGGCAACTGGAGCAAATGTTTCTTTGTAATCCATCCCTTCAACCTGATTGTATCCCTTAGCTACGAGTCTAGCTTTGTATCGCTCAATGGTGCCATCAGAGTGATACTTTATTTTGTAGACCCACTTGCAACCAATTGGTTTCTTTCCTTTTGGTAATGTAGTAAGAGTCCAAGTATCATTAGCTTCAAGAGCTTGAATTTCTGAATTCATGGCTTCACACCACTTAGGATCATATTTTGCTTGGGCAAATGTATTAGGTGCAATAGAACTAGAGATGGTGGCAACAAAGGAGCGATGAGAAGAAGAAAGATTGTTGTAAGAGACAAAATTGGCTAAAGGATAACGTGTACCTTTTCCAGACTTTGGCATTGAGGACGACGATGAGCTTAGGGGCAGCAGAGTGACCTGTGAGCAGTGATAATCGCGGAGCCAAGTGGAAGGTTGTCGGATGCGATCAGATCGTCTTAACACAGGTTGAGTGGATTGGTCATCTGAAGGTGCGATTGCTTCTTCAAAAGTGGGTTGGTCATCGGAAGGTGTGATTGCTTCTTCAGAAGTATGTGAAGAATCATTTGATAAAGGTGGATTGTCAAAAGGTGAAGTGACCGGCTGAGCATTATGATCAGGTATAGACAAGGGCAAAACCTGTAAGTTGTGATCTGCATTGTCTTTAAAAGTTGAGAAGGGAAATATATCCTCATGAAAAATAACATCTCGACTTGAAAAAAGTTTCTTGGTTTCTAGATCATAAACTTTGTAAGCCTTTTGACCAAAAGGGTATCCAACAAAGATGCATTTGCGAGCACGTTGATCAAACTTGTGTTGAGGTTGGACATTTGTAGCAAAACATAAACATCCAAAAACACGTAAATGATCATAAACAGGGGGCTGATTATATAGCATCTCAAATGGTGTTTTTCTAGAAAGCAAGGGTGTAGGTATGCGGTTAATGAGATATACTGCCGCAAGAATACTTTCTCCCCAAAAGGTTAGGGGTAAATGAGATTGAAACCTCAAGGCTCGGGCCACATTCAAGATGTGTCGATGTTTGCGTTCTGCAACACCATTTTGTTGAGGTGTTGCAACACAACTATGCTCAAAAAGGATCCCTTGGTCATTAAAGAAGTCTTGCATGGAAGTAAATTCTCGACCATTATCTACTCGAAACCTTTTAACCTTACGATTGAATTGTGTGATAACAAAAGCAAAGAAAGATTTCAGCAAACTCTGTGTTTCAGATTTAAATCGCATAAGGTAAACCCATGTATGTCTAGAAAAATCATCCACAATTGTCAGAAAATAACAAGCACCAGAAAGAGAATGAACTCGAAAAGCTCCCCAAATGTCACAATGAATTAACTCAAAAGGTTCTCTAGTAGAAATGGAACTCAAACCAAAGGGTAATCTTGTTTGCTTAGCCAAAGAGCAAACATCACAAACTTTATTGGGAATAAAAAAAATTTCGGGTACTAAATCTGCAAGATGCTTCATGGGTTGAATAGAAGGGTGACCGAGACGTTTGTGCCAAAGGTCTGGTTGTGAAGATGTCTGGTTGACTTTTGGAATGAGCGAGCTAGATGGAGGTGTAGTGTTTGTGGAGAAATAATAAAGGCCATTATGCTGCCTCCCCAAACCAATCATCTTCTTCGTTGCCAAGTCCTGCAAGATACAAAAATGAGGGAAAAAGGTGATTGAACAATTTAGTGACTTTGTCAGTTTGCTGACAGACAACAAGTTAACACAAAATGAAGGCACATGAAAAACTTCTGAGAGAGAAAAGTCGGAACCGAATTTAACGGAACCCGTGGAATTTATTTGAACCTTATTCCCGTTGGGTAGTGCAACAAAAGTATGTGGAGATGGACTTACCTTGTATAACAAGTCAAGAGAAGATGTGATATGGTCAGTCGCACCACTATCTATTACCCATTTGTTCGAATAAGTGGAGCAAGTATGAGATGAAAGACAAAGGGGGGCAAGCTGACCTGCTATATTTGCCTTAGGCTGAGCATTACCATCATTCAAGAGGGCCAAAAGTTGCTGATATTGCCCCTGTGTGAAATTTGGAGTCTCTAGTTGTGTGCTGTTAGCAGAGGGCCCTGTTTTGTTTCCAGCTTTCTCACCCTTCTTGTGGAATTTGTGACCAGGAGGGAAGCCATGTAGATGAAAACACCTATCAACCGTATGGTTGTTTCCGTTGCAGTGGCTGCAATGCAGCTTTCCTCTCCCTTTGTGGGACGAGTTGCCACCAGTGTTGGTCCTTTGTGTATCTGCCAACAAAACCTCTCTAGACACTACCAGATCTCGTTGTTTTTCCTCTTGGAGAATCATGGAATAAATCTTTCCAATGGTAGGAAGTGGTTGTATAAGAAGAATTTGACCACGAATAGCAGAATATGAATCATTTAAACCCATAAGAAATTGCATTACCTTCCCTCTTTGTTCTCGTTCTTCACCTTTCTTAATTGCACCACAGGTGCAGACAGGTAGATCATTGTAAGATGAGAGTTCATCCCACAAGCCCTTCAATTTGGAGTAATATGCTGCCACTGACATGGTCCCTTGATGTAATGACGCAATGTCCCTTTCAATCTGAAAGATTCTAGGAGCATTGTTCTGAGAGAATCTCTCCATGTCATTGCATCTTTTCCACAGAGCATATTTTTCATCGGTTGAAGATGGCCTTTTGATTGAACCATCAACGAAACCTGTTTTGTTTTTCGCACTTACAGCAATACTCATTGATCGGCTCCAAGTTGCGTAATTATCACCATTCAATTGTTTGGTGACCAAACTAATTCCCGGATGATCCGAGGAATGAAGATGAAAAGGATCTGAAGAATCAACATTAACACTGGTTTCTGTTTTAGTAGTGTTTGTCATCTGTGGTAAAAAGAAGATAAAGGAAATCTTTCCCAAGAGCCAATACGCTCTGATACCATGTAAAAAATGGAAAGAAAGAAAAAATTCTATCTTATTTTCTGTATCTCTGTACATGTTTATATACTGATCTAACAGCTAGCTAAAGGGCTGAGAAAGAGGTTTGATTGATAGCTGTACACAGCATTAAAGAGAATTGCTACTAAAGAGGGAAAGTTGACTAGCACGCCTACTAACATTCTGCTGTATAATTTCCTATATTCTTGCCAAATTTCAACACTATTAGTTCTTAGTTTTACTTTTGTGGTGTCTAATACGTATTTTCCGGGGACAGGAAAGTGGGGCGGGTTTTAAAAGGTCGAAGAAGAAGAAAAGTACTGCAAAGAAGAGATAAATGCCCGGAGATCAACTGTCAATAGCAAAAACTGTGGCATGTGTCGGTGTTTTCGTGTCATCGTTCTCATGCTCGTACTGTGTAATTACATATGATCTGTTTTGTCATGTGCAATCTACCCATTTTGTAGAATGGACATTCGTCTTTCGAGGAATATATTGTAATTTGATGTTAAAATGTACAATTTGAGAGTAGTTTTCAGAAAGCAAGGTGGATATTTTTTTTTTATTTTAAAAGCAAGAGAGTTTTAAAAGTTACAACTATTTGATACCAGATTATAACGGGTGTGTCCCACAATTTTGACATATCTCCTAATCGTCGATTGACCTGTGCACTATTGGCATGAAATATAACATTAATTCGAATGGGTAGTTTTTCAAGATTTGAGTATTTGAAAAGTTGTTACAATGTATAAATCTAAGCAATTTCGGCTTCTGGCAGAGACCATTTTGCTGCTGCTCAAATACAGCATAGCTTATTGATAAGGAATTGATTGTTAAGCTCTAACAATATCAGTAGTAACGCTTCTAATGCAACATAAATCGCATGTAGCCAAAATGTAAACTATGAGGAACACTAGCAGTTAGTTGACATATCTCTCTCTAAACTGAAATGGGTCTGGCAGCCAACCCTCTCTCTTTCTCTGCAACTTCTACAATAGCAGCAACAACGTAAGTAATGGGCATATCGCCTCTCTTCATCTCCATATCTTCCCTTCAAAGCACCTGCAAAAATTTAGCTTGAATAATAATTTCATGAGAAATCAACTCAATAATGTGGATTCCTCAATCACTCATAAAAACACACATACACATATTATATATATATATATATATATAGATTAGAAAAGAGTGATGCACTAGCTTAACTGGTTTTGCTGTAGTTGGTTTCTAGAGAGAGAAGATTGAAGAAACAAACCATTGAACTGATCTCCCCTGCATTTTGTTAAAATATGCTATGTTAATAATCAAATCAAAGAATTGATAGCGTTAGATGACAAAAAAAAGAAAAAGAAAAAGAAAAAAGAAAAAAGAAAAGAAAAAGTGGCCCAAATACCTCAAAATTAGTAGCAGAATATGTTGGGAATTTAAAAACGCGGAACCAAACTCATCCAATAACACACAGAAACACACAAACAGTAATAAACATGCACACCAAAGAAAACACAAATTTCTACGTGGTTCGGCCAAACACCTGTCTACGTCCACACTCCGAGAGATCCATTCTTTCACTATTGAGTAAAACATGGTACAAGTTACATAGATTAAATCCCATAACCCAAATACAAAGACCCTTGTACACTCCCCACTTAATACTCCAAAAAACTTGACATAATCACTGTAATACATAGAGAAATCATAGAGACAGAAATACCCTCTCTACCTCACATCCCTATAATGTTGTGAACACCCCTCACAAAAAACCCCAATGATTAATGTCTCATGCCACAAAGGGGCACCATCCCTCGTCACCACTCTCTCACCCTAGACCATGCACCCTATGAGGGAAGACTCTCAACTTGATACACCAAAGGCTTCCTAAATTCCTATACAACATCTCTTTGTATAGAGTTTGCAACCCATTACTTATTGGGCAAGTAATACAACTTTATCACAAAGAAAACCAAATCACAGTAGGAATCTAGCCAAATCTCACTACCTAAATTAGTGAGATTATCCCATATGTGATATAATCAACAAAATAGCCTAGTGAAAATCAAATACATTCTCCATTGAAGCTTGATTATTGCTGAGTTTGAAATTGTTTTGTGAAATACCCAAGAACGCATTAGACCAAAGAAAAAAAAATTGAAATTTTTTAAACAAAAAGTTGAATCTATAGATTTGAACTTAAGTTGGATAAATTGAAGATAGGAGAGCTAGCAATGTCATCAAGCAAAACAACCTGTTCTTGAACCTTTTTGCGTCGATTCTCTTCATCCTCATATTCAGATCTATTCTCTTCAGTAAAAACACCCTTTTCACCAATCAAATCTCTCTCTCTCTCTCTCTCTCTCTCTCTCTCTCTCTCCATGTGAAGGAAATGGAGAGAGAAAAGAGTGTTCTAAGTAGAGAGTCCAACCAGATTCAAAGTGACATTTGTTAGGATTGTGCTTAAAATTTCATTAGTGAAATTATTTTCTAATTGTTGTTTGATTTCTTAATTGGTGATCTCCTTATCAAATAAGGATTCCTTTGATGGGGGAAGTTATCCAGTTTATATAGGAATGTTTGTGAAAGTATTCATTGTTATACAAGACTTATCATAGGGGTAAATCCTTCTACAACTAGGATTGGGACTCTACAATCTATATAAATATAGGGCTTACTCAAGGGATTGATAAAATTGGTTGAAAATCTTCTACAAACCCCGTTCTACATACACAAGAGAGGGCTGCAAACTAGTGAGGGAGAGATTAGTTTCTAGAAATTGTGTGCCACATAATTTGGTTGGAGAGTTATACACTTGAGGTCTTGAGTGCTTGTAATCTTTATATTAATCGAGGTGATCGCCTTTGCACGTGGACGTAGGCATTGTTGGACTAAACCACATTTAAATCTTGTTGTGTTGGTTTGCTTGATTTTTCGTTTGTGGTTGTGTTATTCTTGTTCTATTTATCTCCATCTTTGTGGGTGTGGTTTTCTTGTTGTGATTGTGGGCCTATTCCCAACAAGTGGTATCAAAACTCAGTTGAGAATCCATGGCAGCTGGAGATAGTTCACTTGGGGATATGCGAATGGCAATAGAAAAGTTCTATGGCAAAAAGAGTTTCAACATGTGGCAAGTATGTATGAAGGACGCCTTGGTACAACAAGGTTAGAGGATGCATTGTGCGGTGAAGATGACAAGCCAGACGTTGTTGATCTCAAGTTCATGGGGGATGTGAACTTGAGTAATGGTGTAGCTAAATAGCTTTGGGGATGGCAAAGGCGATGCACTATCGATGTGGAATTTGAAGACTAGCTACAAGAGGAAGACTCTGAGGACTGATGGGAAGGAATTTGAGGCAAGGTGAAGATTATTAGGATTGTGTCTAAAATTCCATTAGTGAAATTATTTCCTAATTATTGTTTGATTTCTTATTTGGTGATCTCCTTAATTATCAAATAAGGATTCCTTTGATGGTAGATGTTACCTAGTTTATATAAGAATGTTTGTGAGAGTATTCCTTGTCGTACAAAACTTATCATAGGCCAGGGTAAATCCTTCTACAACTAGGATTGAGACTCTACAATTAATCCATATAAATATAGGGCTTACTCAAGCGATTCACAAGATTGGTTGGAAATCTTCTACAAACCCACGTTCTAAATACACAAGAGAGGGCTGCAAACTAGTTAGGGAGAGATTAGTTTCTAGCAATTGTGTGTGTCATATAATTTGGTTGGAGAGTTATACACATGAGGACTTGAGTGCTTGTAATCTTTATATTAATCGAGGTGATCGCCTTTGCACGTGGATGTAGGCATTGTTGGGTCGAACCACATTTAAATCTTGTTATATTGGTTTGCTTGATTTTTCTTTCGTGGTTGTGTTGTTCTTGTTCTATTTATCTCCATCTTTGTGGGTGTGATTTTCTTGTTGTGATTGTGGACCCATTCCCAACAACATTTGGGCTAGGGGTGAGGGTATATTAGGCATTTGCAATACAGCAAGGGCATAAGATCAATGGACCATTTGGTGCAATCACCTACATTAGTCTTCTTAATCTCAACGGATATAAAGTCCACAAATCTTCTTCCATCAGCCGAGAGTAGTACAGAGGCAAATGGCTCTAACTGTTCTCGGCGGCCCGGATGTTATTGTTGTTTTTCGGATAAAGTTACAAACACCGTTTTATCATAGTAGCACAGAGGCAATAATCATTGTGTCGTAGCAGATCAAATATTGATTTGATATTTTATGACATTGGAAACTTGAAGTAAGATAGAAAAAGTTTAAAATGTTGTTCCGTAAGTGTACAACCTACTTTACCACATAAAACTATTTTGTTCCACAAGCACATTATGACATGGGCATCCTTGAATTAAGTGCAGGAAAATCAATAAGATACAGTCTTACAGATGACTGGGATGAGTGTTTAGTTTATAAGATTAAGATATATGAATTTTGTGTCTCATTTTTGTTAAAGTATATATAAGAGAGAGTTGAGAGAATAATACCAAAGTATATTATTAGTTATCGGGGTATCCGGGCTAGCTTGTGCACACCTCGACTATTTCCCCGGAGGCCCTGGAGTCGCCGGGTGAATATATCCTCCAGTGACCACGCTCCCCTGACTCGAACACTAAACCTTAATTTGTGTGATAAATATTATATTGGGTAGCCTTTATATAGGCTAAGGAAGAATCCTAATTAAGGGAAAGAAGAGTACAACTAGGAGTACAACGTATCTAGACATAATGTATCTGGACATATGAATCTAGGCTTATTATATTCTAACAATTTTATTAAACATGATGGAGAGTGTATATGTAGTTCAACTGTTCAACAATTAATATCCCAGAAAGGGAAAAATTTTCAATATCACGGTTATTTGGGTGACATGGTATCTCAATCCTCCCCTGACGGATCACAAAAAGATGATAACTTGGTCAATCTAGTAACTCAATAACGGCAACGACAATTCAATAACTGTACTAATCTGTATCACTGCACTAACACACATGGATATAATGCAAGTGTGGACACATCATCTCCTTAAAGGTATGTAGGTATTACATGTGCTTCAACAATGACCTCTTATTAGTTTGCAACACCACATGGCACATCGTAACAAATACTTTCTTACAGAAGTAGGAGAGTTTTACATAGTAAAGGATAAATTTGAAAATGAGAAGTAAAATTATCGTCAAAAGTTCTCTTAAACAAGCTTTTTTGGTCTTAGGAAAGTCCCTCAATAGAAAAGTTAATGAAATTTCACATTACTAGTATAAAAATAACACAAGGATTTGACTTGACTAAGTTTATAAACTAATTATGGACTTTTGAGCAAAATAACAAATATAATCATCCTTTAAACTCAATTGATCCAAATTGAGAGAGACTTTTTTTATACTAGAATTTTAAAAATAGAATAAAGGAGTGAGGGATTACCTGTTTGCTATGGTCGCACAAAACATGTGAGTAGCAAATACATTGTAATGCATTCTCGGCTTCTTCCTGTAATATTTGGGCTCCCAACAACCCATGATGGATCTCAAACCTCTGGACAGTCTCTCATGGCACTCCAACTTTCTTGGAAGATAGTAACTGCCAACAATTATCTTCAACCAACCTAAGTCAACTGTGTTGTAGTCCTTCCAAAAAAAAGCATCCCAACATGCATGTTTCCATGTACTACAAACCCTAGAAACTCTAAAGATCAAATCCTGGGGTGACACTAATATAAATATTTTGACCAAAAGACTAATGTCTATAGCACTCCATTTCTCTTCCTGAGTTTCTTCTGTTGTTAATAGCGATTCTCTCTCATAATTAAGCTGCCACTTCTTCTTCTGTTTTAATTCCATGCCTTTTTTTTTTTTTTAATACCTGTATGTAGCCAAGTCATAAATGGTTTACACTAAAAAAAAAAAACTCATCCACACAGGTAATTGTATTCAACAAAATTAACAAATTTTGTTTCCAAAACTTATAATTGTAGGCAAAAGAAAACAAACTTGATTATTGTAATATTATTACTGGAACCAAACAAAGAAAAATTAAAGACAATGCTCCGGTGAGTAAAGGACACATTTCGCAATTAACTGAAGGCTTTGTTTGGTTCATGGTAAACAAGCCAAAGTGCTTGAATTCAAGTTCGTGAATAGGTTTGATAAAGGACTTGAATTTTATACTTGTTTACTAACAAGCCGGGCATAAGTATACATGAGCTCGGCTTATTTAGTAATCAAGCAAAGCTCAAGCCTAGCTTTAAAACTTGTATAGTGAATGTTGGGAAAGGGCTCACAATCACAACAAGACAACCACACCCACAAAGATAAAGATAAATAGAACAAGAATGACACAACCACAAAAGAAAAATCAAGCAAACCAACACAATAAGATTTAAATGTGGTTAGACCCAACAATGCCTACGTCCATGTGCAAAGGCGATCACCTCGATTAATATATAGATTACAAGCACTCAAGACCTTACGTGTCTAACTCTCCAACCAAGTTATATGACACACACAATTGCTAGAAACTTATCTCTCCCTCACTAGTTTGCACCCCTCTCTTGTGTATGTAGAATGTGAGTTTGTAGAAGATTTTCAACCAATCTTATCAATCCACTGAGTAAGCCCTATATTTATATAGATTGTAGAGTTCCAATCCTAGTTGTAGTTGGTTTTACCCCATACTCTCACAAACATTCTTACATAAAATAGGTAACTTTCACCATCAAAGGAATCCTTATTTGACAAGGAAACCACCAAATAAGGAATCAAATCATAATTAGGAAATAATTCCACTAATGAAATTTTAGGCACAATCCTAACAATCTTCACCTTGCCTCAAATTCCTTCCCATCAGTCCTCAGAGTCTTCCTCTTGTAATCTACAACTTCCACATTAGTAGTGCATCGCCTTTGCCATCCCCCAAGCTATTCAGCTACACCATTACTCAAGTTCACATCCCCCATAAACTTGAGATCACCAACGTCATCAAATACGAAACGCATGAGCTCCACTTTGCTATTGTGGTCGTCTTCACCTTGAGTAGAAGTTGTCATCACCGAAGTTGTTGGAGCCTCATCATCTATTCCCTCAATAGATTTCCCCATCGGCTTCAACACCCTCTTATTCTTCGTGACATCTCCAAAATCTGTACTTCCCAACAGAATGTAAAAATTTCCAACCTTCTTTCCTAAGAACCTTATACGAGAATCCCGCTTCACCTTCATGAAGCCTCTCTTCGCAACAAATGAGCAACCTTTGGAATCCAACATTCCTAAGGAAATTATGTTTCTCTTCAAACCCGGAACATGAAGCACATCTGTCGAAAGTCTTGTCAACTCATTTGAAGTCTTGATTCGAACGGTCCTGTCACACCCTAACCCGCCCCCGCGAGCTAGGACACGTGTAACAAAGCCAAGGACCAAACAATTATTTTTAACGTTCCAAAAATTTACATTTTGACTGAAATACCAGGGGTAAAATATCATTTTATCAAATAACTTAATAAAAGGAATAAAATAAAGTTTTAAAACCATCAAATGGTACTTGGGCAAAGTTTCCCCTATTACAGCACCATTCACCCTGTTTTCCATAAGCTAAAACATTTTTTTTTAACCCCTGCTACACTCATTTATTTAAATATTCTAAACATACTAAAGGCCCAACTAAATATATAAATGTTACAAACTCATTCTAACATTATTTCTAAACATATTTAAAATCATGAACTTCAAGCCTACAACAAGTCTATTTAAATTCTCACATGTAAATATATACACAAGCTAGGCCCAGCCCCGTAGTCTCGATCATTTCTGACTGTGATGTTCATCTGAACCTGCGTGGTCATTAGCCACAAAAAAAATTGAATAAGCTTTCGCTTAGTGAGTACGTGGTGCTAATCATGCAATTGGAGTATTTAATGATTCATAATATCAATTAAACATTCACAACAATAAATGGTCGCAGGCGTGTCAAGTAACCAATCACCATCGTTCTGGACCCCTGATTCCGGGCCATTCTCACTTGTCGTCGCTTTTAAAGCGATATCACTCACTCTCATGTAGCCAATTCGTTGTGGTCGTCACCACCGTCCCCTTTTCTCTGAGGACTTCATCATCATCCCCCTTATCTCTGAGGAATGGGCGTTCCTTATATACGGGCTAAATAATGGTGATTATCACTTGAGACCCTTTGACCCACATAAGCACATAAGCAGTTCAACATGTCAACATGGCAATTTCAACATTTCCAATATGTCAATTGTTAATTAATCACATGCTTTTCTACTTAATCATAATTAAGCATTTAAAAACAATTAATAATAATAAAAAAACATTAAACATCCAATTTTGGGGATTAGGACACTCACCTCACAAATAGGTCCCAATTAAGCTTAGAATTCCCTAATCCTTCGCAAAACTAGCTCCTAATGGTTCCAATGATTATCCTATACAATTTTGGTAAACTAAATATTACCAACCCATGTGGGTCACGAAAAATCTATCAATTAAATTGAAAATAAATTACATCAAAAGGTTAGGCTTACCCTCACGAGTCCAAATATAACTCCATATCACGATTTAGGCAACGTACGACGAAGCTTTGGCGTTGAAACAGTGAAACCCCCACTTTCCTATTCTCTCTCGCAGCTCACTGTTCTCTCAGTCTCTTCTCTTATCTCTTTTTTTTTCATTTAGATTAACTAACTAGTGTATAATAGTGTATATATAATATATAATAACATATGTATATATAGCACACACCACGTCCGCCGCCATAACATACTCACACACTCACGTTTGGTTTGGCATTTTTTTTTTCTTTTGACTTGAGAGTCAAATAGAATATTCTAAGGAATATTCCTCCAACTTTAGTCTATTTCTATTTATACCCCCATAACTTTTAAACTCTATTATAACACTCCAGCTAATTATATTACTATCCCAAAATCTAAGTGAATCCATATCTATGTCACGCATGGGCCCCGGACGTGGTCCCAGATATTATATGAAGGCATTAATTAGCCTACTAATTATGTCATGTGTCCAATTACGTCCTCACAAGGGTATCCAAAATGGTTCCATAATTAAAAATGAACAATAATAGAATATTAAAGCACTGAATATTTTATCAATTAAACAATCATATGGCATCAACAACTATTACAATGTATACATTTACATTTACATGTCTACCATTTAATCACATAAATGCACATGAATGCAATTTGTATTATCCAACCCCTCTCTTGGGTCACACTTCATATCTGTCCCACCTCTAGTGGAACTTTCAACTGTGCCCTTTATCAAGCACGTATCACATCGGGGTAACTGGAACTTACCCAAATCACCACATGCAATTATTTATATTAATTAATGCATGTAAAATAAATATTACTACCTTTTTCAAGGTACGGGTATTACATCTCTCCCTCCCTTTTAGGAAGTTTGTCCCCAAACTTTTCTCACTTCACGAATCAAGTAGATATAAGTCTCAAACCTTTACTGATTCATATGAAGCAACACGATTATAAAATACACTATACCCACTGGCGTGACCACAATCACAACTGACTAGTCCCCATTCTTTTCAATATTTTCAATTGGCGTACTGAAATTTCAATCTCACTTGGTTCGTCAAACTATACCCTTTTCTGAAGATAAAACTTCTAGAATATATCTCTCCCCACAGTAGTCATTTCCCCCAATCACTCAGAACAAAACCCACTTACTTTTATTATATTTCCCGATTAGATATCAACGGATGTTAGAACATCTCGCAAAAGTTCAGTCTCATTTCGATTGTTTCTGGCAAGATTCAAGAACTTCTTCAGAATCGACTGCTTCCTTCTAAGAAGACAAGTGCTAGTATCCACATAATTTCGCAAATTCTTTTCACATATAGGTTGTTTAATCCCAGCAAATCTGCAGTTTCAATCAATACCATAATCTGATTGGATCAACCCGTCCACAAATCATATATATGACAACGGCTAATTCTTGTTGACTTTGGCAACCCCGTCATGAAATTTACTACGATAAACATTCAACCCAGATTGTCAATAATATCAATCAGAATAATCCCATGGACCTTCATTGTTTCTGCCCTTATACCACACATCGCAAAGAATGCTTTACATTCCCATCTGAAGGCAGGTTCTCGACATCTTAATCTTCAAAAAGACTTGCTCCCTTGTAATTAAATTACTAAGTCATCATACAATAACATGCAATTGGTAATGTCACATACCCAATTACTAATGTATTTATACTCAAATCTCGTCATATACTTCAATATTTCTTCAGAACTCATTCCCTTGAGCTACCTTCACTCAAAGTAAATGCTTGACTTTGAAATTTTGATACATTTTACTGTAGAGAAGAGCTCAATCACTTTTCTTTCAATGCTTTATCACAAATTTCTAAAACAGAAACCCAAATCGATCTTTAAGTCAATTTCTACTCATCTATTATAGTAATGCTGATTGGCCTCAATTAATTACCATTATTCTTTGCCCAATTTCTAGAACAAATGTAGATTCTAATAAATTGAATCTTGACTCAAATCCTTTCTGAATAGTCAAAGCGCACACCAAACCCCCATTAACCTCTGAGTCGAGTACCAACAACCATTTTGTCTTCACCTGATTAATATAAAAATTTAACTGTAGCCATCATGAGTTCCAACTGTCCTTCATACCTTGTATCCAATTACCATTGTATAACTAAATATTCCAAGTCACGGCAATTAATATAAACTTCAGGCTCGTAAGAATATCACTGCCAAATGCTCAATATAAAAAGAATATACTGAACTCTAGATCTTGTACCAAATAATTCATTTTTTCTGAAATTTCAACCATATGCAGTATAAGTCACTGTTGCATCAACATATAACCCAATCCCAACACAAAACTTTGCAATAATAATATCAATATCATCATAGATAAATTTTCTTTGATTATTGAGAACTTCACTGTAATCAATATAAGTTTCACACGTGTTCTTGCACAGAAAAGAAATCTTCAGTATGTTTCTAATAATACCCAGTCAATCCCATAACTTCAAATTCATGTCACCTTCATAAGTCCCAATTGATTGATTTCCAAAGACACCCATGAAATCTCTATCCTTTTTAAATCACTTATTCGAGAGATACAACTCACCCCCAGATGTTCAACATTAGGCAGAGATTCATAATTCTCAAACTATTCAGATTGTAGAACTTACCTGTCTTTCGGTTTACACTGTCTAAGCCCCCAATATATAGAAGTTGATTACATATTTACCCCCTCTTTGTAGTACTTACCATCAATAAGCAACTGATTTTGTCGCGATACAATTTAGATATGATCCAATACTCCTCAATTTCAAATATTCTCCTATTTACCCAAGTGTACAATGCTCTTTTAACTACAAATTTTTTTTCCAATGTTAGAATTCTACACCATCATATGCTCGAGGAATACAATACTCACCAGTTATTGTAACTCAATACTTACTTATATCCAGAACATATCTTTAAAATGAAGTGCTATATTGCCCTTTCATACTCACCTTGTAATCAAGAATATCCCAATTCAGTTCCCAAGAAATAAACTGATGATTCTTATAACCCATCGACCAAAATCATGTATTCGCAGCTGATAGTATTAAGAATAATACGTAGAATATCACGAGTTACTTCCAGACCCTTTTTCTTATCAAGGTTATTTGGAATTCATTTCAAAATATAATATTCCAATTTAAAATCAAGGTAAAGGTAGTGTGTTCAGCTGAGCTTCCTAGCTGCCCAATAGTACTCATTTAAAATCTTACTCCATCGAATAAATGCATTTACACAACTATCATATAATCAAATTATTTTCCATTAATAACTCATTTAGACAACAATTGAAATACCCATATTTGATTAAAGCTCTTTTCACTAGTTTCTTCCTTCTACCGAATTTGGATCAAATCCAATTATCTTCTTTTATCAAATATTTTTAAATACTTTCTGATTCACAAATAATCAGTTTTTTTTTCCACAAGAGATGATTTCAAAGTATTTTCTACTCATTTAAATATATATAAACTCACTTAATGTCATTCAAATATCTCTGAAATTTTGAATACATTATTAGTAGCTAAATTCAAAGTCTGAAAGTTTCTAGTGATATACTAGGATACTTGACAATTGCTATAGTGCAGTGCAATAGTCAGATCTCGATTACTTACACATAAAGTATAAAGAAATAATAAAAATATTATTACTTGAGGCACACGATGGTTGAACGGATCTTGTAGTGGTTTGGTTGTCAAAGAGATTACTACTTACTAAACTGGTAAACCCATTTTCAAATTCAAATCTCTGGTAGAAAATTCTGATACCCCGTGTAGCCAATTAACCCAATTAGTTATTCATGCAACACAACTACTTAGTCTTGATCTCAATCAACTATATCCTTAAGCAGAAGAGAATAATTTATAACCGTAATGACACCCAATCGATAGAACCACAATAGAAAAGTCTGTTACTTTTAGTTGACCCCAAATCTACTAATCATACTGACACGTTGGAGAGCCAATCATTACTCGATAATAAGGGAGACATCTCGATAGATAACAATAAATAAATTAATGTTGAGAGATTCCTCAACAAACTGATATAACCCAAATAGAGTTAAGAGATTCCTCAACAATCCAATATAACCCAAATATAGAGTTGAGAGATTCCTCAACAACCCAAGATAACTCAAACGACTGTATAAATCCCCAAACATCTTATCACCTCGACAAACCCAATATTTCACTCTCAATCTCAAGAGAAAATATGATGAGCTCGATAAATACTCCTAAAGATCATTACCGAATAAAATGGGGAAATAAGAGATAACGATAATACCATATCTGCTCATGAGACCCATATAAATCATACGGAATCCAGATTTCCCCAAACTATAATATTTGAATACTAGAAGACCCACCGTAAATAAATAAATCCAGATATCCAATTTCTTGGCAGAAAATAATCTTCACTAATAAGATTACCCAATAATATTCAGAAAGAAATCCATACCCACAATCATAACTCAATACTCAATAACCCTTTATCAAGCCAATATCCTCGACAATATAATATCAATCAAATCATTTCAAGATGGCCAACTCAACTCTTGATTTCTGAACCCAAATTCCACAAATTTTCCCAAACTCGGATTTTTTTTTTTACTGAATTTACAATCCCCCCCAACTCAATCAATTCAACGTACATATGAGAAAACATTTCCCTTTATACTCCATTTTATCACAATGAAGCTTTCCAACCGTCTCTCCACATATTACAATATGTAGAATGCATGCAACATGATATGCATGGTCAACAACATTTAAATCACGTGCAGTAAACGTGTATGCTTCTACATGTAACTACGTGTCACGATTGACATATACATGATTTTTTTTTTACGCGTCGTATTCGTCTCTCATCCCCAAAGGCTCTAACATATTGCTCTGATACCAAAAATTGTCACACTCCAACCCGCCCCCGCGAGCTAGGACACGTGTAACAAAGCCAAGGACCAAACAATTATTTTTAACGTTCCAAAAATTTACATTTTGACTGAAATACCAGGGGTAAAATATCATTTTATCAAATAACTTAATAAAAGGAATAAAATAAAGTTTTAAAACCATCAAATGGTACTTGGGCAAAGTTTCCCCTATTACAGCACCATTCACCCTGTTTTCCATAAGCTAAAACATTTTTTTTAACCCCTGCTACACTCATTTATTTAAATATTCTAAACATACTAAAGGCCCAACTAAATATATAAATGTTACAAACTCATTCTAACATTTATTTCTAAACATTTTTAAAATCATGAACTTCAAGCCTACAACAAGTCTATTTAAATTCTCACATGTAAATATATACACAAGCTAGGCCCAGCCCCGTAGTCTCGATCATTTCTCACTGTGATGTTCATCTGAACCTGCGTGGTCATTAGCCACAAAAAAAAATTGAATAAGCTTTCGCTTAGTGAGTACGTGGTGCTAATCATGCAATTGGAGCATTTAATGATTCATAATATCAATTAAACATTCACAACAATAAATGGTCGCAGGCGTGTCAAGTAACCAATCACCATCGTTCTGGACCCCTGATTCCGAGCCATTCTCACTTGTCGTCGCTTTTAAAGCGATATCACTCACTCTCATGTAGCCAATTCATTGTGGTCGTCACCACCGTCCCCTTTTCTCTGAGGACTTCATCATCATCCCCCTTATCTCTGAGGAATGGGCGTCCCTTATATACGGGCTAAATAATGGTGATTATCACTTGAGACTCTTTGACCCACATAAGCACATAAGCAGTTCAACATGTCAATATGGCAATTTCAACATTTCCAATATGTTAATTGCTAATTAATCACATGCTTTTCTACTTAATCATAATTAAGCATTTAAAAACAATTAATAATAATAAAAAAAATATTAAACATTCAATTTTGGGATTAGGACACTCACCTCACAAATAGGTCCCAATTAAGCTTAGAATTCCCAAATCCTTCGCAAAACTAGCTCCTAATGATTCCAATGATTATCCTATACAATTTTGGTAAACTAAATATTACCAACCCATGTGGGTCACGAAAAATCTATCAATTAAATTGAAAATAAATTACATCAAAAGGTTAGGCTTACCCTCACGAGTCCAAATATAACTCCATATCACGATTTGGGCAACGTACGACGAAGCTTTGGCGTTGAAACAGTGAAACCCCCACTTTCCTATTCTCTCTCGCAGCTCACTGTTCTCTCAGTCTCTTCTCTTATCTCTCTTTTTTTTTCTTTTAGATTAACTAACTAGTGTATAATAGTGTATATGTAATAGATAATAACATGTGTATATATAACACACACCACGTCCGCCGCCATAACACACTCACACACTCACGTTTGGTTTGGCATTTTTTTCTTTCTTTTGACTTGAGAGTCAAACAGAATATTCTAAGGAATATTCTTCCAACTTTAGTCTATTTATATTTATACCCCCATAACTTTTAAACTCTATTATAACACTCCAGCTAATTATATTACTATCCCAATATCTAGGTGAATCCATATCTATGTCACGCATGGGCCCCGAACGTGGTCCCAGATATTATATGAAGGCATTAATTAGCCTACTAATTATGTCATGTGTCCAATTACGTCCTCACAAGGGTATCCAAAATGGTTCTATAATTAAAAATGAACAATAATAGAATATTAAAGCACTGAATATTTTATCAATTAAACAATCATATGGCATCAACAACTATTACAATGTATACATTTACATTTACATGTCTACCATTTAATCACATAAATGCACATGAATGCAATTTGTATTATCCAACCCCTCTCTTGGGTCACACTTCATATCTGTCCCACCTCTAGTGGAACTTTCAATTGTGCCCTTTATCAAGCACGTATCACATCGGGGTAACTGGAACTTACCCAAATCACCACATGCAATTATTTATATTAATTAATGCATGTAAAATAAATATTACTACATTTTTCAGGGTACGGGTATTACAGGTCCCAACACCCTTGATTTCTCCAACTGTGTTGTTCGCCATAAGACTTTTCCCTCCATCGGTTTGTAGGATGAGAACCAATCTACATGCGAACATAAGTGAGCAAAACAAGTTGAATCAAGAACCCAATTTGCGTTTTTCTTCTCCTCCTCTGTAATTGTCATGACTTCTACGATATCTTCATCCGAATGTTCCAACACGTTTACAGCGGCACCACTATTATCCTTCTTTGCTGGGCAATCTCGCATAAAGTTACCCTTCTCTCCACAATAGTAACACTCCTAATCATCCTTCATAGGAGTTCTATGTCGTGCTACTCCATGCATGTCACACCCGTCCCGAAAAAATCATATTATTTTAAATTGCATAAGTGAATTTTGGAATTATTAATATTTATTAATAATTGAGATGTGATTGACATGGGTCAACGGTGAGTGTCAATCGAGGACACGGAGATTTGATAATCAATGAGGGATTGACAGGAATAAATGACATTTATATGATTTTAAATGTTATTTGATTTTACCTGTTTTTCGTGAATAGTAATTTTACCTATGTAGCATAATTTCTGGTAGTGTTGATCTTGTTAGAGACTATTTTGAGTAACATAATAATAATGTAGGTAATACGTTACATAATAGGTAGGTTATCTAGAAATTCCACGAAACTAGTTTTTGGAATGTAATCACGGCGACAAACGGAACTAAGTCGGAAAGTTTATAATTTATAGTTTTCACTTGTGAAGAGATAAAATGGTCGTGTGCAACGTTTCGGAGAATAATTAGTAGTTTTGAAAACTTGTGGGGATGTAAATATAATTTTCAAAACTCAGGCATATATATAGTGGAGTCCTAGATATTTTTATTTACAACTTTCCTAAAAATTTAAATTCAAGAGGTTTTAGTTGCTTAGAGCTTCAAGGCGCAAATCAACGGACTTCTGCCTGTTTATTTTCTTCTAAATTTCATATTCGAGCTCCTCAAGGTAAGAGCTTCGTTTTGATATCTCTTAGGACTCGTTTGGTTAAGATTTTATAAAATTCCTAATGTTGGAATTTTGGGGAAAACGCGTGTAAACTTGTAGGAATCGCTTGAATTTCGAGATCCGACGTTTAATTGGTCCCTTAGTTTATCCTTCAAAGTTATAGAAAAATCGCATGAGTTATGAATTCTATACTTATGAATTATAGAGAATTTACATGTCCGAGGTGATATTTTGGATCCAGGCAAAATTTGTGTGTTAATTAGGCCCATTAATTATGCACGTAAAACTGCGATAAAAGCACGTATATCTTATTATATGAGCATGCTATGTGTCTACGTGGGTTGAAAGGGGGTTTAGTGTAAATTCATCTGGGGGCAAGCTCCTCGATGTTGGAGGATTAGAGTAGCGACGACTACTGTGCATGGTTTGGGAGAAGGCCCAACCAAGGTACTGTGCATGGTTTGGGAGAAGGCCCAGCCAGGGCATTGGATGAGTGGTAGGGATAAGGCCCTCCACTGCATCAATTCCATTGTTTCATTACCGGATGAACGCGTACTACTCTCCCTAGAGATCATTTTGATGTGATTTGATATGTTAAAGCATGAATTGTCATATAAGCATATGTTTAGAATTGTACACTCAGCACATATGTCATGACCCATCCCACTATGTGTGGAAGAGAACACTTGGCACGCCACCAAGGCTCTTCCATTCATTAAATAACTATATTCAGCGGAAAAGAACTTTAAAACAACCTTGAGTATTAAAACTTTAGGAAACATTACCCTCCGAATTGTAAAATCCGTATAAAATTGAAAACGTAATTATATTTCGAATCGGATGAATATATGTTAAAAGGGGTCCCAAAGGTACCCTAAGAACCAATCAAAACATTTAAATTATTTTCGGAAAGTATATAAAAAGATTCCATGCAGGGTCATTTCAACCGGTCGAACGACCCCCTTTGACCGGTCGAATGACCCTTTAGCAGAATCCTGCCCAAAACTGTAGAATTTTGCTAAGGATCAAACAACCTTCACTCCTACCATTCCACCAAATATGTTTACATTATTTTAAACTTCACCATCTATGTTAGGCTTTCAAGAACATCATTAAGACATGATAATCTACGAAAAAAATAATGACGGAATAAGCTAAGGCTTGTTTGGATTAAAACATAAAAGTTCTATTACACTTCTCCAAAATCTATGTTTGACAAGTTAAGCATTCAAAACACGAATCCATGAGTTCGGATTCATTACAACATAACCAAAAAAGAGTTTATGACATATTTCAATCTTCTAAGCCATTCCAAATCTTCCATGTTGAAGTTAATAGTTCTAACTTCTCAAATTGTATTTTACATCATTTGGAATTGAAAACAAAAGCATATACAAGAGAAGGATCCACGTCGCTCCCGCGGTCTCACTCCTCACGCTCCTACTTTACTTTCTTTCGTTCACCTGCAATGGAGTAAATCTCCACTGCTCAGCTATATGCTGAGTGTACAATTCTAAACATATGGTTATATGACAATTCATGCCTTAACATATCAAAACACATCAAAATGGTTTCTAGGGAGAGTAGTACGCGTTCATCCGGTAATGAAATAGTGGAATTGATTCCATGGTGGGACTTCTCCCTACCACTCATCCAGTGCCCTGACTGGGTCTTCTCCCAATCCAAGCACCGTAGCCGTCGTTACTATAATCCTCCAACATCGAGGAGCTTGCTCCCGGATGAATTTGCACCAAACCCCTTTCAACCCATATAGACACATAGAATGCTCATATAATCATATATACATAGATATATGTGCTTTTATCGCAGTTTCAAGTGCATAATTAACGGGCCTAATTAATACATGAATTTTGCCCGGATCCAAAATATCAACTTGATATTCAAAACATGTAAATTCCATATAATTCATAGGTATAGAATTCATACCTCGTGCAAACGTCCTAAAATTTTGAAGGATGAACTAAGGGACCAATTAAACGTCGGATCTCGAATTTCAAGCGATTCCTACAAGTTTACGCGCGTTTTCCCCAAAATTCCAACATTAGGATTTTTATGAAACTTAACCAACCGAGTCCTAAGAGATATCAAAACGAAGCTCTTACCTCGAGGAGCTCGAATATGAAATTTGGAAGAAAATAAACGGGCAGAAGTCCGTCGATTTGCACCTTGAAGTTCTAAGCAACTAAAACCTCTTGAATTTCAATTTTGAGGAAAGTTGTAAATGAAAATATCTAGAACTCCATTATATATAGGCACAAGTTCTGAAAGTTACATTTATTTACCCACAAGTTTTCAAAACTACTAATTTTTTTTTTGAAACATTGCACACGACCATTTTATCTCTTCATAAGTGAAAACTATAAATTATAAAACTTTCCGGCTAAGTTCCGTTTGTCGCCGTAATTCTGAACACTAGTTTCGTGGAATTTCTAGATAACCTACCTTTCATGTAACGTATACCTACGTTATCACTATGTTACTCAAAATATTCTCTAACAAGATCAACACTACTAGAAGTTATGATACTCAAGTATAATTACTATTCATGAAACTAGGTAAAGTCAAATAACATTTGAAATCATATAAATGTCATTTATTCGTGTCAATCCCTTATCGATTATCACATCTCTGTGTCCTCGATTGACACCACTGTTGACCCACGTCAACCATATCTCAATTATTAATACATATTAATAATTCGCACAAACTCAAAAATGCATTTTGAAAATAATGATTTTAGGGGACGGGCGTAACAACTCTCTCCTCCAAAAAGGAAGTTTGTCCCCAAACTTATACCTCATGTATCGAACAAATACGGATACTCATTCTTCATTTCCTCCTCGCTCTCCCACGTAGATTCCTCAACAGTGTGACTACGCCATAATACCTTCATCATAGGAATCGTCTTAGTTCTCAGCACTTGCTCTTTCCGATCCAAAATCTCCACAGGATGCTCTATATAGGTCAAGTCTTCTTGAATTTGGAACGATTCTGGTACTATGATCTTACTTGTATCCGTCATACACCTTCGTAACATTGACACGTGAAACATATTATGTACATACTCCAACTCAGACAATAAGGCTAGTCGATAAGCCACTAGTCCTATCCTTTCTAGGATCTCAAACGATCCTATGAATCTCGGGTTAAGCTTCCCCCGCTTCCCAAATTGGACCATGCCTTTCGAAGGCGATGCTCGCAAGTATACTAAATCTCCTACTTCGAATGTCATCGGTCGTCGCTTAGAGTCCACATAGCTCTTGTAACGACTCTAAGCCACCTTAAGTCGCTCCTGGATTAACTTCACCTTCTCAGTAGTTAATTATATTATCTCAAGTCCTATCAACCTTCTTTCCCTGACCTCGGTCCAACAAATCGGTGAACGACACTTACGCCCATACAAAGCTTCATACGGTGCCATTCCAATACTTGACTAAAATCGGTTGTTGTAAGCAAATTCGATCAATGACAAGTGTTTCTCCCAATCACTCCCAAAACCCAGTACACAAAGTCTAGGCATATCTTCTAGAGTCTGAATCATTCGCTCCGACGGATGGAAGAGGATAAAATGCAGTACTGAAACTCCCCCATATCTTCTTGCAAAATTTCCTCAAAATCTCAATGTAAAACTACTATCACGATCCAATACAATCGCTGTTGGAACTCCATGTAGTCTTACAATCTCTTTCACATACAACTCAGCTAACTTGGATAACTTGGTCGTCTTGATCGGTGGGAAATGAGTTGATTTCGTCAGTCGGTCAACTATAACCCAAATCTTATCATTCTTATTAGAAGATCGTGGAAATCCAAAAACAAAGTCTATTGTAATCTCATCCCATTTCCCCTCTAACACAGTTAATAGCTGTAGTAGTCTTGCAGGAACCTGTCTTTCTGCCTTAACCTGCTAACATGCCGAACACTCTGAAACAAACTTAGTGACTTCCTGCTTAATACCTCTTCACCAAAAGTTCTCTCGCAACATCTTGTTACTCCCCGGGTGCACTGAATATTTGGTACTATGAGCTTCCTCTAAAAGTCGCTCTTTCAAACCCCTTACGTTCGGTACACATAATCGATTCTCAAGCATCAATACTCCTTGCTTCAACGTGAATCCAGGTCATTTTTCCAAAGGTATCTCGTCTCTCATTTTACATAAATAACAATCGTTAAACTATTCTACCTTGATCTCATCAATGATGTTTGGGTGAACTATGATCGCCATCATTAAGCCACAATTGGTCTATAGAATTACTTCTTACTCCAATTGTTCCAGTTCTTGAACTAATTCTTTTTATAGTGTTAGCTCGTTGGCTAAGTTAATTGGCGGCTTCGGCTTAAAGCGTCAGCTACTACATTCCCCGGATGATACTTAATCGAAAGATTGTAACCTTTCATCAACTCTAGCCATCTCCTCTGCCTCATGTTTAAATCTCGTTGGGTGAAAATGTATTTTCTCTTGTGATCCGTATAGATTTCACACTTTTTTTCTATACAAGTAATGTCTCCAAATCTTCAAAGCATAGATCACTGCGGCCAATTCCAAGTCGTGAGTCAGATAATTAACCTCGTGTGATTTTTAACTATCTTGAAGCATAAGCAATCACCTTGCCACCTTGCATAAGTACACACCACAAGCCTTGATGTGAAGCATCACTGTAGATCACATATCCTTTGGTTTCGGATGGTATTGTCAAGATAGGTGCTCTTGTCAACCGCGACTTCAACTCTTAAAAACTGTCTTCACATTCTAAACTACATTCAAATGTAATACCCTTCCTCATCAACTTTGTCATAGGCAATGAAATCTTAGAGAAATTTTCGATGAATCTGCGGTAGTATCTGGCTAATCCTAAGAAACTGCAAATTACTAACACGGAAGTCGGTCTTTGCCAATTAGATACAGCTTCTACCTTGTAAGGATCAACTGATACTTCATTATTATCAATTACATGACCAAGAAAAGCAATGCTAGACAACCAAAATTGACATTTCTTGAACTTACCAAACATTTGCTTATCCCGTAATCTCTGAAGTATAAGTCTCAGATGCTTCTCGTGCTCTATCTCACTCGGTGAGCAGATAAGAATGTCATCGATGAACACTATTACAAAGTCATCCAAGTAGTCCTTGAAGACTCGGTTCATAAGATCCATGAACGCAGTTGGTGCATTTGTAACTCCAAATTGTCCGTAGCGCATTCTGAAAGATGTCTTTTCTACATCTTTAACTTTTACTTTCAACTGATGATAGCCCGATCTCAAGTCTATCTTTGAAAACACTTGTACTCCACGAAGTTGACCAAATAGATCATCAATTCTCGACAATGGGTACTTGTTCTTGATAGTTAACTTGTTTAGTTCTCGATAGTCCACACACATTCTCATTGACCCGTCTTTCTTCTTCACAAACAATACTGGAGCTCCCCTCGTTGATATACTAGGTCGGATGAAACCTCTGTCAAGTGACTCTTGTAGTTGGGTTTTCAGCTCTTTCAATTCCACATGTGCCATTCTATATGGTGCTTTCGACACTGGTCTTGAGTCAGGCATTGTCTCAATGATAAACTCAATCTCCCTCTCAATAAGAACATCTGGTAAGTCGTCTGGGAATACATCTGGATATTCTCGTACTATTGGAATATCTTCTACTTTTGATTCGGTAGTCGAATTATCAATTACCAAACATTAAAATCCTTGACGTCCTTTCCTCAATAATCTACCTACTCGGATAACCAAAATCAAATACGGTGGCAGTGTAACCCTATTCCCTTAAAAATAAAAGCTTCCGTGTACCGGTGATCGAAAATTCACTTTTTTTCATTTATAATCTATCGTGGCTTGGTTAAGGGCTAACAAATCCATCCCTAGTATCACATCGAAATGATTCATTATAATCGGTATAAGGTCTACAGTCATCAACTTCTCACCTAGTTTGATCTCGCAGTCCTTGTACACCGTCGATGCCACTTTTGGCTTACTAAGGGGTACAACAACCGATAATTCATATCCTAACGGTGCTAATCTAACATTCAAATGTTCAACAAAATCATGCAATACAAATGAATGCGTAGATCTTGAGTCAACAAGTATGCATGGTAGATATGAAGATATAGGCACCATACCTGAGACAACTATCTCTGAAGCAGCCATATCTCTTGGGTTCATTTAAAATGATCTCCCCTGACATTACTTTGTCCTTTGTCCCTCGTTGTAGGTCTGTCTAGGCTTCGAACGGCTAGAAGCCATAGAACTAGCTCCTTGTTGGGGACGCTTTCTCGGGTGATCCTTCGCTCGATGCCCAATGGTACCACAATCAAAACATTTGATTTGCGAGTCCGGTATAAAACTTGCACTGTTCATCCCTTGAGCTTTGTTCTAAAAGTTTGTCATGAAGCATCGACCTGTATGTGGTCGATTGCAAAGTGAGCACAATGGTATACTACTTACTGGCTTTCTGGATCCATCGAAACTAGAACTAGAGCCCCGTGCAAAGCCTCTTAAAAGCTCCACCATGGCTCCAATCACTACCCTTGTTATACCGCTTTCCTTGTTGATTCTGTCTCAACCTCTCGATACCTCCCTATATCACGAGTGCGATTTATTGTACCGCTCTGACGGTCGAGTGTTCATAAGGCTCCATCCTCACATGGACGTTCTCCCTCAGTCCTTCTTCATACTTTCTTGCTCTATCCTCACCCAAGGGTACTGACCCTTTTCCAAACCTCAATAGGGCATTGTACTTGGAAGTACACTCAGCCACTGTCATGTCTCCTTGTTTAAGTTAATCGAACTCTCTTTTTTTCGCATTGTAAGTGGCTCACGGAAAGAATCGGCGATTGAATTCTGCTTTGAACTCTTCCCAAGTTATTGGTGCCCCTTGATCCAACACAATTACCCACCAATTCTGGGCTTCCCCCTTCAGTATATCACTTGCATTCTCAATCTTTAGTGTATCGGACATCAGAATTGATAGAATGAAAAATCTTCTCCATGTCCATGACCCAGTGCTCTGCTAGCTTTGTATCAGGTGTCCCATGGAATTCCATTGGTTTCTTTTGAGCAAACTGTTAAGACACAAATCTCCCACCACTGTTCTCAGGCGCATGTACCATAGCTATCGGTGCTGCCTCAAATGGAGGTGTTGGAGGCAAACGCTCTGCTAGATTCCTTATCATATTCCCCATGTTTCCAATCATTTCCGTCATTTGGTTCATCCGCCAAGTATGTGGTGATAGGTCTCTGTCACCGTCACCCATGATTATACAATCCTGTTAGTCTCAATACATAAACACTATGCACGTACAACAATATACATATGCATCAAACATCTCTACCATATATGGTTGCAATCTATAAGGTGTGTCAAAATCACTCAACACTCCACTCGACGTCGCACGTCCCCAAAGTTTTGTTACCTATAGCTTTGATCCAATAAATGTCACGACCTATCCCACTAAGTGTGGAACTAGGGCACGTGGCATGCCACCAAGGCTCTTCCATTCATTAAATAACTATACGCAGCAAAAGAGAACTTAAAACAACCTTGAGTATTAAAACTTTAGGAAACATTACCCTCCAAGTTGTAAAATCTGTATAAAATCGAAAAATGTAATTATATTTTGAATCGGATGAATATATGTTAAAAGGGGTCCCAAAGGTACCCTAAGAACCAATCAAAACATTTAAATTATTTTCGAAAGGTGTATAAAAAGATTCTATGGAGGGGTCATTTCGACTGGTCGAACGACCCCCTTTAACCGGTCGAATGACCCTTTAGCAGAATCTTGCCCAAAGCTACATAATTTTGCTAAGGATCAAACAACCTTCACTCCTACCGTTCCACCAAACATGTTTACATTATTTTAAACTCCACCATCTATGTTAGGCTTTCAAGAACATCATTAAGACATGATAATCCACGACAAGAAACAATGACAGAACAAGCTAAGGCTTGTTTGGATTAAAACATAAAAGTTCTATTACACTTCTCTAAAATATGAGTTTGACAAGTTACGCATTCAAAACACGAATCCATGAGTTTGGATTCTAACAACATAACCAAAAATAGTTTTATGACATATTACAACCTTCTAAGCCATTCCAAATCTTCCAAGTTGAAGCTAATAGTTCTAACTTCTCAAATTGCATTTTACATCATTTGGAATTAAAAACAAAAACATATACAAGAGAATGATCCCCGTCGCTCCCGCGGTCTCACTCCTCACTCTTCTTCTTTCCTTTATTTCGTTCACCTGCAATGGAGTAAATCTCCACTACTCAGCTATATGGTAAGTGTACAATTCTAAACATATGCTTATATGAAAATTCATGCCTTAATATATCAAAGCACATCAAAATGGTCTCTAGGGAGAGTAGTACGCTTTCATCCGATAATAAAAATGGTGGAATTGATGCTGTAGAGGGCCTTTTCCCTACCACTCATCTAGTGCCCTAGCTGGGCCATCTCCTAAACCATGCACAGTGCCCTGACTGGGCCTTCTCCCAAACCATGCATAGTAGCTGCCGCTACTATAATCCTCCAACATCAAGGAGCTTGCCCCCGGATGAATTTGCACCAAACCCCCTTTCAACCCACATATATAGACACATAACATGCTCATATAATCATATATACGTGCTTTTATTGTAGTTTCATGTGCGTAATTAATGGACCTAATTATTATATGAATTTTGCCTAGATCCAAAATATCAACTCGATATTCAAAACATGTAAATTCCATATAATTCATAGGTATAGAATTCATACCTCGTGCAAACGTCCTAAAATTTTGAAGGATGAACTAAGGGACCAATTAAACGTCATCGAATTTCAAGCGATTCCTACGAGTTAACACGCATTTTTCTCAAAATTCCAACATTAGGATTTTTATGAAAACTTAACCAAACGAGTCCTAAGAAATATCAAAACAAAGCTCTTACCTCGAGGAGCTCAAATATGAAACTTGGAAGAAAATTAACAGGCAAAAGTATGTCGATTTGTGCCTTGAAGCTCTAAGCAACTAAAACCTCTTGAATTTCAATTTTGAGGAAAGTTGTAAATGAAAATATCTAGGACTCCACTATTTATAGGCACGAGTTCTGAAAATTATATTTACCTCCCCACAAATTTTTAAAACTACTTATTTTTCTCCGAAACGTTGCATACGACCATTTAATCTCTTCACAAGTGAAAACAATAAATTATAAAACTTTCTAGCTAAGTTCCGTTTGGCGCCATAATTATATTCCGAAAACTAGTTTCGTGGAATTTCTAGATAACCTACCTTCTATGTAATGTATTACCTACGTTATCACTATGTTACTCAAAATAGTCTCTGACAAGATCAACACTACCAGAAATTTTACTACACAGGTATAATTACTATTCATGAAAATCGGTAAAGTCAAATAACATTTAAAATCATATAAATGTCATTCATTCATATCAATCCCTTATCGATTATCACATCTCCATGTCCTCGATTGACACTCACCGTTGACCCGCGTCAACCATATCTTAATTATTAATAAACATTAATAATTCGCATAAACTCAAAAATGCATTTTGAAAATAATGATTTTCGGGGACGGGTGTGACAATATAGCTGAGCAGTGGAGTTTTACTCCATTGTAGGTGACATAAAGAAAGGAAAGAAGAAGAGTGAAGAGTGAGACCGCGGGAGCGACAGGGATCCTTCTCTTGTATATGTTTTTGTTTTCAATTCCAAATGATGTAAAATGAAATTTTGAGGAGTTAGAACTATTAACTTCAACTTGGAAGATTTGGAATGGCTTAGAAGGTTGTAATATGTCATATAAGTCTTTTTGGTTATATTGTAATGAATCCGAACTCATGGATTCGTGTTTTGAATGCTTAACTTGTCAAAATTGGATTTTGGAGAAATGTAATAGAACTTTAATGTTTTAATCCAAACAAGCCTTAGCTTGTTCCTTCATTGTTTCTTTTCATACATTTCCATGTCTTAATGATGTTCTTGAAAGTTTAGCATGGATTGTGAGGTTTAAAATGTAAACATGTTTGGTGGAATGATAGAAGTGAAGGTTGTTTGATCCTTAAAAAAAATTTGCAGCTTTGGGGAGGATTCTACTAAAGGGTCATTCGACTAGTCGAATGGGGGTCGTTCGCCCGATTGAAATGACCCTTGCATGAAATCTTTTTCTATCCCTTCCGAAAATAATTTAAATATTTTGATTGGTTCTTAGGGTACCTTTGGGACCTCTTTCAACATAAATTCATCCGGTTCAAAATATAATTACATTTTCAATTTTAAATAGATTTTACAACTCGGAAGGCATTGTTTCCTAAAGTTATAAATACTCAAGGTTGTTTTAAAGTTCTTTTCCGATGCGTATAGTTATTTAATGATTGGTTAAGCCTTGGTGGCATGCCATGTGTCCTATTTCCGCTTGTTAGCGGGATGGGTCATGACACTCCACAACCGCCTCCACTAGAGTTCTTTTTCCCTTACATTGGCCTCTCTTTGTAGAACAAGTGCTTGTGCATCTTTCAACTTTTCCTCTTTGTTATCCATCTTCTCGCTAGAGAATAGAGCTTTCTTCACCTGTTCCACCATTATGATATCTCTCCCATACAACAATGTATTGAATAATTGATTATGGGTAGATTTTACCGACGTAAGGAGAATAATAGCTTTGTCCTCGTCATCTAGTTTGAAGCCAAAGTTGGATAACTCGCACAATAACTTGTTAAACTCACCTATATGGGCTTGAAGATCAACTCCTTCTTTACGTCTAAAGGAGTACAACTCTTGCTTCAACATGAGATGGTTGGTGAAGTTCTTCCCCAAATAGAGATCCTCAAGCTTTTCCCACAAGGTCTCTCCCATGACATCATACACCACATCGTCCACCAAACTAATCCGCATGGTGCTAACAGCTTTAGAGTTAATCCTCTTCCAAATCTTATCGGTCATCCCTTCAGAGCTTGTTATCTTTACCACACAATACATCCTCTATACCTTGTTGCACCAAGGTTCCTTCATACGCACTTGCCACATGCTAAAATTCTTCTTGCCATCGAACTTTTCTATTGCCATTCTCATATCCCCAACCAAACTATCTCTAGCTGCCATGGATTCTTAACCGAGCTCTGACACCACTTGTTGGTAATGTGTCCACAATCACAACAAGAAAACCACACCCACAACAATGGAGATAAATAGAACAAGAATGACACAACCACGAAAGAAAAATCAAGCAAACACAACAAGATTTAAATGTGGTTCGGCCCAACAATGCTTACGTCCACGTGGAAAGGCAATCACCTCAATTAATATAAAGATTACAAGTACTCAAGACCTCACGTGTAAAACACTCCAACCAAGTTATATGACGCACACAATTGCTAGAAACTAATCTCTCCCTCACTAGTTTGCAGCCCTCTTTTGTGTATGTAGAATGTGGGTTTGTAGAAGATTTCCAACCAATCTTATCAATCCCTTGAGTAAGGCCTATATTTGTATAGATTGTAGAGTCCCAATCCTATGGTAAGTCTTGTACAACAAGGAATACTCTTACAAACATTCCTATATAAAATATGTAACTTCCACCATCAAAGGAATCCTTATTTGACAAGAAAACCACCAAATAATGAATCAAATCATAATTAGGAAATAATTCCACTAATGGAATTTTAGGCACAATCCTAATAGTAAACAGTCCAAGCTCAATAATACATGAGCTCCACTCGGCTTGGCTTGTATACATTTTAGTACTAGTGGGGTACAATGGATGATAAACAATGGCGTAGCTAGCTAGAATTTGTTTTTCAGTGGTGTCAATATTTTACTACCTAAAATCATATCAACAATTATAAGTGTAGTAGGATGTGATTTGTTTAGGTTTAAACATCATAAAAATGTAAATTTAGGTTATTGCTAGGAACCTTCTAGTCAGGCTTTTATTCGGGCCTTGGGTCGGTCTTGGACTTCAAGAGATAGTCTCAGGCCATACTCGAGATGCTAGCTAGGGCCTAAGGCTGGGCTGGCTCTACCTCAGGCTTGGGCCAGACTTAAGGCCTATTTTTTCAGGTTGGACTTTGGGCTGCCGTCAAGCTGGACTTTTTTTTTACACCCGTAGAACTGAGTGTGGCCCTGCCCTTGCTGACAAAGATGTCCATTTTTTCGGTTATATATGCAAACAGTTTTTCAAAAATAATTATCTTGTACGTATAAATGAGACTCCTAGCCTTACTTACATTCACAATCCAAATCCTCACTAAACAAATTATCATTTCATTTTCTTTAATTCCAATTATTTTCAAATTCCTGCTCTAGTCTAAGTCTTACGATTCATTGAAGAACTTTCCAAACCCACTAAAGAACTTTCCACGGAAACGATTTAGTCAGTTTCTTTTTGATCATATTCACTAAATTGTGATCCAAACTTTGTTCATCTTTCACATTTATACCACGTACTTGAAAAAGTAGTTTTTAATCCCCATCTTCCAAAAACTTGTGAGAGATCAAGATATCAAGAAAATCATCCATTCTCTCTTTCTTCCAAGAATATAGCGAAAATGATGTTTCTCAATAGGTTATGCCTTAAATTAGTGTTATTTTAATAGTAGTGGTTTATTTTTATTTATTTATTGTTTATGTATATATAATGACAATGTTCACATGCAGGTTTATTGAAGAAGCGAACATGCAAGAACCTCCTCCAAACCCTCCAAACCCTATATATTGTTGTCCCACAACCCGAACCTCTGAACCATCAAGAGCCTCCTATTAATTCAACACATCAAAGACCCCCCTCCAAACCCACCAAATGAAAAAAAAAAAAAAAAAAAAAGGATTTGAAAAAAACAAAACAAATTTGAGAATGGAAAAGAAAAAAATAGGATATGAAAAAAAAAGGAAAAAAGATAAAAGAGATCTGGAAAAAAAAGAGAGTTTTTTTGTCCCAAGAAGTTATCTCAAACTTCTAATCCTACCTAATACCCCCTTTCTCATGTGTTAGAGTTATTGCACTCTCCATGGGATAAAAATCTAGTTTACAACTATTTTATCATATCCAATGGCGCTACCAAATGCCAGATAGGATAAAAGTTATATGCCTTTTATCCTGAACACCCAAAAGGTATAGGGGTTGTCTTATGGTAATTAAATTAGGGAACTTCTCTCTGTCTGGAAAAAAAATAAATAAGCAAAAAAAAAAAATTACTATGTTGTAGGTGGTTTAATTTGCATGGACTTGTACAGAATGCTCAGAACTCTCTAGACTAAAGAGAATCATTAAATTCTCTAGAGTCTTTTAGATACTTGTACAAAATATTATAAGTAGAGTGACCTTCTAGAAAGATTACTTTATTAGTATGTCCAAAACTTCTAAAATATTATCATGAGTTTCGATTCCATTGGATGATTGCCCCTTATATAAATCTTGGCCATTGACCGTACTAGTAGGGTTGCATTTATCAAAATATTCAAGAATTATAAAGTTGCTCGAGAGAAAAACTACACTTCATAGAATTTTGCAGAATATTGACCGAGTGCTAAAAAGTGCTTACTTATGTGCTTTTTCTACTTCTTCATATCTCTTTTATCATCAAATATTAAAAGTCTACTTAAGTCTTGTCAGTGGTAGAGGTAATGAAGGACAAGGGGTGACTCAAGCCCCCTTTAAGTTTAAAAAAAAAAATTTACACTGGCACTAAATTTTTTTTACAATAACCACCCCTGAAAATTACAATTAGGCTTCCCTGATTTTATAAAATTGTTATACTAAGCCCCCTTTTTCTTATATTTTGTGCTAATTATAAAAGCCCTTCTCCCTCTTATGTTTTTGGGATAAATATTTTTAGCATTAATTTATATCATCTACACAAAATATATATGAATAGGTCCAAAATTTTATTTTTTTTCGGGGTACCCTGTACAACCTTTGTCAACCCCTCCCCCCCCCCCCCCCCCCCCCCCTGTATTAATTTTTTAGATCCTCCCCTGAATCTTGTAACTCGTAAAAAATAGCCCTGAGCTAAATTCCTGAATTCGCTCCTAGAAGTGGGGTGGGATGGTACAAGGCTTAGGACCCATGTATATCATGAACCAAACCGCAATGATGGCGACCCAGGCTGGAACCTAAAGCACTAACCTGTCGATTTTTACTTCAGATGATGTGTAAGTTAAAACTAGCTTGGAGTACATGAGTATCTATGTCCGCTCATTGTGATTTTGTTGGGTAAGCAGAACTATAGGGTCATTTTGTTCATATGAACTCATGCTTAAATTTGGGCAAGTGGGTTTCCTTTTAGTGGGGGGGGGGGGGGGGGGGGGGGGTGTAATTCGAAGCAGTTTACTTTAATTTGAAGTATTTGTGTTGTTGATGTATGTAATATCAAGAATCTGTCTTGCATGTCTTTCACTAATTATATGTACTTAAAATTTTTGGGGTTTACTAGTTGTATATATGTTGATGTGTACAAGAAAGACTTTCAACAATAGCTGTATCAACCTCGTTAGAACCGCTAAACTCTTCAACGCCTCGATCATCAACATTTTTCACACAAATTACAACATGCTCCATAATCATAATACTCACCAACTCCTTCATAACTGAAAAGTCCTCTTCATTAGACAGCATACAAAGAGAATTCCCCAGAAGCTGATAAGAAATGGACACCGAACCTATCTTCAACCTAGGCCACCGTTGATGTATCACATGTAATAAATCACCATACCCAACTGTCGATGAAATTCTAGTAGGCACGGATTCATCACCAACTTACATAATGCTAAAATACATTTCTCCACCGGAACATCATGCAATTGATCCATCACACTACAATAGTTCACAACAAACACATGATCATACAAGCAATATGGTGAAATTGGATAATAATTCAAATCCAAAAGACAATGTTAACTGACAACTAATAATGGTGAAATTTCACCATGTTTTGACTGCCTTTTTAAAGCAGTGGTGAAATTTCACCATGTTTTGACCGCCTTTAGTGGTGAAATTTTACCATATTTTGACCACCTTTTAAATGAGTGGTGAAATTTCACCATGTTTTGACCTCCCTTTAAATTTGTTGTAAAATTTCATCAAGTTTTGACAAAAGTTCTAAAACTAAGTCTTTCACCTTGTTTTGACCGCCTTTTAAAACAGTCCTGAAATTCACCACATTTTAACCTCCTTTTAAGCAGTGCAGAAATTTTACCAAGTTTTAATAGAAGTTCTTATACTAAAATTTCACCATGTTTTGATCATATTTTTAAAATAGTGGTAAAATTTCACCATGTTTTAACCGCCTTTTAAAAGAGTGGTAAAATTTCACCATGTTTTGACTGTCTTTTAAAAGAGTGGTGAAATTTCACTTACACTTGAAATTTCAACATGTTTTGACCGTCGTTTTAAAATAATGGTGAAATTTTACATGTTTTGACCGCCTTTTTAAAAGAGTGGTGAAATTTCACCATGTTTTGACAGCCTTTTATGAGAGTGGTAAAATTTCACCAAGTTTTGGCAAAAGTTATTAAACTTGAACTTTCACCATGTTTTGACAGCATTAAAACAGTCAAGAAATTTCACCAAATTTCAACCGAAGTTCTTAAACTTTAACTTTCACCATGTTTTAACCGCCTTTCAAAAGAGTGGTGAAATTTCACCATGTTTTGACTGCTTTTAAAAGAGTGGTGAAATTTCTCCATTTCTAATTATGGATGTCAAATGTTGTGAAAATTTTGAAACTCTTGACCACAATCATAATTTCACAACTTTGATAATCACAAATTTCACCACGTTCATGGTTTGGTGCTCAAAGAAGTTCTTTGAAAAAACACATGAGAGCGATGTCTCAACTTCACAAATTTCACCACATTTATTTCACCAGAGAATATTTATAAGAACAAAAAAAAAAATTTCATGCCCGTTTAGACCCATTGCTCAATGCATATCCATTAAATTGGAGTGTGAATGATACTATAATATGAGTATTCGTGCAACTTATAACACCATAAGACAATTCATTTTCCATTTGGGCATCTTGAAATCACCGAGAACAACAGAAATTGTTGAGCTAACATTTTCTTTTATTATTTTCTACTACTCCCAAGTAACTAAGGTCTAACTTGCCACAGTTTCTGCTTCAGCGATTCAGTCACCAAATATTTTTTTGACATATTGTGATTATATCGTTGATTATAAATATACAATCAAAATTCACTGACACTTCTTATGTTCCACCAAATGAACTAAACTTACACAACAAAAGTTCATACAACTAAAGGATATTATTTGCTAGAATAAAAACGACATTAAACATTGAAATCATCTTCGTTTCTTACATCTTGAGGAGAGATCTTCAGCCAACTTGAAGGGGTCCTCTTATACGGAAGAGCTGAAGAAACAAAAAAATAAATAAATAAACTCAATCAACAAGCAATTACAACAAACAACTTCAACTAAATCCACATTCAATCAAAAAATGATTACACTATGGTCTCGAGCCTAAATTTGTTCAATCTTTCAAGACTTCTTGTGTGAACTTTCATTAGTATTATTACTCACTAAAGAGGATCAACATGAGCTTCATATTTCATATCTACTCTTCAAGAGAGTTATTTCTTTGGATATAATCAACTCAAATCTTGTAATTGTTACCCTTGAAAGCCATTGATGTGGAAATACTTTTCATTTCTGAGACTCAGATTAAAACATGTGACACCACAAGCATCTATTGTAGAAGCTAAAAACTCTATTTTCCATACAGAAGAATTGATAATATCTGTATAACTGTATTCAATTCAACTTAAATTTTTAGATTCAACTTCCGATTGTTCCATTCTGATACTTCCCAAGAAGAAGTTAGTAATATTTCCATCAAATCATAAATTCATACAGATACACATAGAAATAGATACTACTTTATATACACACATGTACAGACACCCTCTTGTTGCAACCAATGTTGTATTCGTTTTGGTTAGCTTTCCTTGATAACAAAGTTTGAAAGAGAGACAATTTAAGGATGATACCCATATCCTTACTCTAAAAAATGGGTGTATATGAGGTTGAAATAAATGGTGTTTATGTTAAGGCTAGAGTTGTTGATCTTGCAACATTAGTTCAGACTACAATTAAGAAAATAAAATCCCATATTGGCAATAGGCCTCTGGTTGGACTGAACTGGACATCAAGCACAACCTATTACATGGTAAAACAATCTACCCCTTATTAGTGATACTTTGTGTGAAAACCCATTGCTTGATCATTCAGTTATGTCACTTGGATTCATATGCTAAGTCTATTAATGAGGTTTTGACTGAACATGAAATCTGTTTTGTGGGTGTCAGAATCAGTTCGTATAGACAAATGAGTATGTGCTTAGATCGATTTGAATGTAAATGCAGATTCAATTTGGGTGATTTGGCAGCTAAAGTTACTTGAAGCCTATGTTTCTTATGAGTGACAAACTATTGAATTTGGTTTAAAGCCAAGAAAACCTTTCTGTTTTGAGGGTTTGATTGGATTTGTTCTTCAATTTCTATTTACTTGTCTAAGAGCAACTCCGGCTGGTAATTAACTTGGTAATCAAATCCATTTGATCGAATCCCCATCATCCTGAATTTTCTTAAACAATTTGTTTATATCAAGAGAGAGAGAGAGAGATAGAGATCGGATCACACACACACATAATCAGATCCGAAATACTAAAAAAAAAAAACTACACGTCTTTAAATTACAATACTGAGAAAATCATTTGGAGGAAGCATCAAATCAAATGCAAAACCAAAATTAATGCCAAACACAATAATATCAATCATTAAAACGAAAAACATTGCACCATCTCAGGTTGTAATCAATTTCAGGCCTTCAATGCTCAGCACATATCGAAATATTAGTGCATATGATAGTAAAAGTGAGGGCAAAACTCTCTAAATCTAATATAATGATGATATATATATATAGAGAGAGAGATCAGATCACATACACACACATGATCGGATCTCACACACACACATACATACATATATATATATATACACACTTACTCATGCATAAACACTAACCTTCGCATACAGTGATCTCAGCCCTCCCGTCGCCTCCGTCTTCTCCTGTCGCCGAAGACAAATTGAATCACCATCTTCTCCCGACACCGAGGATCTCTCTATGTCGTTCCCTCTCTATTGTTCTCTCTGCTAGGGCTGGGATTGGGAATAGGTTGGGCAGGGTATAATTGTCTTTAGATAAAAGTAACAAGACACTAAGGGACTTTAAATAACACATTTGTTCTAATAATAGACCTAACTAAAAATACAAATATTTACTTGTCTCTAAACTAATAGAATTCCTTAAATAGGGATCTAAGTCTAATTTTCCCAAAAAAGAAAATAAGCCAACCAATTTAAAATAATCATTTGATCTGAACAGATCTTACACTACAAATACAATATTCTTATATACGTTTAGCAAGAATGGGATCCCATTTTCTTTGTAACACATGTAGAAAGCTACAACAGGACGCCAAATATTCCTCACTTTCATATACAATCCTAAAACTTGAACTGAAATTCCCTAAACATATGTAGAATCAGGAGCAGAGTCAGAATTTTCGGTCAGAAGGGACCTAATATATAAATAAATTGTTCGCAAAAAGGTAATATTATATTTCTAATAAAATTGTTCATTTTACGAATACCTGCAACAAGGTTTCATAGCCCCAAACATTTCACTATATAATCATTTATAACCTCGTTGAATCTCTTTGTCTCAATATAAAAAAATAAACTATTATTTAAAAATTGGTCCACCTCTCAACTGCGTGCGCAGCGATTTAATAAATTCATATCTTAAAATGCCCTCTCTAGTTTTAAATCTAAACTCACAAATTAAATCATAATTCATGAATCCTCATATTCATATTTACAATTCATAATTCATATTCGTATTCACAATTTACAGTGCACATATCCTCATACTTGTATTCCTATTTATCACAAATATATTCATATTCAATGTAATTTTCATAATTTGTTCAGGGGGGGCATGGGCCTACCCCGGTCCTTGCTTGCCTCCACCTCCATGTAGACTTGTAGATATTAGTGCCTAAATCCTACTAGGTTGATTCTGGAAAAGCTTTGTACATGGATACATATAGTAAAATACAACACAATACATTGATGTAGCTGATGAGTGTTGATAATTAGGATTTGTTGAGGTAGGTGAGTGTAGTGTAACTTATTTTGGATTTTAAACCATTTGTCATTGCATGTCATTTTGTATAGGAAGATAATTTGGAATAAAAAAATTATTAAAAGGTGGGCTAGAGTCTTAATGAGAGAGTAGAATAGGTGGTTGTGGATAAATTTTCCTAAAAATATTATTTTTGGAGATTTAAAAACTGTATAAATAATGAAAAAAAATTAACTTTTAAAGAATGGAAGGCTTACGGGAAGCGTACTTTCTGCAGAATATTGGCTAGTGGTCTAGTTTCTAAGGCATCTGGTTTTTTAAGGCATTTGTTGTTGGATCCTTCTTGGGCAGGGATTGTTTGGGAGAGGTATACTTTTGTTTCTTTGGGGCATGAAGTTGTTTGGAGGCCTTGTGATATTTCTTTGCAGGATTTTCATGTCAGATTGCTACTAATTTTGAGTTTATAATTATCATTGGGCTGGAAGGTTTCTTTTCTGATGCAATAGAGGTTTCTATTTTCTAGTGTTGGATTCTCTAATTAGGATCAATGGGAGAGGCTGATTTTTAATCTTGGTCGCGGTTCACAAGAGCTTTGATAGAGCTTTCCCTAATTTTTAATGTTTACTTTGAACATTTTACTAGCAAATTCTGATCATGTCTTCTGAGTGAGTGGGGTGGGGTGGGATGGTTTTCCTTGGTGTGTATTTCCTTTTGGGTGTTCTTTGAGGTGTGGGAGTGTGTGTTTGGTGTGCGTATTCTTTTGTGTTTGGGGATTTCGAGTCGCGTGTGTGGACACGCGGAATTCCACCACTTGTTTATTTTTGTTTGAAATTGATTTGGAAGGAAAAGAAAGAAAATGGTTTGTTGAAAACAGATACAGAGTCGCCACTTGGTCTTTAAGGAACCAAGAAACCTAATTTTGACTCACCCAAATGGATAAAGGGCACCGGCCCTTCATAACCAAAGAACTTGGCTCGGGGTTTTGGTACGAGAGAGGAAGGAGCCTTTGTCGCGACTAAAACACCCTCAACTCGCCCTGTCTGTCGACGGGCCTCAATTAGCATCCAAATAATCATCTTATACTATGTATGGTTCGACAATTAATACTATGATAGTATATTACATCACTTAAGAAAATTTGAAATGGAAGATCTAAAGATAAGATATCATTCATAAGATCTAAGCCAATTATCACACAATGCAAAGTGAAAGATCACACAAAACAAACCTAGGAAAAATCGTCTAATCACATATCTAGTAATAAAGTTTTCCTAATCTAAGGGGACATGAATTGTTCTTGAAACAAATAAATCAAAGAAAATAAGGATGCTTAGCAAGCTAGAATGATGAATGTTAATCTTTGAGAAGAGAAGATCTCTCAATCTACGGGACGGAAGAGAAATGATGATTAGATCGAGGGGAAGCATGAACGTGTGATCAAGTTCATTCCTTATAATTTTCTTAGATTAGGACTCACAAAATCCCCAAATCTTTGCATGGATGCAATGTATGTATCTAGAATGTGCCAAGGCTGTAGTGTGCTTTGTGTTCATGGATTCCTAGAATGACTTAGAAGTCTAGAATGTGTATGAATGAATGAATGAAATCAACATGGGATATGTACAAATGTAGTATGAACTACTTCCTAAGACATGAACTAATTTGGAGTGCATGTAAGCATCAAATCAAAGGGGGAAAGTAAAAGTGTGCTTGCTGTGAATAGTGGATAGAACAGTAACATGATGTTTTGAAAATTGAAAAGAGGGGTTAGGAATGTTTTCAAAGCATAATTTTTTATGGAGCTCTTCCTTATTGTGTCTATAACACAACCCAAAAATCCAATCTTTAATAACTATCACAGATTGAGAGAAATCATATAAACAATAGAGGTCACTCAGAAACAGAGTCCGTACTGTCGATTGAAATGTTGAAAAATCTTAGAAAATGAAAACAAATGATCTAGAGGCCCATTTTATACAACGAGTTCCCTAAGACATTGAAGTTCAAGGGAAAAATAATTTGAGACCACACTATTTGGAAAGGTTTTCTATAAAAACAAGTTGAAAGTAGACCAAACTGCTGTGACAGCAAAAACAGAATATCTTAAGGGAATGTTTGGGTCCAAATGGACCATTTTCAAGTATTTCCAAGTCAAACCAAAAATCATGGGTGTTCTCTAATGATTTAGGAAGATTTTCCAAGTGGTCTTGCATCCATACATGGAGTATTGAGTTCTAGAGAAATCTTTGAACTCAGATCACTCACTGTTTTGAAGATTTTGGGAAAAACTAGAGTTTTCTTTCTTGAGATCAACATGAGGGATTTTAAGAGGGGTTTTGAAATAGAGATTTTGAAAGTATATTTTCAACATCAAATAGAGATTATAACCTCTTGGAATATCAACATCAAACTCATCATCAAGAACCCCCAATATTATTGGAGAGATTCATTTTTATTTGAACATAACTTCAAGGATACCTTGGAGGTATTGAAGTTATGATCATCATCTATCAAACATGTTTTTGAGGTCAAGAGCTACTATCCATAAGGATTCACTCACCTCAAACTTCATGTCATCATCTAGATGGTGATGAACTAGTAAGTAAATAAAGAAAATCAAAAAGAAATGAGGTAAGAAGAGATGAACATTGTATATAAGCAAGCAAATGAACAAATCAATAGATGATAATCAATGTGATATTGAACTTGTAGCTTGATGTTTCACTCATAGATATAGACATTTGGACATGGAAGTAGCTTCCTAGCTCAAAAATGCTTAGAAAAATGGTGATTGGGTGTATTGATGATGAAGTATATAGAAGAATGGTGGAGGAAAACAAGGTTGGAACTCACTTTCTATAGAAAAATAGTAGGAGGAAGCTCCTTTCTCACTTCTAAATCTATCTCTATCTCTCTTTCTCTCTACAACTTTGTCAAACTTTGCACTTGGCCCCCCCAAAATGAAGAGCAATGGGGGGTTTATATAGGCTAATTTGGGGTGGTTTTGGGGTTTTAGAAGTACTCCCATTAGTCCCAAACAACTTAAAACATAGAGCTACGTCGTTTTGGTTTCCAATTAATCAAAATGGACCCCCAAAAGAAATTGCAAAAATGGACTTTTCTGGAGGAGAGTGCCGTGGCGGCACTGGGCCTGTGCCACGGCGGCAGTGGGCCAGTGCCGCAGCGGCACTGCTCCTCCTTCGTCCAGATATTGCTGTTTAGGCCCCCAGAGGTTCCGGTATTCGCGAAAAGGCCCTATTTCGTCCGAAATTCACAGAAAATGCATACGAACTCCAAATTGAGGTTGTGATATACCGTTGGAAAGGTAATGGAGTCTATTTTTTATAAAAAAAAAAAATAGTTCAGAGATAGGTCACTTTGAAATGTTTTGCGATATTTGCGATAAAAGTCGATTTAATCGTCTTTTTCGCCTTCGAAAATTCATAATAAACTCGTTTTAAATCCAAAAATTGTGTGTGATATACCATTGGAAAGCTATTGACCTCTAGTATCCGTAAAAAATGTTTGAGAATTGTTACGGTGCTCCGGTTTCAAAGTCAAATTTTGGTCAAACTGGTCAAACCTGAGATTCCCGAGAAGTTCTGGAAACCTCTGGGAGCTCCCAGGAGCTGACGTTTTCGCTCAATTTTCTTTTAAAACTCATTTTAATACATTTCACATGATCTAGAATGATCCCGGTGAATTTGGACGATTTTCATCAAACTTGGTCAAACTTGGTCAAACCTTGGTCAAACCGGTCAACGGGGACTTTGCGGGAACTTCCGGGACTTCCGGGGGTCTCTGGGATCTGACGATTTCATCTGATTTTGCTTAAAAACTTATTTTCTTACTTTTCTTATGACATAGCATGTTTCCAGAACTTTTGGTCCAAATCTGGAAGTTTTCGGGCTTTCAGGGGCATTTTGGTCATTCTGGGCATTTTGGGAAATAGAATTAACTTCCAGGAGTCCTTCTGAGTCTTTTTCGATCATTGTGAACCACCAAGCTATGGGTCTCCTTAATCTGATAGCCGACAAAATGGGGTGTCTACAGCGTGTGTTTTCATTATTTCTGAATGCAGACTTTGGGGGCTTGTTGTGGACATTGATTTCTTCAAGATTCTGCATTGCAAGCCAAGCATGCCTTGGATATAAGTTTTTGTGGGTTGATTTCAGATTCTTGGTGAAATATTTTAGTGTAATCTTCCTATTGACCTGGGTCAGGGCTGAAAATCTGATGAATTACCATTGGTTTAATGGATGATTGGTGAAGGTCTTGGCTGATTTGATTAGGGAAGTTACGTATGCTGCCAATTTTCTATCTCTGCAATGGTTTTATGGGGTCGTCTGGCTGCTTTAGGCACCTCCACAGCAATCTTTGATGTTTTGCTTGCCTTAATTTGGTTTATAGCCTACAATTTTAAAAGGCGAGATCAAACTTTGGCTTCAAAGATGGGAAATTCTGCTGCTGGAATCTAAAATACTAGGTGACTGCTATTGATTCTGCTGGAAATTTTGCTACTGGAAATCCTGCTGCTGGAATCTGAAATACTAGATTTAAGTGCTAATGCAACAACAGTGATTGTGGTTCTAGAACAACAATGTTTAGGAAATGTCTTTCCAAATTTTTTTGGAGGGTCTCTGATTTGATACATTTGGAAATTTTGGTTGGCCCATTCTATCTACTTGATTGAGGACATTGGGGTGATTGTATCTCTCTTGGTCTTTTGGCTAATTTAATAAAAATTGCTATGATGTTCGAAAAAAAATGGAAGAATAGAAATCAATTTGGAAAAATGGTGTAATTTTAAAGAATTTGGACATTAATGTAAAAGAAATGCAGGGGATACCGATAGAAGTCACCCCATATTCCCATGGGGTGACATTGCATCCTATCTAACATTCGATGTTTCTTTCTTTTTTTTTTTGGTACAAAGGAAAAGAAGGAAAAAACTAACGAATTAAACTAGTCTTACAACTGTCCGCGAGCAAAAATCTGGCAAGATCAGTTGGGGGAGAGTCAAAAGTAACAAAAGTACAGAATTAAGCAACGCCAATTGTGAGCACGAGCAAGTGCGTGGGATATAAAATTGTTACTGATTTTAATAAAGTTGTCATCAAAGACTAATTAAAATAGCTTTCTGGTTTAAAAAAATGCAGTTAGTTACACAATTGCATGATTTGAAATTTTCACTCCTTTTTTTTCTTTGAAAAAGAAAAATGCCATAAAAAAATTTATTTTATTGACCAAACAAGAAAATAGACTCATTTCAAGTTTTAAAAACCTTAATTGACTTCACTGTACATTAATTTCAGACTCCTTAAATATAGCACAAAGCATATTAGTGAAAGTACATTTGAGCTCTAAGTTTTATATCCGTGGATAGTCAATTTGTTACAATTCGTTTTGATATTTCTATATACAAGTATTGAGAGAGAGGTATAAGGAGACTAAAGACGTCGAATTTTGTCCGTATACTAGAGTACTTGTTTGCGCAAATTCACTTAGAGTTATGCGTATAACCGAAATAGGTTTGAATTTTGGTAGACATTGCTAGGCAAAAAAGTGTAAATTTATTTTTATGTACACACACACACATATATATATTGTTGGGAAAATGTCATGCCTCGGCGTAGCAAAGTTCGGAAAAAAAATTAGATTTCCAACTTTGGACTCTTAGGTACGCGACTAGTTGAAGGATCATCTGATTGTCCATGAAACATTCTAATAGAAATATATGCTTAATAAAGGTTCATGCAATGGCTAAAAGTAACAGCGGAAGTAGAAGTCTTACATAAATTTTAAACGACATAAAATCCATCCAAATTTAAACAAATATAAACAGAGGTCTAGGCAACGTCTGCCCAAAATATAATACATAGTAGTATCTCGAACAACATAAACATAACAACAGAATTATAAAAGAGCCGCAACAACGTTGTCTCCCAATGCTAACTAGCAAAGCCAAAGTCTTCCTCATCGTAGGCATCATCATAATCATGGTAGTCTCCATCTACCTGTCCATCACCTGCATCACCATACTGATAATCTGGACATCGGATGTCCAGGGTATAAACACCGTCAGCTTGCGAAAGCTGAGCGAGTACAACACTCACAAAGAAACAATAAAGAATTAATAATAATACTCGCAACTATTGTCGTGTAGTTTAAACGTTAACCCAACCAACCATTCACTAAATCGAGAATCCTAAACTCGAAACCACGGATACAAGACCATGACAAGAAGGATAGAACAACTCAACAAAACTGAACACGAATCAATTTCAAGAACAGACATAATTCACTGAACACAAACCCATGAATCACTTACTCTCCCCAAATACATCATCTCCTATTTTCACAAATTACCGGTGTAAGCCGTTGGTTAAAGGATATACGTGCTCTAAAGCCGCTTGAATGACATACCCTCATCGGGCATACGTGCTCTAAAACCGACCATATCAAGATATCCAATGAGTATACGTGCTCTAAAGCCGCTTGAATGGCATACCCACATTGGGCATACGTGCTCTAAAGCCGACCATATCAAGATACTCAGTAACTATTCATAATACCCTCATCACATCATTTCCACCAACTATGCTGAACTCAACCATGCGACTGAAAGAACGCTACCAAGTAAAGTTGGGTCTGGGCTCGAAATCTCAACAACAACGGAACAACAAAACAATAGCAACCAGAACTGAACTAAGACTGACCATGATATGACAAGAAACGAAAACACACCCTCAAGCATTATTCATCGGACGTTAGCGTCAATTATACATTCTCGCACAATTTTATAATCTGCCTTTAGGTTATCTACCCAACAGTCGTCGTCGCAATCCTAGCATCGCACTTGCTCATAAAAAAATCATAATATCATCTAAAACGATTATAACATAATTATAAGTCCATATTCCACTTAGATGTGCATATTTCAATTTCCCAAAATTACTAAGCATACAATTCACCATAGAAATCCAAGTTTTATTACCAATTCTCATAAAACATAAGTCTTGTTAAAATTATAAATCGAGTGTTTCCAAGTGAGTTAGAGTACTCACCAGAGCGTCTTAGCAATAAACAGAAATTCCTGGTAGAGACAAGAATATCCCTACAGTGAATAATCACAATAATGCTTAAGAAATGAACACTAAAAATAAGAAATAATCAAAAATGTCAAACGTGTGCCTAACCCTCAAGATGATGATCCACACATCATTATGAGTCCAACGCCATTGACTAGACTCAAATCGGAGTCCGTCACTAAAAAGGCTGGGTTCCTATGCATGTGTGGGTCCTAACCGTACGCTGTATTTTTACTGATTCGAAACGTCCACAAACTTAGTGAAACTTCTTTAAATATTATTCTAAGATTTTAGAAACAAACGGCGTAATTTTCGGATCAACGGTCTAATTACTACGGATTTTCGACAAGAAAAACATAGTAAATAATTAACCGGAAATGATTTAGTTCCAAAATCTTTTATAAAAATATTTATGTCCAAAGATCTTGTTAAGTATTTATTTATATAAAACCCTCACATTACCACATAATACACTAAAATATTTTAACAATATGTAATTATTAAGAAATGTTTTAAAACATTAGAAACCTTTTTTTTTTTTTTTGATCGAGCGTAGCGAAAATTGGCAAACGATTACATGCAATTCAAGCCGAAAGTTATTCAATTAGTCAACGTAACTATGAAATCAATATAAACATAGCATTATAATCGTTATACAAGTAGTTGCATCGCAAAGAAATGGCGAAACAACACACAAAAACTTTATTTATTTAAGGACAGATTTTGCCCAAGTTCGTCGACCGATCTTGCAAAAATTCTAATTAAATCTAGGAAAATCGTATGAGTGCCTATCTTATGTCAAAAGAAAGCTAATTCAATGAAATTTCATCTGAAAATAATTTCACAAACTCATAATGAATTTACATTGGCCGAATTTAGTCTCTGTCCGGGACAAAAACTGCCTCTGTCCAGTTTCGTCGACCGTTCTTGTAAAATTCACAACTAAATCTTCCGAGATCGTATGGACGTCTATCTTATGTCAAAAGAAAGCTATTTCAATGAAGTTTATTCTAAAAATAATTCCACAAACTCAAACATAATGTAACATGTCCGAAAATCTGCTGAAACAGAATCCCCTGGGCAAAACAAAATCTGAACATTGTGATTTCTTGATTTCTAATCATTTTCAAGCACATGCAATGCATTTAATTGATTTATGATGACATGCAAGGTGATTTAAAGCTATAATAAGTAGTAAGGAATGCTCACCAAGTAAAGGAGGATGTTAGATCATCCAAAAAGAGCACATGCAAGCAAGTATTTGCAAGTTATGAAGATGATCCAAGCTTGAAGGCTTGAGTTCTTGGGTTTGATTTTGGGTATAGAAGTGTTTGAAGGTGGAAGAAATGATCTAAACACACATGCAAGAAGAAAGAATGCAAGCTCTCATTTTTTTTTTTTATAATTCTCGGCACTCTCTCTTTCTAACCAAAATGGAGACCCCAATGGGGATGCTCCATCTATATAGATACATATAAATGTAAGACATTAAATGGGCTAATGGGCTTGGGTTAAATTCAAATGGGCTTGGGTTAAACAAATGGGTTTGGGTTTTATATAGGCTTTGGGTTATGCATGTAATAAAATGGGCTTTAGACCCAAAGAACTAAACTTTAACCCAATAAAATAAAATAAATAATTAAGATTCACATCCAAACATTAAAATTTAAAACTAAAAATAGTTAATTAACGTTAACAAATTAATTAAGTAGACTAAGATATATAAATAAACATACCACATTTATTTATATATAAGGAAACATAAACAGTACATGAAAATATATGTATGAAAATATGGGTGTTACATCTCTCCACCACCAAAGAAAAGATTTCGTCCCCGAAATCAGAGCGGATAGTCTTGAAACAATTCCGGATACTTCTTACGCATCTCCGACTCCATCTCCCAAGATGCTTCTCTCTCGTCGTGATTATTCCACTGCACCTTCACCAATGGAATTTCCTTGTTTCGCAGCTTCTTGGTGTCTTGATCCAAAATCCTTACCGGTTTTTCGATGTAGGATACATTGTCATTCACTTCTATGTCGTTAAAGTCAATCACATGTGGCGTTGGGCCCTGGTGATACTCCTTCAACATGCTGATGTGAAAGACATTATGAACTCCTGATAGTCTGGGTGGCAATGCAAGTCTATAGGCCACTTTACCTACACGCTCTAATATCTCAAACGGTCCAATGTAGCGAGGCGACAACTTTCCTCTCTTCTGTCCAAATCTCACTATTCCTCGGATCGGAGATACCTTAAGCAAGACATGATCACCGACACTGAACTCCTTATCTTTACGGTGCTGATCTGCATAACTCTTGTATCGGTCTTGTGCTGCTTTCATCTTTCCTCTAACAACGGCAATCTTCTCATTGGTCTCTCGAACCATGTCTGGTCCAAGAATTTGGCTGTCTCCAACCTCGGCCCAACATAAGGGTGATCGGCACGGTCTTCCATACAAAGCTTCAAATGGTGCCATCCCTATGCTTGAGTGATAGCTGTTGTTGTACGCAAACTCAACTAAAGGCAAATGAGTTTCCCATGAACTCTCAAAGTCAATGACACATGCTCTAAGCATATCCTCCATGACTTGATTCATTCTCTCCGTTTGCCCATCGGTTTGCGGATGAAAAGCTGAACTCATCTTCAACGATGTTCCCAATGATGACTGCAGACTCTCCCAAAATTTTGCGGTGAACCGAGAATCGCAATCTGATACGATTGACACGGGTACACCATGAAGTCGAACCACTTGTTGTATATACATTTGACTCAGCTTCTCCACTGGATACGTCATATTATATGCAATGAAGTGAGCTGACTTAGTCAAACGATCTAAAATCACCCAAATGGCGTCGTGGTTTTGCTGTGACCTTGGCAATCCAACCACAAAGTCCATGGTAATGTGTTCCCATTTCCACTGCGGTATTGGCAACGGTTGCAAAAGTCCTGACGGTTTCCGATGTTCGGCCTTGACTTGCTGGCAAGTAAGACATTTGGAAACGTACTCTGCCACTTCACGCTTCATTCCTTCCCACCAGAAATTTCTCTTCAAATCTCGGTACATCTTTGTTCCTCCGGAGTGAACTGTCAAACGAGATTTGTGTGCTTCATCCAGTATATCTTTCCTAAGATCGCCCACATTGGGCACACAAAGTCGATTCTTGCATCTAAACCCACCATCTGAACTCATGGTCCAAATTTCAGAATCTTTGGTTGCCATCCTAGAAGACCATTCTTGGAATCTGTCATCCTGCTTCTGTGCTTCCAAAATTCTGCTAATAATGGTCGGCTGTACCACTAGACATCCAAGGTATTGTCCTTCTCCTGCTACTTCTATTGGCTGCACGTCAAACTCACTTAACGTTTCCATCGCTCGCCATTCTCTAATCATGAGGGAGGCTAACATATCATAGGATTTCCGACTTAAGGCATCTGCAACAACATTAGCCTTGCCGGGGTGGTACTGCAGTGTGAAATCATAATCCTTGAGCAGCTCCATCCACCTGCGTTGTCTCATATTCAACTCCTTCTGCGAGAAGAGATACTTCAAACTCTCATGGTCCGAAAACAAATCGAACTGCTCTCCGATTAGGTAGTGTCTCCAGATCTTAAGAGCAAAAACTACAGCGGCTAACTCAATATCGTGTGTCGGATAGTTCTTCTCATGGGGCTTCAACTGTCTAGACCCATATGCTATCACTTTCCCATCTTGCAACAATACACAACCCAATCCTTGGTATGACGCATCACTGTAGATGGTAAATCTCTCGCCGCTTCTCGGAATAGCAAGCACTGGCGCAGAGGTCAATCTCTCCTTCAATTCTTGAAATGCGCATTCATGCCTGTCTTTCCAGTCATACTTTACATCCTTCTTCGTCAACCCAGTCAGCGGAGCTGCAATCTTGGAGAATCCCTCCACAAATCTCCGATAATACCCTACTAACCCAAGAAAACTTCTGACTTCTGAGGCGTTGCTCGGCCTAATCCAACATGACATTGCATCAGTCTTGGATGGGTCAACAGAAATTCCCTTCTCGGACACAACATGTCCTAAAAACTTGACTTCCTTGAGCCAAAATTCGCACTTGCTAAACTTTGCGTACAAACAATTGTCTCTTAAGGTTTGTAATGCGATTCGCAAGTGCTTCTCGTGCTCTTCCATACTCTTGGAATAAATCAATATGTCATCGATAAAAATAATAACAAATTGATCCAAGTATGGTCGGAAGACTCTATTCATCAAATCCATAAACACTGCTGGGGCATTGGTTAGACCAAATGACATCACTAGGAACTCGTAATGCCCATATCTCGTGCGAAAAGCTGTCTTTGGCACATCTTTGGGTCGCACAAGTAACTGATGATAACCTGATCTCAAGTCTATCTTTGAAAAGATTGTTGCTCCTTGCAACTGATCAAACAAATCATCTATCCTGGGGAGTGGATATTTGTTCTTGATCGTCACTTTATTTAACTCTCTATAGTCAATACACAATCGGAGCGATTCATCTTTCTTCTTCACAAAGAGTACGGGTGCTCCCCAAGGTGAAGTACTGGGCCGAATGAATCCCAAATCTTCTAATTCCTGCACTTGCTTCTTCAACTCGAGCATCTCCGTTGGTGCCATTCGATAAGGAGTCTTGGATATTGGAATTGTGCCGGGTACCAATTCTATGCAAAAGTCTATCTCTCTCTTTGGCGGTAAACCCGTGATATCCTGGATTACATCCTTAAATTCTTGCACCACTGGAATCTGTGAAATGACAATCTCCGACGTCGTAGTCTCAATAGCGGCTAAACGACTAGTAAAGAGTCCATCACTAGAATAAGTGCACTGAAGTTTAAGGGGTAAACTTCTAGGTACTGAAAAAGTAATAGACTTACTCACACAATCCAAGTTAGCATAGAACTTAGTGAGCCAATCGATTCCCAAAATGACATCAAAATCCTTCATAGATAACACTATCAGATCTGCGGGAAAATTTCTATCATCTATAGTTATAGGGTAGTCCTGACATACTCTACCCAACTTAACCGTAGCTCCCAAAGGAGACACTGCATTCAATATTACATCAAGGTTTTGAGGCACTAAACCCAATTCTTGCACCAACTTAAACGGAATAAAAGAATTCGACGCACCAGTATCAAATAACACTTTAACCCTACTACGAAAGAGTGCAAGTGTACCTTCTAGATTTTGCTGTTCTTCGGCGTCAAATCCAGCCTCCTCTGGGATGATAGCATTCACCCTAGCTTGCCTCTGTTGTCCAGAATTCTCACGGCGGGGTTCTCTGCATTCCCTACTGAGGTGACCTGGCTTGCCACAGTTATAACAAACTATGTTCTGTCGGCCAAAGGTTTAAGGTGCTCTGCAATCTCTGGCCATATGCCCTGGTATCCCACAATTAAAACACTTTTCCTCACCCTTCTCTAGGATAACTGGGGGTTTGTGCACTGTTGGTGCAGTAGGTGGGGCTTTCTGCTGCTGCTGTTGAGGCTTCCTCTCTCCATTCCAAGTACGCTTGTTGTTCTGGAAGCGAACTGGGGGTCGGTGTCCTTGCCTATTGTGTGGCAGGGGTCTCTGTCCTTGCTTGTTGTGGGATGAAGATGGGTTGTTGAATGGCAGGGAAGATCGGTTTCCGAACCTTCTTTGTTCCCTCTGATTCATATCCTCGAGCTCCTTAGCCGAACCCACGAGATCCTTAAAATTCTGATTCCGATAACTCAAGGTCAACTGTTGCAGTCGTAAGTTAAGTCCTTGGTGATACCGCTGGTTCTTCTTCTCTGGGGTATCCACCATGTGTTGTGCGAATCGGGACAACCTCTCAAACTGCACTATATATTCCCTCACAGTCTGAGATCCCTGAGTTAACTCCAAGAATTCTTTCTGTTTCTTTATCTTTTCTGCATGTGGAAAGTAAATCTCCAGAAAGAGTTCTCAAAATGCTGTCCATGTCATATGTCTCACCGCTTCTTCCCCCATAGCAGCTCTTTCGGCTTCCCACCAATCAGTCGCAGCATAGATCAGTTGGAAGGTGGCCAATCGGCGTTTCTCTAGTTCTGTGCATCCTATTGTCTCAAAAATTAAATCCATATCCCGCAGCCATTGTTCTGCTTTCCATGGCTCAGCGGCACCATCGAACTTTTTGGGGCGAAGTGCACGAAAATGCTCCACTAATTTGTCTCCAATCTGTCGCTGAGGTGGTGCATGATTGTTGTTGATATTGTTGGAAGCTCTCTCTATTCGTCGGACAAGAGCACCAAGCAATCCAGTTGGGTCAATCTCATTTAGCAGAGGAACTTCAGGGTCTACCCCGTTTCTATTTCTTCTTGGCCTTCCTGCCATCTGCGATCTGTACGTCAGTACCCATACTTCGCGGTTAATGATTTCTCTTTTGGTTTTGAGATGACTATAAAAATATGAAACTCCAAATAAATATACCATATAGATATAGAATGTATCATAAAACATGATGCAATATGTGCACATGTAAACCAAAAACAAATACCTCAATAATAACAGTCGCACATATATATAGATCAAAAGAGTAGTACAACCAAAATATACAGATGCGACTGCAGCGCTAATGCTAAAACTATATACAACGCGCAAGCGCGACAAAAGGATGGCTACTCCTACTACCATCAGGGCTGGTACCTATACATTATATATAACAACAAAAGAGGTAGGCACGCAGGCCCAAACAGTCATGCAAAAGATCTAGATATGAAGATGATCCCAGAAGTCGTCATCATCGGGCACCTCGGGCGGAATCTCATTAGCTGGTACGATATATGTCTCAGAAGTCACCAAGTCTAACCAGAAGTCAAACTCGTCAATGACTCCAAGAGCAACTCCCTCCTGCACAAAGACTGGCTCCTCAGCAACTGGCGGCGAGGCATCATCAGGAATGTGGATAATGTCAGGCTCGAGCTCCAGCTCCTCCTCATCAGCATCGACTCCGAGATCAACATCTAAATCCATATCCTCTACTGGCTCGATCTCCTCGGGGTCATCCTCAACACCCTCATCTGCAACTGGGTCAACATCGGCGTCGGCGTCGGCGTCATCCTCGATAGGCTCCTCCTCCTCTGGGTCCTCAAGGAAGTCATCATCGTCGATACTGTCTCCCTCAAGGTCAGCAATAGGCACGGCTGCAAGTGAAACAGCAGCTATAGGTGATCCGGGCACCTCAGGCACTGGCTCAGCAAGTGGAACAACAGCTATAGGTGATCCAGGCACCTCAGGCACTGGCTCAGCAGGATCCTCTACCATAATAGGCTCAATGGGCACTGGAGGGTCTGCCTCAGCTGGGGGAATGTCCTCGGGGACTACGGGCTCAGGAATCACCGGCTCTGGAATAACTGCTGGAGGTGGAATAGGTGGTCCGAGACGAATAGCCTGTAGCATGATCGGGCGGTACTCTGACTCATGAGCAACAATCTGGGCCATCTCTGTGTAGATGCGCTCCATCGTCAGTGATCTATGAAGAATGCTCATGCGCACTCGGATAGGGCGGTCATCGTCTGTCTCGTAGACGGCTCTCCAGATATCCTCCTCTAAATATTGACGGGCTCTCTCTCGAATACCCTCCTGGTAAGCGATAGGATCGATCGCCTCCACGTGATCAGCGTAGATAAGAAATCCTCCAAAAGCGTCCGGGACAGCAATAGGATCCATCGTCCTGCAAAGAAAATTAGCTTAAAGTCAGTACTAGCGCAAGGGTAACTCTTACGGTTCATAGCTTAAGTGTATAGGACAATCAGCGAGCGCGACTCAACCTGGCTCTGATACCACTAAAACCCTGTCACGCCCCGGCGTAGCAAAGTTCGGAAAAAAAATTAGATTTTCAACTTTGGACCCTTAGGTACGCGACTAGTTGAAGGATAATCTGATTGTCCATAAAACATTCTAATAGAAATATATGCTTAATAAAGGTTCATGCAATGGCTAAAAGTTACAGCGGAAGTAGAAGTCTTACATAAATTTTAAACGACATAAAATCCATCCAAATTTAAACAAATATAAACAGAGGTCTAGGCAACGTCTGCCCAAAATATAATACATAGTAGTATCTCGAACAACATAAACATAACAACAGAATTATAAAAGAGCCGCAACAACGTTGTCTCCCAATGCTAACTAGCAAAGCCAAAGTCTTCCTCATCGTAGGCATCATCATAATCATGGTAGTCTCCATCTACCTGTCCATCACCTGCATCACCATACTGATAATCTGGACATCGGATGTCCAGGGTATAAACACCGTCAGCTTGCGAAAGCTGAGCGAGTACAACACTCACAAAGAAACAATAAAGAATTAATAATAATACTCGCAACTATTGTCGTGTAGTTTAAACGTTAATCCAACCAACCATTCACTAAATCGAGAATCCTAAACTCGAAACCACGGATACAAGACCATGACAAGAAGGATAGAACAACTTAACAAAACTGAACACGAATCAATTTCAAGAACAGACATAATCCACTGAACACAAACCCATGAATCACTTACTCTCCCCAAATACATCATCTCCTATTTTCACAAATTACCGGTGTAAGCCGTTGGTTAAAGGATATACGTGCTCTAAAGCCGCTTGAATGGCATACCCTCATCGGGCATACGTGCTCTAAAGCCGACCATATCAAGATATCCAATGAGTATACGTGCTCTAAAGCCGCTTGAATGGCATACCCACATTGGGCATACGTGCTCTAAAGCCGACCATATCAAGATACTCAGTAACTATTCATAATACCCTCATCACATCATTTCCACCAACTATGTTGAACTCAACCATGCGACTGAAAGAACGCTACCAAGTAAAGTTGGGTCTGGGCCCGAAATCTCAACAACAACGGAACAACAAAACAATAGCAACCAGAACTGAACTAAGACTGACCATGATATGACAAGAAACGAAAACACACCCTCAAGCATTATTCATCGGACGTTAGCGTCAATTATACATTCTCGCACAATTTTATAATCTGCCTTTAGGTTATCTACCCAACAGTCGTCGTCGCAATCCTAGCATCGCACTTGCTCATAAAAAAATCATAATATCATCTAAAACGATTATAACATAATTATAAGTCCATATTCCACTTAGATGTGCATATTTCAATTTCCCAAAATTACTAAGCATACAATTCACCATAGAAATCCAAGTTTTATTACCAATTCTCATAAAACATAAGTCTTGTTAAAATTATAAATCGAGTGTTTCCAAGTGAGTTAGAGTACTCACCAGAGCGTCTTAGCAATAAACAGAAATTCCTGGTAGAGACAAGAATATCCCTACAGTGAATAATCACAATAATGCTTAAGAAATGAACACTAAAAATAAGAAATAATCAAAAATGTCAAACGTGTGCCTAACCCTCAAGATGATGATCCACACATCATTATGAGTCCAACGCCATTGACTAGACTCAAATCGGAGTCCGTCACTAAAAAGGTTGGGTTCCTATGCATGTATGGGTCCTAACCGTACGCTGTATTTTTACTGATTCGAAACGTCACCAAACTTAGTGGAACTTCTTTAAATATTATTCTAAGATTTTAGAAACAAACGGCGTAATTTTCGGATCAACGGTCTAATTACTACGGATTTTCGACAAGAAAAACATAGTAAATAATTAACCGAAAATGATTTAGTTCCAAAATCTTTTATAAAAATATTTATGTCCAAAGATCTTGTTAAGTATTTATTTATATAAAACCCTCACATTACCACATAACACACTAAAATATTTCAACAATATGTAATTATTAAGAAATGTTTTAAAACATTAGAAACCCTTTTTTTTTTTTTTGATCGAGCGTAGCGAAAATTGGCAAACGATTACATGCAATTCAAGCCGAGAGTTATTCAATTAGTCAACGTAACTATGAAATCAATATAAACATAGCATTATAATCGTTATACAAGTAGTTGCATCGCAAAGAAATGGCGAAACAACACACAAAAACTTTATTTATTTAAGGACAGATTTTGCCCAAGTTCGTCAACCGATCTTGCGGAAATTCTAATTAAATCTAGGAAAATCGTATGAGTGCCTATCTTATGTCAAAAGAAAGCTAATTCAATGAAATTTCATCTGAAAATAATTTCACAAACTCATAATGAATTTACATTGGCCGAATTTAGTCTCTGTCCGGGACAAAAACTGCCTCTGTCCAGTTTCGTCGACCGTTCTTGTAAAATTCACAACTAAATCTTCCGAGATCGTATGGACGTCTATCTTATGTCAAAAGAAAGCTATTTCAATGAAGTTTATTCTAAAAATAATTCCACAAACTCAAACATAATGTAACATGTCCGAAAATCTGCTGAAACAGAATCCCCTGGGCAAAACAAAATCTGAACATTGTGATTTCTTGATTTCTAATCATTTTCAAGCACATGCAATGCATTTAATTGATTTATGATGACATGCAAGGTGATTTAAAGCTATAATAAGTAGTAAGGAATGCTCACCAAGCAAAGGAGGATGTTAGATCATCCAAAAAGAGCACATGCAAGCAAGTATTTGCAAGTTATGAAGATGATCCAAGCTTGAAGGCTTGAGTTCTTGGGTTTGATTTTGGGTATAGAAGTGTTTGAAGGTGGAAAAAATGATCTAAACACACATGCAAGAAGAAAGAATGCAAGCTCTCATTTTTTTTTTTTTATAATTCTCGGCACTCTCTCTTTCTAACCAAAATGGAGACCCCAATGGGGATGCTCCATCTATATAGATACATATAAATGTAAGACATTAAATGGGCTAATGGGCTTGGGTTAAATTCAAATGGGCTTGGGTTAAATAAATGGATTTGGGTTTTATATAGGCTTTGGGTTATGCATGTAATAAAATGGGCTTTAGACCCAAAGAACTAAACTTTAACCCAATAAAATAAAATAAATAATTAAGATTCACATCCAAACATTAAAATTTAAAACAACTAAAAATAGTTAATTAACGTTAACAAATTAATTAAGTAGACTAAGATATATAAATAAACATACCACATTTATTTATATATAAGGAAACATAAACAATACATGAAAATACATGTATGAAAATATGGGTGTTACAGAAAAGATAGCAGAATTTCCCACAAGTGTAAATCACAAATAAATAAAAGTGTAGCAGAGAAAATAAAAAGACACTGAGATTTACGTGGTTCACCTACAATGCGTAGGCTACATCCACCAAGATCCTCAGTTCAATTCCTTCTTCACTATCACACCTTCTAATTATAAATGATTACAAGAGACATAAAGGTCTCAATCAAATACAAACACCCTTAGGTGTATACAAATATATCAAGAGGAAAGTCCTTAACAAATGATTTTCAAAAACAAAGTGTTGCTGGAAGAATTTCTTTTAGCACTGTATGTTTGACTCTCTATGTCTCTCTATATCTGTCTATGTCTCTATATTTGCAAAAGGAGAACACTCTTTAAATAGATACCAAAGAACCTTTGAAGAGATCAAAGTGCATTTGAATGCACCAACAAATTCCCAAACAGACTGATTGAATGCACCAGCAAAACTCCCACCTAACTTCATTAGTTCCCAAATCTGTAGTAAACTCCCAACAAATAGATTTAATTCTTGTAATAAGGAGGAACCCCACAATTCTCCCCCTTCCAACTTATTACATAGATTTAATCAAGTCTGCAAGAGTATTACCCGTGTCATGCTTTGATTTTGGAAGAACTTTAGTCATCATATCTGAAGCATTATCATCAGTATGAATCTTCACAAGTTGCAAAGACTTTGATTCCAAGACATCACGAATCTAGTGATACCTTACATCAATATGTTTGGAATTTGAGTGAAAGCTTAAATTTTTACTCAAATGGATTGCACTTTCACTGTCACAATAAAGAACATACCTCTCTTGATTCAAACCCAATTCTTGTAAAAATTTCTTTGCAAGCTTCAGTGGCAACAATAAATTCAGCCTCTGTAGTTGACAGAGCAACACATTTTTGCAATCAGGATTGCCATGCCACAGCTCCCCCTGCAAAGGTCATCAAAACTAGCCATGTCTGCATCTGTAAACCCATCAAGCATAGATGTAGACACCCCATTTTGACCTACCAAAAAAAGAAATAACTATCGCAGGGGGAGCCCACTGGGCATGCAAATCGAGGAAGGAAAAGCTGGAGTCCTAATCAGAATATCTGGAGGTCGAAATCAAATGTCAAATCAAGTTATTGTCAATTTGAATATGTCACGCCCCGAAGTACCAAAAATAGGGAAAATGAATTTCCTTTATGGGTTCGTAGACACGTGACTGGTTGAGAGTGTCACCTGATTGTCCAAACATGCTGATAACAATAATGTGATATGGGAAAGTGACTAAGTTCAGCGGAAGCAGAAATTTAAACCATCCAAGTCTTACATCAGTAGTATATTACAGACCAAAAAGATATTCAAAAGTTACATATTACAAGACCAGCTAAACTATTACATCGCTAACATAATAATAACATAACTATAACAAAAGAAAAGCTCCAAAGTCTTCAGCTGGCGAAACCGTAGCCTTCCTCGTAGTAATCTTCACCAGCATACTCTTCAGTAGTAAAGCCCGCATCTTGATAGCAATCAGCTCCGTCTGGACCTGCAAAGGCTAGACATGGAAGGTCCAGTGGCATGAAAAGTCGTTAGCGGTTAAGCTAAGTGAGGGTCCCCTTAAGGTTACCACCACTTAAGATAAGTTATTCTTCATTTCTTCTTATTCTCAACTATGTCTCGTTAATCTTCTCTTATTCTCAAAACTATACCTTATTTAAGCCCAATCATTCCCTTCAAAACTTAACCCACAACTGAACTGACCAACAACATTGACTGAAAGAAGACTTAACTCCAAACGCATTTATTGGTCAAGAAGGAACAACATTCAACAATGAATCGCTTGATTGAACACATCACTGATGATCCTCAGAACATGTGTGCGGGATATTAACAATCTCTTGGTCGAACATGTCATGCCGATCCTCAGGTCACCTGCACGTTACCGAACACGTTATGCCGATCCTCAGACCAAGGGTACGGGACATTAACAATCACTTGGACGTACACGTCATGCCGATCCTCAGGTCACCCGTACACAACCAAACACGTCATGCCGATCCTCAGTCCAAGGGTGCGAAAAAATAATCAACTACTTGATCGAACACATCATGACAATCCTCAGGTCATCCACACTTGATCGAACACAAACATAACTCTCCAATCGACTCTATGGAATTACCGAAAGACCAACTGTGCAAGAAATAACCAAACACGACACAAAAGTTCACAAATCAACTTTGACCGGTAGTCACACGACTAGAAACAAGACCCAAAGTCCTTATTCGCATAAAATCTGTTATTGAAGGTTTTATCATTATTTTATACGTTCGTACGTTTTGTAGTTTAGTTCATTAATATCATCCATTTATAACCGTCAGTATTTTGCTTTACGTTCGACATTCCATTTTACCTTTCAATATGCTTATGATGGAAACTTTCCCAATCACTTACCAACGCAATAATCGTGTCATACAACATACTTATAGTTTGGGTATGAACTTTCCAACGGTCATTAAACTATATTCATAACAATGGGAAAACATAGCACGTAGCTCATGGATTTATAACATGGATTTAATACCAATAAACATATAGATGAAACCCTTAACATACTCATCTACGCAATAGCACTACCATAGCACAAGATTTTCATAACAACACAGGTACCGGAAAAATAGCATCAACAATCAACACTATGCATAAACAAAACATCTTACAAAAAACTATACAATCTGCCAGGATATATTTTCACTGTGCTGATTGAATTAACATGATTTATTTGGGCATGATAAGTTGCTTTGTAGATTAAACTCAAAACTATAACACTATAGGTATTTGAATCATCTTCATGTACAAAAAAAATATAGCTTCAATTACATTTTTGAGCTACTCAAAATATTTGTTTTACAAGACATTTCTTATATCTCGGACTGTTCTGTCCTAGATTTTTAGCACTGTGTTATACGTGAATTTTACCTATGAAGGGGTCATTTTTAGACCAGGCTATAAAAGAGTTATTTGTAGATAAATGAGTTAGATTTCTCCGCAAAAAAAAAACTAGCTTAATTCTCATTTTTGAGCTGCTCCAAACGTTGATTTTACTAAACTACATTCTGCTGAAAGTTTCTGTTTCCAAGATTCATAACACTGCGTTGTACATGCATTTCACCCATAAAGGATTGATTTCTAGACTGAGCTATAGAAGAGTTATTTGTAGATATATGAGTTACCTTTCTCCATAAAAAAAACCTAGCTTAATTCGGATTTTTGAGCTGCACAAAACATTTATTTTACTAAGCTACATTCTGCTGGAAGTTTCTGTTTATCAGATTCATAACACTGCGTTGTACATGCATTTCACCCATTAAGGTGTAATACCCGCAAAATTTCACGTAATAAAATCTGTCCCCGTATTTTCATCCGTGTATGATCAGCACTGAAATTTCAAAATCCCGGAGACCCGAACTTATACGTATGCGTATTTAATTAGAAATTTCTCGGACTGTAAAATACGAACCCGGACTGACTTGCACGTAAACCCGTATAATTTGCATCTAAATTAGACAGCATTGCACGTTTATCCAAGCGACGGCTCAACCATACAATAATGGAAATTAGAATCTTTCCTAAATTAGTAATTGTACTAACCTATCCTACCCTAAACCTATGGTTAATGTCTTTACCCAAATAACACCCCATAACCCGCCGGATTCTTCCCCACACACACCACCGCCGGCCACTCCCACCCCTAGGATCCTAATCACATCATTTCCCTCCATCCTTTCTATCCCGTCCAGAGATATACAAGGCTCTGTGTATATAGATATGTGAGTACACATTTCTTGTGTATATAGAGAGCCCGAGAGTTAGAGAGAGAGCAAGGGATTTAACCACACACACCCTCCATTCCCCTCTGCCTCACCACACTCAATACAACACACACATATACTTAAAGAGAAGGGGAAGAAGGCGCAGGGAGAGAGAGAGAGAGAGGGCCTCACTTGAGCAAGAGAGAGAGAGAGAGAACCCGAGGCTTCCTCAGGTAAACCCCACCCCCTAGTTACTCTTGTACACTCACACACACCCTCTGGACCCCCCATGCAGACCCAAACAGAGTCTTAGGCTCTAATTTCTCCAAAAATTGCCATTAATGAGCCTCACCGGAGCTCATTTTCCCAAACCTCACTAGGGCCTCTAAAAATTACACCAACGTGACCCCCTTGATCCCAGGAAGACCCCCTATAAGCAGCTTTTGTAAAGACCCACGTTTGGACCACCATGCATGGGATTATTCCCTTTCAAACCGAAAAGGATAATCTGTTGGTGGGACGCTAAGACAAATAAACTAGGTCTTGAGCTCCTACTATGTTGTAGAGGGCCACAAACCGGTCCTAATGGCGTTGGTTTCGGTCATTTTCATGGAAAAACGGCGAAGATATGGCCGTTTGAAGTTTTCCGGTCAAATCGGGGATCGCCGGCGGCGGGCCAGGCGCCGGAGAAGACAACCGGAACCCTAGCGCTTGGTTTGATTGTACCCCGAGCTTCAATGGGTGTACAAACCCGTTTCCATTCGGGTTATATCATTTTAATTCTATCGGGTCGGGTTCATTTAAAATAACCCGAAGGTTACTAATCCAAACGACGTCGTTTGGCGTCGGATCCAACCAGATTTGGTTGGATCCGGTTCGGGTTATCAGGGTGGGTTGGATTGTGCGTAAAAATGGAGTTGGGTTGGGTCTAGATTTGGGTCAAGTTTGACCCAAACATTTTGTTGTGGGCTGGATCTGGTTGTATGTATAGATGGATTATCCATATTAGTGCGGGTTCGGTTCGGGTTGACCCGCGGGTCTTTACTTGTAATTGTAATTAATTGTTTTTATATTATTAATTATTCTGTTAATCTTAATTAAGGTTTTATTAATCTGTTTTAATAGTTAATTATTCTGTTAATCCTAATTAGTATTTTAATAAATCTGTTTTAGTAGTAATTAGTATATATTAACTGAGATTAGTATATAAATATATTATTTATGATATATTGGATATTAATAAATAATTATAAATAAATTATTAATAGTTTTAAAAATTATTTTAATTAGTTTTAAAAATTTTAAAATAGTTTCAATAATACTATAAATTATATTTTAATAATTTGTAGTATTATTTTTTATAATGTACTTATATTATGAAATTATGATTTATTCTTATATAGTATACCTATTATTTATTAGTTTAAATAAATAATAGATAATTGTTTTAAATTAAAATAATTAGGTAATAAATACCTAATGACCATTTTAAAATGTAGGAAAATTTTATCAAAGTTTCTTAAGGCCTAATGCCTCTATTTTATAAATTGTTATCTATAAAACCCAACTTTAGTATTTTTAATAATTATTAATTTCTTATAAAGTATCCGTTTGGTTATATTTTAATTATTTAAAATACCAAACGAGCCCCGAAAATTATGGGAAAAATACCACTAGCTTAATTTATGGCCTAGTATTTAATAAAAATATTTATAAGGGTCAAATGTCTCCCTAAAATTATATTTTATAATTATGGGACCCCGCAGTCTATTATTAGACGTTTTAAACTTCAGAAATTCATAATAAATAAACCGTAGCTCAGAAAAATACGCGGTCAGTTCTCAGAGTCTTAGTCTATAACATCTCCTTAAAGTTTGGTGACCTTTCGACAGGGTCAAAAATACAGCTTATCTTTAGGGCCCAAAATGGTATAGAAAACCCAGCCTTTTATGCGACGGACTTCGATTTGAGTCTAGTCAATAGCGTTGGACTCAGAATGATGTCTAGATCATCATGTTGAAGTTTAGGAACCCACCTGGCACAATTACCATTATGCCCCTGATTTTAGTAAGCTTATTAATCAACGTTCTATGTAATTTTATACCTTGTAGGAACCGCTACGCTTATTGTTGCGCACCCACATCGAGGTGAGTCGTCCTAACTCACTTGGTATATTATAGAATTATTCTTTGATCATATATGTATGTCCAGTACGTCCTGTGTGGACGATACTGATAAGTATTAGTTATGTGAACGTGAGATTGTTTCTTATATAATGAATGCATGTTAGCTAACTATACTCCATGCTTAGTTAATATTCGCTGATATTCTTGTTTATCATGATTTATGTTTCTATAGTCACATGAACATTCATATGAACATGGTCGAGTCTTGATGTCAACATTGACGTCTGCATGGTTAGTCACGGGGACTAACCCAGTCATATCAATATATACATTGTATGGACCGCGGTGGTCCGAGTGGTACAGTCCAGTAAATGAAAACAACAATGAAACTGCTATAGGGCCCTGCTAGGCGACGATAGCCAGAGTTTCCATTGAAATCATTGAAGTTATGCATGAATTGATGGTTGATACGCTATAGGGCCCTGCTAGGCGACGATAGCAATGTATCCACCAGAATACAATAGTTACCTTTCAAATGCTATAGGGCCCTGCTAGGCGACGATAGCGCTGTAACTATTCTATTCTCCCGGCAAGGTCACGAGGACATGAGAGTCCAATGATTACACTATTTTTAACACCAAAACTGCTATAGGGCCCTGCTAGGTGACGATAACAACGTAATCATTCTACTCTAAGCCAACGGCGTTACACTGGTAATGTAACAAGTCACATGAGTCGGTTGAAATGTCCATGGTCAAGTTAAAGTCGAATATATCGATAATGCATTGTGTAGTCATTCTACCATGTCATATGCTTATTTAATGTTGGTTCAAGATATTGTTATACTTGTGTATCCTTAAATGTATTAGGAGTGATTGGTTAAGACAATTTCACTTAGCTTCAAAAGCTAACGGCTCCTTCCCTGCCCTGGACATTTTATGTCTAGGTTATAATGAGGAGGACTATCAAGGTAACAATGAAGATGCATATCACTATCCTCAGGATGGGAATTATCAGGAAGGTGATCCTGAGGCAGACTATCAGGAAAAGTTCGATAACGAGGGTTACGGGTTTGCCAGTTAGAAGAAGGACTCTGGCCTACTTCTGCATTAAGACTTCTTTTATGTTTTAACTATCATTTGGTTGATGTAATAATTTAAGTGGCGTAAATCGCCCAAACTTATCTTTTGTGGTTTTCATTTGGAACTTCTGTAATAGCTTAAGTGGCAAAACACTTTAAGTTCTCCCATGAATACCATTAGACGCTTTTGTAAATTCCTTACTCTGATATATATTTTTTATTAGCATGTCGCACGGACAGGTCAGTTTTATGTAACTCGTCATTCCCTACGGGTCCAGAAAGGAAATTTTAAATTTTCCCTATTTTTGGCTACTCCGGGGCGTGACAGAAGGAGTGATTTCTAGACTGAGCTATAGAAGAGTTATTTGTAGATATATGAGTTACCTTTCTCCACAAAAAAAACCTAGCTTAATTTGGATTTTTGAGCTGCACAAAATATTCATTTTACTAAGCTACATTCTGTTGGAAGTTTCTATTTCTCAGATTTAAGGATTTGTCTTGCATGTCATGAAAACTTCAACACAACAACATTAAACTCCTACTAAACATTAATACATGCTATATATGCTCTAAATTGAGTTAGATTACTCACAATTACTCACAATTTACTCACTATTTACTCACTATTTACTTACCAAAGCTTGAAATTAAGCTTGATGTTGTTCTTGAGCTTGATGGAGCTTGAACTTCAACTTCAAGGATGACTTCTTCTCTTCTTTCTCTCAAGAATTAAAACTCCAGCTCTCTCTCATAGATTTTAAGTGCTGGTCATAGAGACAAAGTGTGTATAATGCATGTTATATGCATGCTTATATAGAAATCCTAGGAGCTAGGTGTCATGTGGCATGTGTATATGCCATGATATGTGTCCTACAAGTGGACATGTGTCCAAGAGGGTGGCATGTGACTGCCACATGGTCGCCCATATGGGCCCACCTTGGATTGTGTGCCACTTTCTTGGTTTATATGCATAAGTTTCTCGTATACGTATCGGTCTCGATTTACGTACAATCGGGTATTATTTCTAATGTCCGGGTTTGGGTATGGGACTAAGTTAAAACTTATTACGGTCGAGTTGGTATGGTTAGTACAGTCTAATCAGTAATCCTAAGATACGTCACAACCGTCACCCAACTAAAATAATAATATAATAATATAGTCGGTCCAATACAGAAATTTGAAAAGCTGATATTATTAATGAAAGAAAAATTATAGGTGTTATAGAATACCCACCAGCATGGTTTCAAAAGCATGTCGGGTCAGCCGTAGACACCAGATTTTTGCCCACCTACAAAGAGACTGAATTAGAGACTATTTATTAGGATTTTTTTTTATTTATGCATTACACGTATAATATTCGCGGATGAACCCCGGGTAAGTTCCCTAGTTTCCTATTTGCATATCATATTGCTTGCTACTCGAGGTAAGGGCTTTATTTTGATACCTCTTAAGCCTTGTTTGGCTTAGTTTTCCAAAAATCTAATTCTAGGAATTTTGGGGAAAGCCAAGTAAAACTTATATGAATCGCATATAAACGGAGTTCCGACGATTATTTGGTCCTCTAGTTTATCCTTCAAAGTTATAGAGCATTAGCACGAGGAATGAATTCTAGATCTATGAATTATATGGATTTACATGTTTTAAATATCGGACTTGATATTTTGGATCCGGCCAAAATTCATGTATTAATTAGGCCCATTATTTTATGCACATGAAAATGCGATAAAAACATGTATAGATGTTTATGTGAATATGCTATGTGTTTACTTGGGTCAAAGGGGGGTTTGATGCAATTCCATCTGGAGGTAAGCTCCTCGAAGTTTGAGGATTGTGACATCGTTAGTTGTGCTGTCTAGTATGGAGGAAGGCCCAACCAAAGCACCGGGTGCGTGGAAGAGGAAGGCCTTCCACGACATCAATCTCATTTACCAGATGGAAATACACCACTCTCCCTAGAGACTATTTTGCTGTATTTAGATGTTTTCAAGCATGAATTGTCATATAAGCATATGTTTAGAATTGTGCACTCAACATATAGCTGAGTAGTGGAGCTTTATTCCATTCCAGGTGATAAGAAGAGAGGAAAGAAGAAACGTGAGTAGTGAGGGTGATGGGACGACGGGAGCACTCTTGTTTATGTTTTTGTTTCTTTCCAACTATTGTAATAAGATATTTGAGAAGTTATAACCATATTTAGTTTAGAATCTTGGGAAGGAATTGTAATATTGTAATCTGCAGTAAAACTTCTATAATTATATTTTGAATCGTTGAAATATAGTGGTGATGGTGTTAGAATTGTTTTTGGACAATCATGGGTTGAAATCTGAAGGATGCTTAGCAAACTGAGATAAGCCAGTCGACTGGTTTATGTACAGTCGAATAGAAGTCTGTTTTGAACTAGCCACTACCTGATTTATTGAAAAACAGTTGATTGGGTCCCTTACAGTCGACTGGATGTTTGGGTTGAAATGTTATTTTTTGTTCTGTGAAAGAAACAGTCGATTGGGTGAAAATCACAGTTGACTGGATTGTATTTTCGAAAATGGGAATTTCTGGTTCAATCAACCGAGAGATATTAGTCGACTAAAATTTTGAGGCCACAGTCGATTGGGTCCTACGACATAGTCGACTAGACAACTCCTGAGATTTTTGGCTCTCTGTATCATGCATTTTCAGTCGACCGAACCCCAATCAGTCAACTGGATTGCTATTTTCAAATAGGATGTTTAAGTGTTTTCAAATGCGCAAAACTTTTTATAACTCAAATTTTCATGGATTTTACTTATGTTTTTCGCTGTTATTTATACTTTAATTTAATTGAATGAGCCTTGGTGGTGTGTCACGTGTCCTATTTTCGCACGGTCGTGATAATTTTACATAAGTTGTTGATTTGAAAAAGTTCCTAATACCATGGCCCTCGAAATTAAACCAGTGAAAGACATAACCCCAACTACCTGATTTCCATGGACTGTCAAAATAGTTGTTCTAGAAAAGTCATTCCCATGAGAATCACAAAATAGCCCATTTAGAAAACATCTTCCTCCAGGGAAACATGACCGAACATGAAGTTCCAACGTTTGATACTAGCGGACACAGAGGTATTCTTCAATTGTTTTACATTTGAAATTCTTGCTTACACAATACTTTGCCTTATAAAAACCTTTTGACACCAGGGAACTCGTGTACAACTATCAATATTCGAAAAAGATATTGTCACATCCCAATCCGCCCCCGCGGGCTAGGACACGTGTAATAAAGCCAAGGACCAAACAATCATTTTTCACGTTCCAAAAATTACATTTTGACTAAAATACCAGGGGTAAAATATCATTTTATCAAATAAATTAATAAAAAGGAATAAAATAAAGTATTAAAACCGTCAAATGGTACTTGAGTAGAGTTTCCCATATTACAACATCATTCACCATGTTCTCATCAACTAAAACATTTTTAACCACTGCTGCACTCATTTATTTAGATATTTCAAAACACATCAAAATCCAACTAAATATATATATTCATTCTAACATAATAAAAGTTAAAATCATAACCCCTAATATGTTCTTTTACATAAAACTGTAATCCTTATACCACAACTCCTAAACATCTCAAACTAATTATTTATAAATAAATAAAATGAATAATACAAAACCCATCTTAGCAATCCTAGCCCCGTAGTCTTGATCATTTCTCACTGTGGTATTCATTTGAACCTGCGTGGTCATTAGCCACAAAAAAACCGAATAAGCTTTCGCTCAGTGAGTACATGGTGCTAATCAACCACCATAAATGGTCGCAGGCGTGTCAAGTAATCAACCACCATCGTTCTGGACCCCTGATTTTGGGCCAATCTCACTTTTTTCGTGGCATATAGTGAAATCACACTCATTCTCTCGTGACTGTAGTCAATTCGCTGTGGTTATCACCACCGTCCCCTTTTCTCTGAGGACTTCTTCACCATTCCCATTTTCTCTGAGGAATGAGCGTCCCTTATATACGGGTTAAATAGTGATGATTATCACTTGAGACTCTTTGACCCAAATAAGCATATAAGCAACTAAACATGTCAACATGGCAATTTCAGCATTTTTGGACATGTTAAATAATAATTAATCACATGTTTTTCTACTTAATCACAATTAAGCAATTTAAGCATTCACTAACAAATAAATAAACATTAAATATCCAATTTTGGGATTAGGACACTCACCTCTACGAATAATCAAATAGGCCTAGAAATCCTGAATTTTACTAGATCCAGCCCAAATATGAACTTACAGCTAATCCTACACAATTTTGGTAAACTAAATGTTACCAATCCATTTGGGTCACGAAAAATCTATCGATTAAGCTGAAAATAAATTATACCATAAGGTTAGGCTTACCCCCACGAGTCCAAATATGACTTTGTATCACGATTTGAATAACAAATGATGAAGCTATGGCATCAAAAGTGGCGGAGACCCGTCATCTCCTCCTTAAAGTCTCGGCTCTCTCACTCTCTGTTATCTTTTTTTTTTCTTTACTATTTTTTTTTTTAGATTAACTAATACAAATATATATTATATATTATATAGACACATACCACCACCGCCTTAGTCCTTACACTGCACACACGTTTTTTTCCTTTTTTTTTTTTTAAGTAGATGAGAATAAGAGATGTTATGGTACATCTCACTTCACATAAACAAACTAAAATCTGCATTTAAATCCCCAACTATTTTGTAGACCTTATTATGAAGCCCCTTAATATTTATATTAACTACCTAATATCTAAGTGAGTCTATATCTATATCACGTATAGGTCCCAAACGTGGTCCCAAATATTATATGAAGGTACGAATTAGCCTACCAATTATACCATGTGTCCAATTACGCCCTCACAAGGATACCCAAACTAGTCCCATAAATGATCATGAATAATAATATAATATTAAAGCACTTAATATTTTATCAATTAAATAATCAGATGGCATCAACATGTATTATAATGTACACATTTACATTTACATGTCTACCATTTAATCATATAAATGCAACTAAATACAATTCATCCAAACTGGACCTCCCGTGGATCCCGTTTCACATTTGTCCAACTATGCCCTTTATCAAGCACTTATCACATCGGGGTAACTGAAACTTACCCAAATAATCACATACAATTAATTATATTAATTAATGCATGCAAAATAAATATTACTACCTTTTTCTGGGTACGGGTATTACAGATGTTGATTCTTTTGAAGACGATCTGCTGATAGGGAGCAAATTTTAGTTTTCAAATTGTAAAGTTGCAATTGTAGACCCGGAGTTTCGCATTGTTCCACATCCCTATCAATGGACACTTTCGGCCAAATCTAGAGTGAAGCCAGTGCCCCCAAGGTGATCCGATGATCCTACCTACATTGGACAACTTCATTTCTTTTGACATTCTAAAGCCTTACAAAGACGATCCTAACAGAAGTGGTAAACTTTTATAACTTTTTAAGGTTTTGCTAATGCTTTTTATCTTATTTTATAGTGCAGACTTAAGAAAGAATTATTTAATATTTTTTGTAGTTGACATCATTGGAAATGCATTACACATCTATCCTGTCAAAGAGCGTAACAAAAAAAATGCGCCTGGAACTATAAAGCTACAAGAAATGCTTGTTATAAAAACTGAGTAATTATTACTCCTTTAATTCCTCCATTTTCCCTTGTTTCTTTATCATATAAACATTTTCTCATGGTCTAGAGTTTTATTAAAGCAAAACTAATTAACACCATTTAAACAATATCACTAACTAGAGAGTAGAGGTCGGCCGGAAAAAAATATCCCATAGTAGCTCTTACATTTTCTATACTACAAGTTGAAAAAATGCAGTATGTATGTGTGTTTACAAGAAGGGAAATTACATGTTTTCATGGATGCATGTGATTATGTTTTTATAATTTGTTAAAGGTCTTATCAGAAACTAATTTAAGTTACACAAATAAGCACGGGAATAATGTAGGGGCACGCCTCCAGCTCAGAAGACTTTGGTAAGTAATGAAAATTTTGTGATGAATTGAAGGGATTGAACTATTATTGCTGGATTCAACCAATCATTGTACAGAAGAATTTTTGTGAATAATTTCTTTTAACTTCTTAATATGAAAAGCACTTCTATAAATGGTTTGTAGCTAAACATATCCCTCACTTTTTAAATGGGCTAATTGGTGGTCTTGGACTATTTAACAACCATTATACACACTAATATACATGTGTTGAGACTTTTGTCAACAAATACTTGATTTTTTTTCTTGCGGAAAACTCTAGAAATTTAGAATTGTTTAGTTAGGTGCAAAGAATTAACTGTCTATACTAACCTACTTCTAGTAATAGAGAAAAGACGGAAGAAGTTTAAAAAGAACACGTTCAATTTTTCAAATGCAAGAGTTCTTAGACTACTTTCAGCTCATTAAGACATTGCATTTAAACCATTGTCAAATTTTCACTGCTACATTTATCCATGTGAACTTGCAAATGATATTATGCAAACTACATTTGCAAATTTTTAGATCTTATCATTTGCAATATTCAAATTCTTATTTGCCAATGTACATCTCCTTATTATAGCTTGAAGTTCATCATTGTTAGGCTGTGGAAATTTTTTTGACCAATGAGGCCACCATATTGGTACAACTTATGACGACAAAGCCTGTGATTGTATAAAACTGTTTGGCTACTCTAAACAACCCGAATCCTTACAAGTTTGTTTCTGGCTAAACTTCCACAGGGATTTCATTGTCAACTAGGCACCAAAGTTCGATTGCAACTAACCCCAACATTGATGAAGCCCACAAAGTCAAGACATGGTAATTGAAAAAATTCTAATATTACCTATCGATGTTGTACATAGTTTTTCTGCCAACTCTACTACAATTAATGAATTTATGGCATCAAAAACCTTCCAATCTTTCAGTTCTGAGAGTGATGGAGACATCCATGTTATAGTAAGGCCGTATGAGAACGAGAAAAAAGGGGAAACAACGAGAAAATTTAGTCTCTTTTTCCAAGATTAAACTACTACTCCTACAAAGACAGCAGCTTTTCCATCAAACCCTGTAATGGCAGCAAAATCTAGATTTGCCGATCCTGAAGACCTTACTGATTAGGCACTATGGTATTACTTTTTTGGGGAAGCACTAGATACTACAATATCAAAGGCTTCAAACTATAAAACTCTTTTTTGTTCAATAATCATGATCTTTTGTTCCTTAAACCAAACTAAAACTATCTTCTGACATCAACTCAACCTCGAACACAGGTTTGCTTACTGCTCCAATAATTAGAAGCTGATTACTTCTGTCATGCCCCGACGTAGCATAAATAGGGAAAGTATTTAATTTCCTTTATGGACCCATAGGTCATGACAGTTTGAAGGATCGATTCCGTCCCAAACGTCGAGCAGTATAATAATTTAAATCAGAGTAAAAGCACTCAAGGCTTACAAAAATTTTCCAAATTATTAATTATTATAGCACGCGATCATCTAAGGCACAACCCGCATTGCAAATAAAATAATAATATCTATTACAGTAATCCATATAACAAGTTCAATTCATCAACTAAAGCAGTATATAAAATAGTTTCTCTTCATAAGTAGCCATTCTCAGTTTGCATAGTCATATTGCCCAGCCTGGTCATAACTTGAAAAGCCTAGACACAAATGTCTAGGGAGCATCAACGCCGTCAGCTTCATGAAGCTGGTGAGTATTAAAAACATATACTTGTAATGTAAAACATACTCCTTTACTATTTTTGTTTTACATATTCATCATTCCATATGTTAGAAATATAGTAATAAATTCAAATCGTAAAACAATAAAGATAATGTCATAATGTTCAATCAATAAAAGATGTGACCGTGCATAAAACTATGCAACCTTCTCATCCGACTCTTTTCTCTCGACAACACATCATCTCACTCTCTCACTCCAGTATCTTGAAATACTAAGGTGACCACACTTTAGTGCAGGGGTACCAGGGAGTGTCCAGTTTGCCTCACACTTTAGTACAGGGTACCAGGGAGTGTCCAATTGCCTCACACTTTAGCCATACCACGTATGCCAGGGAGTGTCCAGTTGGCCACACTTTAGCACTACCACGTGTGCCAGGGAGTGTCCAAGTTGGCGTCACATACTTTAGCACTACCACGGGCACCAGGGAGTGTCCAAATTTTTCACTGTCGCATTTCAATGATACTCTAAACCGCATTCTCATAACATCACAGTATAGTACACTAGTACCAGGGATGTCCAAAACACAATCTCATCCATTTACTCTTTCCACCACTGACCATTTCTCACCATGTATGTACACTTGACTCACATGTATGGCATATGACTTTATACATAAAATATGCATTATTGGGAGAAATAATAACAACGTATGTTCGAGAATAATCAAGTCTTTAATCATCCCTTTATAACAAAACATAACAAATAGGATTCTATTTTAGTATAATTCCCAAACAGTACTTTAAAAACTCACAAAACTTCTTCCAAACAGTTCTTTAGCATAAAACAGACAAAAAACATAAAAGGCCATATCGCTTGCACGGGACGCTTGCGCGATATGTTCATTTTTCGATTTTCTTTTAAAAATTCCAAACTATCATAAATTACACTGGTCGCGTGCGTGGGCCGCTCGCGCGATGAGTCTCTCCCGCGGGCCACTCGCGCGTGCTAGTTAGAGCAGAAACTTCATCTTCTTCGTTTTTCTTCCCTACTTCAGTTTTAATGCCCTGTTATGACCCAATTTGAAATCTGAACTTAAACATGCCTTATAACATATGATTCTCTTTGTTTTTCCGCAAGGATTACGATTATACGATCGGATTAACGTGAATCAAATCGTAGCTCTCGGATTTTACGAAAAATCGAGAGTTGACGAAACTTCATTTCTAATATACGTCGTGATACGAATGAATTAGGCCCTATAACTTTAACCATAACTTCTATGTACTATAATCTTTCATAATCATCTCTAAAAACTCATTTTGGTTAAGTTTGGAAAATCACCCTTTTCAAGCTTTGAACTCCATTGATAAAATTAACAATGGTGGTTTACAATTCTATCAATACAAACAGTAAATTAAGTATGAAATACATTCTAAGTGAGTTAATAATACTCATTGAGATAGATGATTGAAGAAATTGTAGAGAAAGAAAAGCAATACAAGAAACCCAAATAAAGCTTGGCAATGGTGGTCAAGCTCTCTATCTAAATAATTTCTGTAAATCTCTCAAACTCTTTATGAAACTCTCTATTTTTAGTTTGTAAAAATATGTGGAATGTGTGTATGAGAGTGTTGTATAAATAGAAACCAATTAGAAATTCTTGGGGGCCAAGTTCAACCTCTTTCATTCTACAAATTCCCTTAGTTTTTTAATTTCAAATTATACATATATAATGATATATATATATATATGTACGTATATACACCATCACAGATTGAAGAGGTGGTTTAGGTCACTAGGGGTCAAGTTGTAGTTGTTTCGGAATGCTAGCTTTAGGCCCTACAAAAACACACACAAAAAAAACATAGCCAACCAAGGCAAGAACAAGTAGTCTAGGACTCACTGTAAGTATTTGGGAAAACAACTTATGGCACTAGTATATTACACACACATATGCATTATCCAAACAATCCTAACCAATCATTGCTATCATTAATTGAAATAAAGCAAGTGTCAAATATGATTGGACGGAGAATCCCAGTCTGTGGGAGATCAACGCGGCGTGGACAGTTTCGAATGTAAACTGGTATTTTCGTGGCACGGTGATCACCACAATGTAAAAAATAACTTTCTGGTTTAATAAAAATACATTTTGAATCAAACATAAATACTTTCACCATTTTGAAAATACAGATTTAAAATCACATCACAGGTATTCTTTGAATTAAAAATAAAATCACAGTTTGACCCCAATTAGAGAATGTCTATTAAAAATAAAGCCAGTAATACAAATTAAAATATTGAAATACAATTAATAAGTAAAGAAAATAGAGGTCGCTACAACTTCCCATTTATCATCTTATAAATCCATTCTTTTGATATCGGAATTAGCTTCCAGCAAAAAAATTTATCAAAGCTTTTGGTGAGATCCAATTTCTGACTTTTTACACCCCTGCCCCACTACCCAAAAAAAAAAAAACAACCTACAAACTTTACAGATGCTCTTGACAATGCACAATTATTGCATAGTGCTATTTTTAACATGTTTTTTGCTTTTGGCTGCCATGCTTTTTGGCTACCTTTTGTCCTATTCTTTCATCTAATTTTAGAACAATCATGTTAAATTTGAATGTGCAAGGTATCAACTCCGCCCTCAACTTTGTGTCATCTTTTATGTCCCAGGTCACATGCTTTTGACATAAATGTTGAAATAGAATTGCAACTCTACTAGGCTTGAATTGAACACTCTTTTGACATACTTATATACACTTTGAATTTTAGTTTGGCGGAAATGAAAGACTGTAATATTCTATCATTGGATTCTCATTTCAAACAGCCTTGTGTATATGTACATAATCTCGTTATGTTTGCTTCGTAGCTATATATTAATTGTATGTTATATATATTCTCTATATGTTTGCTAGCAAGAAATTGTAGTCTCCATATGTTCCTCTGCAAATACAGTTTTCACGGATTGTCCAAGAAAAGCAACCACACGTGCAACGCACGTGTTATGCCTAGTAATTTAAAAAAGGAACACATTTTATGAGATGTTGCAAAGGATTACCAAAACTGCTAAATGTTGAATTGTTACATACTCCTAATTGTCTACCAGTTTAAGATCTTAGGATAATGTAAACTTTGATGTAACTAAATGACACAAAAGGCTTAAATATATTTTACACCCTTGCAGTTTGGTCTCTGTGTCATTTTGGACCCTAAACTTTCATTTGTGTCAATTTGATCCTCTGAGTTTGTTAAGTGAGTCAAAATGGTCCCTCCATCGATCTATTAAAAAAACTAAAAAAGTCTCACAGCAAGGGCAATTTCGCCCTTTCGCTTACTTGCCTTCCGCCCAAAATACACTAAAAAGTATTTCACTTTGTATGTGTGTTATTCCGATCGACATTCCGCCGGAGAGTCAGCAGAGTCCACAAGTTGGGAGCAAGTTAGTTCTCCCTACAATTGCAAATTTGAGAAAGGAATTTTGACAAACAGGTTAAGGCAAAAAGTGGTGTAGAACTGAACTACTAATTTTAGTGATCAGCAAACTCCTTGAATACATATGAAGAAATAACAAAACTCCACTAAATAAGGACCACAACATATGAACATACCCGCTAATGCATTAAACCACTTTCAACCAAGTCTCCTAAACTAGTTCTGAGCCAAAAAAAAAAGTATTCTAAACTAGCTGACCCACTTACACGAAATCAGGACCCCAAGTAACAATACTTTTCTTTTTTCTTTTTTTTTTTGTTTTCCGAGGTATCTCTAGGTATTTCGTCCAGGACTAATCCTTCGAGGTATGGTCGGACGCCGAAGCGGAGGCCTCTCTCAGGATAGTTTTCTGCATCCACAAGGACTCGAACTTAAGACCCTCGCTTAAGCGACCAGAACACCTTTCTACTCAAGTCAACTGCCTCTTGGTAACAATACTTTTCACTCAATCAAAGGCTTACACAAACACATCCAAATTGACAATGGACTTGACAATTTTTCTGCATTAATATCTTTACCAAGGATTAATCCCTGTACTGATGGCCTCATCACCCCCATTGACGCCACACCAACGCTGCTCTTCGCCGTTCCATATGCAGCTCCCATATCTGAAAAACAATCACAATTCTACAACCAATACGGGTAATATATATAGATATATGTATTAATATGTGTTGATATGTATGTATATTTATTCCGAGTAATGTTTAAGGCACACCCTTGCACACTCAACAAACATCCATACCCTGGATGACTGGCTTCTCCCATGGGGGAGGCCAGGGTTCGACTCCTATGGGAGTTTGTCCTGTAGGGCTTGTTGGATTGTGGGTCTGTGGCTCTGCATGTATGTGTGCGTGGCGCCAGTAGATGCTTTGCTATCAGCAAAAAAAAAAAAAAAAAACAAACATCCATACCCTGAGGTATACCAACGAGAAAAGAGACCAATGAGAAGAGAGACAGACACTATGGGCTCTACTGCCAGTCTCTTCTCATTAGTCCACCTCAAGGTGTCGATACTTTTTGTGTGTAGATGGGTGTACCGTGACATTGTTGATTTAATCCGGCATGACACAGTGTGCACAAGACACCTTTCTAGGGCAAATTACACTTTAGTTCTTTAAATTATACACATTTTTTTAATTGAATCCAATAAATTTTTTTTTTCAAATGGGTTCTTGAACTTCAAAAAATCATTCAATCAGACCCAAATTCTAATATTGTTAGCTTAAATTATTAGAAATTATCACGTACGTTGTGCGTAATGCTTACCTGTCACATGTTAGGTTAAGACAAACACGGTAGATTGTGAATGGTTAAAAATGATGCGATTTTAGATATAATTGAATGTGATTTTGAATCTAGTCAAATGAGTTTTCAAATTTAATTGAACGCGATTTCGGACTAATTGAATGCTATTTTTTGCACTATTCACAATATTCTTTGTTTGTCTTAACCTAACTTGTGACAGGTAAGCATTACGCACAACTCACGTGACAGTTTTGTTAGTTTAAGCCAACAGTATCAGAATTTGGGTCTGATTGAATGAATTTTTGACGTTCAAAGACCCAATTGAAAAGAAAAAAAAATGAGCATTGCTACAAACACAACACATTGCACAGCACAAAGCACAACAGGACTTTAAATGCCTTGTACCCTATATTGTTTGAATTTTTCACACTTTTTTTATATACCACTTACATAGCACATGGTATAAATATTTAAAACCATATTATACTTTATATTGTGCAATGTACTGTGCGGTGTAACATCACTCTTTTTCTAAGCACAAATAATAAGGTTTCAAATTTTCCCTTATTCTATTTTCCGTCGCTTTCTCGGCAACCAAACTGAATTTCTGATTCTGTTGGGTAACTGGAGTGGCATTCTCTCTCTCTCCATTTTTTTTTTTTAAAATAAACAAAGAAAAACTAAGTCAAATGGAGGAATATAAGGTTGTATACATTAGATTTTCCTTCGCTTTCTCTCAGCAATCAAACAAATCATAATCCATTTCTTCCAAAGTTTCCTTCAACTGATATTTGAAGCTTTCGTTGACCTAATCTCATCTCTGAAGCTTTTGTTGTCCTAGGCAAAAAATCATTTTTGAACCTTCAATTGTCCTAACATCATCAAGCTAAAATATAAAAGCTTTTCGAATTTCTGGTTCATGTGTTCCACTGTGGTTCAACTTCAAATCTCAGCTTCTCTCGATTGATCGATACAGATATATATAAACGACAGTTGTGACATGGATAGCACTGGATTGGGTGCTTCTATCCGAAATCGGAGATTCAATAGCTATTTGGATCCGAGCTATGGTTCGGATTTTGGGGATGTCGCGTTGACGGAAGAGGTGGAACAGAGCCCGAGACATGATGAACACGTGGACGGTGATGGATCATGGATTAGGATTGTGATGTGTTTTGTGACAATGATGGTGACAACATTGATATGGGGATTCATCATGATCCTTCTTTTACCATGGCCCTACCAGAGGATTAGGCAGGGGAACATCTATGGACAAGTCACTGGAAAATTGCTTGTGAGTACTTAGCAACACAATTGACCATCTCCATTCTTATTCAATGTGCGTTCCAAATTTTATACATTTAGGTAAAATTTTCAAAATTTTCATCTATTTCTGTACTCGAACCCGTATTAAATCTCAATCTTAAACAAATACAAATAAGGGTTATTTAAATTTCAATCATTTCTTGTATAAATTTAGAAGTCAATTTACTACTATTTTAAAACTTCCCATTAAGAAAATATCAACAACAATTAAAAAGGAAATAAAAATTCATCAATAAAATTTATATATATATATATATATATAGAGAGAGAGAGAGAGGGGGTTTTTAAGTGAACTAATTCAGTGAACTGAACTTTTAAACCTAAAACATCTTAGGATCAGCGGTGGGGAGAAAAATCAAATTAGGTAATGAAAGTTACTTGCGTAAAAAATTTATGTAGACCTTTACCCTGCAAATTTTGCAGTACTTATTGTTGTATATTTTAATATACAATAATATATATAGTTTGTAATATTAAATTGTGTATAAATGATTATTATTGTTTATTTAGAAAAATGTGATAGACGGCGTTCAAGGGGTGTCTTTTAGGTTGAAGGTCACTACCCTTTAAGAAATATCTATTATACCTATTATGAAAAGATATATGCCTAATGAAATGACTGAACCAAGAGGTACCAAGTGGTCTATATAAAACAAGTGAGTTATTTATTTTAGGTGTGTGAAAAATACTAAATATGCATTCTCTCTTATTCATTTCATGTGTCAGTTGAAACCAATTTAGAGGCTTTCCAGAATTGCTATCTAGTAGATTTTTGGGCTTTATTGTATCTTGGAGGAAATTTGCTAGATGCCCTGTAACAAACTCTTTTATTTTCTAATTCTTCTTTCATGGTGACCCTGACCGAACCCCAACAATTTTATGACATACATACTATTAAAACTTCCAACTACTAATCAACCTAGGGCTATTTAGGAGGTACAAAATAATTGCTCCACTCTTTTTTTTCCTTATTTAATTGTATAAAAACTAGTACTATCATAATGGTTTGTTTATGGAGTAATGCTAGGTACACTTAAATTATCCACTTAAACTATCCATCTGCTGATATGTATTTTTAAAATTATTTATCAGTTACCAAACAAAATTTGAATTAATTTCAATACTACCACGACACATCAGCAGGTAGATAGTTTAGATGTCCCGTTTAGGTGTATCTAGCATTACTCTTTGCTTATGAACAAGATTTTTAATTAGTGTTTTTGGATCCAAGCGTGTACTTGTAATAAAAAAAAAAAAAAAGGCCTCTATGAAACACTTGGTTGTTTAGACCCGGCCGTTCGACTTGTGCACAACAGAACCATTTTGTATGCCTTTCCACAAAGCACCGTATAGCTTGAATCTTATATAGTTTGACACCTTGACTTATATATATTAGTATAGATGATCAAAATGCTGTGGCTGCTGATTGCAGATGTGGATTGTAGGGAATCCTATAAAGATTGAAGGTGTCGAATACTCCAATAAAAGGGCCATTTATATCAGCAATCATGCATCTCCTATTGACATTTTTCTTATAATGCGGTTGATTCCTACAGGCACGGTTGGCATTGCAAAGAAAGAGGTATTTCAGTATTTGTGATGCCTTCATTTCGATAATATTACTCTTATAATTAGTAGATTTTGACTTATTTAAATGACATCGATCTGCATTGCCAAAACCATAAACCATTACTTACAGCAATGAGCACCGCCAAGACTCTGCATAGTTACACTCGGATACCTCATTATATATTTGTCACCACTGATTCATCTTTCGAACCCTTTGGCGAATTTTTTAACATACCAATCATCTTTTCCAAGGCTATAAAGGTACACAATATCAATATGTTGATTTTTTTCCCCTGCAATCATTCGGAAAAGTGCAACTTCTCCTGAATCATTGGGATATATATAACGATCATCTTCATAAAGTAATATGAAAGGGCGGGGCTAAATACACTTGAGTACATATATGATTGAGCTCAAAACAAACAGATTAGGAAATGTGAGTCTCTCCCAACAATGCTATTGTTTTTTGTCCAGATCATATGGTACCCGCTTTTTGGACAGCTTTATTTTTTAACAAACCATCTTCGGATAGACCGATCCAACCCAGCTGCAGCCATCGAGTCCATGAAAGAGGTAAAAGTTTCATTCGATCTCCACATTTTGTTCGCTGGACATCATGTCTCTTTTTCTAACTAACTAGCAATGTCTTTTATGCTCAGGCTGCTCGTGCAGTTGTCAAGAACAACTTATCTTTGATCTTATTTCCCGAAGGCACCAGGTCCAAAAATGGACGTCTTCTCCCATTTAAAAAGGCAATTTCTATAACCACATTTTTTCTGTACTATTTCAAATTTCTCAATATGAAAATAATCAAAGGGAATAAAATTATAAAGAGACGCTAAAGCAGCAGAGCCTTCAGTGTGCTTAAGCCTCTATAGTTCATAATTTTCATGAATTATGATCTCAGTTGTTTGTTGAGTTATTGGGTTGAATCCGGGTAGCTAGGTTAAAATATTGTGACAAGGACACACTAATGTAAATAATTAGGCCAAAGAAATTAACTTAAACTTTTCAGTGAACTTAATATACGCTCTATTTGTTTCGATGTAAAATGTTTGCGGAAAATACTTTCACCTTATCTGGATAAAGTGAACGCATTTTCCGAAAAACATCTTACATCAAAACAAACGGAGCCGTACGTTAAGATTTTTTCTTTGAACTCCTTGTGTCCTCATCAAGTGGCCAAGCAACAAACATGAAGCGTACCCCCAACTATACCTAAATTTAGGCCAAATAATTATCAACAGTTCCATCCCCGGATATAGTTTTTGTTTTCACAAATTTTATTTTCCCAAATTTTAGTATTTTTCCCTAATACTCAAAGCGATATATATTTTGTATACAGGGTTTTGTTCATTTGGCATTGCAAACGCGCCTCCCTATCATTCCAATTGTCCTTGAAGGTACGCATTTAGCATGGACGAAGGGAAGCTTACATCTCCGGCCAACTCCTCTAGTAGTAAAGTATCTAACTCCGATCAAAACCGATGACTGGACCGCTGATAAGATTGAAGATTATATAAACTTGGTAAGTGACATTTATGTCAAAAACCTCCCAGAGTCACAAAGGCCTCTTGTGCAAGACAAAGAAGGTTCTGAATGAAAAAATATATATTAAAACGTAGCTTGAGCCGCTGAGGTAGCTTTGCTACTTGTAAATTTCTGCACTGAATATCACATTGCAATTTGGGAATCCCATGTTTAAAGCTAGAAGAATTTTAGCTCATTTACCAGTGTATTATGCAACTTATGCAATAAGGTCAGCTCACTTGTTAATATATATATATATATATACAGTCTGGCTCTAAAGAGGACGCCCTCTCTTTATTAAAGAGATGACCTCTATTTTGACCGTCAGATCGTATTTAAAAACTGTAAAATGTCAACACTGCCCTTAATAAAAATACGATCCGACGATCAAAACAGAGGAAGGGGGGGCGCCCTCTCTGGAGAATTTTCGTATATATATATATATATATATGTATATACATATATTCTTTGAGGCTCTTAAGTGAACTTATCTAGTAAACATGTTTGTTTGCTTAAAAAAACCCGCGGGTTGCTCTGAACCCAGGAGTCAGTAGGGCTGCCCACTGGTTTTTTTAGGCCAAAAAACATGTTCATTAGGTAAGTTCACTCAACCCACTTAAGAGCCTGACTGTATTTACATTATCTTGTTATATGGTTCCATTAGTCTGGACACTTGTATGCTTTTTTCCTTTTCTGACCCGTTAGTGATGATGAATACATTTATATTTCCCACAATACTAGGGTGACAAACACTTTTTATAAACACTTATAAGCACATTACATCTCTCTCTTGAATGGCACTGTGGGGAGAGAGATAGAGTGTGTTTGTAAAAAGTGTTTGTCACCCAAATATTACTCTTATAACCAGGGGCGGACCCAGGATTTTTGGTCAGGGGGGGCCTAACCTATACGGGGGTTCGGGGGCAGCGCCCCCGAGGAGAATTTTTTTAGGTCTGCTTATACACAATTATGTGTAAAATTGGTTTAACACCCCTAGTTTGGGGTAAATCGTGTAATTTTAGGGGGCCTATTTCTAAAACCTGTAATATATTACATACAAATCTAGAAATTTCAAAAGTCCACGGGGGCCTGTGTCTAAAATCTATAATTTTTATAAATCCAGGGGGGCCTGTGTGAATTTTAGGAGGGCCTATTTATAAAATCTGTAAAATATTACATATAATTTCGTAATTTTCAAAAGTCCAGGGGGGCCTGTGCCACCCCTGGGCACTATGTTGGTCCGCCACTGCTTATAACATTTCTTATGTATACTATAAGATTTCTTTTCCGTTCATTTTGACGAATATCAAGAAATATTTTCTGTTCCCAACTTTTGCATATCAAATGCTTTCTAAATACATGAAGCAGTGGATCCGTTAAATTTTAATTGGAGGATGTCGAAGTGACTCCATTATTGATGGTAGTCCCACTACTACATATATTTGAGAAGCATTTGGGAAGCATAGTATTACTCTAATGAGTCTAATTAATGTTCTGTGCAAAATTTCGATGGCTGTATCAGGATCTTTATTTGCAATAAAGACTTTACCTTTTGAAAAAAAAAAAAGTTCTGTGCAAGAGTGCGCGTCTTTATGGAAGGACAAAAGTTCAACAAACTATGGCTTCCCAGTATCCTGTTGGAAAATAGAAGTATGCAACTATGAATTTGATTAAGGTATGCAACGATTTGTATTGTCTTTAAAAACAATTCTGTCCTTCGGGGTTAATGAGTCGATGCACAAGGTCTCAGCGATATGCTCTTCAAGATTCAACAATCAAGTCTTCCAAACGTGCACTCAAATTGGAAGATTGTATGAGTGCTCTGAATAAGGCCAAACCATTGAAGGAATTTTCAGAAAGTGAGAAAAAGAAAAACTCGTTTGTTTGTTTATATCTTGAATGTGAGAAGAAGATGAATATTTCATGAGTAATATTTGGGGCACTAACAAATTCTACTAACACTCACACCCACACTCTATCTCTCTCCTAGTGGCACTGTGGGGTCCACAGTGGACTCAAAGTGCCACTAGGAGAGAGATAGAGTGTGGGTGTAAGTGTTAGTGGAATTTGTTAGTGCCCCTAGCATTGTTGATATTTCATATACCCAAAAAACTGTAATTAAACCAGCCCAACAGTCACAGTTTTATGCAAAAAAATAATATAAGGGGCTTGTTATTGTCATTCCATCATTGAACTAAGACACTCCATAGTACCACTCTCAGAGCATGTGGTACCATATATGCACTAATATAATATCAGCTTTTAAAGTCCAATAACAGTGTCATATATACATTTTACTAATGCGAGAGTTCGAACAAATTGAACGGTATACCTACACAAGTATCGATTTTTTAAGCCAAATGTGAGATTTGCACCTCCTACGCACAAGTGAGAAAGTATTTCCACAACACAAGCTTACAGCTTACTATAACTTAAAATAATAAATCATATATAAGGAGTGCGAAAGCTCTCTCTTCAAATAATGTGTGATACAAGTCAAATACTAAAAAGTTTTGTTTGGATTTTTAAAATAAAAGCCCAAAACCAAAACTAGACACGCTTAATCTAACAAAACCCAAAGTCCAACAAAATATATGAGTTGAATCTAACATGTCCTACGTCTACTTGATAGAATATGAGCATCTGTAGTATAGTATATTGAATCACAGAGACTGAGAGACATTTGGTAGATATCTTCGAATTTTTTTAAAAAAAGAAAAAAGAAAAAGAAAAAAAAAAAGAGAATTCAATTTCGTACCAAAGGGGAATATTGATGATTCTCATATTACCAACAACAAAAAAGGAAATAAAAAGTACTCCTTAAGAACTTTTTTCTCCAAAATATTACTCTTAATTTTGATAACGGTTTTACTATACAGTCAAAAAGACAAAAACAGGAAACTTTGAGCATAATTGCCTACGTTATTAGAGTAATATTGTGATTTTCAAATTTTTATCTCAAAGTTTTGTTACTAGCATAAGTGGCAATAGAACCATCTAAAAGAACTTTCAATGAAAATTCAATCAGTCCCATTGTAATTAATCTAGGCCTAGTGTTGTGTGTTAAAAATCAAAATTTGGGTACTTGCCTACGTGTTTGACTTGAGGATATGTTATGGAGTAATGCTATAATTCTCAAATTTAAATCTTAAATGTTTTAATAGTTGTATCACCTACTATGGCTATGGTTGTGGTACTATTCCCATACAATTTGGCATTACTCTTTCTTATGAGATTTAGAATTTCGCAGCTTTTGCTCACCTTAATTTGTTGTGTTTGTTTTTTCCTGCAAGCAATGGTTTGTTTTGCTTTCTAAATTTGAATTCTAAATATTTTGTCAATTGTACAACATACAATGGGTATGTGAGTAACGCTATGTCTCTCAAATAAAAATCTCAAATTTGGTTGCCAAATTCTTTACAGTCGTACCACATACTATAATAGGTGGTCGATACTATAGCGTATAATTGCATATGATATAATTATTAAAGTATTTGGAAAGCAAATTTGGAAATTATATTTAAAAAGTGTGGCATTACTCGTGAGCATAGTGTTATTCTTTCTGGTAAAAGAGTTCCAGTAAGCTCCAAACGTGCCCTTAATGCCAACTTGGATGTATACGTGAGCTAGTGAGATCCACGGACTCCACGTGTCATCTTTCCTTAAGCCCCACTTTAGGTCAACGTTTTCTATTCTCCTGAACAATACAACACAATATCTCATAACCCAATCACTTCTTGCCACGTCTACTCATGCAGTTCTTTCTAAATGGGACTCATATTTCTTCGAACCCCCGTCTCTCTCTCCTTTTCACTCTCTCTCCACCTGGTCCGTCTCAGCTCCGCCCAACCATGACGGTTGACGCACCGGCACCACTGCACCTCTGTTTCTCTCCAAGCTCTGATTAGGGTTTTTTTAGATTGCACATTCAACTTATTTTTCGCTTGATTCAAGGCCGGCCCTTGGGTCAGGCGGCAGCCTTGGGCCTCAATTTTATTTTATTTATTTTTTTTTTTTTACCTGTACTTAAGAGAATAAGAGACAAAGTCTCATACAGATTAGTTACATACTAACATACGTGATACGTCTCTCACTCCTCTCTCTCTCCCATCGTCTCTCACTCTCTGACTCTTTCCCTCTCCCATCGTCTCTCCAACTCTCTCGGTCATCTCTCAAGTCTCATCTCCCTAGTCAGTCCCTCCGGCGGCCGACCCTCCCTCTTGGTCATAGTGTGGTGAAGGTGAGTATTGTATTTGTGTATTCACGGTATGTATTGAACATTTGAATTTTGAACCCTAACTTTTTTTTTTCTAAAATTTTCTAAGTTTTCTTCTAATTTCTTGATTTTTTTCCTAACTGCTTCTTTTTCTTCAGATTTTAGAACAATCAGGGCTCATGGTGTGGTGAAGCCTGAAGGTGAGTATTGTGTATTCACTATAATATTGTGTTGAACCCTAATTTTTTTTTTCCCCCTCATCTTTTCTAAGTTTTCTTCTAATTTCTTGAATTTCTTCGTAACTTCTTCTTTTTCTTCAGATTTTAGGCAGCAACCTTTTATGTCCAATTGTCCAAAGAAAAGTTGAAACCTTGAAGGCAACGAGAACTTGGAACTTGTAAGTTATCCTAATTTTGTTGAAATAATTTAGATTCACTTTGATATATATATATATATATATATATGTCATATTAGGTATTACTTGACAACAGCATATGCTTAGTTGTGATGATTTAGTAATTACTGGATTTTATTTAAATAATTTAGATTCACTTTGATATATGTCATATATGTCATTTAGATTCACTTTGATATATGTCATATTGGAATTGATAATAGCTGCCTATGGAATTACTATGTATTTTTAATATTTAAAGATCATATATCACTTCAAATCAGTCCCCTCTGGATAAATTATAAAGATATATGTATTGAACATAAGGTGTTCGATGGATTGCCATTATCTTTTTCTTTTGCTTTGCGATTCCAGGTGGCTTCGATTTTTGTACTTCATTTTTTTTTTTTTTTCGTATTTTGACCACCCAAACATAACATGAATTTGAATCAAGTCATTAGATAATGTACAAATCTAGAATAGGCTAATTTAAAATTAACCAATTAAAAAAATTACATTATTTGTACAACCAAACAGGCTCTTACCTTTGTTTTTAGTTCTCAGCTTAATTACAATATACACCATTGAAATTTCACTGTAATATTGTATTGAACCCTAACTTTTTTTTCCTTATCTTTTTCTTCTAATTTCTTCCTAAAATCTTCTTTTAATGAAATTTTCAGAACTCAGAAGTATTGATTGAACTCATTGAAGTGTTGAATATTTGAGCAGTCCGGTGATGCACATAAAAGTGTGGAAAAATTCAAATAACACAGAGTACATGCATTTAAAGCACAGTGTGTCGTTTGGTGTATATCCCTATCATTGTTTGATGTTCAATTTCGCCTTTGTTTGGCTCTTAGATTTTATGAGAGAAAAGAAAAGAAAAGAAAAAAATGTTATCAACTTGGATGTGTGTACCCTAGTACATAGAATTATATATATAGTGATGGGGTACTTTCGACCGGTCGAATGATATGTAGGCAGAATTTCTCTCCTACTGCACCAGCGTCATTCATTATGTTCTCATAAACTAAAATATTTTAATGTAAATAAATAACCCAATTTATAAAGATAATTGCTATATACACCCGTGTATTTACTATATACACCAAAATTCCTTTAATCTAATCCATTTTCTTCAAAAAAAATCTCATTTTTGTAAAAGTGAACAGTGTACATAGCAAAATTAGCAATATACATAGCAATTCCCTTAATAAAACTCTATATATGCAACACATAATTAATTAAAGGGTTTTATATTGTAATTAAGGGTATATCAGTATATGTTAAAAGGAGTTAAAAATAGCTAAAAACAAAAATAAACATTGAAATTCAAACCTTTTTAACTTTTCATCTCCTCATCAAAAAAAAAAAAAAAAAAAAAAAACTTTTCATCTCAATGTGGAGTATTTTTTTTTAATCACTACTACTGGAGAGACCAACCAGCAACTTAGCAAGGCAGGAACCCTAGGCGAGAAGACCAAGAAGAAGAAGAAGAAGAAGAAGAGTGACTGAGTGCAAGGGGAAACCGTAGTCCAGATCGGACGAAGAGTGTTGGAGAAGAGACTCCTCAACCAGGTAAGTGATTTATAACCAAAAACCCTCAAAATCAATTTCATCATTTTTTTTAGAGAATCAATCTCTCTCTCTCTCTCTCTCTCTGGTTTTCCCCAGTTTTTCATTTATGCATTTTTTGATGATTCGAAAATTGATTGAAATTTGAAACACCCACTTACTTTTCATTTGTATTCACATGGGATGGGGTCTCTCTCTCTCTCTCAACATGATGATTACTCTCGTTTCCTTGGAAACATTGGGGACGAAACACACCCACCCCACCGAAACGAGGGGGGGGGGGGGGGGGGGGGGGGGGGGGTGTAGGATCGGATGGATGTATACACAGTGATGGATTTATACGGGGGTTCGGCGAATGGTTTTTTTGTTCATTTTTATTTTATATTTTTGGGTTAGATACTTAGATTTTGTGTATATCACTTTTTCGATTGTAAGGTTTGATCAATTATTGTAATTTGGAAAGATTGACAGGTGGTAAAACAATTAAATTAGGCTAAATTGAGAAGTGGTTAAATAAATTAACAATAATAATAATAATAATAATAATAATAAGGCAATGGAACAAATATTTAAGTTGTGCAGAGTTACAATTGATCAATCTATTATACACAACTTGTTTTTTCCAAAATTTGGGAGGGTCTCATTACACATTATATATAAAAATCAATTTTTATCAATGTCTCAGCTTGTTTATGTCCCTTGTTTCTGTGGATACTATGGAAGCAGTTGGAACTGGTGGTAGGAAGTCCTAAGAAATTGCAACAATGGTTGAATGTCTCAGCATGTTGTTATGTTATTTATAACGAGAATAGGAACATGTCTTCCATTCCTAAGTTGGTATTTTCTATTTTGCTACCATTGACTTGAGGAAGATTGTTTCCTGTATGCTGTATAGGGAAAATAGAGTCAATAGACTACTAAAGATCTTGTAGAAAAGAAATTCTGCCACAATTCCTGAAGATGAACCAACCCAATCAAGAAAAAGATCCTAATGTGGGCCCGCCAAGCATCCCTTTGAAGCGAAAGCGTGGTCGTCCCCGAAAAGATCGGAGCCTTAATCTTGTTGAGAGTGTCCATGTACCTCCTGGATTTAAAGGGGTGAACGGAAATCATCCCCACCAAGTAGATCCGATCGATGATCCAAAAGATGACATGGTGGGCCAGGCAGTTACAGGTGTTGTTGAGGTCGCGTTTGATGCGGGTTATTTGCTCAGAGTCAGAATCGGCAACTCCAACTCCTATCTGAGGGGTGTTGTTTTCAAGCCAGGGCATTATGCTCCTGTCTCGGCACAAAACGACATCGCTCCTCATGTTGAAATGATCAGGAGAAATGATACGCACTGCTCAGCAGAAAACCAGACTCGGGTGCGTGGTCGTAAACGAAGAACCAGAGAGAGGATTGAAACTTCTCTTATACTGAATGGATCTCCACCTGCGAACCAAACGCTTAGACTTGCACCTCGAACTCCTAATTTGGTGGCTTCAAAAGCCAAACATGTGTATTCAGTGGCAGCCCCTTTTGCCCCTCTAGTGGGCTCAAGAGGCACCGTGGTGCCTGTTATACTCCAGCCAGTCACTCTATCAAACGGAGTACCACCAGCCAATCAAGTACATGCAGTTGCATCACAAGCTAATCATGGACCACTGAAAGGCAAACAGGTGCAGACACAAGATGAAATCAAGATGGTTCAACCTTATTCACGATCATCGGAAGCACGTACTGAGGATAGTATGGCAGCTAGTAAATCCTCTGTGAAAGATTCTGATCATAACGCGGAAAGAGTCATTGCAGGCGTGAATGAGCCTCTCTTAATCGAGCCCCTACAAGCTATACGTTCTGATGGTCGTACTGCTCCCAAAGTCTTGGAGAATAACAGGGCTGGCAGACTGTCTGAATTGTTGCAGGTAAAGTGGTAAACGCAAAGCCTAAAATCTCAAAAGATTCCCTAATAGCTAGGAAGCTTCGGTGTGGGTGCGAGGGGTTCGTCAATTTTCCGAAAAGCTAGGATGCGGATGCCTAGGTTGTACTTGGATAAAGTCTAGGAAATTTATACATATATAATCATATCAACAATTCTACTAGTACATTGTCTCGATTTTATATGTAATTAAAGCAAAAATAACAATCATACAAGCTACACAAGCAACAATAAAGTTCTCTTGAGTAATTTTAGATTCCTCATTTTTGTAACATAAAACACGCTCCCTGAAGCACCCTAGAAAAATCCATGCCCATGCGGATACGAGTGCGAATTCTTCAGCCTTTTAGCAGAATTCGTGCTTCCTTGCCTAGTAGTATATTTATTATACACGTGGAAATTGGTAGTGTACATGCTGAAATAAAACACTTCCGTCAAGGCGTTGCAGGAAAATATGTCTGAGAACCAGGAGATTCAAGTTGAAAACATGTGCAGAGATTCTAGAGTTGAGGCTCATAAAATGAAGAGCCCGGAAACTGATCTTAAGGATGAAGAAACAATTCGGTCAAAGAAGCGGTCTCCCGTATGAACTGTCTGATTCCAATGGATCCGCTGCTTGAATCTGTACAGCTTACTATATATAATACATCCAGAGCTGTGTTGGAGTACTTTCTTGGATTCTGACAAGTTCTGCGAAGGGCTGGAAACCGAGTTCAGGGAAAGGCTGCAAAGAGGGATATCCTTGGTTCTGTCAAACCTTTGGTACAATAAGGGCTTGTGTTGGGTAGATTACTTCTTGTTTAAATGTCATAATTTTAGTGAAAAGCGAACTACTTTTTGTTCACTTTTGATAGTTGTGGCATGGTCTCTCTGTGTATAGGACTCACATGCTGCTAACAAAATACTTACTACATAGTATATATCTGGACAGGGTTATTGTGCTCCTTGTAAACTCTCTCTCTCTCTCTCTCTCTCTCTCTCTCTCTCTCTCTCTCTCTCTCTCTCTCTCTCTCTCTCTCTCTCTCTCGCGCGTCAGGACGTGGGTCAAGATGTGGGCAACTCACTGTCCCAATGGATCTTTGGAAGAGCAGTATACCTAACAAGAATTTGCTTTCACCGGAGCATTGCATACATACATGGGTTTAGTAAGTGGCCTGTTTGGTAAGGCTTATAACCATTTCTATGGTGCATAAGTGAATCAGTTCTACGTATTCAAATTTTTTGGGGTAAATATCTTTTTATCACACGATAGTTTGCGCTAGATTTTGTTGATTTTCACAAGAATCAGATAAAAAATGAGAATTGGGTTGAATTTTATGCATTTCCAAACAGGGAAATTCCTATCTGAGCTGAATGTTGCCTAGTATATTGTCACTACCAAATAATTAGATGGATGGACAGTGTCAAGTTGACTTCTTTTATTTTCCGTCCCAGTAACACAGGACGGAAATAGTAGGAAGCACCATACCATTTGTTACAATGATGTGTTGTGTGTTTGAAAGAGAGAGAGAGAGAGAGAGAGAGAGAGAGAGAGAGAGAGAGGAATTGGCCCCAGTATGATATCAAAAGTCGAGATTGGTTTCCAGACTTAGGCCCCGTCTACAAATGCTTATCCGATTGCCTGCTTTTGCAATAGCAATCGCAAAAAGTACTTATAAGGCAGAAACCGTCCTTGTTTCTCTCCATCTAGTACTTTTTGCAATAGCAATCGCAAAAAGTACTTATAAGGCAGAAACCGTCCTTGTTTCTCTCCATCTAGTACTTTTTGCCATTGCCATCGCAAAAACAGACATTCCAAACGGCTAGTGATTGCTCTTGAGAGGTTGAAATCACGTTTGGTACCACAAACATTTACCAAACAGGGTCTTATTCATTTTTCCGACATTGTGCTTTCAGTGGCAAGTGATGATCTCAAAGATGAGTTATCCAGCAGCTGAAATTGTTTAAAGCTGCCAGAGTAGTTCCCTCGATCTGAAAGTTTTACTTGCCATGCCTAGCTTGAACCGAGTGAGCATACATTCCTTGTTCGCCACAATATCTGCAACCTCATGGTCTCTTTTTAGATATAATCACCAGAACACAATGAGAAGTAAATAGTTAAAGCTATGTCTGATACTTTTAAGGCTCTGTTTGATTCGTGGATTTGCTAAGCGATGTCGCGAAGAGAATGCAAAACACACCAAAAAATTCCTCTGTTTGGTTACCAAGGAAAATAGTGAGAAAAATTAGATGGCAAACAAAATATAGTGAACCATAAATTAAAGATTATGAACTTTGTGAGTCACCTTACTCCCTTCCTTCCTAGGTTAAATAGTATTTTGAAAACTTTCAAGTTTTAACATTTAATGTTATTTAAGCACAAAGGAAATCACAAGGGAAATAGTTTTCCTTCTTATTTTTCTTTCCCTTTTCTTTTTCCTTGATGAATCCACAAACCAAACAAAGCCTAAAGCAATAGTCCAAAGGGAGGAAATTTTGGAATTTATTTATCCACAAATACCCATTAATATATAATTATATTGTTTGCCTCCACCTCATTATACCCAAAATTTTCAACCAAAATGAGCATGAGTACCAAGATTTTCAGAAAGAAGAGAAAAGATTGCTCTTTGGGTTCAAACCACAAAACTATATGCTCTTCTCTGTTTCAGAATAATACATCCAATTTCACTAAGATTGCTAAACTGTAATAAACCAAAAATTCCATCTTACAAGAAGAATCTCACCGCAAATTATAACAAAAACCAATGGAACTTTGCTCTCAGAACAAACTTTGCAACATGTGAATCTCTCTCACCACGTAAAAAAAATATACCCATGTGTAAATGGTAACGATGAAAAATGGTAAACCTTGAGCTTGATTTGAAATCAACTATACGACAAAATCTTGGTAGGAGGAGGAAATTATGAAGGAGATAGAAGTAAAAGAATATATATTCATGGAAATTTGGTGCCAAAGAAACCATTAGATCCTGGGACTGAGATGGGACGAATAACGGGGAAGGGAGTTTGTGTAATTGGGGTGTGACTTGGCATAACAAATGGCGGCTGTCCACTGGTTATAAAAGGTGGAGTCACACAAAGCTGCAATGCTTGAGCTGCCGCATTTCCTGAAATCAAAAGATGAAATGCTTCTGTTAGACATGCTTATCTCTTCTCTAAATTTCAAACATAATTTTCTTTGTATTAATTTAAGAAGAAGAGGTTGAAAATTCTACTAATCTTGAATGAATATATATAAGTTAATCAACACACACAGCAAAATCGACCATTGGGAAGGCATAGTTTTAATTTCACATGGTCTACTCGAGCTATATTTTCTTCAACAAGCTGTTTGTTTACAATGTCTTGCAAACTCGATGGATAACATTAAATCCAGATTTTCATTCTTCCAAGGACAACTGGATATTTTTGTCAAATATTTTTGTTTCAATGACCCATAAACCTTAAGGATAATCCTCCATCCAAAAAGTTCGTTTTAGAGTACTCTTACTTGGGCCATTATTCAGAATTCCATGCTAATCAAACAAACTAAATTTCAGCGTAGATGAATCCTTAACTTGTCAGTCTACTTTCGGACCACGCCTTAATCCATCTTCCCGAGAGAGAAATTGTATTTCATTTTCAATCATAGTTAGAACCGGTCGATTTACAGGTCTATTCGAGTTTCATACAACCCGATACAATTTATGATTCAATACGATTTTTTAATCAATACGATTCACGACTCATAATTTTGAACTTTCGAATTCGAAGTAGAAAACTTTCAACATTTTGAGCATTGATGTTGCATGAGACTTGTGTTAATGGTATATACATATATGTCATTATTTAGTATCTACAAAGGTGAATCTTGTGATTCAAGATTCGATATGATTCTCGATTGATGATTTTGGCACACTCCAATCTACAATTCGATTCATGACTTGACAACAATGGTTTCAATAACATAAAAAGATTTCTTTCCTTACCAGAAAGAATATATCTACAAAGGTCTCGGTACTCCCAAGAGATGTAATCTAACCCAAGCTAAGGCAGATCAGCTTATAGATGCATCAAAAGCACTTGAACAAACTAGATCATAGACAAAGTCGTCAAATTATTCTAAACGTTCTACAGATTTCGATTTTAATTGAATTCCTAACAGAATATATTCTGTTAGAATATATTGCTAACAGAATATAATAGACACCGAAAAATAAATAAGAAGTCCCATGTCCATGCATCACATTAGAAGATGTATGATATGTAACGTTAGTTTATAAAGTGGATGCATTTCATAATGACCTAATCGCTATAGACTTCTTCTTTTTTTATGGTTATACTTAGTGGCTGTTTGTGTACCACGTTTAGAGAGGCAAAATAGCTTTTCAATGCCATAAATCTCTTCTGCTGGTAGTTTGGGGAATTAAAAGCCAAAGCTGATCTTGGAATCTCATTGAGATTCCTTGCTTTTTAACGCAAAATGATAAGCTGGGAGGGACCAGCCTTTGGTCAGACTCATTGTTTGACCAGCAATTTGCTTACATGAAATGACAATTTTGCCCCTTATATTTGGAAACCGAGTTATTACATTTGAACACATTTTTGCTCACCCCAAAATTGCTCACTCTCCTCTCCCATAGTGTAATGCAGTGGAACCCAAGATTAAATGAGAATTAATTAACAGTGTAAAGTACTGGACCCCACTGCATTAGCCAATTGGAGAGAATGGTGAACAATTTTGGGGTGAGCAAAACTGCACTCATTATATTTTAGCACAATAATTTTGGGATGAGCAAAAGTGCAGCAAAACTGCACTCATTTCGGAACGAGCTTGCTATGAATATTGATAACTCTTATTGAATGAATGGTGAAAGATGTATTTGGAATTTCATGCAATTAGTCTCAAATTTTCCATGATATTCATTAAAAGGATATCACATTTATTATTTACTTTTTGTGTATTATTCATCAATATAAATGTTCTTTATTTAATATATTTTCTTGAACTGCTATTTAGTTAATTGAATTTTATTTATAATTAATAATATAGATTAACAAAATAAACGGCATGTTTGGGCAGCTTAAGCTTTTGCGATTGCGATTCCTTTATCAGAATAGATTATGATCAAAATAGATTATGGAGCTTTGTGGTGTTTGGATGATGTATTGTAAAAGTGAATATGGTGGCATAATAGATTATGTAAGTGTTTGGTTACATAAATGCAAAAGTTATTTTGAATGTCCAAAAGATAATTGTGCCCTTGTGGTATATTGCCATTCTAATAGTGTTGAAAACAAAGTTAGTTGTTTTTGTTATCCTTTGCTTGGCACTGTAAACTTTCATTTTTTTATACAGAAATTAATCGTACACTAACAATATTTTTTACAATATAGTACCCTACGTAGTGTAGTATGTATCATATATTACAGTAGTTGTGCTAAAATATAATGAGTGCAATTTTTCTCACCCCAAAATTGTTCACCCTTTGCTTATCCTTCTCTCCCATTGGCTAATGCAGTGAGGCCCAGTACTTTACACTATTAATTAATTCTCATTTAATCCTGGGTCCACTGCATTACACTATGGGAGAGGAGGGTGAGCAATTTTGGGGCGAGTAAAAATGCATTCAAATGTAATAACTTGGTTTCCAAATATAAGGAGCAGAATTGTCATTTCATGTAAGCAAATTGTTGGTCAAACAATGGGTCTGACCAAAAACTAGTCCCTCCCACCTTATTATTTTGCATTCAAAAAGCAAGGAATCTCAATAAGATTCCAAGATCAGCTTTGGCTTTTAATTCCCCAAACTACCAGCAGAAGAGATTATGGTATCGAAAAGCTATTTTGCCACTCTAAACGTGCTACACAAACAACCACTAACTTTGTTTTCAACACTATTAGAATAGCAAAATACCACAAGGGGACAATTGTCTTTTGGACATTCAAAATAACATTTGCATTTATGTTACCAAACACTTGCATAATCTATTTGATCATCCAAACACCACAAAGCTCTATATCCACTTCTACAATACATCATCCAAACGCCACAAAGCTCCACAATCTATTTTGATCATAATCTACTCGGATAAAGGAATCGCAATCGCAAAAGCTTAAGCTGCCCCAAACAGGCCCTTATACCTACAGTTAATAGCTTACCACTACAGTGTGGCAACTTGCATAACTCAACTCGCATTTCTTGTTAGGCTATCAGTGATAACTCATAAATCAAAACTAGATTTATGCATGTCTAGACAACGAAATAATGAGTAGAAATCAAAGGTTTAGAAATTATTCTCAATGATTTGTTGTGCTGTACCTTGATGCTTGGGGAGATGGACCTGATGCGGGGTGAGCAGAGGACGTGTAGCAACTTGAGAGAGAGCTGTTGCACCCTGAGTCACATCCTTCAAGAAAGTATTCGAGGGATTCAACCATCAGGATATCGCAGATACCATATATAAGTCAACAAAATGGAGGAAAAGTCATATATAAATATATATATATATATATATATAGAGAGAGAGAGAGAGAGAGGGATCTGTGAAAATAGGAATGGAAAAGAAGTTAAGAGTAGAAGTGTAAAACTGCAGGGACTGTTATCTTACATGAGAAACTGGATGCACATAGACAAGCTGCCCCCCAAGCCTTCCAACCATAACCTGGAAATCTCAATGAACAAATGATGAGCAAGTGCTCAAAAAATCTACCTATCCTTTTGCACAAAACTAAACAGGGAATAAATCACAGTACATATGGTTGTGAGAATGTATGCTTATTGTTCTTACTAGGGGTGTTTTTGTCAAAAACAAAAACCCAAAAAAAAAATTTGAAAAAATAATGGGTTTTCTGCTTAAAATACCCCTACTAAGAACTGTACTACACAAGCATACATTCTCACAATACCATATCAAATCCATATAGAACTTACATTTTGAGGATTCGGATGCACATAGGCGGGCACAGGTTGAACAGAATGATACTGACCAGAATATCTAACTGGTTGAATCCTGCTTCCCATGTGTCCAAGAATCTATACCCAGAAAAGACGATCCAGTAAGAAAGCAAGCAGGCATTAGAGTAAAATGACTAGAGATTCAGGTGGTGCTGACACTTTGACTTGACACATGGTACACCCTGTTGATGATCTCTATTTGGTTCATAGATATAGTGAGAGAAAAGAAAAGACCACAAAGAGGACAACACTTGTCTTTGCTTGTTTAGTAAGGAAAAGGGTGACGGGAAGGAAAAGAAAATATGGTGAAAAATAAACTAAAATTCTACATTTGTGAGTCCCTTCGCTTCCTCTTTTCTTGAATTCCTGTCAAAGTTTGAATATTTTATTTTATTTTAATTAAGCATGAAGGAAAACACTAGAGAAACAGTTTTACTTACCATTTTCCCTTCCTTTTCGTTTCATTTTCTAAATCCGCAAACCAAACAGGTCTTAATGGCAGCAAAATCTGCTGTCACTCAGTTTGTAATCTTTAAAAGACAACTCTATAAAAGCATCATAATGTGGTTTAAGTTTCAAATACATTTGCTTTCATGTCATGAGCTCTCTAGATTGGTGTGTTGGGACACTGATCGACCTTCGTGACACCTAGCATTTATTTTCAACTCCTTAAAATGGTAAAGGAAATCATTGTAACTTCTAAAGAGAAAAAAACATTGGATGAAAAGGAAAAAAAAAGGTGTGTGTGTGTGGGGGGGGGGGGGGGGGGGCGGAGACGGAACATTTTCTGCATGAACAGTGTCATCAGTCAGACACAAAATTATGCATTTATAAATCAAGCTGTTAACATGTAAGAGAATCTAGAACCACATAACCTGTGTCGGCATTAAAAACAATTCCGTAACACATGCAAGGAAAAAGAAAATAACAAGGGTTAACATCGCGTACAGGTTGGGGATATTGAGAATCACTGCCACCATGTCCAGCTATCAAGTTACTGTATGGGACAAACTTAACAGGCAGAGATGAGCGAGGTGCAAAATGTGTAATTTCTAATTCTGGCTGTGCAGTAGTAACAGGGACCACAGGACAGTTGTCTGAGAGAGTCACACTTGCAACTGTTGGCACTGCTGGAGGAGTAGCTGATCTATGATTTGCAAAAGATGGACTGAATATCTTTGCTCCAGCGTTGAGCTTAAATTCCTGAAGCAACAAAAACATTATCTCGAAAATGCAAGTCATCAAGCTGGTCAGAAAAACAAATAGTTGACGTAAACTAAATGTATGATGAAAACTCCCACTAGGTTAGGGTATTCAAGGTCTACAGCATCAAATTAGTGAGGAAATAAAATCTAACAGTTACAATTTCCAAGTGATAGACAGCCCTCACATGGAAAGCTACTAAGGTCCTGCTTGGGAATCTTTAAGATAGGCTCAGTCTCAGTTTCTAAAAGGTTTTTTGTTTGGGAAGGCAAAGAATCATATTTTAGTTCAGAAGTGATCCTGTTCTGCAAATTCAACTGTTTGATGAATGACATTTATTGCACAGTAGCATTAGATGCTCCTAAAACTTTGAAATATCACCTGATTTACATCAGCAGCTGTGGCGAAAAGGCTACAAGCAGTAAATTGTTTGGTATCCATATTAGTGCAAAACAGTATGATATACCTGTAACTACAAAATCTTGATTGAGGTTACCCGTTGAAGGATGGCCAACGGATAGAAGAGCCTATTACCAGAACTAAGACAAAACAGAATAAAGAAAAGAGTGCTGCTAAATACACCCACATTATGCGCTACATGCTACATCTCATGTTGTACATGTGGGAGTAGAGAGAAATTTGGTAGATGCAATTACAATACCCTTGAAGAAAATCGCAACAGTATCGCTAAAATGTAGTTTTAAGTAACAAACATAATGTACTATTCCAGATATCCACTTTACCTTAGCAGTTGTAATGGAAGCCGAACGTTTTGGAAGGACCACTTCAGTTGGGGGTGACGGTGAACGGAGGCATGATTCTGATGTAACATCCAACGGTGAAATGACAGAACCTGAGGCCCTAGAAGAATGAGAACATGGAATTTCTTTTGAAGTGTGGTTTTCTTGGCATCGCTCATCCAGTTTGACAATGTAAGGAACAGGACTCTCACAAGGTGTGCCATTTGGAAGCTTCCTCAAGGTTATCTTTGCATGAGTTTCCCCGTGAGCAGTTGATTGGCTACGACATTGATCCACTGCACGCAAAGGATTAGAGACTTACATTCTAATAGCAGTCCGGACAAGACAGGGAATCACACCATGATGAGTATTGTAAACTTAGTTGGAAAAATTTAGTTGTGTGGGAAAGGATTGTCCGCTACATGCACAGGACTAAAGCTCTGTTCGGATCATGGATTTAGAGAGGGAAAAGAAAAGAATACACGGAGGAAAACACTTTTCTTCGTTTGTTTAATGAGGAAAATAGGAAGGAAAAGAAACTGAATAATAAATTTTGTATTTTGTAAGTCACTTCCCTTCTTCTTTTATCGAGCTTCAAATATATTTCAAAATTTTTTAATTTCTAGTATTTTATAAGTTTCAAGTCAAACACTAGGGAAAGAGTTTTCCTACTTGTTTTCCTTTCCTTTTTCTTTTCCTTCTCTTACTCATAAGTAGGAATTGAGTAGAGCAGGAATCCAAAGACATCATGATAAATCTCCTATCAGCAAGCATAGATATCCACCATAGATATCCACCATGAGCAAAGGATACCATCCAATGTTGTCAAACCGTGAATCGAATCGAGTCGAATCGTGAATCGTAAGATTCACTTTTTTAGATAATAATTTATAATATATATTTGTATTGCATATGAAAACATGTATATACATAGTTGTATGTATATACCTATAACAATGTGTGCTTTTTTTAGGATGTGAAGCCCAGCACTTCACATACATGCATGAATGTGAATAGAAAAAAGGAACAAATAGGACAATTCTCGTAGTGCTGATTTGCTAATAAAAAGCTTGGCATTCTGATCAGTCACCCTTTTTATTTCCACACAAGTAGAAGCTTCATATGTAGAAATTGCATCACAAATTAACAACCTGTGAACTAATACAAAGTGAAGAATAGGACATGTAACACGAGCGAATTTTAAGACAAAACCTTTTTATTTTTATTTTTTAATTTTATTATTATTATTTTTTTTTTAGCAAAACTCAATTTTTATGAATCGTGTGAATCGTATGAATCGTTCATGAATCGGACGATTCATAGGCAAGATTCGAATCGTTCGGTATGAGGATCGAATCGTATGAATCGAATCGTAAATTGTACGATTCTCACAACCATGATAACCATCAGCAAGATGCATCACATATAAAAAACCGTTACCACACAATGCACTGAATCATACATGGAAAGCATCCACTAAATCTCAGTCAACTTTATAACAGTTGCCACGGCGGTCAGATCAGACCAAAAGAAGTCATAAAGGAAGGAAGGAAGGCTTTCTTTGGGTTCAGTTTTCAGAGCAAGACGCACAGACAAAAGTGGCAGTTCATTACTATATATCAACCAATCAATAAGTAAGATGATATTGAACTCACAGCATAAATCTGAAGCTTGCACTTCATGTGTCTGCAGACAAAATAAAAGAAGTAATGTTAACACAGCCAAGAAATCTACAATCCAAGATAATAATGTCAGTTTTCTATGAAATATGTCAGCCTATCCATCTTAACATACAGTTTCTCCCTTTTGGAACTCAGACTTCTTTTCATGATCACCCCATTTTCCTTGTGACCTGACATCTTCCACCTGTCTGTCAGAAAAAAATTTGACATAAACCTGGAATTAGACTGGTTTGATATTTAAAACAGAAAAGAAAATCTGCATATCGTGAAAAGGGAAGTGGGAGTATCAGAAAACATCTATTGTATTAAATGAGGAAAAGCACCAGTACCAAAGAGTTAAATGTGTCTGACAAGACTGCCAGGAAACAGATTATGCAACATAATTGACACAACTGGCATTTTCAGCAGATAGGATATTGACTCAAAAGATTATGCAACATATGATTTGACATTAGCAAATTCATGCCAGAATTCATGGTAGAAGCTTTACCTAACATGTATCGCCCTTAATGCGAATTGAGGTACAAAGGGCCAAGAAGGTCTCACCGTCTCACCATACTAATGATTAGTAAGTAAGAACTAGAACAAACAAAAAGTGACAGTAATGCCTACCTCTCATTAACTGGAGCAATGAAAGCTGCTTCATCCTGCATTTACAAGAGAAGATGGGGAAAATAGTTATATACTAATATATAAAGATATCATGTCATATGTGCATTAGACCTATGTTACATGTAACTATTCTTAATAGGTTGAAGTATCCGTGCCAAACAATCGACACTCAGTCAAGGGTATGAGATATGTGCCAACACTTCTGGTTGAACACACAACAAGCATGTTAGCTAATTTTACAATAGTATATTAAATTGTCTAATCATATTTTTTTTGCTACAAAGTTCGTGTTTTAAGTCCCAATATTGTAGAAAAACACTATTTTCTCTCAGAAATATAAGGAAAATATGAATTTATCATCGTGTCCTAGTGTCCGTAGTTCATAAATTTGGGAAGTTTCAACGCTTAGTACCCACACCCAACACCTGTCCCGGAGTGCACGTAACATAGCAGTAGACGTAGACACATGACAGACAAAGGGACACTTCACATGCAAGCATAACTAAACATGCATGAGCACAACCATGTCAATGGTCAAGCCATGCAATAGAAACACGGGGACAGAGAGAAACTACCGACTCATGTTATTAATGGGTAAAACTAAAAACAAGAAAAATAAATTAAGGAAAAGGTACCTACATGAACCACTATAACGCTAACCTTCTTTCTTATTAGATACTCCCCCTCAACAGAAACAGGTCTACCCATCACTCACAGTCACAGCATCATTCTCATCCATCCCCGCACTACCACCTCACCCCGGCTCCTCTTTTTCCCTCTTCTAACAGGAAAAAGGAAAATGAAAAAGAAAACAGAAGTGCTCATACGGTCACGGACCTAAAAAGTAAATACATGCACATTTTTGTTAACTTGCGCCCTCCATTTCAAGGTTTGCCTCCAGTCTAAATAATTCAATTCATGAAAAGGCATTTAATTAATACATCAACCATTTAGGATAATGCAGGTTCTTCCACAGGAAACCATAAAAAGAAGTACAACAACAGTCATTCAAGTATAAAACCAAACTTTTCCTCGAGGGATACAAACAATCACTTGTGCTATCTCTTGTCCACAAGATGCCCCACATAATTGACAGAATATTCCGATTTAAACAGTAAGAAGTATTCACTTTCAAAGGGAGAAAACGACTCCTTTCATGAAATCAGGGTGGGGAAATCACCTTTACTATCTGTTCGCCATTTGATTTCCCATTTCCAACTTCTGAAGAGTTGCCAAAATGACACAATGTTACAGGTGTAAGGCCACGAGCAGACCCATTCTCAATTGGGGCTGAACTCCTGCATCAAAAGAAGGTAAACAAACTATGTCATGAACCAGCACAACTCTCCAGACATTAAATACATTCGTAATCACGATAACAATAAGATGCGGGCTCTACAACAGTGGTGATGCAGAAAGGTAGTGGGTTGTGTATGCTCACTCTTTGGTGTCACACATGAAGGGGAGTAATATGTGGACTCTATCATAATGCTTAGGTGTCATGCGTGAAGGGGAGATTGTCTAGCTCACATGTAAACTTGAACTCCAACATTAATAAACAATTGGACAACAAAGATTTGAATACATGGTTCAGCCCAAGAAAGGCTTCAGCTTTGGGTCAGGTTGGGTTTTTAACCAGTATGCCAAGGCCCTCCGTAAAAGGCTCAACAATCTCCCCAACACCTTAATCAAGCTTAATCAGGAAATAGCAACATGATACGTACTAGTTATATCTAGCAAGTAGCAAATAGTATCTTTCTATTGTTGCAAGAAGAGTATTATAAATAAGAGAATTGATCATTGAAATTTCTTCGAAAGTACCCAATCTCACATTTTCAGAGGAGAAAAAAGAAACAAATTCAATAGAATCTAAAACTTAGTTACCAGAAAGTCTATAATACACACATCCTACTGGAACAACATATGAAATGTTGATATCCCATTGTTTATACCTGTGTTCTGTACATCCTAAAGTCCCCAGTTACTTTGTTCATCGAAGACGGTTAGTATATGTTTTTACTACTTAGTTTCCATGTTACCAAGGGGCTGATCAATGCTGATTCTGACATGGGTTCATTTACTGTGAAATTATATTAAATTGCAAAAAATTTGTGAAAACAATACCTTGTTTGACTAATTTGCTTCCTCTCCACATTGCACTTGCTATGATTTCTCATCTTAGCCTCCTCATCTGCATGTTCAACGGAATGACCATAGCCGGCAATACTCCCAACAACCTCCCCTGCAACATTTCCAGCAACACCGTCGGCTGGAAGCAAAACTCCCTGTATCCAAATCAAAACTTCATCTATAAGTCATCCAACAGAACACCAGAGTGGTTAATAGTCCCAAAAATAGAAGGGAGAGAGCGAGAGAGTGGCATGCCTTGGCAACCACTTGGACCAGATCTTCTGAGAGTACTACAAGAGTCTCAATCAGACCCCCATTTGCTACACTAGCATCACAATTCCCTTTTTTAGTCATCCTTGCTTTCTTCAACACAATACCTGAATCAGATAGAAATCAATGTGGTAAAATCTCAATTCACATTCTTAATTTGAATAAGAGGTACCCTAAAAATCAAAAGGAAAAACCAAATTGAACAATAGTGAAAAAAGTTTCAACAGATCAACATCATTTTGATTGGTGGGGAAGCAAAAATACATTTAATTTGCAGATAAATGTAAGATTCAACATCACAATGACATATCTAATCCGAATCAAACATGTAAAACTATAGCCAATAAACCCAGATCAGAACCGCTATGATCCAATCAGCTATGAACAAAATCAATCAAACCCCCCATTTCTAATTCCATATTATTAATAAAATAAAATTTTTAAAAAAAAACCCAGAAAGAGAATCAGACAATTAACATAGATTCATAACAAAATCATCATTAAAACAAAGCTTGGCCAACCTTACCATAATCATTTTCAACACAAGCAGTGTGGAATATTCCAGAATAAATTGAACCGTCCTTGACATGAACATCAACTGGGAGGCCAATGATAAACATGGTAGCGAAGAGCAAGGCGTCGCTGAGTGAAGCCGAGACGGCACTTTCTTCCTCTGATAATTCTCTGTTTCTGCAACCCATCTCTCTTTTCTTGTTACTCGCAGCTATATAAGCTATACAAATACCGTCTCTTTCTCTCTCTACTTTCTCACTACTGTCTTCGTATGTGCGTGTGTGTATGTAGGTATATATATATATATATATCTATATCTATATATATATATGGGTCTTCACTCTTTCGAGTTGTGAAATCGCTGGTTGCGGAAGAGAGATCTAAACGTACTTTTTTTTCTTTTTGAGTTTTTTTGAAGAAACAAAGAGAAGCAATGGAAATAACAACTGTGTCCTCGGTGTATTTTTAGTACATAAAGTTCTGCTAAGGTACCCTTTCTTTTTTTATATAGGGTAAATTAACTTTTACCTCCTTGTGGTTTGCCTCTATGGCACTTTGGCCCCCTGTACTTTAAAATGTAATACATTACCCATGTGGTTTGCCTTTGTGGCACTTTAGCCCCCTATAGTTTGGAATGTAACACATAACCCCCTGTGATTTTCCTTTGTGGCACTTTACCCCCTGTAATTGTTGGTCATTTAAGCAATTTGTTTTGGCTATAGGGGGTAAAGTGCCACAAAGGAAAACCACAGGGGAGTTATGTGTTACATTCCAAACTACAGGGGATAAAGTGTCACAGAGACAAACTACAGGGGGTTATGTGTTACATATTAAACTACAGCCTACAGGGGGCAAAGTGCTATAGAGGCAAACCACGGGGAGATAAAATGTAATTTACCCTTTGATATATTCATTCTCTATCTGTGTATCTCCCATTTCTTCAGTTTTTTTCTAGTCATACCCCCACATGTAATCTCGAATATTATCCTATTACCCACAATCAAGCTTGTCTATCTATGGTTGTATTCACCGACTTATTTCCTTTTGAGTAGTGATGTTTTCCAATGTTTTTTTTTTCAAAGAGTGTTTTTCGACACATGTGACAGTGACTTCATTAATGATGGGATCACTTCAACATCAACCAATCAAAATCAATTGGGCTCACTACCACATGTGTTAGGAAACACTTTTGGAGAAAAAAAATTGGAAAGCATAACATTACTCATTCTTTTTTTATTGACCGACTTATTTCCTTTTATAAAGGTAAGTTTTTTTTTTTTTTTTTTCGGATACGAGGACAAATCCCTCAACTTGTCATCCGTGACTTCAGGATCAGCAACTATTGTCACTTTTATAGGAACAGAAGAAGGGACAAACTCCGAGCAAATGCACCGACCTCACAACACACGCACCAGATAAAATCAGAGAGGCAAGCTAGCAGTAGGATTTGAACTTACACTAAGTTAGACATTGTCTATTTTGAAATTCATCCCTCCAACTAACTTACACGACCCCTGGGGGGTTTCGAACCTCTGATCTCCCAAAGGCTCTGGCCAAATCCCTTATATTTTTACCCATGTGAAGTCTTCTAAGACTAAGGGGGTAGAACATCCCCCTATCTTGGTCCGCCTACCACTGATTTACAGGAGATTTGGTTTTATAATTGTAGTTATGTACTCCCTCCGTCCCATTTTAATTGATCATTTTTTTTAGCCGTCCCAAAACTAAAGAACTTTTTGACTATTAAATGCATATTTTTCAATCACTTATCAACAATGACATTCCTAAACTTAAATATGGAGGAGTAGTAGTTCTTGATTAAAGAAAGTAAAATGGGCAAATTTGAAATAATAAACTTTTTTTTTAATAAGAGACAATAATAACTTAAAAAGTTGAATATACAAAGATAGTCAAATAAAAGGAGACAAAAAGAGTAAAAAAACATCTTAGTATCCAAGAATTGAATATTTAGAAGTAGCAACTAAAATTTACTACCATTTTATCTACAATATACGATTAAGAGAATTTTTCACACAATGCCCCCTGCCTGCCCTCTGACAATATCCTCCCACAATAGATAACCTCTGTAAGAAGTAGTAGATTTTTGCCTCTAAGTACCTGCCCTCTGTGTTTGCAACATGTAGAGTGTCTTTTACTTTTATGCCCTTGGACAATGGGTATCTATCTGGTTTGGGTCTAGGCTCCAACTCACTCCCACTACTCATAATGTCTCTAGGTTTGATTTTTGGTTGAATCACTGCAATGTGCTGTTGGCTAAAAGTAAAGGTGATAGACAATTGGCTGATGAGAATCTACTTCTTTTTGCTTTCTTGTGTTGGCATATATATATATGGAATGGTAGAAATGTGCCTTTATTTTTTAGGAGGTCGCTTATTTCACACTAGTTTTTTTTTTTTTTTGCTAGGTCTCACAGGCACAGGCACACGCACACACATTTACACACAAGTGGAACCGAACGCAGAGTGGGGCACGACGAGGAAGAGGCCAGAGGCCCACTATTACATAAACCCTCATGTCCATTATGCAAGCATCTCCCCATAGGGAGATTCGAACCCCCCACCTAACAGGAGGCTAAGTGAAGACAATACCATTGGGGCAATTGGTCCCGAGTATTATTTCCCACTAGTTCTATTATTCACAAAGGCTTCTAAAGCTTTTTCACAGTTCCTTTAAGCTCATTTTGCCAAGGCTGGCCACCAAAATGGTGTGGACCCCCTAGGGATGGCAATGGGGTGGGTTTTCCGGGTTCCCCGCCCCGCCCCGCCCCTAATAGGTAGGGTATGGGGGAGGCTTAATAGGGTTAGGGGCGGGTATGGGGGAGGTTTTCAAAACCCGGGTCGGGGTCGGGTCGGGTCGGGGTCGGGGTCGGGGTAGGGTCAAAAAACCCGCCCCCGCCCCGAATATACTTGTATTTATATTTTTACCCCTCAATAGTTATGTGTATTACCATTTTAAAAAAAAAAACTGCACTATTAGGGAACTAATTGGGTAAATTAAAAAAAAACTACACTATTAGAGAAAAAAATGCATTAAAAAAATTTCTTTTTCAATTTGTGTACAAAAAAAAAAAAACATAATCGGGGCGGGGCGGGGCGGGGGCGGGGACCCCGGGGGCGGGGGCGGGGAGATCACTACGCGGGGCGGGGCGGGGGCGGGGGGAGGGTTCACTGAAGCGGGGCGGGGGCGGGGGCGGGGTATGGGGACCCCGTCCCATACCCGCCCCGTTGCCATCCCTAGGACCCCCTTTGAGGCTCCATTGTCCAAAGTAGGAGTGAACAAAAAATGGTGGACCGAACTAGGTTTGTGAAAAGGAATGGCAACATGTATGCACATTGCATTACAGATGCCGTTCTCCAAGTGAGATCAAATAGTTGTTTTCTGTTATATTATAAGTTAAATAAAATAGAGAATTAAATTCATTATATATGAAATCAATTTTAGACAAATTTGACCATATTTGGTCGAATTTGAAAACCACCCCACGAACCCCACACCCCCTAAACAATAGTTTGGTGGAATTTAAATAAAATTAATTGTAGTTTTATACTTTTATATCAAACTAAACACAGTCACAAATAAGACTTAAAAATAAAATTATTTCTTACTCGTGCAAATCAAGCGTACGATTGGATTCTATTTTATCCCATTTCAAAACTAAACAACATGGACTGTAACGACTAGGAAAGAAAAATAAAAAATACAGAACAAAAAAAAAATAGGTAAATTGTATAAACACCCCCTTATGCCCTAAACTAAAAAAACTCAACAAATTGATCTCCTCAACTATTTGTGAGAGGGGTATTTGAGGGCTAAATATTTAATGCAACTGTTGCATTTAGTGACGTGGTATAACTATCCAATATAATCCTATTCAACTGGCCCCCTATTTCCATGGAAATCATTGCTCTACATCAACACAATTTCAACATATGTGAGAGGAGATAGATAATGACATGGTATCCCCGTTTCATTTAATATTTACTCATATTTGAGGGGATCAATTTGAAGGAAAAAATAATAGTTAAACGGGTTAATTTATTGAATTTTTAGTTTAGGGGTATTGATAAAAAAAAATACATGAAGGGTATCTATTTAATTCACCAAAAAAAATATAGAAAGAAAGGGCATCATTGTCAAAAAAAAATTGTCACTAGGGGGTATTGATGCAAACTCAATTTATAGTTAGAAACCCTAAACCCTACAATTGAGTCACCTTCCCCTTCCTCTGCGTCCTCATCACACACTGCAAGCTTGATTTCTCTGTCAACCGAAAAAAAACAAAAAATTTTAATAAAATCCAAATTCCCAGAAACACCGAAGAGATGAGACCACCTAAATCAAAGCAATTCCGCAAGCAAAAGCGACTCTCGGAGGTCCAAGAAATCGAATTGCTCGAATCATGGATCGAATTCGGGAAACCCGATTCGGGTTCCAACCCGTTATCACTGCCGCCATTGCCCTCCGGCGGTCCGACCGGAAAAATCGAGGATGACAAGTTTTCAAGCTACGCAGGGTCCAAGAAATTCCAGCAATTGCCTATTTCTCAGAAAACGAAAGATGGGTTGGGTCAATCCAAGTTCACGAAAATGACTGATATTCAGAGGGCTTCGCTGCCTCACGCGCTTTGCGGCCGAGACATCCTCGGCGCGGCAAAAACTGGGTCCGGGAAGACACTTGCATTCATCATACCTGTGAGTTTTTTTTTTTTCGGAGAATTTAAGGTTTTTTTTTTTTTGTTAATGGGTTTGAATCATTTGTTTGCTTTGAGTATTGGGATAAAAAGTAGCTTACTGGGTTCTTAGCTGTTAGCTTAAACTCTGCGTTATTGAACTTATTTGAGGCCACTTCTTTCTGTATTTGGAACGGCTTAAAGCATTGAAATTTGATATTAGTTTTTTTTTTTTTTTTATTTAATTTTATTTTTTTTTTTTCCTGGGTTCTCTGGACAACCAACAGATGGGTTATTATTTGTTTGGTTGCCAAGAGTTTAAGGTTCTATTCGTTGTTCTGTTGGTTGCTGAGAAAATTTAGGAAAACAACAGTTTAAATGAACTTGTAGTAGGTCAATGGAATCACAAATTTTCAGTGCATACTGTGTGGTGCTTGAGGAAGCATAAGGTCAATTGTGTTTCAGACTCTCAGTGCAGCTATTTGGCCTGGGTTTAGTAAAACATTCCTGGCATAGCCCGGTCCCACAATAGCAGAACCGGAGCCAGTGGCACGCCACCGAGGCTAAAACAATTCATTAACGTTCCCAAAAATTAGTTTTAAGAACACACGCAACGGAAAGAAAACAAAACATTTTGAAAAGCAGCAGTTCAATCAATTGCACCTCGTGCCCAGTCGACTGAATCTGGTCCAGCAGAAGCTTGGTTTTTAAAACATAATCCAGTTGACTGTTTTCTCAGTCCAGTCGACTGGTACGGTCCGGTCAACTGAAGTCCAGCTTGGATAAAAAATATCTGAATTGAAACCACGATCCAGTCGACTGTGTCGGAGACCCAGTCGACTGATCCTCTATGGAAAGATGCAGTGAATTGCTGAAAATGAGGCTCCAGTCGACTGTTTTCTCAACCAGTCGACTGGTTTATGGCAGTATCACACATTCTGCGGATTTTCTAGGTTTGAAAGCTTTCCCATTCAACTAGGGACCAAACACACACTTCCAAAAGCACTCCAGGGTGATCTTAACTATAGAATAACGTTACTAAAACATAATTACAACGTGTTACTGTCTATTACAACATTACGAATTTGTTTTACAGTTCTAAGTTAAACATAGTTCAAAAAACCATAAAGTTCTTATTACAACATTCCATTTCCAAAACTACGAGCTAAACATGATAAGTCGCCTTCTAAGTGAACTCCCAAATCCACGTGCTCACTTCTGCGATTCTTCGCCAGTATTAACACCTGCAATGGTTATTTGAATAACCACACATATTTGATTTGTTTAAGCTAACACTTAGTGAATAAAACAACAAATGCACATGAATGATAAACATGCCCGCATTCACATCTCTACATTTCATACTAGTCGCGGGAGACTCACATGCACATTCCATACTCCCAATCCGCGACTCCTCGCCAATAAGTCCACGCGAAAGGGTAAGACCCACGATTCTTCTCTTCAACCGTGTGACCTTAATGACTATATCGGCTCCACAAAATGGTTTAGTGACCACGTGCTCCTTCTGACCCAAATAAGCAACTCAACATGCTCAAATACATATCACCATGCTCTCGGTAAACAAAACATTTCACCATGCTATTGTACCTACTTATCAATATAATTGCCCAATATGAACTACACAGTATATCCCTATGGATTAACACATGCTTTCATATCAAACATACATCATTCCAAATTGCAAGGTAATTTCTTAATTTTACAAGTGAAACCTCAAAATTATAAAAGTTTCTGACTAAGTTCCGTTTGGTTGCTAAGACGTAAATTCTTATAACTTTTTCGAAGTTGCTCATTAGCCTACTGAATTAATAGCGTGTTAGTTCGTCCTCACCTGGATACCAAAACTAACATCAGATATAAATTCTAAGCCAGAAATAAATACAGATATAGAAATACACAGGTAAACATTTAATTCCAGGTAAACATTTAAAGTGTTCCACAGTGACCGTCTCATACTCGGAGAGACGTCACAACAACAAATCCTCAATCACCACAGTCTCAGAGGGTTGTCTAACACAGATACCCAAATCGACTCGTGAGTTAAAACTCACTCAAACATATGCCAAAATACACAACACATCACATTATCATACATGACAATGTAATGAAATGCAATAACACAATTACGGGTGTTATAATTCCCACTTATCAGAAATTCTTTAAGCACATAAACAAGGCTTTCAGAGGATGGATGAGGAAAAGGTTTTATTTTTCACATATGTTGGCGTTAGTGCATGGAAAACCACAAAATACGAACTTATTTATCAACAAAAAGAATGAAGAAATTAAAACTGAATGCACAAACTTGCTTTTGTTTTCAGATTTTAGAGAAGTTATACAGAGCGAGGTGGGGCCCAGAGGACGGGGTAGGCAGCATCATAATATCTCCCACAAGGGAGTTAGCAGGTCAGCTCTTTGACGTCCTGAAATCGGTTGGGAAGCACCACGGTTTTAGTGCTGGGCTCCTAATTGGTGGCCGGAAAGATGTTGACGAGGAGAAGGAGCGTGTGAATGAGTTGAACATCTTGGTCTGTACTCCTGGTCGACTTCTTCAGCACATGGATGAGACTCCGAACTTTGATTGTTCACAGCTTCAGGTCTACATAATCTGTTCTTTACTCTCTCTCTCAGGATTGGTTTGGCCTTCTTCCCCTCCTTTTTTCAGTCACATCTTTGTTCTAATTACAGCATCTTAGTCCTTAGTAGCTCCTTAAATTCATAACCTATGGGGCTTCATTTTTACATCACATCCATTGTTGTCAAATTATGAATCAATTTGTGAATCTTGTTTGACAAAATTATGGTCGTGAATAGTATCGAATCATGAATCATAAGATTCACTTTCTTAGAACATGAAGGCTAATATATACTAAATAATATGAAGACTCAAAATGTTGAAACCTTTTCCCTTAAAACTTAAAATTTCGAAGTTCAAAAGTACAAATTGTGAATCCTGTTGAATAGTGAATCGTATCGGGTTATATGAAACTCGAGTCAACTGGTGAATCAATCTATTCTAACAACAATGGTCACATCTTTGCTTTAGCAAACAACACCTTAGTTAAGGCTCCTTGATTTTATGCTGTCTGGCTTGTCCTAGATTTTTTGTCAGCTTTTTGGAGAACGAGTTATAGGGAGATGATCTCTCTTCCTCTCCAGGTGAAGGTGAATAAGTGGGATTGGTTTTCAAATGTATAAAGGAGGTTGTCTTGTTCGATTGTAGTTTGGTCATTATTTACTTTGTCACTGATTTGGGTGTGTATTTCCCTGGTCAGGGAACAGGTTCTAGTCCTTGACGAGGCAGATCGTATTCTTGACGTGGGATTCAAGAAGGCGTTAAATGCAATAATATCACAGCTACCAAAGCATAGACAAACGTTGCTTTTCTCAGCAACTCAGACAAAGTCAGTTCAAGATCTTGCAAGGCTTAGTCTGAAGGACCCAGAGTACATGAGTGTGCACGAGGAGTCTATAACTGCAACTCCAAATCGCCTGCACCAAACTGCAATGGTTGTTCCTCTTGATCAAAAGTTAGATATGCTGTGGAGTTTCGTCAAAGCACATCTTAATTCAAGAATACTTGTCTTTCTTTCAAGCTGTAAACAGGTAACTGTGCATCATTATTCTTCTAAGGAACAATGTTATTGTCTATGGATTCGAATGTTGGAATCAATCCTGTTTAGGTTTAAGTGTGCAACCTTGTGTATGGTTTTTGGTGAACCCAAGCCACCTGTTGTTTATTTTGGTAGACAAGTATTGACCCTATATATTTATCATAGTGAATTGATATTTAAATTGATGAACTGTGGCACGAGAACATGTGAAGTGTAAATGTTTGACATGTGATGAATGTGTGTTAATATGGTCTCAGTTTTTTATTATCAATACTAGTAGGTATTTGGTGCGTATTACACACGTTTGGTTTAACGTTGTGATTAGTTGTGAACAAACTGGTGGTTGTATTGATCTTTATCTTGTGGTATTCAGACTAATCCAACTGGGCATAGCTGACATAGTTTAGTCTGTTCTTTTCATTTGAGATGGGTTTTCTAATTCATACCTCATATTCTTGACACATTTACAGACTTATTAAATATGAGCTTTGAATATTCAGATTAATGGTACATTTTGATGCGTCATCGGCTTATCGCATGTGCCTTATTTGAGATCAATCTGAGGTAGCCATAGATCTAAGTCACGTCATTCTTGTTAGACTTCAATTGGAAGGGAAAATTCTCATATTGCTATTCCTCTATCTTTGTGCTTGGTTCAAATTTTTCGTTATCTTTTTTAGTGAACTTTCCCCTTCATTTGTCTATTGTTTTTTAACTTCAAGGTACACTATCCGACAGGTAAAATTTGTTTTCGAAGCTTTCAAGAAACTACGTCCTGGAATCCCATTAAAATGTCTTCATGGGAGGATGAAGCAGGAGAGCAGGATGGGAATATATTCCCAGTTTTGCGAGAAGGATAAACGTGCAGTTCTCTTCTCAACAGATGTGGCCTCAAGAGGCCTTGATTTCAATAAGGCAATTGATTGGGTTGTGCAGGTTAGTTATTTACTCTCAGATATGCAATATTTCATATGTTTGGGCTCTTCGAATTTTAACTGTATTTATTGTTTAGGTAGATTGTCCGGAAGATGTTGCAGCATATATACATAGAGTTGGTCGAACTGCTCGTTATCTTAGTGGTGGGAAGTCTGTTTTATTCCTCATGCCCTCAGAAACTAAGATGCTTGAAAAACTTCAAGAGAAAAAAGTACCCATACAGTTTATCAAGGTACACTATTATCTTATCCAATCATTGGGCTAAATACATTTTACCCCACCCATTTTCACTTTACCTACATGTGGTTCAAAAGTTGACACTTCATCTCCCTGTTGTTGTGACTGAAATGAAATTGTTAAGTTTTCCGTCAAAACTAACGGATTAAATACATTTTATCCCTTTGGTTAGACCCATTTGCACTTGACCTCCTATGGTTTAAAAGTTGACACTTAACCTCCGTGTGGTTGTGTCAAATGAAGGGTATATTTGTCATTGCAAGGCAAAAGTTAACACCATTAAGGTTTGCACTTAACACACAATCACAAAGGGATTGTGTGTCAACTTTTTAACCATAGGGGGGGAAAGTGAAAACAGACCCAACCATAGGGGGCTAATATATTTCAGTTGGATAGTCAATGTGGGTGACTAGTGTTGTTACAGGAGAATTTACTAAACCGACAGGGTCAAAATTTCGACTGTGATAACCTACTACATCTCTAAAAATATGCATTTTAAAATGGACAAAAAAGCCCATGCCACCTCATTAAAGTGTTGACAATAACATAATCTTATGAAGGACTTGAAGTAAATTACCTTAGTGTCCTCAGTTAAAATTGCTTCAGTGCCCCGTTTTAATGACATGGCAAGGATTTTTCTTGTCCATTTAAATTTAAACACAAATGAATATGGTATTCTTACTAGATTATATTTGTTTCAGGCAAACACAAAAAGACTGCAGCCCGTTTCTGCATTATTAGCAGCTTTACTAGTCAAGTATGATACTCTGCAACCCCTGGCTCAAAGGGCCTTCATCACATATGTGAGGTCTATCCGTGTACAGCGAGATAAGGAGGTTTTCGATGTGATGAAACTGCCAATAGATGAATTCTCTGCGTCTCTCGGTCTGCCAATGACCCCCAAAATCCGTTTTTTGAAGCAGACAACTAAAAGAGAAACAGCATCAGGAGAACCTGACAATTCTGCTAAGGAGTTTCTGTCAGACTCTCCCAGGGAAAAACCAGCTGCTCGGAAATTGGAGGAAGATGAAATCGACAAAGGCTTTTTGCTGACAAAAGAGGCCCCGGATGGACAGGATGAAAAAGCAACTGAAATTGGAGATGTTGGGTATGTCACTCCTGAGGATTTATATCTTTTGGCGAAAACATTTCTATGTGCATGTAGTCTAATATACAATTATACCCACTATTTTCTTCTTTTCTCAAAATTGAGGACAAATTGCATTCCAAGTCCCTTGATTTTAATCAAGGTTGTTAAAATCGCGATCCGGATCGTAATATTACTAAATCGATCCGGTTTTCGATCCGGATCGCATAGAAATCGTAGAGCTTAGAGGATCGTGGTAGGATCGTAGTAGGATTGTCAATGGCTGTTGTATCGCCAAAGCTGGTCGGCGATGGCTAGAATACGACCAAATTGACAAAATCTGATGGAAATTTGAGAATGATGATCTATTGTAGTTTCTTAACTTTCTATTGTTCTTTTGAGAATTTGGAAGTTCTAAGGTTGAACTCTCTTTTGTAACTATTGTTTCAAACTAGGTACTCCCTCCGTCCCTTTTTTTGAGTCCACCTTTGGGAACTCAACTTTGTAAGGGGACAAAAAGAATCAACACCTACTTTCCACAATTGCCCCTAATCATTACAATAATTTTTTTAGTTTTGTCTTGGTGTAGATTTCAAGGAAGGGTAGTTTTGAAAAGTAAGTAAAAATTGTATGCCAATTTAAGAAAGTGGACACTAATTTTGGGACATCCCAAAATGGAATATAGGACTCAAAAAAAGGGACGGAGGGAGTACTTTATTTGTATTGATGATATTTGAAGTTAGACTATTTTGTGTTAGAAGTGTTGTTTTATGCTATTTAAGCTATTTAAGTTGTCCAGACCTTAAACAAGTGAAATACATGCCTTTTTTTTAAGTTTTGATAGGATCTTATGATCCTCGATTCGATTCTACGATCCCGATACTACGAACTCGAAAACGATCCAACGTAGGATCCTGATTTTAAAAATCTTGACTTTAATATCAGTTTCAATTGAGGACAACCTAGGTAGCACCAGTGCCGGTGCGGGGATTCAGGTACGGGGATGCGGGTGCGAGGGATTCGCCAATTTCCCAAAAAGTAAGGGTGCTGGTGTGGCTGGAGTGCTTAGATAAAATATTAAAAATATACTTTCAGATAGTAGCATATACAAATTATTTTATAACTATTAGTACATTAGTGTATACCCAAGATAATTGTTATTATTATTTTCTATTATTTATCTTTTAAACCCCCAAAGTTTTCAAAATTATATGAAGAACTTGTGTTTTTTTTCAAAAGAACGTTACATAAAAGCTCCAGCCACACTCCAAAAGAACTCAAAGAATCCATGAAGCACCCAGTACTGGTGCGCACTAAGTGCGGGTGCGTCCGCCTTTTCGAAGAGTCCGTGTTTCATCGAGGACAACTATTGTTGCCCTCAAATCAGTTGTGTTAACAATGTACTCAATTGAAACCGATTTAAAGATTAAGGGCCTTAAGTGATGCAATCGATAATAAATGGCTCAAAATAAAATTTTGAGAAATAGAAAATACCGATGTGTATTTGAGCCTATATATATATATATATATATATGTGTGTAACCTAGTATATGGTCTAGCAATTAGCTGGTTCATGTTAATAAAGTAATCCCTCTGGGCGCTTGGTACCCCTTAAACGTTTATCTGTTCAGGTTAATTTCTTCGCCAATATGCTTGTTCAGCTCTGAATTCTGATACCGCTAAATTTGAATCGATCATTCCTCATTACTTTTGTAGGCCTGGAACTAGGGTTTTGAAGAAAAAGAAGCTGAAGATCAACGTCCACAGACCAGTGGGAACAAGGGTTGTCTTTGACGAGGACGGCAACACATTGGCTCCACTTGCAACATTAGCTCTCACACAGAGTGGCGACAGCTTAGTTCAGCTTGACAAAGACAAAGGTAACTCTCGCTTGGTTTAGAAATCTTAAAAGCTTCATAAGATGTTGCCCATGCTTTGATCAGTACAAGCACTCAAATAGCATATGAGGATATAATATAGATTGAATGTCATGCTGCAAATAAATTCATCGTTGTATAATGTTATTCCTTGTGATCTTAAATTCAAATAACTACCCTTTAAGAGGCATAATTTATTCATTTAATTTTATTTTAGAATTTTCTTCCTCTTAAAGAAAATGTTGTCCACAGTGGTTAAATCATAGACCTTAATGTACCAAAGTACCTTCCATTTGTTGAACTCTCTGTATGCAAAGACTGTTATGTGTAGACTTCTTGATGTTTCTCATTGATACTTTCTTATGCCCCTGGTTTTTGTTGAAAATTTCTATATGTTGCAGTAACTCAGAGATACGCGGAGATGCGGGAAGATATGAAACAACAGGACAAAGAAGACAAGCTCCTAGACCGTCAACGTCGCAAGGAGAAACGAATGAAGGAGAAGATTAAATTGAAGAGGGAAAGGAATGAAGAAGAGGACGTGGAGGGCGAAGATGATGTTTCAGGATCGGATGACGATGGAAGTAATGCTCAAGTCAGCAAAAAGTCAAAGATATACTTTGATAGTGACAGTGATGGTGGTAAGAGAACGAAAGAGAAAACTAAACTGGATGTCGCTGCTGACACGATTTCTTTGGCAGAGCAAGAGGAGCTGGCTCTTAAGCTGTTGAGTTCGATGCACTCGTAGAATATTTATAAGCCAGCAACTCGAGATGGTCTGATATTAAGTTATGTCATCAAATTTACAAAGTTTTGGTAGAATGGAAAACTCTTTTTTTTTTTTTGTCCCCGTAAGCAGTGCTTGTACAAGAGCTTATCTTTTGTCATCCAAAATGCTTTTGGTTTCAATTTTGCAGAAATATAGGACACAAAAGTGAACTATTCATATTTTTACTTGATGTACGTAATTTTATGCATTGTTTTCCCACTGTGTTCCCACACACTTGACATGCTTGGACACCCATATATGTTTTGATTTGATATTTTGTGGTGCAGGCTGAAAATTTATTTGGTTCTACAGGTCTAGAATACTTCTCTCCCTCGTGCATCACAGGTTGGACGCCGACAAACAAAATAGAAGATTATTCTGAGACAGGGAAGATCAACCCAACAACTACATTGCTTATCTCAAATTCTCAATAGTTTCTTATTCATCTATCTGCTCTCTATATACTTGTAATAGAAGTTGGTCCCATGTGTACTTGTTTGATTCGTTTTACAAAGTGTTTATTTTGGGATAAGTTTTTAGCCTTCTGTTAAAGAATTGTCTTGTTCTCTTTCGTAAATTATTTGGTCGTGGAAGTTGTTTCAGAAAACCATCTTTTTTTCTTTTTCTTTTTTCCTCTCTAGATTCAGCAAACAAGAACTATAAATTTGCAAATCAAAAGGAACCCTAACTCAATGTCAACAGATCACAATGACAGTCTTCAAACATCCATTTTATCACTTCAACATTTCAAGTGGAACTACCCTCATGGTGTGAAGTCCTTGCTTTCTTCTTATTTTCCCTGTTAACACCTACACATGTTTAATTAGGAATTAAGAATACAATATTTGAAAGCTCATATCCCAGAGAAATAAACAAGGTACCTTCCTACAATAAATAAAATTAATTAATAATCAGTACCCCAGGGCTCCAGATACAATTCAAAAACGTCATGATAAAACCAAAAAAAGAAGTCATCACCAATAGATCATTATACCGAAAATAAACCGAATCTAAACAACGTAAGAAGTGCATTAATATTCTTGTAATAGCCTTCCACCAACACACTAATGAGTCTTCTCCACAAAAGAAAAGGCAAAAATAGTAAAGAAAGGGGAAAACAAAGAAACATGAAGCCACAAGATAGATTCCTCCATGTACCCAACTCAGAGAACCAAAATATATATGGCCAGTTCAACGAACATGACAACCAGTGCAGCAGCCAACTGAATTAAACTACTCCATGAGAGGGAAATTTAGCCATACAACTCTCACGCTACCGCACAGACAGCGACAAATCACTGCAAATACAGAAAACAAGATCAATATTTCAGAAGGGGGAAAACATGTTATAAGGAATTTCCAAACTAGGCCTTCACATCCACACCATCACTTTGCATTGAGAATACCTTGAGATTATAATTAAATAGGAATCTGAAACTGGTGCTAGTTGACCATAGCAACCACCAATAAAGACTAAAAAAGCCCCCACACCACCCCAGCACACACACACACACACACACACACACACCGAAGAGAGGAAAAGCACCCCACAATGTGCTATTAGTTCTGTTCAAAGAAGCAGCAACATATAGCAGCGCCTTGGGAACTTTCCAGATGTGGACTAAACCACCCACCATCATACAGCGGGGCATTTAAATCAGAATAATGCTATGGTTCCAAATTTGTATCCCAAATTTGTTTTGCCACGTGTAAGGTCACATTCAATGAAAGTGGGACCACCCGATTTTCATTGAAGTTTGTGGAGGACCTATAGGCACATATTGGGAACCATAGCATTACTCATTAAAGTCAAAATTATCATCAATAGTAGCAGCTAAACACCCTCTGTAACTCTTAATCATTTCACAACAAAAACATTAAAAAAGCAGAAGCTTGAGACTTTATCAAACCTGCTGTGGCTGTTGGTAATTCCCATAGCCAGGATAACCTCCATAGTACATGTTTGGATCTTGGGGAGGTGGTGCATATCCGTATGCCTCGTATCCTTGTGTATATCCATAATATCCACCACCATTAAACTGTGTTTGATCTGGCTGAGCCTGTTTCGATGCAACGGTCAAGACACATTGGAACATGCATTGAAGAAACATTACAAAACCTTATCATCCTAGTTTAAAAAATACCTGTTTGTTTGAAGGACTACGCCCCCATGAAAGTCGAATACTTTGCCCTCCAAGTTGCGTGCCATTCAAACTTGATATAGCTTGCTCAGCACAAGTTCTGCAACGACCCACACGCATGCAATGAAAATAAATAAGAAATCCAATAGATAAGTAACTCAACAATCTATTATAAATGGGATTGTGGTTGCAAACCTGCTTGCGAATTGAACGAAGCCACATCGCTTTCCCATAGGTATTTTGACATGACTCAGCTCACCAAATTGGCTAAACACCTGTCTCAGATGATCCTCTGAAACACTGGGGTCCAACCCACCAACAAATATCTGCATTCAACACCATCAAGCATCACTAAAATATAAAATGCAGATAAAGTTTCAATATCAAAACAAACTACCCACTGTTGTGTTGTTTGGATCACTCTCGCCCTGGCTTCCTTGGCTTCCCTGATAATTCTGGTAGGAAGCTGCAAATAACTCATAAAAGTGAAGAAAAAATGGAATAAAGAGTGACAAGGTTTTAATGCACATAATGTAACCAAGAGTATTGCACAGTTCTCAATGTTCTAAACTAACAATCTGTATAAAAACACAAAACCAGGCTTCATTTCCTAGCCAAACTGATCTCTGGTTCGATCACTCAAATTTTGACAATGTAACCACATTTACCAAAAACCTCTGGAGAATGTTGTGACTTTGTGTTGACCAATCTCTATAAATCCATATAAAACCAAATTCATCCAGTTCTTCTCCTTTTTCCCAAAGAAAAATAACATAATCAAGCAAAGTTGTCAAATCAAAATATAACAACAATTAACACATCAAAAACAGAAAAGCAATGGAAAAAAAATAAATCGACAATCATAATGATTCCTACACAAACCAAGATTAATAATCATTCTCTAGGAACTTGGAGCAAACAGAAAAAAGGTTTCTGAAGGCATTGCATTTGGATAAGTAACTCCTTCGCCAACGATTTTAGATGCAATATAATTGTCTATCAGAAAATTCTAATGTAAGTCCTACTAGGAACTGTATAATGTGTTCTAACAATCCAAAACATATCCTGAAGTTGTAAAAAAAAAAGGGGGCAGCCCTGTGCACGAGGCTCCTGCCATTGCGGGGTCTGGGGAGGGTGAAATGAATGCAGCCTTACCCCTGCGGACATTTACGTGTGGGGCAAGAAAATAAAAAAGAAGAAAATATTTAAATGAGCAAACCAATTGATCCTATTCAACCTCTTCTATTAAGGGGCAAGAGATAACCGCACAGCTTCATGACACAACCATCTCCAAAGCTGCTACACTTACGGGCTATCACTTCATCTACAGCCAACATATAGTGAAACCCAAGGAAAAAAAAAGAAGGCATTTTCGAGGTATAGAGCTGGAAGTTTGAAGCACACTTACGTGTGGGGCAAAAACATGGACATCTACTTGTCTTGAACCGTATGTAAAAAACATGTAAAGGAACTGAACCATGGAGAATATAACAAGGAATCTTGTGGATTTGCATAAAAGGAAGAAAAAAACTGACCGGAAAGGAAATTTAACTTTCGCAAGGATAGAGAAAAAAAATTTTGAAAGTGAAAGTGACTGATAACTTCAACTATTAGGAACCGGAAAGTAAGCGAATGTAGTAGCACGATATGCCACGAGAAATTGAGGTAAGCACAAAAGCTTATGACATTAACAAAATAACTGACCTAAAATGAGGCCACGCAAAAAAGTGGAATCATTTCAGCCGAAATCAGTCCCAGGCCCCCCAAAATGAGAGCCTCTGTGAGTCCTGCTTTGAGACAACATGAGTTGTATAAGTTTTTGCCAGTTTTAACAGAACTAAATGCGCCCAAGTTTACAAAGGTAAGTACTGGAAGGAAATGCTTCTTAAATTCCGCATATCTTCAAGTGCATAACTGAAACGTCAAAATATTTAATACCATCCATAACATACACATCAAAGCACTCAGACACTCGGGACACAGCAAGTAACTTCATAAGTATCAAATAATTTTGAACAAAAACTGATGCATCCGCTGAGGAAGAACTACATCTAAACATAACAGCAATATACACATCAACAAGTGTCCTCTATAACAGAAACTGTGAAGATTACGTAAGTTGGCTGAAGAATTACTGCAAACCCATACCTTTCGGATATTGTTGAACACCCACAGGTTTCTTAGTTGCAGCAGGCCCAATCCGCATTGGCCTAGTAGAACAAGGCACTCCGTTCATGTCAGTCATAGCTCGCAACTGTTCACCCTCGTCTGCAAACCTAACAAATCCATAACCCTTGGAATGCCCGGTTGTTCTATCAGTGACAACCTTTGCACCCTTTACTGATGTATAGTGCGCAGTGAATGTTTCTTGTAGCAAGTAATCTGTAACGTCAGCAGCCAAATCTCCGACAAATATTGTATAGTCTGGAGTGTCATCATTACGTCTTTCACCAGCACCAAGAGTAGCCCAGTTCAGTCTAAAACTCTGTTCACCATTTGGCATTGGTGTCCCATTGTATGATGTTAGAACCCTTTCTGCTGCTGCACGGTTTGAGAATTCAAGGAAACCATAACCCTCAGGCTGGCCGGTTTGCTTATTACGAATAACCTTCACTGATGGAAGCTGAAAGCACCCAAAATTTTAAAAATACATACACCACTTAATTATCTAACTAAAGAATTAAAAAGGAAAAAAAAAACATTAGCTATAAAAGTCAAAAAGGATTAAAGTAGAAAAGTAACCAACCCAACCCCCCACCCCCCTTTCCCAATATCATGTTAAATTTATTCCATCAAATTCGATATGTACACAAAATTGCAAGTCATCAGATAGTTATTTTTCTTAGGAAAAGAGAAAAAACAACAGAGCTGATGATTAAGTTCTGAGTTGACCAACCAAGACCCTAAAGTACAAGAAGGTGTAAATTGAATAAATTTTAAACAACACAGTCACCATAGAAATGCAGGAGGATTCAACTGAAGTAATTCAATAGATGGTTTCTCACTTCAAAGCTATAATCTTGAATGAAGTAGCCATTTCTAATAAAGTTCCCAAGAAATATAAAACTCATATCCTCTACAAATTTCTCTCCTTTTTACCAGTGTGAAAAAAGTGAACACCACAAAAAAATAATAATAATAATAATAATAATGAATAAATAAAATAAAAAAGAGAGAAGAGTTGTAACCTTTTTTAAGTGTTTGAGAACTATCTAAAAGAAAACAGCAAAGCTGTTGACCAACCAAGACCCTAAAGTACAAGAGCATGTACACTTTTAAGTTGGCAATTATGTAAACCATGTTCAATGGAGGAAATCTACAATTATAACTTCTTCTGTTAACCTTCTAGTCCTAATACAGGCCCTTCAATAAACTTTAAACAACACAGTCACCATGGAAATGCAGGAAAGAGTAACGAAGTGAACAAATTCAATACACGGTTTCACTCACTTCAATGGTATAATCTTGAATGAAGTAGACATTTTTTTAAATAAGTTCCCAAGAAATGTAAAATTCATATGCCCTACAAAATTCTCTTTTTTAGCATTGTGAGAAAAGTCAAAAGCTTTCTTTTTTGGTTCTGACCAATTGCATCAAAGTTCTCGAGTTTAATTCTCAGATAATTGAAAGCTATATAGTCGACCCTTTTCAGCTCTAACAAAAATATCCATAAAAATAAAAAATAAAAAATAAAAAATAAAATTAAGCACAAGGAAACACGTTTATAGTTGAATAATTATGAAGTAACCATCAACTTACTATACGTTAAACCTACGGAGCAATCACACAATTTTTTAAACTCTAAAATTGCTTTTGTGAAAATGTATTGCAAGTCAAAGCTTAAACCCAAAATTGAAGTACTATAAAAAAAATTCGACACCCCAACATTCATATGAATATGTGCTCCTGAAGCCAAATCCTGGCTCCCAACCAAATCTACTGTCATATAAACTTGCTTGGTTTGACTATACACTTCCTGAAGATATGGTAATATCCAATAACACAAGTGGCATAACATTGCCGAGTTTTTTCCCATCATCTCTCTCTCTTGAATCCTAGATCTCTCTCTCTCTCTCATACAATATCTTATTTGTCTCTCTGCATCCCAGATTTTTTAATCTATGACATGTACAACGATTCTCCACCACCCATGTACATGTTTTCAGAGTTTGGAGAATTCCAAAGTCAAATATCCAACAAAAATACACGGACCAGAATACAGAAAATCAATATGTATATATATATATATATCGATACGTATAGAAACACAGGCATGATTCGGTATTTACCTCTCCACTTTGAGCGAAACAGTTGGAAAGATAGTTCTCGTCCATCCAATACTGCAAGTCCCCAATCCAAAGCGAACGAATCTCATCGGAGCTAGTAGGCTGCTGCTGCGGCTGCTGCGGCTGCGCCGCCATATACTGCGGCTGCGGCTGCGGCGCCGCCGTCTGAGGAGGCTGCTGGGCCCACATCTGAGGCGGCTGCGTAAATTGTTGAGGTGGTTGTTGCTGTGGCGGCTGTTGCATCATCATCCACTGCTGTGGTGGCGGTGGCTGTTGATAATGATGCTGCTGCTGCTGCTGCTGCTGCTGTTGATTCATCGCCGCCGGAGGCATTGGAGGTGGGGCCATACCAGTCGCTGGTTGCATCATGTTTCTAGTCTAGTCTAGTAAGATAAGACACAAAAACCTATAGATATTATATCTGTATCTATAGGTTTTTTTTTTTTTTGTTATTAAACCCTAGACGAAGGTCCTCAGAGACGCCCTAACGCGATAGAGAGAACTAGAAGGGATATTTTTGTGAGGTGAGGTATGGGATGGGATGGGATGGGCTTTTTATGGTGTGATAATATCGTTAGGGTGATGGGCCTCGAAGGGTTGAAGTCAGGTTATGGCTTAGTTTGGCCCCACGTGACTTTTTAAAAGGAGTTTATGAAATTTATACAAGTTCTTTGATAATTTTATACAAGTGATACACTACTCGTTAAAAAGACATCATGAAACCAAAAAGCACCCTTGAGCTTTTAAAAGCTCCATTCTAGAGCTTTTAAAAGCTCCCTCCAAAAAAGCCCTAAGTACAATTTTTGCAAAGCTCATAAACTAGTTACCAAATGAATTAACATGAAATTGGGCTTTAAAAAAGGAGAAGCACCACGTGGGGGCCAAACTAAGCCTATATCACTTAAAACTGTTAAGGCTCTGTTTGGAAATATTCAAAATAGGATGTAGTTCCATCTAAGTTTAACTTTTGAGTGCATTTTTGCTCATTCATGTACTCCATTGAATTTACGTGGGGGTTCACTACTTTTCATCTTTTGTTAATCCCCCGAGTAATGATTGGTGCACATAAAGTGTGCACATAAAGATTTAAGCCCTTAAATTTGGTAAGTCTCATGTATGTAGACACAGACTCCACTGAAATAAATGACTCAGATCTTTATGTGCACACTTTATGTGCATGTGCACATAGCATTACCTTTATCCCCTTATTTTGTCCATAAAAAAGTGGCGGGTCACACATTTTCATCTAATAAAAATGCACTCTTAACTTTTGGCAGATTCTCACAAAAATCAAGGTTAAGTTAGTTTGGTATGGAACCAGTTTTAAGAGATTTATTAGACCGGACATGGTCTCTTATTCAATAAATGGACACTCACCAAACTTGATTCTCCCAAGAAACCATATAAAAATTGGATTTGAGTCGAACCTGATTTTGTTTTAGGCTTTCCATAATTGTATGGAAATAGCCAAAACTGAAATAGGATCTGTAACACCCTGTATTTTCATTTTCATTTATAAATAAATACCGCATTTCATTTCCATGAATATTTGATTTTAATTTCTTTTTATAAATATTTATCTGGGGTCAAACTGTAATTTCCAAAATACCTTCTACGGTTTTAAAATCAATATCTATATTTTTGTACAACCCGGAATTTATTCCTACACTAATGTAATTTTCTGTATTCTATTTTCAACCGTAAAATACCAGTTTTAAACCTGCATGTATATCGCGTTTTAGGTGTGGGAGCACGTGAGCTCAACCATACCATATGACTTCTAGTCATTGCTTGGAGCCCAATTTTGGGCAGTTTATATATGTACGTTGCTCTCTCTCTCTCAATCAGACAGTCTCTCATATCTCACTCTCAAAACTCTCTGCTTCTCTCATTCTCTCTCAATCTCCCTCAATTCTCTCAAGAACACACACACATACATACATAGTTATATATATATATATATCTCAAGATCACAAACGGAGGAGTAATTTCTAACGGCGGAATTCTCGGCGGAAACTGTCGGTCTCAATTCTCTGTGTATTTAGACTCTGTGAGTATTATAAACTCACTCGCCACATATATATATATATATATGTGTATAATTCAGTGTATATGTGTGTATATATGCGTGATACACCATGGAAGCTTAAAATTGGAGTTTTGCAAAACTCAACCAAATTCAATTCCGTGAATTGATTATGGAAGATCTTTGTCCCAATAGGCTACGGTTCGAATCCTACGCAGTAATTCATCCGTATCGCGACGTACCATTGATTTAAAGTTTTGACACCCTCACTTTAATCGCGAATATCTAGAGATATAATCCGTATTAGTTAAAATTGATTGCGTATTCTTAATCTACGCGGAAAACTGAAGAGAACCATATATTACATGTCCTGGTACGATCAGAATCTGAAAATGGGTCTGTAATGGCTTTGAAATTGAAAACAGGGGAAAAACGAGGAAGATGATGAAACAGCAAGAACTCGCGCGCGCGAGGCTCGCTCGTGCGGCCCGCTCGCGCGAACCATTTCCCCCCTTCGCTCGCGCGGACCGCTCGCGCGACCTGTCCTGCCCCCTTCGCTCGCGCGGATCGCTCACGCGATCTGGCCTCCCCCTTCGCTCGCGCGACCCGCTCGCGCGACATCACCTCTCCCTCGCTCGCGCGACCTGGCAGTTTGAGCAGTTTCTGTATTTTGTATAAGGAACTGTTTGGAAAATGTTTTGGGAAATTTCAAGGAACTGTTTGGCAAATATACTGTTTTAAAGGCTCACTATTAAAAAAATTGGACTTGTAAGAAAGTTTGAGACCGATATTTATGTTGAAAAGAATATTCAGCTTGTGATTAATAATTGTTGCTACAAACTGTGAACATTGATATACATATTAAGGTCGAGGTTGTGTCAACATGCATGTGTGGAATAAAGCGTGAAAATAGTAAAGGGTGGCGGTTTGGTGTGGGACCTCAATATCGATCGGATAGTATTCCTGGTATTGGAGGCGACAGTGTTGTGTACGACTTAGATATCGATCGGATAGTATTCCTGGTATCTAAGGCGCGCGTTTCGGATATTGATCGGATAGTATTCCTGATATCCGAAGCGATGGTGATAGTGTTGTGTACGACTTAGAAATCGATCGGATAGTATTCCTGGTATCTAAGGCGCGCGTTTCGGATATTGATCGGATAGTATTCCTGATATCCGGAGCAATGGTCGGTTGTGATCGGCCTAGATATCGATCGGATAGTATTCCTGGTATCTGAGGCAGTAGTGTGGTGTATGACTTCAATACCGATCGGATAGTATTCCTGGTATTGGAGGCGATAGTGTAGCGTGTGAATTGGATGACTGAGTAGTTATTACCCCTGGTATCTGAGATGATGTGTTGGTTGAATTGGGTTGTTTTAAAGAAAAGAATTGGCAAGATAAGATATTACACAATTCATGTACAATTGCGTATTTATTTCTTACTATATTCCCCCGTGATTTATGTTGAAATTGGAACCTTGAATATATTACTGTTAATGTTAATTTATACCTTTGTTCTATATGCTTATATATATATATATATTGCGAGCACATGTTTATTTTACTCACCAGCTTTCATAAGCTGACGGCGTCGATGCGTCCTGGACTCTATGTCCAGATTTTCCAGGTCAGGAGCAGCCAGAGTTCATTGACTATGCTAGTTAGATGACTGGAGGTGTTCCAGAAGAGCTGTTTTATTTTCTTTATGTCTTTCCTTTCAGAGTTGTAATAAACCTTGTTAGAATTTGAATAAGGGTGTTTGTGCCTAAGACCTCGACCTATGTAATAGTTAGTAAGTTTTTAATTCTGGAGCTTATGTTTATTAGTATCCTTTCTTTTAGAAATGTTGTTAAGTTATTTGTTGCAGGGACAATTGGTCATACTCACTTGTCACGACTTACGAGTCCATAAAGGAAATTAAATGCTTTCCTGTATTATGCTACGTCGGGGCGTGACAGGATCAACCAAAGCCCAAGTTTTTATATGGTTTTTGTAGGTAATAGGTCACATAGAACCTGTTTTAATACATTTATTAGGTTAGGCACGTATTCTTGTGTAAGAAAAAAAAAATAGAAATATAAGATTTAGTCCTTCTCCAACTGTTTTATTAGAAGTAAACCCATCTTAATGACTAGATTAGAAATAGATCATTGATTAGGCATGTTAATTAGAAATATGTCATTTTCCCCCATTTAATAAATTTTAATGTCTAAACTACCCTTACTCACATAGTCAGTTATATACATATAAATTAGTGTATCTATATATAGGCATAGTATAGATTTGAAGTTAATGTCCTTAACTGATAATATGATTATGTTCCCTTAATTTAATGGACCCCCTTATCTGCTCACCATGATCTTTTAGTTGAAATTCAATTTATTTAATACGTTTTGGTCAAAGAGTGAGAATTTCTCAGTCTTTACACAGTCCATCTTTTAGGTCCATTTTTTAAGGCCTGCTTAAGATCCGGACTGTATATTATATATATGGATATATAGATATAGATTTGAAGTTAATGTCATTAACTGATAATGGGTTTATGTTCCCTTAATGCAAGGGATCTCTCCTTAATTTGTTCACCATGATCTTTTGGTTGAAATTCAAATTATTTCATATGTTTTGTAGATTTAAAAACTGAGAAATTCTCACTCTTTTGTGAAATTCCTTAATCCTGATAAATTTCTCATTAAAATACTGCGAAATTCCCTATTTCTCATTAAAAAAAAACTAAGAAATTCTCACTCTTTTGTGAAATCCCTGATTAAAATACTGATAAATTCTCACTCCTTTGTGAAATTTTTGATCGAATAAAATATGAAAATGCGCATAAACAACATCATTAGTTCTATACATATGTATATATATTCACATATATATATATATGTATATAGACATATAGATATAGATTTGAATTTAACTGATAATGGGATAATGTTCTGTCATGCCCCGGAACAACATAAATAGAGAAAAATAAATTTCCTTTATGGGTCCATAGGGAATGACCGGTGAATGTCACTATCTTCCACACCACGCAGTACTAGTCCAAACAAGAATAGCAACCAACTGAAATATAACAATAGTAATACTATTACAAACTATCAGAGTGTGGTCCACAGGATCACAACAGGTTTGGAGACAACATATGCCCAACTACCCGCTAAACAAAACAAGTTCAACAGTAATAATAAGCTTAAACATAAACTAAATAAACTATCTTTAGATCTTCAGATCTTCAGCTGGCGTAAGGGCAGTCGTTAGCGTAGTAGCTTTCTCTGGCATAACTGGCATCTGTGGGGCCACCCTCTGTGAAATCACCCTCAGTGTAGTAGCTATCATCATAAGTGTCCTCACCTGCAGAATAAAGGTACAGGATAGTCTGGACGGGAGAAAGTCCAGGCAATAAAAGGCCGTCAGCTTACTGAGAGCTGAGTGAGTATAAACTAACAAGGTATCAGTTATGTGAAGTAAACACGAGGTTATGAAAACACGAGTTAACAATCTTATTATAATGATCATCAGAACTTGTTTCTTTATTAAACATCGTAAACCAACCCTTATCGTCTTGTTACTCGAAGACGGATGATTAACAATACTCTCTAGAAAGAACAGACTCAATCGTTTCACATATGTAGATATACCATCATTCTGTCCATTGCTCGTTAAGGATATAAACCATCCACCGCATTATGGACACCACGTCAGTCCATTCCCCGCTCGTTAAGGATATAAACCATCCACCGCATGTCAGGGATATAACGCTTTGAATAACAGCACATCAAATCTATTGCCATGACTTATCGTTGTATACCAGTGATCACCCATCCACCGCTCGTTAAGGATATAAACCATCCACCGCTCGTTAAGGATATATCGTATATCATCTGGATAACTTAGGACTACATGGTCCCGCTCACTGCTCGTTAAGGATATAAACCATCCCCCACATGTGAACGCATAACATGACAAGGCGTCATCCCACGTACCACTCCAGAATTTATCAAACCTACCTGAGTTACGTTCTAATATCGACACATGACAATTCCCAATGTGGCCTGACTACTCAGATTAAAATAAAATGGATATCGAACTCATACCAGAATCAATGGGTTACCCACGTTATTACTTTTATCCATTCTGTATAATTATACTTAACTTTGTTGTCACATTATCCCTATCTAACCCAAAATCGCATAACAGAAGTCCAAATCAAGAATCGGACAACCGAACCCTTAATATAATAAACAGGTAAAGGAATCCATGTTCTGTCACGCCCCGGAGCAGCATAAATAGAGAAAAATAAATTTCCTTTATGGGTCCATAGGGAATGACGGGTGAATAACCGCATTGTCATCTACTCAAACCAATAAACACCACGATAGGGAGGATGCTATTCATAGAACATATCTTATTAACATTAATCAGAGGCTACAGCGGAAACTATAAAAGGTATGGAAGCAACAGATGCCCAAGTACCAATTATAAAAGTCTACTAAAACTATTACAACAGCTGGCTTATAGTCTCAGGCCTATAACAATAATAACAACAGATATACAAACTAACTATTATAAGCAGCACGTCTTCTTCTCCAAGACCGGCAGAACATCAGTCTCTCGTCCTCAAGTCCTGCGAAGCTCTAGACATTGGAATGTCCAGGGCACAAACGCCATCAGCTTTGGATACAAAGTTGAGTGAGTACACTAAACAACACTCCTCACCGTTATTGTTCAGCATCTTAAAATGCGGTTAATCTCTTAACAATGGCGTCACTCACGGACATAGCAAAGGTCTCATTAAACTGTACATTAATTCAGGGATAGCAGGAAACATATTAAGTAATGACAAGGATAAAGATCATAGTGTAAATATCTCATCACGTATTCATCAAAACCATGCATGCAACCCATGCATCCATCCCATGCATATACCTTTACGTCGGGACGCTGAATCCACGACTGAAAATTTATCTTATCATATCCATACTCATATTCATATTTCTATCCATCTCCGTATCCATACGTTGATACCATAATCCAAATCCGTATCCATACATAGATACCATAATACCAATCGGAATCACCCGACTAGGCAGTAGGTCCTACAATCCCTTGATAGGGTTACCGGTCGTCTACACGGTACCACCTATCTGTAAACGATGGAAGCGGCACAACGGACGTCTTCTACGCTGTGTATATTCTCACTGGTCGACTACACGGTGAAAATACATTAGGGCACTAGCCGGACGTAATCGTCAACGGTACACTGGACGTCTTCAACAGTGCATACGCATTACCGGACGTCTTCAACAGCAAGAGGCGTACTAGGAACTCTAACCGTCCCACGTCCACCCGACTCGTCAGCCGTTGATCCCATGGATCCAAAGTACACATATCTCATATTCCACATAAGTCACATGTCCCATTTCTCATCAGCTTCTCTTGCCTCTTCACATCACTATCCCATGCATGCTGACACATGTTGTGAAATGCTCATATACTAAGTACAGGAAATGCCACATGCTCTATATTAATCATATCTACTGATTATTAATTATTAACATACAGTTGTGTTCCGTTCTACTATTCAGTTTGACAATAACATATGACAGTTAAACAATTCATCTCATATCGACAGATAACATAGGATAATTCATCTCGTAATATCAATGATAATTGCATATAAGTCTAGTCCTGACATAGTACTTATAAATCTTATCCACACAGCGCAATAACCCATATGGTACAATTATTAACAAGTCTGATATATCACAAATATAAGACAACATACAAATAACATTTTGCTCATATCCAATCGATTGAACAAACATGTCAATCGATTGGAAACAATATCAATCGATTGGACAAAATACCAATCGATTGACATATCAATCGATTGGAACCCATGGCAATCGATTGAACTCTGTCTTCTTCCTCAAAACTGCTGGTTTTTATTATAAAAACGTTGGGGATTCTCTTCTCTTTATAAAGGTTATTAAACACATACAAACATCTCAAAAACACCTCCTTGAGTGAGTTAATGAAACTCACCTCTCTCCGGCGTTCCGGTGACGGCGTCCCAAGCTCCGCGGCGGCGGCAATGGTGAGTTCTCTTTCCCTCTCTCTGTCTGTATTTTCTCTCTGGTCTCCTCTCCTCTTCTTTCTTCTTCTTCTTCTTCTTCTCTTCTCTTCTTCTTCTTCTTCTCTTCTCTAACCCGAGAGTGTGTGTGTGTGTAATATATATATATATATGAGAGTATATATATCTCTCTCTCTCTCCCAAACACACACACAAGCAAACATATATATGTATAAGGGGAGGGGTATATATAGGGAGGGGAAAACAATCACAACCACACAAAACCAACGAGGTGGCCAACTCCAGCTACTCTCAATCGATTGGTACCAGGTGCCAATCGATTGGGGTTAGGTCGGCAGGATGCCAATCGATTGGTAAACATCCAATCGATTGGGAAAGCAATCGATTGAGATAAGGTCAATCGGTTGGGTTCTCAAAAGTGGCAATTGATTGGTAAAATATCCAATCGATTGGGATGCAAACTTACCCAAAGGCTAGGAAAAGTACTAGGGATATATACCTAAAAATACGGGGTATTACATCATCCACCACTTATCAAAAGATTTCGTCCTCGAAATCTGAAGCAGTAGCCCATATACCAAAAAGAACTCCATCTCGCAAGACAGACTCTAAATGCTCACGTTCTCGTTTTACATAAATGATTACATCAGCGACCAACGGGTTAAAGTTCTAGACACGAGATACGAAAATATCAACGATCTACGAGTACTAGGGTGACAGCTACTAAATCCTCGGGTTTAGATATATAAAATTCGTAAGTCGAACTTCGGGAAAAGGTTCTAGGTAGCACAATCAAATCCTCTCACAACATCTGAAACGGCTAGTCTCTAAACACATGAGGTTCCTCCCTCAGGTCAAACTCTACGGTGTAAGGGTTCTACTGATCAAGTGTTCTAATCTCATCTAAGTCATAGTGAAGCATTGCTGTCTGCTCCTGTCTCCGAAGATGCTTCCTATTGTGCTGTCGATGTCTGTACTGCTACATCAGTTGATTGTCTTCTATCTCTGAACTCCTTGTTAACTCCCGTATTATTGTCGTCGTCCCTCAGGATATTGACTTGAAAGCATTTGTGACTCTAATATCGTAACTGGTGATTTAAACTTCCTCATGTATCTCCATATTCCCACGTACTATTGACATAATCATCTCTCGAGGTCGTACCATCCATTAAATACTCGTTCTGCTTCCACGTATTACCTAAATAGGTTAGGCAGAGCTACATACTGATTTTCATGAGTCATTCTATTATATAATCTCGACTGGGTAAAAGCAACATGCAATCGGTGTTGAAAAGAATCCTTCTATGATACTCTTTGTAATTCTGGTGTTGTCTCTACGTTACTCGTATCTCTTCCCGTATACTCGCAATCTTCTAGTTCGTCCTCTCTTGTCAAAGCTACATCTAAAGCAAATTTAGATTCCTCATCTCTAGTCTCTGTCCAACATACCAATGGTTGGCGTAGTCTTTCGATAAGGAGGCAATTGACGTCATATAAGGATGCATTTGAAGTCTTATAGGGATGTAAAAGAAGTCATATGGGATGCAATTGATGTTATATCTATACTTGGATAACTACTATTGATCAGTGTCAAACGAATTGTTCCGGTAACTACAATTTACGGTGTAGGCTAATCCTCTTACAATCAAATCAAACAAATACCAAACTTCCTGCAATATCGGGATCATATATAATACATGATGTAGGTGTTGAGTGTTGTACCTTCTGTCTCTCATCCTTGTCTAAGTTGAGATCCATTACTTGTATGGTGAGTCTGCCCTCGTGGTACTTGTTGCGATGGAGCATTGTGTTGCATCTCTAATTCTGGACAAAACTTACGGACATGACCAACTTTATCACAGTTAAAACACCGTATTCCACATCCATTAGATTTCCTTGATACTCTGCATTCTTGGGAATGGTGTCCTGGTACTCCACAATTGTAGCAGATATCTCGTTCTCTATGTTGTGTTGGAGTCGCCACTGGTTTTGATTCTTTCTTATTGTTCCCCAACCTCTTACGCTTCTGGCGGTTGTCCATGTAACTTCTCTCTGTATTTCCTTGTTGAACTTGGTTAGCAGCCAACACAATCTGACTACCTCTTCCTCTCTGATCCGTTAGGAGAAATTGATCGTACTCTGGAAATATTTTATCAAAGTATGGTCCTTCGCTAATCTGAGTATCGTCTTCTAGCTTCGTTGCCATTTCTACCAGAGCTTTGAAAGATTGATCTAAATGTCCTATAGTCATATGACGGATATGTGGAACTAGTCCCTGATGATATCTTTTGATCTTCCTTCTTGGGGTATCGATCATATGCGGCACAAATCGTGATAGCCTCTCGAATTGAGTTGTATATTTTGGCACTGTAAAACTACCTTGGACTAATTGTATGAACTCCATCTCCCTTTTGTTCTTCTCGGATTCTGGAAAGTACTTCTCTAGAAATCGAGTCTTGAATGATTCCCAAGTCATCCTTCCTACAGCTTCTTCACCTATCGTAGCTTTCACTGCGTCCCACCAATCTGCTGCTGAGAATGTCAGTTGAAATATAGCCAAATGTCTTTTCTCAGTGTCAGTACATTCAAGTGTCTCAAATATCAATTCTATCTGGCGAATCCATTGCTCAGCTTGCCATGCTCCCGTTAATCCGGCAAAGGTCTCTGGTTGAAGAGCACGAAATTCCTTTAGCAGCTTGACTCTTATCTGACGTACTGGTGCTTCATTGCCGATGACGTGATCCGTACGATTGATAACTTGTTCCATGCGACGGATGAAAACTCCGACCATTCCTGTTGGATCTATCTCAGGAGGTACTACACTAGGTACTCCATTCAGCTGGCCCGGGTTTCCTTGAGTCGTCCTAACCATAACGAGTACTGGTAGTGTTCGGTGTTGCTACCTACAATGAAAATCTATTTGGTCAGACACATTCTATCTTACAGCTCAAGCAAGAACAAAACATGTGGTAACCAATATATAGTACCACTATATAATACGATCACATTAAGCAATACGGATATAAGAATATAACCATAGAGGTCAGTCTATCTACCAAGTGTACTCCAATATATCTATGCTCAAGACACGGGTTACGAAACTATAGGTTCTACACATAACGTCAAATCTAAACATTCTATTTCCATTCTCAGGTTCCAAGCTATGAGTATTGTTCCACTAAAATGTGAGAACACTCAACTAACATGTGGCTCAAGGTAACAGGATAATCTTATCCTAAACCTCTTTCTACTTCTAGATCATACCGACTGTTCTGAGATCGCTCAGGAATCCATCAGCGTCTAAAATCCAACGGTTCTATATATAGGATCTCCACAACCACAACTAATTCTCAATGCCTTGTTCTCTGTGAACTCAGCTATCAACAGTTCTAACGATTCTTATCGGCTCTAGCAGTTACTACCTGCTAACGAAACATTCTCAGATGGATTCTTCAAACTTCTCGTCTACATGACAAGATTCCAGTTCTATCTCATCTCAACTAATCCTCATGCTATCGATATTAACTTAGGACTTGGGTTCCAATCACAAAAGACAAGCGGTTAACAACTGAAACCTAGGCTCTGATACCAAAAATCCTGTCACGCCCCGGAGCAGCATAAATAGAGAAAAATAAATTTCCTTTATGGGTCCATAGGGAATGACGGGTGAATAACCGCATTGTCATCTACTCAAACCAATAAACACCACGATAGGGAGGATGCTATTCATAGAACATATCTTATTAACATTAATCAGAGGCTACAGCGGAAACTATAAAAGGTATGGAAGCAACAGATGCCCAAGTACCAATTATAAAAGTCTACTAAAACTAAACACCACGATAGGGAGGATGCTATTCATAGAACATATCTTATTAACATTAATCAGAGGCTACAGCGGAAACTATAAAAGGTATGGAAGCAACAGATGCCCAAGTACCAATTATAAAAGTCTACTAAAACTATTACAACAGCTGGCTTATAGTCTCAGGCCTATAACAATAATAACAACAGATATACAAACTAACTATTATAAGCAGCACGTCTTCTTCTCCAAGACCGGCAGAACATCAGTCTCTCGTCCTCAAGTCCTGCGAAGCTCTAGACATTGGAATGTCCAGGGCACAAACGCCATCAGCTTTGGATACAAAGTTGAGTGAGTACACTAAACAACACTCCTCACCGTTATTGTTCAGCATCTTAAAATGCGGTTAATCTCTTAACAATGGCGTCACTCACGGACATAGCAAAGGTCTCATTAAACTGTACATTAATTCAGGGATAGCAGGAAACATATTAAGTAATGACAAGGATAAAGATCATAGTGTAAATATCTCATCACGTATTCATCAAAACCATGCATGCAACCCATGCATCCATCCCATGCATATACCTTTACGTCGGGACGCTGAATCCACGACTGAAAATTTATCTTATCATATCCATACTCATATTCATATTTCTATCCATCTCCGTATCCATACGTTGATACCATAATCCAAATCCGTATCCATACATAGATACCATAATACCAATCGGAATCACCCGACTAGGCAGTAGGTCCTACAATCCCTTGATAGGGTTACCGGTCGTCTACACGGTACCACCTATCTGTAAACGATGGAAGCGGCACAACGGACGTCTTCTACGCTGTGTATATTCTCACTGGTCGACTACACGGTGAAAATACATTAGGGCACTAGCCGGACGTAATCGTCAACGGTACACTGGACGTCTTCAACAGTGCATACGCATTACCGAACGTCTTCAACAGCAAGAGGCGTACTAGGAACTCTAACCGTCCCACGTCCACCCGACTCGTCAGCCGTTGATCCCATGGATCCAAAGTACACATATCTCATATTCCACATAAGTCACATGTCCCATTTCTCATCAGCTTCTCTTGCCTCTTCACATCACTATCCCATGCATGCTGACACATGTTGTGAAATGCTCATATACTAAGTACATGAAATGCCACATGCTCTGTATTAATCATATCTATTGATTATTGATTATTAACATACAGTTGTGTTCCGTTCTACTATTCAGTTTGACAATAACATATGACAGTTAAACAATTCATCTCATATCGACAGATAACATAGGATAATTCATCTCGTAATATCAATGATAATTGCATATAAGTCTAGTCCTGACATAGTACTTATAAATCTTATCCACACAGTGCAATAACCCATATGGTACAATTATTAACAAGTCTGATATATCACAAATATAAGACAACATACAAATAACATTCTGCTCATATCCAATCGATTGAACAAACATGTCAATCGATTGGAAACAATATCAATTGATTGGACAAAATACCAATCGATTGACATATCAATCGATTGGAATCCATGGCAATCGATTGAACTCTGTCTTCTTCCTCAAAACTGCTGGTTTTTATTATAAAAACGTTGGGGATTCTCTTCTCTTTATAAACGTTATTAAACACATACAAACATCTCAAAAACACCTCCTTGAGTGAGTGAATGAAACTCACCTCTCTCCGGCGTTCCGATGACGGCGTCCCGAGCTCCGCGGCGACGGCTATGGTGAGTTCTCTTTCCCTCTCTCTGTCTGTCTTTTCTCTCTGGTCTCCTCTCCTCTTTCTTCTTCTTCTTCTTCTTCTTCTTCTTCTTCTTCTTCTTCTTCTTCTTCTCCTTCTTCTTCTTCTCTTCTCTAACCCGAGAGTGTGTGTGTGTGTAATATATATATATATGAGAGTATATATATCTCTCTCTCTCCCAAACACACACACAAGCAAACATATATATGTATAAGGGGAGGGGTATATATAGGGAGGGGAAAACAATCACAACCACACAAAACCAACGAGGTGGCCAACTCCAGCTACTCTCAATCGATTGGTACCAGGTGCCAATCGATTGGGGTTAGGTCGGCAGGATGCCAATCGATTGGTAAACATCCAATCGATTGGGAAAGCAATCGATTGAGATAAGGTCAATCGATTGGGTTCTCAAAAGTGGCAATCGATTGGTAAAATATCCAATCAATTGGGATGCAAACTTACCCAAAGGCTAGGAAAAGTACTAGGGATATATACCTAAAAATACGGGGTATTACATGTTCTGCCCATACCAATAAATTAGTATAAGGTCCAATTGATTGGGATAAAAATGGAAATCGATTAAGGAAACTGGCAATTGATTGGGATAAAAATAATGTCAATCGATTGGGATAAAATAATGTCAATCGATTGGAATTCTGTCCAATCGATTGGGTCCAGACTGATGGCAATGGATTGGTAATTATGCTAATCGATTGCCACTTCGTCTTCACCAGCAGATTGCAAAAACAGCATATATAAACGTATACCTCATGCATATAACACGTCTAAACTTCATAATAACTTGTGTATACATCCAATAAAGGGACCAAGTGAGTTAGAAACTCACCAAGGCTGTGTTTGGGTGTGTGTTCTTGAAAAACCAAATCTCTCTCTCTCTCTTATCCTCTCCACCCAGCTCTTTCTCTGTCTCTCCTTATTTGTTTTCCTTTCTTCTCCTTCTCCTTCTTCTTGTTCTCCTTCTCTGCCAAAGGACAGTGAGTGTGTGTGAGGGTGTGTATAGATATAGATATATGGATATGTGTGTATATATATGATATACAATCTCTCTCTCTCTCTCTCTCAAGGCTGACAAAATTGGCCCAAGGCCATAAATGATGATATATATATATATAGAGTTGAGGGAGTGCCACACATTCAAAGCTAAAGAAAAGAAGAAAACTTGTCTTAGCTTATGCCAATCGATTGGTATAGATGTCAATCGATTGGTAACATATATTTGAAGGCAATCAATTAGAAAGAATGGCAATCGATTGGGATGTTGCCACATTATTACTTTTAGTCGGTATAATGGCAATTGATTGGGAATACGTCAATCGATTGGTATCAAAAAGTGGCAATCGATTGGGAATTGTGGCAATCGATTGGAACCAAATTTCACCAAAAGGAAAGAAAAGTTTATAGAATGAAGTTTTATTTTATATATATACTCTCCAGAAATTCAGGGTATTACATCATCCACCACTCAATAAAAGATTTCGTCCTCGAAATCAAAAGTAAACAAAGTCTAGAACAAAAATGGAAACTTCTCTTGCATCTCTGACTTTAGCTCCCACGAAGCTTCTCCTTCATCATGATGCTTCCACTAAACTTTGACTAGCGGAATTTCTCTGTTCCTGAGCTTCTTGATCTCTCAATCTAGAATACGAACGGGTCCTTCGTTGAACGTAACATTGTCGTTGACTTCAATGTCCTCAAAGTTCATCTCGTGCGCTGGGTTGTGGGCACACTTCCTCAGCATACTGATGTAGAAAACGTTGTACACTCCTGACATCTTCAACGGCAATGCAAGGTGATAAGCAACCTTCCTAACATGCTCTAGAACCTCGAATGGTCCGATGAATCGCGGCGATAACTTGCCTCTCTTCTGACCAAATCTGACAATGCCTCGAACAGGTGAGACCTTGAGTAGCACGTGATCTCCAACGGCAAACTCCAAGTCTTTGCGTCGCTTGTCAGCATAACCCTTGTGTCAGGTTTGAGTTGTCTTCATCTTCTCACGTACAATCTGGATCTTCTTACTGGTCTCTCGTACCATCTCTGGCCCAAGAAGTTGAGTATCTCTGACTTCGATCCAACAAAGCGGTGATCGGTAAGGTCTTCCGTACAAAGCTTCAAACAGCGCCATCCCTATGCTCGAATGATAACTGTTGTTATAGGCGAACTCAATCAAAGGTAAATGCGTCTCCCAAGAATTCTCAAAATCAATGACACAAGCGCATAACATATCCTCCATTACTTAATTTACCCGTTCAGTTTGCCGATCGATCTGCGGATGAAAGGCTGAACTCAAGTTCAATGTCTTTCCCATTGCTGTTTGGAGACTTCCAAAATTCTACAGTAAAACGTGAATCTCGATCTGACACTATAGAAACAGGTACTCCGTGTAACCATACTACGTTTTGTAGATATTGTCACGCCCCGGAACCGCACATGCGATTCTAGGACACCTGGCATGCCACCAAGGCTACTACTACACTCCTAAGGGTTCATAACTAACAATAAATCAGAGTTATAAAATATCATTGCCAATTAAAGCACTTTTGAAAACACAACATTTTTATAAAAAAGTATCCAGTCGACTGGACACCAAATTACAGAGAGCATTTTTCTAAAAATTCCCTGATCCGGTCGACTGAATGGTCCGGTCGACTGAAAATTTTGAGGTCCGGTCGACTGGACATTGGATCTGGTCGACTGAACACCCTCAACCCCAGAATTTTGACATTCTGCTTCACGATCCAGTCGACTAGGTCGCGTGTCCAGTCGACTGGTTTATGCAACAGAATCAGAACTTCTGCAGCAGCCCTGTGTATAAGCTAACACCAAATCAAACACTCCCAACACCTGGTAAAATGAAATCAAACCAGATGTGAACAACACGAAACCACCCATAGATTACACGAAATAATCTTACGACTAATCTATTACATGATTTAAGAGTCCAAACTTATATAAACTATTAACTAAGTTAACGTTGTTGAGATTCCCAACTAGTTTTACATAAACCACTTAGCCAAACTATTAACATGATTTTCCAAGTACAATCCAAAATCCAACTATATTAAAAATTCCTAGATTGAAACATAAAGTAAACCATGTATTCACAACCGTTCCCAAAATCCCACGTTCCTCGCTCAATTCCGTTTCTTCATTCTTTGACTGTCTTGCATTTATCACCTACAATGGTTATTTAATAACCACTACAATATATTAGCTATATGCTGGTGAATGCCAATAATTATAAACATGAATAATAGACATGCTCAATCTCATCTTTCTACATATAACTACGGTCTCCGGGAACGCAAGTATCAGCCACCCTTTCACGTTAGCCCGCGACTACTCCATTAGTCCGCGCGACTAACCGAGACCCACACCTCTTTCCGTCAGACGTGCGACCTCATGGCCATTAAGGCACCTAGTCACATTTCTGATGGCAAGTACAAGTTCCCCTTCGACCCACATTGACAACTCAACATACTCACATAATCATTATACAGTGTAATTCACTAATTACATGGGCCTTATTAACCACATGGGTTCGCCCACTAACAACTAAACATGCTAATTTATACAATTAGGCAGGCATATCACTACAGAGATAATCTCAAACATCCAATCATCCATATTTCACAGTTACTGTCACTCACCTCAAGGATTTTGCTCCTATTTTCTGAATTAAGAGCCTAGTGATTACCAGGTACAATTCCTATATCAAATTAGCAAATTATAAGCTAAGCTCCCAAATTGGGGCACAAAAAAACTGTCACAAAATCTAACCAAATTGGTACTAACGCGTTAGACTCACCTCCAGGAGTCCAAATATGTAGCCTGTTTTGAAATTGCACGTCGTTAAGCGCGTCAATCGGCGTCGTGAACGTCGGCCTCGAATCCGTCGTCGAGAATTCCGTACGAATTCTTCCTGTAACTCATTTCATTGTTTTGATGAAGGTGATGACAATGCATGATGAGTCATTGCCACATGTCGCGTGGCATGCGAGCCACGTTTTACCATTTTTATGTTTGACTTCTCAGGTTTCCTCAGTTTTATATTTATACCCCTATTAGTTAATGAAACTTATTAAAACTATCTCAAACTTAAATGAGTGTTTGTCTATGTCACGCGTGGGTCCCATAAATGGTCCCACATAATTTTATGAAGTTGCTAATTAACCTACTAATTATGCAACGTGTCCAATTCGTCCTCACAAAGGTATCCCTAATGAACCACAGAAATGGTCTCTAACAATTAACATGCAATAAAATCAACATATTAAAATATTCACATATGCCTTAATAAATAGTTAAGCATATAAGAATTATTTTTCATGTTTGTCTCATCACACGAGGACCTATCATCACTGTCCCAAACTGGAACTGCCACTTGGCCTACCGCTGGGTTACAAACTGGACACCCCTAATCACCTTAGTGAGTTAAAACCCACTTAGCAACAATAATCACATCATTAATAAAATATTAATATGCATGCTAAATGCAGTTAAATTCTGCTCGCGAGAGCAGGTGTTACAGATACATCCAGCTCAAACGTTCTACTGGATACGTCATACTGTAGGCAATAAAATGTGCCGTCTTTGTAAGTCGATCCACGATTACCCAAAATAGTGTCATGGTTCTGCTGTGACTTCGGCAATCCTACCACGAAATCCATGGTGATGTGTTCCCGTTTCCATTGAGGAATTGGTAACGGCTGTAGAAGTCCAGGTGGTTTCTGATGCTCTATCTTCTCTTGCTTACAAGTAAGACATTGAGATACATACTGTAGACACCCCGATTTTGACCAAACATCAAATCCAGGGATTGGTTACCTCTAGAAGACCGATGATGACAAAGACCGATAAAATTCGAAGATTTTCCAGAGAATTCAAATTCTTCAAGGATTCTTCAAGAAAAGTTTCAAAATCAAAGAAAAAATCAAAATAAGAGAGAGAGAGAGAGGGAGAGAGAGAGAGAGAGGGAAATTGGGTACTCGGGGGGAAACTCGAACGTTGAAGGACATGTGGGAAAATCGGTCTAAAAATTTTATTCAAAAAAAAAAATGTTTTCAAAAGAAAAAAGAAGAAAAGAAGTTTTCAAAAGAAAAAAAGAGAGAAAAAAAAAAGAGAAAGAAATAAAAATATACCATGTATATATGTGTATCTTAATAAAGTACACTACATATGTAAGTATATTAGTATATACTTTGCTAATAATTAAGATTGTAGTAATGTAGGTGTTGAAAATTAAAAAGAGGACAAAATTCTGTAAGCCCCGACATGCGGGAAAGCCGGCGGCACTCACTGAGTGCCGTCCGGCATTCAGCGAGTGCCACTCGGCATTCAGTGAATGCCGCCAGCAGCCATCGAGTGCCGCTAGCTGTAACAAACTGCTTTTCTCACATGTTCTAGAAAAAAACTTTGCACATGGGTTTTCACCCGAATTTACCCATTTAACCTTGATGTGTTGGTCTATATAAACATGCCTTTATCTTCTTCATGGGGACTTTTACTCTTACTTTTAAAATTTTTCACTAGAGATCGAATATACTTGAATCAAGAGAGAAAAAATACAAGAGTTATATATGTTAGAGAGAATTGAGAGAAAGAAGATAGAGTTTCTTGAAGAAATTTGAAGAATTGAAGAAGAATTTGAAGATTGTTGGAAGAGCTTCACAAGAAATAGAAGAATTCTTTGAGGTCATAGAGGTAACCTCTCAATCTTTTGTAGAATTAGGAGAACTCAATCACAAGTTCATAGTTCTAGGAAATTTTACACATTTTCAAAACCTCTCTTCCTACCCCATTTCATCACACACCACTTAGAGCTTGTGATTGAATTTCATAATGTTTCATTAATTTGGATCCAAAATAGAGCTTTGGATTTATGAATGAAAGAATGTTGACTTGAAATTTTCAAATAATATTTTGATTTCCTTTCTTTTGTTTATATTCTTCTCAAGAAATCTATGAGATCTTCAATATCTCATTAGATTTCTTTGAGTTTGATCCTCTAATTCCCTATGATCTTATGATTTATATGGGGATTAAAGTGGATTATGATCATCTCTACATTTAGTTTGTTAAAATTAATTCTTAACTCATAGTTTGAAATCTCCTTACTAAAAAATCTTATGGAATTCATACTATATTCCATAGAGGTTCATGTAGTGGGAATTTCACTTTGTCTCCAAGGACCATTAGCTTGGTAGGAGAAATGATAATATGACTCTACATTCTCCAAGGACCATTAATTTGAGAGGAGAATAAGGTTTCATGGATCTATATTCCTCAAGGATCTTATGTTTGAGAGAGGAATTAGGTGTAGATTTTCATAATTCATATTCAAAGTTCATAAGATCAAGTAAGACCTTAGGATTCTCTTGCTAGATCTCCAATTATGTGATCTATGATAAGAATCCATCAAGGTTAAATCTAGGGGTTTCTCCATATTTCATCATTTGTCCCATTAATCATAATCAAACTTGATTCTAATCCTTTCTAGGATCATGGATCAAATTAGTTTTAAACTATGAACATCAATTTAACAAAGGTGTAGTGAATTCATAAACCAATCGTGATCAAAGATTTTTTATAGAGTCATGATTCATTGGAAATGGATGAGACCAATTGGAGGATGTTCATAACCCATTTAAGCACCTCTGTGATTTTTGTTTTGATGAAATTCCATGCCTAAGATGGTTTGGTCTTATGATTTCAAAACATGCAACTCTCTGTCCAAAATTTCAGAACAGCAAGTCCATTTTGAAATTCATAAATCAGAACCTTAACGGAGTTTCTCGGGTTTCTAATAATTTTTTCTAAGTACCTTAATGTGTTAGGAAGATACCTTAAAAAATCTAAGTGTTTCTCATCTTTTTACTATTTTTAGAAAATCGTACAAGATCTCTGGACAGAGAGTTGCAAATTCCTTAGTGATGTCTAGTTTTCCATATTCCTAGAGATCTAACCGTTCATACCTTGATTTTATTTTTGGGTTATAAACTAAACTCACAGAGGCATATCATATCCAAAAATCATTAAGATCCAACCGTTGGAAGTATGGTTTTTATACTTTTTAAAATCTGGTCTGCTCTCTGTAATTTAGGAAAAACAGTCACTGTTTTGTTTATTCTCATTGGTTTTAGCTTAAATTTTCCCTAATGTTTTGGGACCCAAATCATGTTTTGAATAATGATAATTTAGCTTAAATCCAGAGGCTAAGTGATCCAAATTAGTGAATAAATCCATGTTTTATTCTTGTTCATATTCATTCATTCATGTACGTTAATGCCTATGATTAGAACTAGTTATTGGATAAAGTTGGGTTTCATGCTTAATAGATCTAAGCTAGAGGATCATGATTGATTGTTTTGATATCATATTATTATGTGAAGCATGTGGACTAATCTTTGTTTTGTAGCGCATTTGAGGTACAATTTCTCATCTCTTCTCTAGTTTATTTCATTTGTTGATTTTCTTTATTTTCGACTCCATGCGCGATACCTTATACTAGGTCTTGCCTTATGTGTATATATGCGTTAGAGATCTTTTCTTAGGTTTATTTTATATGTATGCATTGCCCGTTTAAATTCGCAGCTGGATCCCGGGTAAGTTTCCTAGTTCCCTATTTGCACACCATCTTGCTTGCTATTTGAACTATGTGGCTTATGAATGATATTTTTCCGTTAGCAATCTTACACCCTTTTCAACATGCTTGTGTAATGTATTATTTATATACGTATTAGTTGAGGGCATGCTTAGATTAATAATTCGATTAAAAAGGATGATGAGTAGAGGCCTATCACGAGATAGGATGAAAGGGGGTGTTTTAGTCCGCCGGGCTCCTTCCCCTTTCATTCCATAATCCCCGGACCTAGAATTTCTGGTTTCGCAAAAGATCAGTTGCTTTTAAAAATGGTTTCTTAATTTTCCTAAAAAAATTAAGTGGCGACTCCTTGATTTTGATTTGAAATTTAAAAGAAATGTTTGAAAAATTAAAAGTGGGCCCAAATGTCGGTATCCACACATACTCGGCTATTTCTCTCTTCATTCATTCCCACCAGAAATTCCTCTTCAGATCCTTGTACATTTTCGTACCTCTCGGATGAATCGTCATCCGTGACTTATGAGCTTCATCCAATATTTCTTTTCGGAGATTTCCTTCGTAAGGTACACAGAGTCTACTTTTACATCGTAAAGCTCCGTCTGTACTGATACTCCATATCTCTGGTTCCTTAGCTGACATCTTCGCAAACCATAACTTTAAATCTTCAGTTGTTTGTTGAGCTTCTATGATACGACTGATCGAAGTTGGTTGTACCATAAGGCATCCAAAATACTGTCTTTCCATTGGTTTCACTGGTTGAAGCTCAAATTTAGCTAATACTTCTAATGCTTTCCATTCTCAAATTAGTAATGCAGCGACCACTAGTCGAGATTTATGACTGAAAGCATCTGCTACGACATTTTCTTTACCCGGATGGTATTGTAATGAAAAATTATAGGCTTTGAGTAAGTCCATCCATCTCCATTGTCGCATGTTTAACTCCTTCTAAGAGAACAAATACTTCAAACTCTTATGATCAGAAAACAGATCAAACTTTTCTCTATAGAGATAGTCTCTCTAGATCTTTAATGCAAACATTATTGTTGCTAATTCCAGATCATGCGCTGGATAATTCTTCTCATGTGCTTTCTACTGTCTTGATCCATATGCAATAACATTCCTATCTTGCATCAGTACACACCCAAGTCCTTGGTGCAATGCATCATTATAGATCACATACCTTTCTCCACTCTTAGGTATCGTAAGTACTGGTGTAGAAGTCAATCTTTCTTTTAACTCCTGGAATGCTCCCTTATGCTTGTTTGTCCATTCGTACTTTATCTCCTTCCTCGTCAAATTTGTTAAAGGTCCTGCTAACTTGGCAAATCCTTCTACAAATCCTATGTAATATCCTGCTAAATCGAGGAAACTTCTAATCTCTGTCGCATTGGTTGGTCTGTTCCAGCTTAAGACTGCATCGATCTTAGATGAGTCTACTGAAATATCGTCCTGAGATATGACATGTCCCAAGAATTTGACTTCCTGTAGCCAAAATTCACACTTACTGAACTTTGCATACAACTTATTATCTCGAAGTGTCTGTAATGCAATCTGTAAGTGCTCTTTGTGATCTTCTTCCGTCTTTGAGTAAATTAAAATATCATCGATGAACACTATAATGAATTTATCCAGATATGGTCTGAATACTCTATTCATTAAGTCCATGAATACTACTGGAGCGTTTGTTAATCCGAAAGGCATCACCAAAAACTCATATTGCATGTATCTTGTCCTGAACGCAGTTTTTGACACATCCTCTGGTCGAACTAAAAGTTGATGATATCCGGATCGTAGAACGATCTTAGAGAAAATCCTTGATCCCTACAACTGGTCGAATAAGTCGTCTATCCGAGGTAGTGGGTATCTATTCTTGATTGTGACCTTGTTCAACTCCCTGTAGTCCATACAAAGTCGAAGTATCCCTTCTTTCTTCTTTACAAATATAACTGGTGCTCCCCAAGGTGACGTGCTAGGACGAACAAATCCTAGATCTTCAAGTTCTTGGACTTGCTTCTTCAGTTCCAACATCTCAGTTGGTGCCATCCTATAAGGAGTCTTAGATATCGGCAATGTTCCAGCACTACAACAAAAATGTGCTTTACAGACAAAACATGGTGAGAAAATCTAAATTTCCTCGCCAAAAGTATAGTATTTGCGAGGAAATTATATTTTGTTGCCAAAAAAGTTGAAAGGTACACACATTTGGCGACAAAATTCTCCTTTCCTCGCTTAAAGTATCAATTTTGGCGAGGAAATAATATTTCCTCGCCAAAAGTATAGTCTTTGGCGACGAAATATCATTTTTCTCGCCTATAGTTAATTCTTTGGCAATGAAAAAACAAATTCCTCGCCTAAAGTAGCTGTTTTATCAAAATTATATCTCCTTCTATTTAGCGAGGAAATAGATTTTCTCGCCAAAACATACTTTTTGCGAGGAAATTGAGATTTTCTCGCAAAAAGTATGTTTTGGCGAGGAAAACAAATTTTCTCGCCTAAAGTTAAGTCTAAAACAATAACTATGCAAAACATTTTGTTACCGGCGAAATATATTTCCTCGCTAAAGTTAACTCTAAAAAATTAATTATAGAGAAAATGTTTTGGCGGCAAAATAGATTTTCTCGCAAATACATACCATTGGCGAGGAAACGTAGCTTTCCTTGCTAAAAATATGATTTGGCGAGAAAGAGACAATTTTCCTCGCTAAAAGTTAAGTAAAAAGAAATAAAACCCTATCTTATTTCCTTTCTTATCTTATTGAGCCTCGTAATATCAGCCTTTATCAATTTTTCATTTCTGTCTGTCCATCCAGCAGTAGCAAATCGAAGCACTCACCTCACTCCGTCGATCGGCCACTCCAATATCTTATGACCCTCACCTCACTCCGGCCAGTCGCAAGCCTCACGACCCTCACCTCCGAGCCGCAAGCCCTCACTCCTCAACGATTCACGAAGATACATCTTTGTTGTATTATAAACAGAACAATGGAGGATCTGAGCATCATTTCTGTCACCGGTCACCGTATCTAAGGTTTGGTCGCATCTCTTTCTCATTTTGGGTGTTTAGAGATGGTTGGGTAGAATCACAAAAAAATAAAGGTTAGATCTATGGCTACATGTGGTCTTCTCCTTAGATCTACTAGTCTTAGTATGTATTCCCTTTTCTTTATACTGTTTGTTTTCCTGTTTTTTGTTATTCTTTTCTTTGATTTTCAAAATTTGCGTTGTATTGTCTTTGTAGATAGACCCCCAAATAATAAGTAAAGCAATAATAAGTTTTTTTTGGACTTTTCTCTGACGAATTTCCATCAAACATGGAAGACCTCGTTCAAAAAACACAAACTCAATATGAGAAACAATTATGTACACACACATTCATGATTTTGAACTTTACTGTGTCCAAATCTTGGAGTTTATCAACCAAAAGGTATTAAAAAATACACCTATTTAAGTGTGAGTTTGTGTGTATATAGTTGTTTCTCATATACACCTATATAAGTATTATCTTTGATTTAATTGTTTTTTTTTCTTGCTTTCATCTTGTTTTAATTGAACTTAACTTAAATTTTTTTCCCCTACTTTTATATGATTTTGATGTCCTGTGGAAGTGGAACTATTTTTGAAGTCAAGAGCAGTTCAATTGGATGACCCTGTAATTTGCCCCTTACCAAATAGTACTACTTTCTCTATACCAAGGTAACAAATGGATTTGTTTGACCCATGTGAATGCTTCTTAACCTTAATTATCAAAACCTTTGGTTACTTGACTATGGCCTAGAATGATTTTTCACTTAACCAAAGAGTTCTGTCTCAATCATTATGATTGAGAATTGGCTGTAGTGCTTCACCATTATTGTTGGCCCAAATGTGGAAACCTTAGAGGGGGGGTGAATAAGGTTTTAGCGGAAATTAACCTTTTGAAAAACTTAATATTAAATTAAACACAATCATAAGCAATTATGTAAATAGAGAAGGGAAGAGAAACTTGCAAACCGATTTTTCAAGTGGTTCGGCAATCGCATCCCGCGGCCTACGTCCACCCCTCAAGAACACCTCTTGAGGATTCCTTTAATTCCGATCTACTTCACGGGTGTAGACCAAACCGTTCCCGGAGCACTTACGGGTGTGCACCAAACCGTTACAAGAGCCTTCAATCTCTCCCAAAGAAGAACACCTCTTCTTTGCACACAAGGGTTACTAACCCTCAACCTTTACAAATTGATTGAATACAAATTGATAACTCTCTCTCTAGAGTGGATAATACAATTGAAAGCTCACTACAATTCACTCTCTCAAAGATTACAATTGAAAGCTAGAGCAAATTTGATAAACTCACACAACTAGGGCTCAATTGTGAATGATTAAGAATTAACAAGTTGTGTGATTGAAATAGATGTTTTCCAATTGATTGATCAACATAAAATGGTGTGGGAAAACATGTATTTATAGGCCAAGAAAGATTATAGCCGTTGGTGGCAAGTTTGGTAATTAAAAGCCCCTTTAAAAACTAGCCGTTATGCCTTTTCAGGCCGCTTCAGTCGACTGGAACATGAAGCAGTCGACTGGTCATTGAAGCAGTCGACTGAGATGTGTTTACAGAGGGTTCTGTTTGCATTCTGCTCACTTCGGTCGACTGCATCGGGCCTTCAGTCGACTGCCCCTCCCTGTTTGGCAGACTAACACATCTCCACTAAAATGGCCATAACTTCCTCTACAAAACTTGGATTTTCAATCCGTTTGACGTTTTGGAAACTAGATTCAAATACCTTTCCAACCATATAAGATTCAACACTTAATTATTTTCCAATTGGTTGGGGAATTGCTTTAAAGATGACCCACTTAAAATTTATTTCCAAAACTTTAACTTTTAGAGTTTGTTTGAGCCCCTATGAGTGTGAGATCAAGATGCCTTACAATGAAGGTCCTAGATTTCAACCAAGGATGAAATATCTTCAAGTCTTCAAGCTTGATCCTTGTTGAGCTCCTTGTAATCTTGATCTACATCAATTAAATCTCATGCACACAAAGATGTTAAAACATTGATACAATATTAATACATGAGATTATATATGAGCATAAAAATGACTATGATAATAACAAGGAATGAATCAATATGAGTCATGTAATTATCATAGCATATTTGACATCATCAAAACATAATTAAATATGCCTTAATAAACCTTAAGGCTAACAATTATGATTGTTCATGTATTGGAAAATATATAGTAAACAATTAACTGTTTAATTTATTTGCTTTGTATGATTGATGAGAGAGTATGAGAAACAGTGAAAGAACTGTATGATTATTACATAGGTTCCCATATCCCTTGTGATCTCAATTTGGGAACTATTTGGGATTCAAAATTTGGGCTTACATTGCTTTGGAACTATTTGGGATTCATAAATTACTCTTATGATAATAATAGTTTCAGGAATTTTTCCCATCAATGTCTAGGCATAATTAAAAATCTTAACAAATAAAATATTGTTTGATAAAGATGTCTTGGTAATTCCAGATTAGACTACAAGTTTAAAAAGAAATGAAAAGTAGTATTGTTTGAAAGGAGATCACTACCCAGATAGCTGCTCTTGTAGCACTAATTTCAAATGATAGTGTACTATTGGTGTAAACTTTGGAAATCTATTTATGCAGGTGTTCCCATTATTATTTATGTATACAGGTGTTAATTGTTTGTCTAATAGTGGATTACTTGATCATTCAAGTTACTTGATTTAAATCTCATCTGCGACTTTGATTGTTACTCAGTAAGTACTTATAGGTTATTTATTGTGTGCATGAAGTAGGAAGCACTATAATCTTTGAAACAAACTTGCAAAACTATTATTGTTCCTTCCTATGATTTGGGGTATCAAACAGAGAATAGTAGGAATTTGTATCATGGTCGGGGGTATCAAATTGAGAACTAGACGCACGTTCTCAAATTTTTTATGCTTTGAAATATTAGATACACTATTTTTTTTTTGTTGGTGATTGATTTAGACCCCATTAATGTTGGCTGTGCAATGCATGGGAAAATTTCCTTGGTGGAATTACCTATTAATCAAGCTAGAGCAATGTATGATTTTTCTTATAGTGTAAACAGATATCTTTTTTTTTTCTTTATCCGATTGTCCCGTGGTGTTTTCCCTTAGAGTTATTTACTGATTTTCATTTTTGGCTGTTCTTTTATGCAGGTGGGATTTTCTGTTATTGGGTCTGCAAAGCTATCGAATGAAATTGGAAATTGGTGAATATGCTTAATACGGAACCATGACAAGTAAGACTTTCTTTTCATCCTTTTTGTTGGTTCTTTGTTTTTCAATTGGTGCAATCCATTTGTGTGATGAGGAAGGAGGAACGGTCTATGTTGAACTGAGTTTCACTTTGTAAAATTTACAAAAGCATTCATTGCATTGCTTACTTAGGGCTTACTGAGATTTTGATTTGGAACTGGAATTATGGTTTTCTGCAATTGGTGATCTTGATTTGGAATACAGGATGTGAATATGTTATTTGATATGATGATTTATTAGTGCTGCCCATTTTTTGTGTCCCTTTTAGTACTTTTAAGTTCAATTTAGCCATGCTTGGATCTCTTTGACCACTTGGACATCAGTTCCTTATTCAGGAAGAAATGTAATTATTAATCTGTATAGTATCATCACTATTTACAAGTAGTTCTTACTTTTGTAATTTAGAAGGCAGAATTCTTCCTTATTCATGATGATTTATAGTTTTGTTATCTGTGAGTGAGATCTTCTTGTGAATTCTATTGACTGGAGTAGCTTTTTCATTGAATTGATGTAATAATGGCTACATAGCTTATTCTTACTAAAAATAATTATTTGCCATTTATTAGTGTGATAACTCATTCGCAATACTTTGTAGTTAACTTATACATTTGTTGGAATAATAATGAACACTTTGTCAACAAATTCAAGTTCTGTTGGAGATATTAGTTCTTGAAAGTGTAGACATGGAAATTGGTCTTATAGAATGAAGTTTAGTTGCATTTGATTGTCTTGTTTTGTTAACGAATCATATGGTGTACAAAAATGGGGCAAGGTTGGCATATCATGATGATCCAAGGTTTGGTTCATAGATTTAGGGAGGGAAAATAGAAAGGACAAGAAAGTAGTGTAATATACATATATATATATAAGTTCACAGTATTTAATTTTAATACCCATTCTAATGCTATTTAAGCATGAAGGAAAACAAAAAAAGGGTCTATTTGGTTCATGGATTTTAGTGAGGGAAAAGAAAGAAAAACACGAAGGAAAACACTAGGAAAATAAGAAGGAAAAGCCAATATAGTGGAAAATTAATGAAAGCATTATGAATGTAATTTCTTATTTTAATCTTCCTACTGGCGTATTCAACAGAAGTTCCTTGAACACTTCTACAATCAGTCATAACATCTTCGAAATATTTGCAGGTAAACAATTACCTATGGGCACGGAGCTGTGAGCTATGCATGCAGCCCCACCACTAGTGTGTGTGTGTATATATATATATATATATATGGGATGGTAGTTGAGGTATAGTTATTATTGTGTAGTAATTACAATTTTTTGGGACGTTCGATAAACAAACGGAGCTCTGTTGGTTTTTCGATAGAAAATGTGTCTATTGTATATTTCATTCCTTTATTATTTTCCTAAAAATCATATTTTTCTTATCAGCATATAACTAATATTTTCCATTTATTTGTGTTGCAGATTCGCTATGGACGTGGTTGATTTCCAGATGCTTAACTACGTGTTTTTTTTAATTACACGGGCACTATGTATTAGTTTTTATTAGTTTTGAACAAGAACACAATGTAAGGGTATTTTGTGGTTTGTATTAGTTTTGACAGGATCAAAAGAAATAATTGTACTTTGTGATTTTTATTAGTGTTGAATAGGATTATGTAATCATATTTAATTTGTGGTCAATTATTGTTTTGTTGGATATCTAAACGGGAACAAGAATATGAAATTACGTGCATTTATTTTATTTTATTTTATTTTATTTTTTTACAAATAGTTTTGGCAGGGAAATATTTCGTCGCTAAAGGTTTTACATTTTTAACAACCTTTAGCGAGGAAGTATTTTGTCGCAAATGATACAATATATGAAAATTTAGAAAGCTTTTCGCGAGGAAATACTTAACTATGGCGAGGAAATATTTGTCGCTAAGACTTTGCAATGGCGAGGAAAAATTATTTTCTCGCAAAATGCTTCAATATCTTGAAAATTTATTAGACTTTTAGCGAGGAAATATTTGGTTATGGCGAGGAAAAGTGTAGCCAATTACGAGGAAATTTTTTGTCGCTAAAATTTTTTAATAGCGAGGAAAGTAAATTTCCTCGCCAACACCCCTTTAACGACAACACTACTACGAGGAATGGTAGCGAGGAATTATTTCCTCGCTAAAGCTTTTAGCGAGGAAATTAGGGCTTTTTGCGAGGAAATCGATTCCTCGCTAATGCCAATTTTTGTTGTAGTGTAGGTATAGTTCCACACAAAAGTCTATCTCTCTTTTTGGTGGAAGTCCTTTAATATCCCGAAATACATCCTGAAAGTCTAGTACAATAGGAATCTGATCCATCTTGAGTTCCGTACTCGTACTTCCGTTTGTAGTTAACCCACTTGTTAAGAACATATCACTCGTCGGCTGACACTGAAATCTAATTGTCGGTCGTCCTTGTATCGGGAATACAATCGTTCTAGTAGGGCAATCCAAATTGGCGTTGTACTTAGTCAACCAATCCATCCCTAGGATAATATGACATTGACAGAACTACCAAGTCAACTGGAAGATTCCTATTTCCCAAAGTCAATGGGCAATCCTTACACACTTTACTTAGCTTAACAGTCAATCCCAAAGGTGACACAACATTCAGTGCTGGCTCAAGTGTATGGGGTTCTAAACCCAACTGACGCACAATCTTAACAGCAATAAAAGAACGTGCAGCTCCAGTATCGAATAAAACTTTAATTGGACTATGAAAGAGTACAAGCGTACTTCCAAATACTGTTGTTCATCGGCATTAAAACCTGCCTCTCCTGAGATTATCGCATTCATCCTCGTCTGATCTGGAGGTCCTTGAATCCCTTGAACTGGTGCCCCGTAGTATCCTCCTTGTGGTGTACGGCAATCCTTGCTCAAGTGTCCTGTTTTGTTGCAATTTCGACAATTAGCACCATATGGTGGTTAACCCTGGAAACTGTGCAGAACTTGGCAATGTGCCCTGGCTTTCCACAATGAAAACATCCTCCACTATTGCTTGTGCGGGGCTGTTAGTAGTGCTTGAGGTTGTGATCCTCACTGTGGATATTGTTGGGGTCGATTATAACCCTGTTGAGGTTTCCTAGTTCCCTCCCAAGTTCTCTTGTTACTTTGGAAATTCCCATGTGGTCTCCAACCTTGGGTATTCCTCGATAGCTGTGATTGGAAATTCTTCTGCGAAAACCCTCTTGATGATTGAAGTCTATTCATCTGTGGTCGCTATACTGGATATGCATCCTTCTCTAGACTTATAGCAAGTCTGACTAGTCCTTCAAAACTCTGGTTCAGGTGACCAATTGTCATATGGCGAAGATGGGGATTTAATCCCTGGTGAAATCTTTTCACCTTCTTCTGCGGTGTATTGATCATATGCTGGGCGAATCGAGACAGTCGTTCAAACTGTGTAGTATAATCTCTTACTGTCCAATCTCCTTGAACTAAGCTCAGAAAATTCTTCTCCTGTTGATCCTTTTCATCTTCCAGAAAATACTTCTCTAGAAATCTTCCCTTGAATGTCTCCCAAGACATTGCTCTTACAGCGTTTATTCCTATAGTGGCTCGTTCAGCTTCCCACCAATCTGCGACGGTATATGTGAGCTGGAACGTAGCAAGGCGACGCTTCTCTTGCTCACTGCACTCCAATGCTTCAAAAATCAATTCCATTTCCCTTATCCATTGCTCGACTTTCCATGGTTCTGTTAGTCCATCGAACTTCTCGGGACGTAACCCACGAAAATTTGCCAGTAACTTGTCTCCTGTTTGCCTCTGCTGGAATGGTGCAACTGGGGTTTGGACCAGTCGTTTATTGGTAGCATTGTTGTAGGTATCACCTACATGCTCCATTCTCTGCATGAATGCTTCAAAACCTCCGGACGGGTCCATTCCTTCTGGAATAGGTGCTCCAATACGCGCTTGGTGATTTCTCAAGGGTCCTACCATAATGTCACACCCCAACCCGCCCCCACGGGCTAGGACACATGTAACAAAGCCAAGGACCAAACAATTATTGTTTCAACGTTCCAAAAATACCATTTTTGACTGAAATGTCAGGGATAAAATATCATTTTATCAAATAAATTAATAAAAGGGAATAAAATAAAGTTTTAAAACCGTCAAATGGTACTTGGGCAAAGTTTCCCCTATTACAGCACCATTCACCCTGTTTTCATAAACTAAAACATTTTTTAACCCCTACTACACTCATTTATTTAAATATTCCAAACCACATCAAAATCCAACTAAATATATAGATATTACAAACTCATTCTAACATTTATTTCTAAACATATTTAAAAGTATAACTTTAAGTTTATTTCAACCTTATTCAAATCCTTACATATAAACATATAAGCAAGCTAGACCCAGCCCCGTAGTCTCGATCATTTCTCACTGTTGTATTCATCTGAACCTGCGTGGTCATTAACCACAAAAATCAAATAAGCTTTTGCTTAGTGAGTACGTGGTGCTAATCATGCAATTGGAGTATTTAATGAATCATAACACCAATTAAACATTCACAACAATAAATGGTCGCCGACGTGTCAAGTAATCAACCACCATCATTCTGGACCACTGATTCCGGGCCATTCTCACTTTTTCCGTCGCATATAGCGAAATCACACTCATTCACTCGTGACCGTAGTCAATTCGCTGGTGGTCGTCACCACCGTCCCCTTTTCTCTGAGGACTTCAACATCATCCCCCTTTTCTCTGAGGAATGGGCGTCCCTTATATACGAGCTAAATAATGGTGATTATCAATTGACACCCTTTGACCCAAATAAGCACATAAGCAACTCAACATGTCAACATGACAATTTAACATTTTTGGACATGTTAAATAATAATTAATCACATGCTTTTCTACTTAATCACAATTAAGCAATTTAAACATTCACTAATAAATAAATAACATTAAATATCCAATTTTGGGATTAGGACACTCACCTCGCAAATAGTTCCAAAATAAGCCTAGAATTCCCAAATTTCCTCGCAAAACTAGCTCCTAATGATTCCAATGATAATCCTATACAATTTTGGTAAACTATATGTTACCAACCCATTTGGGTCACGAAAAATCTATCGATTAAATTAAAAATGAATTATACATAAAGGTTAGGCTTACCCCCATGAGTTCAAATATGACTTTGTATCGCGATTTGGGCAACATGTGACGAAGCTATGGCGTTGAGAAGGTAAAACCCTCCTCTTCCTCTACTTTCTCTCGCAGCTCTCTGTCTCTCACTGTTTCTTCTCTGTTTTTTTTTTCTTTCCTTTCTTTGTTTTAATTATTTTAACTAGTATAATATATATATATATATATATATGTGTGTGTGTCACACGTCCGCCGCCAAACACACTGAACACACACCCACGTTTTCTTTTCTTTTCTTTTTTTTTTTTAACAAGATTAGCATGGGAGATGCTATGGTGCATCTCAACTTATAATAATTCGATACTATTCACACTTACACCCCCCAATATTCTTAAGACTTTATTATAAAACTTCCTAATAATTACATTAACTACCTAATATCTAAATGGGTCTATATTTATGTCACTTATGGGCTCCAAACGTGGTCTCAATTATTATATGAAGGCACTAATTAGCATAGTAATTATGCCACGTGTTCAATTACGCCCTCACAAGGGTACCCAAACTGGTCCATAAATAAACATGAACAACAATAGAATATTAAAGCACTTAACATTTTATCAATTAAATAATCATATGGCACCAACATGTATTATAATGCACACATTTACATTTACATGCCTACCATTTATTCACATAAATGCAACTAAATGCAATTTATATTATCCAAGCCTCTCTTGGGTCACACTTTCATATCTATCCCACCTCTAGTGGAACTTTCAACTGTGCCCTTTATCAAGTACTTTTCACATGGGGTAACTGGAACTTACCCAAATCATCACATGCAATTGTTTCTATTAATTAATGCATGTAAAATAAATATTACTACCTTTTTCGGGTACGGGTATTACACATAATGATAACGAGTATTGCCTACAAGAGACATAACTATTAGCTGAAAGTCTTCTCGCAGAAACCAAAACAAGATAGGGTGAGAAACAACGAGAATATAACAGTTCTACCAAATAACACATCAAAGCAACCACACGATCAATAACAAAGTACTGCTCGTATAATCAAAAGATGTACCGCATAGTACACACTAGTCAAACTGTGTACCACGTGAGATAAAGCAAAATAGTACTAAGGTCAGTTATTACAAGGCTACGACTACTACTGCTAATATGTATACAAAGCTATAGTCAAATAGCTATCTCTCAAGCTCCCAAAAATCTGGTGGACAACATGTCCTGATATAATCTAACAAAAACAAAAATCCGCTGCAGATCTTGACTCAAAGGTCGTCAGCATCTGATCCTACAAGTGGCGCCTCATCCTCTAAATCGATACCCATCTCCTCGAGTGGATCATCCTGAACTGGTGCAACAAGATCTCCGGCTACCACTCCAATATCCCATTCCTCTATCACCTCTGCATCAGGGTCCTCCATCACGTCTCCTATCGCCTGGTTGGTGACCTCGACTGCCACTGCGGCGAATCCATCAGCGATATCAAGAGCTCCTGCTATCGTGGCCTCTCTCATAGCAAAACCTGCTGGCTGGACTACCATCCCAGCTATCCATCCTACTGCCATATCGGCTATGGCTGCCATATGCATAATAGGTCCGGCCGGTATATGAAGCATAACCGGTGCCTCTGGTACAACGATTTCCTCATCGGCCACGTCCTCAACTACTACATTGGCCTCCACCCCTATGTCTGCCTCCACGGCCTCTGGGTCTGGTGCTGGATCCTCTGGCTCAAACTCTGGCTCCTCCGGATCATCCTCCGGCTCATCATCGTCTGCGTCGTCCATATGATCATCCTCTGCTGGGTCCTCGTCGTCTATCGGCTCCTCCTCTCCATCCCCGTCAATATCCTCGTCGGGATGCTCGTCCTCTGGCTCTGGATCCTCATCCTGAATCGGCTCAGGCTCCTGAACTGGTACGTCGGGTACCGGTGATGGTGGGGCTGCCGGTGCTGGTACAGCTACAGGCTTTGGTGGAATGGCTAAAATGGCTCTTAGCTCAATCTCATCCATCTCTGGCTTACTCTGAACTAATCGTAATATCTCCTGACAAATATCTCTACCAACTCTCGCAGAATGGTAAGCATCCATAAGCATCTGTGTCGGGTGAATACTCCCAGTCACATAAAGCGCCCTCCATATGTCATCCTCTAAATGCTGACTAGCTATCTGGCACACTCGCTTACGATAAAACTCCGGGTCAGCTGGCTTCACGGTATTTCCATGGATGACGTGTCCTCCATACGCATCGGTAACAAACTGATAAAACTCAGGATCCATTCTATCCTGCAAAGAGACTATACATCGTCAGAAAGACGAACTTATCTCAAACTCATATCTTATCTCAAGGTAAACTTAACATACCAGGATCAGATGGTGTGGAACGAATAGTGAACGAAAGTATCACAAACCTAGGGCTCTGATACAAAAAAAAACCTGTCACGTCCCGGAACAGCATAAATAGAGAAAAATATATTTCCTTTATGGGTCTATAGGGAATGACCGGTGAATGTCACTATCTTCCACACCACGCAATACTAGTCCAAACAAGAATAGTAACCAACTGAAATATAACAATAGTAATACTATTACAAACTATCAAAGTGTGGTCCACAGGATCACAACAGGTCTGGAGACAACATATGCCCAACTACCCGCTAAACAAAACAAGTTCAACAGTAATAATAAGCTTAAACATAAACTAGATAAACTATCTTTAGATCTTCAGATCTTCAGCTGGCGTAAGGGTAGTCATTAATTAGAGTAGTAGCCTTCTCTAGTTTAACCGACATCTATGGGGCCAACCTCTGTGAAATCACCCTCAGTGTAGTAGCTATCATCATAAGCGTCCTCACCTGTAGAATAAGGTACATGATAGTCTGGACGGGGGAAAGTCCAGGCAATAAAAGGCCGTCAGCTTACTGAGAACTGAGTGAGTATAAACTAACAAGGTACCAGTTATCTGAAGTAAACACAAGCTTATGAAAACACGAGTTAACAATCTTATTATAATGATCATCAGAACTTGTTTCTTTATTAAACATCGTAAACCAACCCTTATCGTCTTGTTATTCGAAGACCGATGATTAACAATACTCTCTAGAAAGAACAGACTCAATCGTTTCACATATGTAGATATACCATCATTCTGTCCATTGCTCGTTAAGGATATAAACCATCCACCGCATTATGGACACCACGTCAGTCCATCCCCTACTCGTTAAGGATATAAACCATCCACCGCATGTCAGGGATATAACGCTTTGAATAACAGCACATCAAATCTATTGCCACGACTTATCGCTGTATACCAGTGATCACCCATCCACCGCTCGTTAAGGATATAAACCATCCACCGCTCGTTAAGGATATATCATAGATCATCCGGATACCTTAGGACTACATGGTCCCGCTCACTGCTCGTTAAGGACATAAACCATCCACCACATGTGAACGCATAACATGACCAGGCGTCATCCCACGTACCACTCCAGAACTTATCAAACCTACCTGAGTTACGCTCTAATATCGACACATGACAATTCCTAATGTGGCCTGGCTACTCAGATTAAAAGAAAATGGATATCGAACTCATACCAGAATCAACGGGTTACCCACGTTATTACTTTTATCCATTCTGTATAATTATACTTAACTTTGTTGTCACATTATCCCTGTTTAACCCAAAATAGCATAACGGAAGTCCAAATCGATAATCGAACAACCGAACCCTTAATATAATAAACATGCAAAGGAATCCATGTTCTGCCCATACCAATCGATTAGTATAAGGTCCAATCGATTGGGATAAAAATGACAATCAATTGAGGAAACTGGCAATCGATTGGGATAAAAATAATGTCAATCGATTGCTATCATTGGCAATCGTTTGGGATAAAATAATCTCAATCGATTGGAATTCTGTCCAATCGATTGGGTACAAAACAGATGGCAATCGATTGGTAATTATGCCAATCGATTGGCACTTCGTCTTCACCAGCAGATTGCAAAAACAACATATATAAGCATACACCTCATGCATATAACACGTCTAAGCTTCATAAAAACTTATGTATACATCCAATAAAGGGACCAAGTGAGTTAGAAACTCACCAAGGATGTGTTTGGGTGTGTGTTCTTGAAAAACCAAATCTATCTCTCTCTCTTCTTCTCTCTGCCCAGCTCTTTCTCTATCTCTCCTTCTTCTTTCTTTTCCTTTCTTCTCCTTCTCCTTCTCCTTCTTCTTGTTCTCCTTCTCTGCCAAAGGGTAGTGAGTGTGTGTAAGGGTATGTATAGATATAGATATATGGATATATGTGTGTATATATATATATATATGACATACAATCTCTCTCTCTTTCTCAAGGGTGACGAAATTGGCCCAAGGCCATAAATGATGATATATATATATATATGTATATATAGTTGAGGGAGTGCCACACGTTCAAAGCTAAAGAAAAGAAAAAAAATTGTCTCAGCTTATGCCAATCGATTGGTATAGATGTCAATCGATTGGTAACGGATATTTGAAAGCAATCGATTGGAAAGAATGACAATCGATTGGGATGTTGCCATGTTATTACTTTTAGTCGGTATAATGGCAATCGATTGAGAATACGTCAATCGATTGGTATCAAAAAGTGGCAATCGATTGGGAATTAAGGTAGTCGATTGGTAACCAAATTTCACCAAAAGAAAAGAAAAGTTTATAGAATGAAGTTTTATTTTATATATATACTCTCCAGAAATTCAAGGTATTACATGTTCCCTTAATTCAAAGGATCCCCTTAACTGATAATGGGATAATATTCCCTTAATTCAAGGGATCCCCTTAATTTGCTCATCATGATCTTTTGGTTGAAATTCAAATTATTTCATTCGTTTTGTAGCCTTAAAAATTGAGAAATTCCCACTCTTTTGTGAAATCCCTAATTAAAATATTAAGAAATTTCTTAATCCTGAGAAATTTTTCATTAAACTATTGCGATATTCCCTATTTCTTAAACTGAGAAATTCTCACTCTTTTTGTGAAACTCCATGTTTAAAATACTAAGAAATTCTCATTTCTTTGTGAAATTTTTGATCTAATAAACTTAGAAATTATGCATAAAGAATATCATTAGTTCTAGCAAGGAATCACACAAATGGATATATATATATATAAATATATTATGTTTTTTCGCTAAGTTTTTTTGAGTAATTTCCAGTAATCGATTTTCTTTTGAAATGAACTTTCTTAGTTAACTGAACAACTATGAACAATTCCTCAATAAAAAAAGGGATAAAACACTGAGAAATTATAAAAAATTTCAAATATGATCAATCTTTTGCAAAATTTATATTTCTCATTAAACTATTGAGAAATTCACACTCTTTTGTGAAATTTTTGAATCCACAAAAGCATTTGCCCTCAAGCCCAAACACAAAAGCATTTGCCTTCCTTGATTTGTTACCATACTAATCAAGTCACTTTTTGAATCCACCATTTCAACCATTAACATTATTATCATCAAATCATCCGTATGTAAACTCCAAAAACTTCATCACTGGCTCTGTATTCTCCCACCGATCGGTTTGCTTAAATTTTCACTTTAGAATGAATGAGAAACTCTCACAGATTCAGAAAGGGAATGAGTCCAAGAATGAGAGATCGGATGACTAGAAGGTGGTGACGACGACCACCAAAAACGAGCGACGATGGCGTGGCTGGATGTGGTGGTGTCGCCGGTGGAGGGGTTGATGCCTTCTCTCTTCTTTCTCTCCCTCTCTCTCTTCCTCTTTCTCTCTCTAGCAGAAATCTCTCTCTCTCTCTCTCTCTATATATATATATATATATATAGTTGCATATTCTCTCTCTATATTGGGTTTTGAATTTTAATATTCTCTCTCTATATTGGGTTTTGAATTTTGAATTAAAATTAGATCTTTGATATATATATATATATAGAGAGAGAGAGAGAGAGAGAAAGATATATATATATATATATACGAAAATTCTCTAAAGAGGGCGCCATCTCTTTATTAAAGAGAGGGCCTCTGTTTCAGCCGTCGGATTGTGTTTTCATTAAGGGCAGTGTTGTCATTTCACAGTTTTTAAACACGATCTAAGGGTCAAAACAGAGACTCTCTCTTTAATAAAGAGAGGTGCCCTCTTTAGAGCCTGACTGGATATATATATATATATATACATAGGATAATATAGAGGTATTTATGTCTTTAATAACACATAGGGACTAATTTCTAGATTCAGATATAAGAAGAGCCTATTTCTAGAAAAAGCCAAGATTATGGATTAAATCCTACTTTACCCAAAAAAAAAAAAAAACCCCTTACCAAACAAGGTTCTCCCAAAAAATTAGACTTGGACTGAACCTGATCCCGATCCTGTTATGGGAGTTTCCAAACAGCCCAAGTAATGATTAGTTGTGCCAGGCGTAGCCTGCCTTTGGTAGATTGATGGGATAAAATTGATCGGGTATTTCGGAGATTAAGACCTCATTTGATAAAACTAAAATTAAGAGCCTGTTGTGTAACGTTCGGTTTTTGGTTTTTAGGGTTTTTTTTTTTTCATTTTTTTTTCTTCTCAAGGTTGACGAGAACTCACTCAGAAAATGACAACGAAAATAAAAAATCACAACATCACAAAACAAGCCCTAGGTATCGAATTTTTAGGACTGCAAATTTTAAGCTAGTAAATTTATAGTATTGAAAATAATTTTACTTAAAAATTTCAATAAAAAAAAAAAGAAAAAAAAAGTATGCCTCCGTTTGATAAAACTGAAAAATTAAGTACTGAAAATTAAATGCTGAATTTTAAGTACTGAAAATTATAGGCGATTGAATTTGTAATACTGAAAACAATGTTTCAAGTACTCACATAGACTGTATTCATTGTTATTTTCATCTAAAATTTTTCACTTAAAATTTTCAGTAAATTTTTGGCTACTTTTTCAATTAAGTGGTACGTTATCAAACGCACTGAAAATAATTAAGTACTGAAAACTTTCATTTTCAACATTTAATTGAATTATCAAACACACCCTCTATATTGAAAATTATCATTCCATTACTTAAATCAAACACCCCGATGAATCTTTGTTCGGCACAAAAATGGATTTTAATTTGATAGTACATGTACCAATATTAATATAATTTACATCTATTGAGTGGAAAAAACCAAAAGAGTGTACGGAGGAATATAGAAAACAAAACATTATAGAGCTATAGTTAATAGCTATAGAGATGAAGGAGCACATGATTTCTTTTCAAAAGTATAAAACTGATGTCAGTATATGAAAAATACCATCTCCAACTTAAAAGTAAATGCAAGTCTAAAAGTAGATGTAAGTCGAACTTGTTTTGTAAAAAAGTAAAAATTCTATAAAAATGCACCTTTTTCTTGAGAAAATATATTTTAAAAGTTGTCATTCCAAAAATACCCTCAAACTTGTAATTATCAGTTTGGAACGACTTCTTTGCATCTTATATCTTTATTTCAACTTATCTTTAAATATAAGTATTAATTTAGTTTTTCTACTATTTTAAATGAGTAACTATTTGGGCACAAATGAATCTTATAAAAACAAGATACACAATCTTGTTTTTGTGAGATTCTTTTGTGCCCAAAAAATTACTCATTTTAAATAGTACTAAGTTATATGCTTCCGCCTTCAAATTGCATATTGTAGAATATGAATTGGAGTTTGACATCATCCATAACTCTATTTTGTTCCATTTTGCATCATACTTGCTTATCCTACACAAGAAGCTATGAATTCACAAACGAAGAGTTTTGCATAATGTAGCTTAACATGTAGTGCACCATCTTTTGAGATATAAAAAATAAAATAAAAATAAACATAATCACTACACACATTTGAATGCTCTAAGAAGTAGAAAATATCATACTTTCGCATTTTCTTGGTTTGGTCACTTTCAACAATCACTTGTGCTACTCCTGTAAAGGCCGGAAATGAGATATTGGAGGAAACTAAACCCATCTTGCCGGAAAATATATTATGCAAATGGGATTAATTGCTCCAATTCTCACATACGGCTTGGACAGTGATCTATTCTCCATCTTGACTTGCAATATTATCAATGTGTGATCGAAACAGTTGAAGGGAGAGCTAGAAGAGGTTGGTTTATATAACAAGAGAACACACATTTTTTCATGTGATCAAATGAGAAATCTCAACCAGAAAGCATGAAGGTTATATGCATGCAAGACTCATGGTGGGTAGGTAGCTGAATAGTGCTTTTGTCCCTCTAGTTGGTCCTAAGAGGGTGTTTGGCAATAGCTTTTGGGGTTTATAACTGATTATAAAACTCTTAAAGTTAAAATGAAACTGTTGGACTAATCAAATTATGTGATCCACTCACAAAAAATATAAAATCTACGTCAATCACGGGGATTTGCGAGTGGTCACAAGTACCTTGGGCAACTTTTGATTAAAAAAACAAAATTTTGATGTTTTGACTCGTAGTAGGAGTTGTACCAAAGATGCATTAAGCGATGCAGGGGTATTTGGAACAAGAACGTCTCATGGTACATGCATAAACATCAAAATAGTTTAAATACATGTGTATATGTGCAGAGAGAGAGAGAGAGAGAGAGAGAGAGAGAGAGAGAGAGAGAGAGAGAGAGAGAGAGAGTTGCAATTGAAAAGACTCAACTGTGTTGGAGAAACTGAAGGGCGCAATGTTCTACGTGAATCCATGTTGGAAGGACATCATACCAAAGTCCTACAACTAGGGACCTCGATATGGTTTTATTCTGCTTATTGTATCAGAGAATATTTTCCTTTTCGCTCTTTCAAACATTTGACAATTATGAAAGATGCAAAAATTTTTACCATTTACAAGAGAGGCTTCATAACAATTATTAGATGTTTCTTGTTAGTAAATGTATAGGACTGATTCATACATAGAAGTATAGTCTTCATATCAGAGAAATATAGAGGCAAAGAGACAAATATTTGGAAAGTTGGAACAATATCTACACTCCAAGAAGACGACAAATGAAGCAAAGCATTGGAATTGTATCATATTCTCCATACAATTGGACAAAATGTCCACTACTGACAGCTTAAAGTGAAAGAAACATCAATAAATTCATACACAAACACAGAGAAGTGTTTATATAACATTTCTTATTCTTGAGGTTTAAGCCTCAAATCTATTTGGGAAAAAAAAATTACTCAGATTGGTCCCCAACGAGATTAAGCAGACCCTTCATTTGTACGTGTACAACAAAGGTACATATGAGGTTCAGCAGACCCTTCATTTGTAGGTGTACAACAATGGTGGAAAAATTCTGATCCTTAATTATTTCGGAAAAGGCGGCCTCCTCATTGCATTTTCATTTCTTGCAAATTTTAGTGCAACTGCAGATATGAATATAGAAGAAATTAAAATGGAGTAAAATATTTCTTGTGTACTTCCGCTGTGGAGTTCTCAATTTATATACAAGCTAGGGAACCAAATTTAAGAAATAAAATCAAAGAAATAAAAGCTGATTACGATCAAAACCCTAAACACAAGTGATCCCCAAATCATAGGATTTGACCGGATCGAATTAAATCTAATTAAATCTTTAAGGATCAAATTATATCTCCCAACACTCCCCAGCAAGTTGAGTCACCGAAATTGATGAAGTGACCAACTTGAATTTGGACTTTGAACTTGAATGATCATACCACACGTCCAACATCCATAACCAAGAAGCGTGGAAATTCTAGTAAAAGCGAAACAATACCTTGGAAAATTGCCCAGACATCACGGTACAATAAAATGAACAAGGCCGCCGGAAATCACAGCAGAGCTAATCAAATGGAACCAACCAGTGGAAAGATTGCCCAGAAATCACGGTGCAATAGAAAGGGTTATGGCTGCCAGAAAACATGGCAGAACGAATTAACCGGCGAGCACATATGTGCTCAAGCTCATCAAGAGAGCCCCCAAAGGGGCTGCACACTTCAACTCCCGTGCCCCCCCCCCACCCCCGCCCCCCAAAAGGGCAGGCCGAGGACTGGACAAGGCCCGAAAGGGCAGGCCAGTGACTTGACAATGCCCTTGGGGGCTGCCGATGGCTTGACAATGCCCGTACGAGCTAGCCGAAGTTCAACGGGGGTTGGTTTTGAAAATACGCGGAACAAAAAAAAAAGGAAAAAAGAAGAAGATGAACACTACCAATGAATTGGCACAAAACAGTGAAACTTGCGGATCTCTGCTTTGATACCAAGTATGTTGCCCAGGAAAAAGTCGGTTATGAGATATTACACAAATATTACATAAAATACTAGTATCTAGAAAATATGAGCAATGAAACCATTGAATCTATATAAGAAGCAAACTGCAACGATGGAATTGCCTCAGAAGGCACAGTTCAAATAATCTTAAAGAACATATGCAATCAGTAAAAGTTCCAAGGTATTTACGTAGCATTTAGTACCTTCCATGTAGCATGCATCTTATTGCTTCCATCACGAACAAAACGCGTTTTCATTTCGTCACACCGATCCATCTTGAAGTTTTGCATACATTGGAAAACAAAATGGGAACTCCCAGAGGTTAAGCCGACAAGGTTCGGTAGATCTTGAAGTAGCAATGCTCTCAAACAGGGGAGCAGAATCTGATTCCCGTATCCACTATCGTTTACCTTTTCTTGGCTAAATAGTACTTTTAGTTGAGAGGATTTAGAAACTTCAAGAGATACTAGTTGCTGAAAGCCTTGAGCAATGTTGATTGGGAAGAGACTCTTCAGTTTGTTGCATTCCGTAATCGAGAGAGATTTCAGTTTTGGGAACAATATAGACTCCTCATTGTCATCCTCCGCAATAATGTGCTCTAAATCCACACAATCGCGTACACTAAGAAATTGAAGTTGGTGCATGGTTTCAGCAAGAGTGGGTGAAAATAGATTCTTCAATCTATTGCAACGATGCACTCTTACTTCTCTAAGGTTACAGAGCTTTAGCAATTGAGTTGGCACATTCCATATGCACCTCAGTTCGGGTAAAAACTTCAAGTTCAGACTGATTAACTTTGAGAGAAGTAACATGTGGTCTTTCTCAATCATAGTCCCATCAAGTTGAAATATCTCTTGCATTGAATCACACTCTTCAACCGTCACTGTTTTTAGAGCCACTGATCTTTTCATAGAGTTGGCTGGAAATACTGTAGGCAAATTGCTGCATCCTCTCACATTAATTACTTGTAAATTCTGAGGCGGGGAAAAAAAAAACAATTGATAGCAGTACAGAGAACAAAAAATTATTCACTTATTCCAACATATTCCATGATTACTATTGCATAACACCCTCACCTATGTGATAATGTCTAACCGCTAAGGTATTTCAAAGTTATGGGGTAACAGAAATGCTACGGGGTCAGGGGATATGCATTCTTGTAGCTTATGTCCAAACACATAATGGTAAGTCACCAGTTATTCCAAAAGCTTAAGCTGTTAGAGAAAGGGCCTAGCAATGCATATCAAGTTTTAACACCCTCTCTAACATGCAACCTTGTCTCATACATTGAGAGGAAACAAACAGAACTCCACCATAATAGAGATCGATAACAAACTGCAATACGCAAACCAAAATGGGAAATACCTCGCACATCTAAGGTTCTAATAGCATGTTATGTCACAAGTTACCTAATAGTTTAAGCTGTAAGAGAATGGGTCTAATCAACGTATATCAAGTTTTAACAAGAGGGACTCCTACTCTGCCTGTGACGTGTATCTTATACGCACCTACAATTTTTGAACAGTGACCGGTACCCGAAATGGAAAATGAAGGAATTAATTAAAGATACGAAACAAAGGTAGAAACTGTATACTGCAGATGACAGAGGATGTGAGCCCCAATTGCAAAGGTTAAAAGCCTAATTTTCTTCTCCAACATCTAAACAAGTAGCACTGCATTTGCATGGTCCCCACATGCTCATGCACTTAAACACACACACACACACACACACACGTGCGCGCGCGCGCACACATCAGACACACAACACTATTTGATGAGCACATGCATTTTTTTCTTGAAAATTGTGTACCTTGACATTGGAAAGTATTGTATAGAACAATTTGTCAGCAGCACCCACTGTCATTCGTGGTAAGTCCTCCACCCGTAACTCTTCCAGGCATGGCCAATCAAAACGGTAATTTCCAGAGCAGAAGCTGATGAGGCTGGGTAGATTTCTGAGTTCCAAGTAGCTTAATTCTGGTAGCGGAATCGCCTTCACATCCTCTATCAATTCTTCACTGAGAAATTTCGCTTCCACTTCTTCACTGAACAATTCCTCTAATTTTAAGGCCCCAACTACTTTAAGTTCTTTGAGTTTTAGAAAACTTTGGGCAATGGTGATTGGGAAGAGACTCTTCAGTTTATCACATCCTTCTATTGTAAGAGCTTCTAGTTTTGGGAAACTTACAGGTTCGTTATGGATGATTGACGACCCTTTCACTGCATAATCATCAACTGCAATGACATTTTCCAAACCATCACACATGCGTATCTCAAGAATTTTCAGGTGAATAAGCGTTCGAGCAATGGAAAGTGGGAAGAGATTTCTCAGTCCTTTACAATCCCTCACTTTTAGAACTTCAAGATTGTGAAATTTTAGGTGGTGTGCAGGCTCCTTCCATATGTGCTTGAGTTCAGGCAAATAGGATAAGCTCAATTCTTTCAGAGTTGAGTTCAAGAGTGCATGTTTTTTCTCAAAAATAATCTCTTCTTCGTGCGGAAAAATCTCTTGTAATTCATTACAGTGTCCAATTTCGACTTTTTCCAGACATGGTGACATCAGCACCGCAAATATACGACACAAATTCCTGCATTTTGTTGCCACAAAGTTTTGTAATTTTTGGAAAGAACCCACTGGAAGGTTTCCACTGCATATCACTCTCATGTTGTCCATTCCATTGAGATTTAGTTCTACAAGATTAGGGAATGCAATTAATTGTGACCAATGTGTCGAATCGATCAGACACTCCAGCTCATCACAACATCGAAGCTCGAGATACTTCAACTTTTCCAATCCTTTGTAATCAATGTCGGGGATAACATTGTGATAGGCTTCTTCCAAGAAAGAGAAAGATAGATGTTCTGTTGTTGGAAGCAACTCCTTGATAGCAATTGGTAACGGGGAGTGAATAGATTCGAGTTGTAATGAGTTTGAAGAAGGATGTTTACCCGATTCATTACCTATGCCTATGTTATATCTAGTCAAGTTTTGGAAATGGAAGTCTATGGGAATACGTACAACATCTTGTACAACCACGGCTAAAATTTTCAAGCGGGGCAAGGAAATCAGCTCAGAGAGGCTAGCGTTGCTTCGTTCTCTGCTCGTGCTTTCGACCTCCCAATATCTAAAACTTTCACCGCCAATGTAAAGTTCTTCAAGTTTTGATAATCTTGAAATCACATTAGCGGGAATTATATCCAGCGCATAACAATCTGTCAGATCTAACAATCTCAGATTGCTCAGTTCTACTATTTCATTTGGCAGTTCATGAATTTCACAATGATGACAGCTAAGAACCTCTAACATCTTCAACTTTGCAAGTGCAGACAAGTCAACTAACACTTGATCACACAGATATAAAGTTCGAAGGTTTGTCAACAGTTGGAATGATGATGGTAGTGACAGGGTACCTTGAAGTTTTGGCCGCTGATGGGTTATATTTGTCTTGTCATAGAAAGTCTGATTATGACTTAGATCCAAGACCCTGAGCCCTTTCATCTCTTCAAAGAATGAGTCTGGGATAGTTATGCAGGCTCTATTCCCACCCATCAACAAAGTCTCTAATTCTAGACATTTCAATCCAGCTGGAAGCTCACAAAGCTCATTGGCCATCAAGGAAATTGCAGTGAAATGGTCAAAGCTTTCCTGCTCTGGCCACTTGGTCAACCCGAACCCAGCTCGAATCATGAACCCGCGCTTCTTTTTAGACGCTATTTGTAAGGCAACATCACGAATAACGTCGTGCATTTTCACAAAGCGGACCCCATCCTGATTCAATAACAAACCTGCATCTTTGAGGTTGCTGAAAATGGTACGCACTTTCCTCCTTGCATTTTCAAACGTATTGGTATCTTGGAACAACCCTAGCCCAACAAAATATCTACACAAGTCCTCCACATCAATTGTGTAGTCTTCCGGAAACAAGCAACAGAATAAGAAGCAGAACTTGGTTTCTTTGGTAGGCAGGTAATCATAACTCAACTTAAGACACTTGTAAACATTTTTATGCACACCTTCAATGTCCACATGTTTAGACATTCTAAGTTGCTCGGCTGCTTCATTCCATTCATCAAGGTGTCTATCCCGTAGAGCCCTTCCCACAGTTACAATTGCTATGGGCAGCCCCCGACATTCCCTACAAACTCTCATCGCCGCAGCATTTAAGGTTGTGTCATTTTCTAACCCTGCATTCTTTTTGAACAAAGCATAAGCTTCTTCTTCAGATATAATATTTAGACGAAACTTCGTTTGGATACCCATGGAGTCAAATACTTGTTTGCGACGCGAAGTAAGAACAATTTTACAACCCTCATGATCACCTCCAAAGGGAATACCTATTTCACCCAAGTCAAGATACTCCCACACATCATCCAAGATAATGAGGATCTTCCTCTCATTTTTCAGTCCCTGGAGTAACCGACCTGCTCTTCCAATTTCAGTTTCTTGTTCAAATTTTAGACCTAACATGTCTGCAATTTGACCTTGAATTTGTTTTATTTCTACATTTTGGGACACAACAGCCATCACAACCTGATCAAAGAGTTTCAACTCTTTGGCTTTTTTACCCACTTCTCTCGCTAGAGTTGTCTTGCCAACTCCTCCCATTCCATATACTCCAATGATGTTAGTTTTAACATCCTTCAGTGCTACCATAACCTGAATAAAAGCAGATCTTGTGGATTCAAAAGCTTCAAAATCTCCCGATGGCAAGAGTTCTATCCCTGGTGGAGGTGCAGGGTGTGAGACGATATCGAAGTTGCCATTATTTAGGAGCTCTGTAATAGATGCAGTCTTTTTTGTTAGTTTCTTAGCTAAACAGTAGCGAGAACCCCATGTAGGACACCCTCCAGTAATACAACTCTTATATGCTTCGATTTCATCTTCCAAACTCTGGATCTCCATTGTGATGCTATCCACATCTTTCAACCACTTTAGCACGTCTTTTTCAATTACTTCTGCATTCCTCTTGGCTATTTGGACCGAAGTTTTCACTCTATCCTGCAAGAGCTTCAAACTTTCAGTTTTTTCTTTCAGATCTTTGGCAATTTTGTTGAAATGAACAATATATTTCACTTGACGTTTGGTTGGCTCCACCCAGTAATCAACAAACTTAAGCGCAACAGGTACCAAAATCTGTTCAGCCATTGCAAAAAACACCTGAAATAGAAAGACAAATATAAAATAAGTAAACATCAACTACTAGTTCAGGATGAGGAGAATTGAACAGTTTCTATCATATTCGCATTGGAAAATGCCATGCTTCCCAAATTCAACTCCCAAATTTAATTCCCAAATGCTTTAATAGTTGTACCACATGCAGTGGTCTGTGGTACCTGGTACCACCGACAAAATTTAATATGAAACGACTTTATAACTAGATTGAGATCCTATGCTCCTTATAAGTACAGGTATGATCGTGGCTATTCCCGTCTATCTCTCTCCACTTCCAAAAATGCCCTTATTATTGTAAGTTCACCACATCCATCGTAGAAAAAGGCTTGAGGCCCACACTTTTGAAGTGTCCTGTGTACTAAAATGGCTATTCCTGCTCCCCACAAGGTTTAAAAGTGATAATACCAGGAAAAATACTGGAAAAGGGGAAAAGCTTATTGAAATCGAAACATAAGAAGACAAAATCAAGATAGTTATACCATGTACAACTTATAACGAAGGCTCATGAAATACGCTCATCTACAATTATGTACATAATAATTCTAGGATTTTTTTCACAGACAATTACTTTTATCCCCTTCCCACCCCGACCACAAGTTTCTGGATTTGCAAGTGCTTGGTGGCACTTAATTAATTTGGGACATGTAACTTAGGTAGAGCTCAAAATTGAGGGGAAAAACATATGCAAGAAATAATTTTCCTTATTTAAATTTATAAGGCCTAGGGCGTCCAATAGGCAATTTTGTCATGTACGATTAAGGGTAACTGAAGTAAACAAAATGCAATGATGAAGATCAATATCAAGGTGGTCATAATGTCACAAAATAATCCTATTACGGCTCGGAAGTATTCTTAACCAATTGTGCTATTGAGGCTTGGAAGTGTTTAGAAGATGATCCCGTGCCTTGACTCACGAAATTAAATGATGAGATTTAACGACTAAGATAATGCTTGATGAGTGGGAAAAAAAAAATTGTCTACCACCTATCTAAGAAATGAAAGGGATATTGAAACCTCTAGAACAGTATTAAATTCAGCATTCATATAAGTAAATTTTGGAGGAGAGTGATTCAACAATGATAAAAACTTGAAACAAGAGTTCTAGAAAACCAATATGGATTTATGCCAAGAAGGTTAACCATGGGCACAATCTACTTACAGGATTATCAATTGAAAGATTAAAGAGAAGGAGCGTTTTCGTATAGTCTCCAATAAATTGCATATTTGATATGGGAGGTTTTAAAGAAAAAAGGAGTCACAAATAAATAGGATGACTTGATTTGCAATATAAATGATGAAGATGCAAGGATAGTAAAATATGGGTAAAATGCACTTTGCACCCTTAATGTTTATAGCGTTTTGCACTTTAGTCCCTCATGTTCTAACTTTGGCAATTAACTCCGTAATGTTTCAGCCGTGTTGCAATGGGGCCCTTCCGTCACAATTAGCATAAAAATAAAAAAATAAAAAAATGAAAAAAAAAAAAAACAAAAAGAGGAACGCAACACATGCTTGGCTCCGTCAAAACATTACAAAAAAAAAAAAAAAAGAGGAATGGGACACGTGCTTGGCTCTGTCAAAACAAACAAGGGCCACATTGCAACACGGTTGAAACATTAAGGACTTAATTGCCAAAGATAGACAATTAGGGACTGAAGGGCAAACGGCTACAAACATTCAGGATGCAAAATTTCCATTTTACACTAAAAATATTCACAGTGAATTCTCATTTAATGTAGGTTTAAATAAGAATCAAATTCATAATATGTTCCTATCCTTTTCCCATAGTCGTGAGTAGATACACATTCAAGTTATGTTCTATGGTGTATGCTATTTGCTGGATATTCTTTCAATTGATGGAAATATAGCAAAAGTAAAAGCTAAATTAGTCAGTTGGAGAGAGGCCATAGAATGTAAATAGCATAAAAGGATCAAGGATCAATAACGAAAAAACTAAATATATAGAATGTAAGTAACTAAATTAGGAATACAAAAGGGAGGTATGGGAAAGATTGAAGGTTAAGAAATACCAAGAAGTAGGCACTTCCATAGGCTCGATTACCATTAGAGAGGGGAAAATTGATGTAGCATTGGATTACATATTTACATTCATAGATATTGCTTCTAAAGCAAGATAAGTCAAGTATAGGATTGAGAGCTCGCTTCATTTTCTAGCAAGTTAAAATTTTGAGCCATGCTTGAGCAACCCACATTTTGGCTTGACTTAGCTTTGTTAATAGCTAAATGTTTAAAAAGATTCAAGACTAGAAGTTGCATGATCTGGATGGAAAGACCGGCCTGACATTGATCATATCTAACTCCTTAGAGTCGAATGGTCTCAAAATTAATTCCAATTACCCCATAGTAAAGGGACTAGGCACTTGGCCTACTGAATTACAAGTTCAAGTGATATTACAACATGAAAATAAGAATATACCAGTAGGTTCGGGCTTATAATACTAATTAGGATATGTATAATTTCAACACAACATAAGTGAACCGCCACTAGATAATGGCTCTAATTTTTCTTTCATTATTTGAAGTGAGAACGGGGTGCGGGTGAAACTGTGGTTAAACCACGCACATAGCGGTTCCTAGACTAATCCCACACTTTTCATAATAACAGGAATTAACCATTAGATATCACCAAGTGATGGGCCCTAAGAGCATCTCCAACTCTACAAGCTAAAAATTGGCCACACTACTATATTTTAGGCTTTAGCTAGTCACTTTTGAGAGTCAACTCCAACACTGCTCACTATTTTAGCTATTAATTTTACTTCATTTTCTTTTTATTGTTGAGAATAGTGCCAATTGACAATTGGAGAAAATTTGGCTCTGAAGAGCCAAATTGGCTCTCAAAATCTTACTAGCACTATAGCTATACTCTATTTAAGCAATCCATATAGGTAGCATACGGAGCAGATTTTGTGGCTTTTGCCCACCATTTTGACCAAGGAAGCACGGACTCTTCTACAAGGTTGACGAGCTCGCACCTGTTGCGCACCCGCACTGGCATGGATTCATCTCGGCTGCGGCAGGGTGTTTCTTTTGGTTTTTTTGGAATCAATTTAAGAATGTTGGGAGTTGGGTTACACGTCAAAAGGTCAATATGGCTTATTTATGATCGTTGTTTGTTTTAATTGCATAAAAAATCAAAGACAATATATAGTTTATACAATTATATAAAATATGTTTTTTTAATACTTTATAAAAGTACAGCCTCCCCCCCTTGACTTCCAATTCGACTCTTTTTTCTTGAATCACTTCCTCTTTCTTTTTTCCCCTATTTGACTTAGGCTAGAAAGAAAGAGGTGCTTGCTTTATGAAACTGAAACCTTCGACGGCTCACGTTTGATTCCTCCCCCCCCCCCCCCCCTCCCCCCCCCCCTCCCCTATTTTTGGCAAAATTGATGAATCCCCCGCACCAGCACAGGTGCCCCCCCCCCCCCCCCCCCCCCCCCTATTTTTGGCAAAATTGATGAATCCCCCGCACCAGCACAGGTGCTTCTTAGATTTTGACTAAGAATGGAGATTAGCTAGCCTGCTGGAGATGGTCTAAGGATGAAAACGTTGTCACTTTGGGGTTTGTTCCACAGATTTAATGTGCTAGCGGATCATTTTGTATTTAATGAATCCTTACTTACTAGTAGAAAATAACGTCAATATTAGAGCAGTTTGAGAAGATGTTGCATGTATATGAAGCATGTAGATTTTGTATGAAATCTCTCCTTCACGTCCACAGGGCATCATCTTGTTAAAAACATGAAGATGTTAGATTGCTTTAATAATTACCGTTTAAGTATAATTTCGTAATCGTGCCATGATTTTGTGGATTACAAAATATATGAAAAAAAAAATTAAAGAATTAACTTCTGATATGATCTTATTTTGATTTCTATATCTTGCTGATTCTATCTTCACCCTATATATATGGGATGTAATTCATGTTAACAATATCAGAATATCAAGGAAAAAGTCTCACTTCTCTTTTGTTTTTGACAATTACAAATGAACATCAGAGAATTTCAGTTCCTTTTTTATGAGTTTCATCTTCTCAAGTCTTACCAGTTAGATTTAATGCAAACATCAAAACAAGGGAAAGGGGAAAAAGCAAACAGACCTGAAATAAAGAAATTAAGAACACTTCTTAAAATTACCAATGCAAAGATGAACCGTTCACTTCCTCCGACTCCGAGTAATGAAGGCCGTGCGAAAAAGCCAGACAGGAAATGCAGAGAAACTCTGAATTTCAGTCCTGCAATTACTCGTACTGTTCAAATTCAATTCAATATTGTATTTAAGGTTCTTGCAATTGATGAGGCCACAAGTGTATACACACAAATACATATGTATGTATAAAATTCATATAAACAATATTAGTAAAGGATAAAATATATGGGGAAAAAAAAATGGTCCAAATTGATGAAACATAAGGTTCTTGCAATTGATGAAACATAAATTTTGAATTGGATAAATACTTCCAATTGAATAAGTATGAGTAAAGGATCAAATATATGGGGAAAAAAAAAAAGAATTAATTTCTAATATGATTTATATATCTTGGTGATTCTATCTTCACCCTATGCATATAGGAATGTATGTAATTCATATAAACAATATTAGAATATAAAAATTCAAAACAAAAGGAAAAAGGGGAGAAATTGAAGAACACTTGTTATAGATTACCTGCGCAAAGATGAACGAACCGCTCACTTCCTCCGAATACGTTACTGAAATGTTGAGAAAATCTGAAACAAATTTTAGCTCTGTAATTACACTTATTACTGTTCAAACTCAATTCAACAGTAATGAAAAATTGTATACATTACCGTATTTAAGGTTGTTGCAATTGATGAGGCCACAACCAAGACAGCGTATGTATATACACAAAATATATAAACACATACAGATATATATATATAATGTATAATAATAATAATAATAATAATAATAATAATAATAGTATGTATATATAGAGCTGGGTTGGAGACTTGGGAGTTGTTTTTTCTTGCACGGCTTGTGTTGTAATTGAAGTCAACGATATCATATATGGAGAGTGCCACACCACAATGACATCCTCCGACAGGTCGTCATTCTTACACCGGTTAAAGTTAAACAGAAGAGACCCTATATAGCTAGATAGAAATTGGTCTTATCCAAGAGTACAAGAAATGGTCCAAATTGATAGTATGTCTATTGAGGAAAAGGAGGGTAATTCAGGGAAAGGGGGAAGGGGGGAATTTTTTACCCAATTTATCACTGTAGGACTGTTGTTGATATGTATATTAAAATTTCTCAAAATTATGGTGACAAGCAAAACTTACTGGTTGAACTAGTGACTCTTCGTTTGTGGTATGAAGTTGTGAGTTGGATTAATCATTTTTACTGATTTTTTTTTTTGGGTGGAGTCGCTAGTTCAATTAGCGATTTTCCTTTCCCTTCTGTAGTGACGAATCTTGTATGTGTTCCTAAGAAAAGAAATTTATCCATTTTTTGGAGTCTCCAAGGAGCGTGGAAACACATAAGAACTCTTGAATAGAAATAGAAAAGAGATGTAACTCCAGTTCTTTCGAAAATGGTAAAATCTTTGGCGCAATAAGAAGGGGTTGATCCGTATCATCTTCACTTGGTTCTGCTTCTTCTATTTTTTAAAGAATACCGAGTTAAAATTAAAAAGTGATGAGTTTGAGAAATAAGTTGAAACAGTGATGAGTTGTGTGTATATTTTGATATCTCAGTGATAAATTGGGTAAAAAATTTGGAAAGTAGGGGACAATATTCAAAAGTTATGTTTTGCATAATCATACGACCATTCCATCCATTTTTTTTAGAGCATTTTTCTCACCCTTTACTCACCCTTTGTTTATCGAGGCATCCGTTTGTTAATATGTGTCACATTTCAGTAATTATGATGATAATACAGGGGGTAAAATGAGAATAGAATGGGACACATGTCACCCAGTGAAAGCCTAGGTAAGTAAGGATGAGCAAAAATGCTTTCATTTTTTAGAGTAATGATAGGGGAGATCATTTTTGTTCAACCAAGATTTGCTCACTCAAGCACCTTATTGGATAAGCATATGAGTCTCATCGCTTTTTATGGACAAAATAGAGTACTTGGGTGAGCAAGATGGCAAATTCCAAAAGTTTACAACGACCCTTAAACACACACGAGATAAGTTAAGGAGTGAAGTGAGAAATATGATTCCGGCCACACCAAACTGAATACATTCGTCCTAACTACTTTAAATTCATTTTTCCAATCTACTAATATCAACGCCTTTGAATTTTAACCTTCCTTTATTAAGAAGGCCAAAAACTCTTGCAAATTTGGACAATGGTTTTTTTTTTTTGTTGTTGTTTATATAGAGAGCATTTCTGCACACTCATTGTTCACTAAAGTTTGTGGTTGATAACATGAGTCTCATTTCATTCTCATTTTGCCTCTGTTTTATTAACATAATTATTGAAATATGACACGTTGCAACCATCACAAGCCTGAATGAGTAAAATAAATGAAGTAATTAATAGTGGGATTACCATTATCCTTTCCTTTTTGTAGTGACGAATCTTGTATGTATTCCTAAGAAAAGGAATTTGTTACTCACTTTTATAAATATCCAAACAGTAATGCTACACTTACCGAAAAACTGCACAGAATTTGTGCACCGAATGATCCAGTCCACTCATTTCAGTGGTCCCCACACATTTTTGTGTGGGGACCACTGAAATGAGTGGACTGGATCATTCGGTGCACAAATTCTGTGCAGTTTTTCGGTAAACAAAGCATTTCCGATATCCAAACATTTTAATATGATTGAAATTGTCAATCAATTTTGTCGGTAAGATGAAAGTTCACAGAAAAGTACTATGGAGTGTTGCTATATATGATAGTGAAATATCAGAGAAAAGTATACCCGCCGGAGTGTTGCTATGATACTGCCGCGAGCTTTCCTTGGCAACTTCGGAGCTGATAAGTAGGGGGCATAATCAAAGCTCCGACTACGGCTGTACTCGAGCCGAGCTTTAAGAGTTGGTATCCTGTTCAAGTTTGAGCTTGCTTGTTTATTATCGAGCCGAGCCGTACCGAGCTATTATCGAATTGAGCCTTGAGCCCTAGTAGCAAGTTTAAGTTGTCAATTAAAATCCACGGACCAAGCTCAATGCTTGACAGTTGGCACATACATACATATATATATATATATATATCAAAGATTTTCTAAAGAGGTTCACCTCTCTTTATTAAAGAGAGGACCTCTGTTTTGGCCGTTGGATTGTGTTAAAAAACTGTGAAATGACAAAACTGACATTAATGAAAACACGATCCGACGGCCAAAACAGAGGTCCTCTCTTTAATAAAGAAAGGGCGCCCTCTTTATAGCCTGACTGATATATATATATATATATATTACTTAAAACAATTACTTGGCACGTGAATTTAGGACTGTGCACGTCAATTTTAAATACTTCATATTATACATATATTAAGTTTTTATAATTATCATAAATATATATATATACAATGTTCTTTCAATTTCAAATACTTTACATTATACATATATCATATTTTTATAATTATCATATATGTGTATATATATATATATATATTTAAACAAATCCTTATCAAACCTATTAAAGAGATTTTTCACGAGCCTACTATACGAGTCTTAATCGAACTGTTCGTGAGCCTTATCGAGCCGATCATCATTTATTAAACGATTGTATTCAAAGTCGAGCTCGGCTCATTTATTATACGAGCCGAGCTATTATCGAGCCGAGCCAGAACCCTTGTTGAATGGCTCAGTTCGTGTACACCCCTAGTCGAGACTTATATTATTAATATATAAGAGCCTCTTAATGAGCTTTTCACGAGCCTACTAAACGAGCCTTAACCGAGCTGTTCATGAGCCTTATCGAGCCGAGCTCAATTGTGCTCGAGCTTTGCTTGTTTATTAAACGAGCTTGCTATTCAAGCTCGAGCTTGGCTCATTTATTATATGAGCCGAGCCGAGCCGAGCTCTGGACAAGCCGAGCCACGAGCCCTTGTTGAGCGGCTTGGCTCGTGTCCACCCCTAGCTCCGCCAGAGGGGTGACTTGGAGTCCAATTTGAAAAAAAAAAAGGCCTCAAGTCTGAGGTAGGGCGAGCTCGGTCCTAGGCCCTAGCATTTTCCTAGCATTTTCGAGTAGGGCTTGAACCTATCTCTTGAAGTCTAAGCCTGGTCCGAGGCCCGTATAAAAGCCCGATTAGAAACATCCTAACAAAGTTTGATCATTTTCAAGTATTAAAAATCTAAAAAACTGCAAGTTTCTATGCTCGGAGTTATTTCCAAACTACTATAAAAAAAATTTATTACATATATAATAGTACATATCCTTTTTATGATAAAAATTTAAAGCGCTCACTTTTAGGCTATACCTTAGAGCCTAGGACCGGATCTAGATTGTGAACTCTTAAATTCGGCCGCATCCCAATCCAATCTAAAGAAAGATATGAGTCCGTGAGTCAAAACCCAAATCCGTTCAAGCACGATCATTTGTCGGTGCGGGTGCATTTTTACACCCCTACTGATAAGTTGCTATGAGGTTTCTGAATTCTTGATATCCCTTATTCAAAGTTATCAACTTACATCATCAAATGAACTTCTTTGTTTGGAAGTCTTAATAATTTATTACTATTTGACACTTGCATTACGATAGCTTTAAAATGAAAATATAAGTTGCATTGTTTTTAAATCCAATTACAAAGTATTATGTATGTCACATTTAAAATCCTTTGACGAAAAATTTGTCAAAAGAACCAATAATTAAGGGTATTTGCAACTTTCTTTTTTAAAAAAAAAAAAACTCAGCTAGCAACAAAACATTGTAATTCACTATTGCAGGATTCAATTTGTTAGCAGTGCAACAAACTTTTCAATTCAAAGAAGCTAGTTATATCTTGTCCAGAAACTCATGTATTTTTTTTTTTCCCCTCTTCTCTTGAGCTCAATTCAGTAACACAAAAAAAAAAAAAAAAAAAATTACATTCCAAACTTTTTAGTTTCATATATTCTTGTATTATTACTACGAGAAAGTGCTTATGACATTTTCATGAGCCGGCCGGCCTAAAAAATGCTTTTCTTGCGTAATTTTTTTTCACATTTCAATCGTGCCATTTATTACACTCTTGAGTTCCATCACATACTTTTTTTTTTTTGCTTTTTTACATTTCAATCGTGCCATTTATTACACTCTTGAGTTCCATCACATACTTTTTTTTTTTTTTTTTGCTTAAAAAAAGCAAAAAAAAAAAAAAAAAGTATGTGATGGAACTCAAGAGTGTAATAAATGGGAGTAAATATTGCATACAATGGGTAGCACGACAACATTTAATCCCTCTCACATCATTTGAAAAGTGTGCTTATGTGTAGGGTGACTCCTATGGAAATAAGGGGTCAAATATATATAAATAAAATGATTTTATTAATTTGTGATATCACGTCATAAATACAACCGTTGCATCTAAATGAGGGGTGTAGTCTAGAGTAGTTCATAACTAAGGACTAGGGAGGTATGTGCAAGCAAAGTAAGAATTATTGACATTTGCATATAGTTCTACAAAGTTCTCTCTTAATCTCTTTCAATTACATGCCATTAATGCTCAAGGAAAGAACGTAGAAATGATTGTGGGGCATAGTCTACGTGCTTTCGTAATGTTCTCATATAATATTTTAGCTTATGGGAAATGATAATCAAAATTGGAGGAATTTAATGAGATATACACTATTCACGTTTTTTTTTTAAAAAAACTACACACTAATTTTTATTTTATTTTATTTTATTTATAAAGACTAGACACAATAAAATTGTATCTATGCAAGACTACAAAATTTGAATTTGTCAGATCCAATGCTCAAAAAAAAAATTTAATCCTCCAAATTTGAACTTAAAAGCATTGCTTATATAGAAATATATGATTTTCCCTAACCATTCAAATTAATAAAAATTGATCCAAACTCTGCGACTAACCACACAGGAAATAATATGACAAAGTTTCCTAATTTTGTCAATAGAGTGATTGAAGATGATTGATTGCTTCATTAAAATGTTACACGAGTTATGATTAACTCAATCAAAATCATGGAACCTCAAAACATGTCATAAATATATAGGATCACCATAACTTGTCAACATGATTATATGGTAGGACAACCACACTAATCTCTATATTGTCACGATGGGATAAAATAATTACATTGTGCCAAATCCCAAAAAAAAATTAAAATAGAAATAAATAAAAAATTTGAAAACAAGGATAAATTTATTTTTCTTCCTTGTGGTTAGGCCCCTTTTTCACTTTTATCCCATGTGGTTCAAAAGTTAAAACTTAATCCCCTTGTGGTTGTCGATCAAGTGAAAACAACAAATGGTATTAATTTCGACTCGAAATAGCAAATATACATTTCATTAATTTCAATAACAATTATAGGGTTTAATTATCAACTTTTGCACCATATGACATACAGTGAAATGGATCTAACCACAAGTGGATGAAATGTAATTAATCTATTTGTTTTAACAAAACAAAAATGATAGGGATACACACTAAACAACACACCAGCTTTAAATGCATGTACCTTGTGCTGTGTAAGTGATGCACAGAAAAGTGCAAAAAATTCAAACAGCACAGGGTACATGCATTTAAAGCACAGTGTGTCGTTTGGTGTGTATCCCTATCATTATTGTTAACAAATAGTTTTAACGATTTTATTTGAGTCCAAACCGCACGAAGATTAAGTGTCATCATTTAAACTATGAGTAATGATTGATACACATAAAATGTGCACATAAAGATCTGGACCATTAATTTCAGTGGATCCTATGTATGCAGATACGGACTCCACCAAAATAATGACCCAAATCTTTATGTGCACACTTTATGTGCACATAACATTACCCAAAGTGAATATAAGTCCATCCACTAAGGCCATCTCCAAGGGAGGAGCCATCACCCTAGCCAAAACCTCAAATTTGGTCTCCAGTGCAAAGAGCCATCACATGAGCCAAAATGGCTCTTTCCCAATTGGAGAGCCAAAATGCCTAGGATGATGGAGGTGAGCTAAAAAAATGGCTCCAATGATCATGGTGGTTGGCCTATGTGCTTCAATTTGATTGGGTTTGGGATGTGGGCCAAGTCATTGATTGAATGACAAAATGGCAAAACAAATAAATGGCTAGTCATTTGGCTATTGTGGTTGGAGTGGCTTCCATATATTGGCTAGGCATTTTCCTATTCAACTAGCCAAATTGATATTTTGCCTAGCTCAAATGGCTAGCTCCCTTGGAGATGCTCTAATAGGTAAAACGTGTGTAATCCATTAAAAAATTAGTCAATAGTCATGATACTACTTCAAATTTGGCGGCCATTATCTTCTTCTCTATCCTCTGAGCCAAAGGCTTTTAAGTAAATTATCTCACACAACACCCTTTTCAATGAACATTTGTTCCTTTTCTTTTCTTGATTGAATTTTTTCTTCGTGAGCCACAAGTCACTTTTTTTGTTTCTCCAAACTGGTCTCCAATTGAATTGAACCTCCTAACTTTCTTGCTTTGTTATAGTTTCATTTCTCCAACAAACAATGACTGATATTTTGATCTCCATTGCATCTAAAGCCGCAGAGTTTTTGGTTGAACCATTCTTGAGTCCATTTGCTTCTCTCGACGACTTCAACAACAATCTTGAAGATCTCAAGAAGCAATCTGAAAAGCTCGAGGTTATGAAACTGAAGGTGAACCAATCAATTGAAAGGGCTCAAAGGAATGCAGAACACATAGAACCCGAGGTCCAAACATGGCTTGTGAAGGTGGATGAGATCATAGAACAAGTGAAAAAGCTTGAAGATGAAATCGAATTCAAGAAGATGTGTTGTTATGGTTGGTGTCCCAATATAAGTTTTCGATTAAGCACACGTAAGGAAGTGAGAAAGAAGCAAATTGTTGTTACTCGTCTTCAAGAACAAGGCAAATTTAATCGGGTGTCACGCCCACCCCCTCCTCCGGGGATAGAATTTCTCTCCCACGGAGATTTTTGGGTTTTCGAGCCCACAAAATCAACTATGGATCAAATCCTCAAGGAGTTGGAAAATGATAAGATTAACATAATTGGGTTATACGGGTTGAGAGGAGTTGGAAAGACGGCTTTGGTGAAACAAGTGGGCAAGAAAGCGAAAGAAATGAAGTTATTCGACGAAGTTGTGTTTGGAGTTGTTTCGGAAACACCAAATTTGAGAAAAATTCAGGGTCAAATTGCTGACATGTTGGGTCTAAAACTCGTGGAGGAAAGCGAACAAGGAAGAGCAAGGCGGATTTATGCAAGAATGCAAAATAGAAATGTACTTGTAATTTTGGATGATGTATGGGCACGGATTGACTTAGAGGGTATCGGTATTCCTATAGATCAAAAGGGTTGCAAAGTTTTATTAACCACGACAAAGGAGAATGTATGCAATGCTAATGGGAATAGAACTAAGAGGATTCGACTCAACGAATTATTGGAAGAAGATTCGTGGGCTTTGTTTGGCAAAATTACGAGTGAAAGTGTGGATTCTCTCGCCTTGAATACGGTGGGAAGGGAAATTGTGAGAGAATGTGAAGGCTTGCCATTGAAGCTTGTTACAATTGGGAGGAAACTTAGAAATAGAAGTTTAGAGGAATGGAAAGATGTTGCTGAGAATATTAAGAAGTCCAGAGCTATGAAGAAAGGAAAGGAGAGGGACCCAGATGATTTTCTTGATGAGTTTAAATGATTGAGAAAGTACTTTGAAAAAATGACCAATATATATGTATAGTTGTTGTTATGGCCCTTTTTGTCACATTATACTTTATTGTTTGATTGTTTTACACACAAAATTGTGAAGAAGTATTTATTAGTCATCTCTTTTTAAAATAAATAAATAAAATTTGATTCATTCTAGCTAATATATACAAGGACCATTCAAACAGTATGAAGTTTGGAGCTTTTTCTCTTGGGCGTTACTAATTTCACCGAAATTTCTATGTAAATACACAATAGAATATGTTGCATGTACTTTTACTTAATGCTTATAGTGTTAGAATTTTTTGGTTTAATGTACACTCCCATGCCTCGTTTACTTTCCATTAGGTAAAGAGAGAGAGAGAGAACTTTAATTTTTGTTTTGTTGTACACTCCATGCCTTGTTCACTTTCCATTAGGTAAAGCTATAGGGACAATAAGAGAGAGAGAGAGAGAGAGAGAGAGAGAGAGAGAGAGAGAGAGAGAGCACAACCAGAAAACCAAAAAACAGTGCGCCGTTCTTATTTGTCATTAGATGGAAATTTAGAAACAGTCGCTGGCCTATCATTTTCTCTAATTATGCTGACTTTTCTTGTATTTTATAGAAATTAAGAATTCAAGTCACCTGTTGCATTAATTCTATTTTATTAAGGGTCAGACTTTGTGTGTGTGTGTGTGTATGTATGTGTCTTGCCAAGAACAACAAAAATTCAACAATTGATCAAAAAAGAAAAGAAAAAAAAAACAAGAAAAAAGAAAAGAAAATAATTTTTTTTCTTTTTGGCAGTTGCCAGACTCAGGGAAAACTAAAGTAAGGAACAAGTAACCATTGAAAGTTCAAACCAAAGAAATTAAAGGTGAAAAAAGGAGGAGAAGGGAAAGAAAGAAGAAAATGATATGCAGGTACATATAAGGATCATAATCTGTATCTCAAACATCTCAAACTGCATTTGGAATGACTTTTAGCCTATTTTAATTATTTACCGGATTCGATGTCTTAATTCATTTTTACCTTTTCGATTTGCTTATAGGGATGAGGTTTGTTTGGCAATAGTTTTTGTTGCCCGTAAGTGAATATAATACTAAAAAAGCTAAATGTAATTGTTTGGCAAATCAGTTTATGCGTTTCAATAACTAGAAAAAATGTGAGTCAATCGCAAAAGTTTACGATGGACCAAAAATTACCTTGAGCTGCTCTTGCACGAAAGCAATTATTTTTAAGTAGAAGCAAAAGCAAAATTGTCACCAAAGAGTTTGTGGGTTTGTTCAACCTAGCTCTAAAATGAACGTTTCTTACCCGAATCTCCATTTCTACATCGATGTCTGTTATATTTTCCTCACTTCACATAGAAATACCTTGACATATATGCATGAACCTTTAAAAAGTCATTCCCATTGCAGGGTTTAGACAAAGGCGAAGAGGCCATTGCTTAGTGGATCATCGACTGCACCAATAGGTGCTAGCGCTGCCAACCTGGTAGCACCTTTGACAATACAACATCTTTTGCCATTTCATTTTTTATGAGTGCTGCTTAATAGGCTACACAAAATACTCGAAGAACTAGAATTGACCTGATCCGAACCAAAAAAACTCGGGTTGGCAACAGTGGATAGGATCCTCAACCTTGCCTAAGACCCCATGTTTGTTTAAATTTCGAGCGCCCCAAACTCCAACCATCGCTTAGTATCCCAACTCAAAATACAGTTCAAATTAAAAGTTTAATGTACACAGGGACTCCATTCTAAGTGTTTCCTTGCCCCTGTTCATACCCAGAACGCATCAAAAATTAGTGAAGGGCACCCTTCCACAGGTCCTACAATATGAAGAACAGGCAAATAAATGAACTTGTGGTGGGACCGGTAACAAAAATTAAGGACAATAATCAAACTCCTGGTTTGGACTTGGTTGCCCAGAAATGCCAAGGAACCACAAACAGGGACAGATGTAGGAAATTGGGTAGAGTGAAAAGGTAGTAAGTTTACAAGGGTTCGGGGGCAACGCTCTCGAGGCGATTTTTTTTTGATCTATTTATATATATTTTTTGGACGGATGAAGGAATTAGAAAACTTAGTATTGATTGACACCAAATGTACTATAAAATGACACATTTTTTGTCTACAAATTGAGACCAAAAGGTTGAATGTTTCATACTTCGGAGGGGGGACTTAAGTGTAAAATAGAGAGTTTTTTTAATTTGAAAGAGGGGCTTAAGTGTAAAAATTTACCTTTTTTAGGGTATATATGATATTTTTCAAAAATCAAGGGGGGCTTGAGTCCCCCTTTGGCCTTCTACACATCCGTCCTTGACCACAAATGAAGATACAGAGAAAGAAAAGTCTTCGTGAATCATTTTCTAGACAGAAACACACACACACACATGCTCCTCCATGAGAAGTTTTTGTTCTGAAATGTTCAATCTTATCTTAAGTCACCGAATTTATGTTACTGAAAATAATGTCACTAAATTTCAATTTAAAGTTTGTAGTAAATTTTTGACTACTTTTTTAATAAAGAGTTGAATCTTTAGACATAATCAAGCACACTCACAAAAAAAATAGAAGAAAAAAATTGAGCACTTAATTAAATAATTAAATACGTACGTCATAGCATCTACTTTGGATCATGACAATGGTGGTTGAAAAAATGTTGCATGGGAAAAGGTCTTATGCCATAAACTGAAACTTTTTTCTGAAACAAGGAATATGTATATTTTACACCTTATTAAGAATACTATTGAGTTGTTACACTTCATGCCAACTGATAATATGACATAACTTTCCATCCAATATGATTTAACCCTTCACCAACAATGTTTTGTAACGATACAGATTTAAAATTGAGTACTTTAAGCAAAAAAACAATTCAAAATGAAGGGAAAGTAAAGCTTTGACTGAATAACAAGATAATAAAAAAAGGGTAAATTACACAAATACCCCCTTAATTATGACTCTTTTTTAAATGTCCATATCAACTATAAAAACTCAATAAATTGACCCTCTCAACTATTATAATTTTTTACTAATACCCCTTCGGTTATGTTGTCAACCAAAAAAATCGAATACTTTTGTATCATGGTACCAACACATGATTTAAAAGGGTTAACAATATGACATTTTTTCCTCTCCTTTGAGTCGTTTAAAATTTTAGAACAAAATTTGTAACACTTGTACCCGAAAAAAGGGTTAATTGACATGTTAATATGTATTAATTCATGTGATTAGTGTATATAATGGATTAAGGGGAGGCTTTGGAATCGCCTGTGAAAAAGTCCCCAGTGAGGTAGGACAGGTTATGTCATGACCCATCCTACTACGCATGGAAATAATTCACGTGGCACGCCACCAAGGCTCAATCAATCATTAAATAACTATACGCAGTGGAAAAGAACTTTAAAACAACCTTGAGTATTTAAAACTTTAGGAAACATTACCCTCCGAGTTGTAAAATCCGTATAAAATTGAAAACGTAATTATATTTCGAACTGGATGAATTAATGTTGAAAGGGGTTCCAAAGGTACCCAAAGAATCATTCAAAATATTTAAATAATATCCGAAAAGTATATAAAAAGATTCCTTGCATGGTTCATTCGACTGGCCGAATGTCATGACCTATCCCACTACGCGTGAAAATAGGACACCTGACACGCCACCAAGGCTCAATCAATCATTAAATAACTATACGCAGCGGAAAAGAACTTTAAAACAACCTTGAGTATTTTAAACTTTAGGAAACATTACCCTTTGAGTTGTAAAATTCGTATAAAATTGAAAACGTAATTATATTTCAAACCGGATGAATTTATGTTGAAAGGGGTCCCAGAGGTACCCTAATTACCATTCAAAACATTTAAATAATATCCGAAAAGTACATAAAAAGATTCCTTGTAAGGGTCATTTCGACCGGTCGAACGACCCCATTCGACCGGTCGAATGACCCTTTAGTAGAATTCTGCACAAAGGTGCAGAATTTTGCCTAAGGCGTCAAACAACTTTCACCTAAAATCTTTTCAAGACTTCCACTCTTCAATCCAATACTCCCCAACCCTATCAAGATTGCAAGGACATATAAACATCTTATTAATCCTTGACAAGAAACGAAGCAAAACAACTTAAGGCTTGTTTGAATTAAAAATACAAAAGTACTATTACATTCCTCTAAAACTTTGAATTTGACAAGTTAAGTTACAAAACACAAACCATGAGTTCGGATCCATTACATCATAACCAAAAAGAGTTTTATTACATATTACAACCTTCTAAGCCATTCCAAATCCTCCAAGTAGAAGTTAATAGTTCTAACTTCTCAAAATTGTATTTTACATCATTTGGAATTGAAAACAAAAACATATACGAGAGAAGGATCCTCGTCGCTCCCGCGGTCTCACTCCTCACGCTTCTTCTTTTCTTTCTTTCGTTCACCTGCAATGGAGTAAATCTCCATTGCTCATCTATATACTGAGTGCACAATTCTAAACATATGCTTATATGTAACACCCGTACCCGAAAAATGTTTGGTTATTGTCTTAATATGCATTGATTTGTATAATTAGTGTATATTATGGAATAAGGGGAGGCTTTGGACTCACCCGTATGAAAAGTATTCAGAGAAGGACACCATGTGGAAAAGTCCCCAGTGAGGTGGGATAGATACTGGAATAGGACCCAATGAAGGGCTAATTAGTAATTTGCATTTTAAATGATTAAATGCATTTTATATGATTACATGGATATTTGCTAAGTTGCCTCCATATTATATTGTTATGTGTTAGCATTAGTTTGGACACCCAAATGAAGGTATAACTGAGAAAGACTTATAATTAGTAGGTGCGATAGCAACTTCATAAAATAATTGGGACCCACGTTGGGACCCACGAAACTTAGGCAAACACTCATTAGATAATTGGGTAGTTAATGGAATGTTTGGAGATTTCATAATAGGAACTTAAGAAAATCTGGGGATGCAAATGAAAAGAGGAGAAATTGAGGCTTTGACACCTCAACATATGTTGTATGGGTGTGTATATGTCAAGTGAGGATGAGAGACTCTCAATTTACAGAAAATTAAAAAAAAAAAAAAAAAAAGGTAGAGTTCACCGAGAGAGAAAGACGGACCCGTCACCGACGTCGTTTTTTGCCGTTTTGTCGCCGTCGTTCGTCGAATTCGCGAACCGAAGCTGTTTTTGGACTCGTGAAGGTGAGACGATCATTTCTATACCTTTACTTTACGCTTTAATGGTCATAATTTTGGTAGCTCGCGTTAATCGGTGACACGCGGTTGCCGAATTCCTGTACGATTCACTTTGGAGTAGGAATTAAGCTTGGGTTTGGTGCAATTCAGCATCTTCTTCGTTTAATTTGGGTAGATCTTGCTAATGTGAGTTTTCTACACTAAGGAATAATTGTGTTTAACTATGTTCGATGCTTGATGTTCGAGATAACAATTTATGCTTAGGAGCTATAAGAATGTCTTATTGTATTGGTTATTCGTGCTTAGAAGACATATAAATGTTTAAAATGTGAATTGCATGTCAATCTTATGAAATTATATGTGCTACATGTTTATGTGCTTATATGGTTATGTGGTAATCAATGAGCACCGGGAAAATGATTTATTGTTGGGAGTAATAAGGGAGGTGAAGAGGAAGAATTCGATAAATACAGAAGTCCAAGGAATAGAAGTGACCACGGGACCAAGGGAGGTCCTCGGGTCTGAATGAATCATTGAATTGGTGACTCGGCATTTACGAATGTGATTTATGTGTTTATTTGTAGCACTGCACATGTTAAACATTCAATCATGTTTAGATTACTCAATAAGCGTAATGCTTAAGAAAACCATTTTTTTGTTTCTATTGTGGTAAATAACAACCACCACAGGTTCGGAACATAACGTGGAAAGGACGTGATATGAGCTTGGGACACGGGGTGAGGCTTGGGACTTGCTAGGTGTGTTTATAAACTTGTTACGCTTGGAAGTTGTGTTATAGAACTTCTGGAACTCATATTGTAATATATGTATAAATGGTAGTATTGTAGTTAAATTTGGCAAACTTGGTGTAATTTCTATGTTATGGGTCATTTAGTGTGCGTGTGTATTGAGTCGAACTATCCCAACGATTCTGGATTTGCATTTTGACCATTTAGGGTGGAATCCATTTTGTAACCCAATGCCTTGAATGGTTTGTAATCATTTTCTGGAGAAGTTATGTAAATTGTGGTTCTTGGAGTTAACTTGGCTTTGATTACTTGCTTAACTCATTTGAAGTTGTATACATTTTTTTTGAATGAGAGAGGGAACTTGTATAGATTATTATTATGCTTCTTAAAGTTTTGCAAAGTTTGGAGAAGTGTTGGTTTGGCTTTGAATCCATTCCTAGCAAGTTCATGTAAAAGAGTTTGGTTTGTAAGGAAAACGGACATAACTCTCTCTAGAAAACTCGGATTCGCGCACCATTTTTTTGCGTTGGAACCGGGACTCAAAAACCTATCTTTTGGTATAAAATTTGCTATACCTTATTAATGACCATTTTGCCCTTGGGCTTGTTTTGTCTAACTCAAAGGTTGATTTGAGAGTGTTTTTCCTCCTATTCACTTGTAACTTGTTGTTTGAAGGCCTTGGTGGCGTGCCACGTGTCTTGGGTTCACATGTGTGGATCTGGGGCATGACACCTTCGGAGGATCGATTCGGAGCAGCTGGGGTAGGCAGAGATGAGATTCTGCTAAAACTAGATCGATCCGGTTTTGGGCGGATTGATCCACAGGTCTGGCTTCAGCCAGACAACTTTTACGAAAACGGACATAACTCTCTCTAGAAAATTCGGATTCGCGCGCCATTTTTTGCGTTGGATCCGGGACTCAAAGACCTATCTTTTGGTATAAAATTTGATGTACTTTATTAGTGACCATTTTTCCCTTGAGGTTGTTTTTGTCACAATGAAGTTTTTTTATGTTGTTAAAGATATGTGTTTCTTAGTAATTCGCATGTTTCTTTGCTAATTAGTATCATTAAGCGCTGGTAGCATTGTTACACGTGTCCTAATCCGCACGAGGCAAGCTGGGGTGTGAAATTATATGACAATTCATGCTTTAACATATCAAACACATAAATAATGGTCTCTAGGGAGAGTAGTGCGCGTTCATCCGGTAATGAAAACAATGGAATTGATGCCATAGAGGGCCTTCTCCCTACCACTCATCCAGTGCCCTGGTTGGGCCTTTTCCCAAACCATGCACAGTGCCCTGGTTGAGCGTTCTCCCAAACCATGCACAGTAGCCGTCCCTACTCTGATCCTCCAAAAACGAGGAGCTTGCCCCCAGATGAATTTACACTAAACCCCCTTTCAACCCACATAGACACATAGCATACTCATATAATCATATATACGTGCTTTTATCGCAGTTTCACATGCATAATTAACCGGCCTAATTAATGCATGAATTTCGTCCGGATCCAAATTATCAACTCGATATTCAAAACATGTAAATTTCATATAATTCATAGGTATAAAATTCATACCTCGTGCAAACGTTGTACAATTTTGAAGGATGAGCAAAGGGACCAATTAAACGTCGGATCTTGAATTTCAAGTGATTCCTACAAGTTTACACGCAATTTTCCCAAAATTCCAACATTAGGACTTTTATAAAAACTTAACCAAACGAGTCCTAAGAGATATCAAAACGAAGATCTTACCTCGAGGAGCTTGAATATGAAATTTGGTTGAAATTAAACGGGCAGAAGTCCGTTCATTTGTCTCTTGAAGCTCTAAGCAACTATAACCTCTTGAATTTCAATTTTAGGAAGATTGTGCAAATGAAAATATCTTGAGTCTCCTATATATAGGCTCGATTCTCAAAAATTATGTTTACCTCCCCACAAGTTTTCAAAACTCTTAATTAACCCTCGAAACGTCTTACGCGTCCAATTCTTTACTTCACGAGTAAAAACTATAAAATATAAAACTTTCTGACTAAGTTCCGTTTGTCGCCGTAATTACATCCAAAAACTAATTCTCGTGACATCCCTAGATAACCTACCTTTTTATGTAACACGTCCTATCAGTTATCTTAAAACAATCAAAATGATCTAAATCAAGATCGAGTCTATCAGAAACATATACTACATAGGTAAATTTACTATTTATAATTTACCAGATCGTCAAATAACATTTAAATCATATAAATGTTATTTAATCATACGATTGCCTCATGATTCTCTAATTACAGTGTCCTCAACCGACACTTCACCGTTGACCACAGTCAACCACTTATCTCAATTATCAAATAATATTGATATTTCACAAAATCTCATATATGCATTTAAAAGAATATATTTCCGGGACGGGTATGACATGTTATGAAGTAGGACCAGTGAAGGGCTCAGATAAAATAAATTGCATTTAAATGATTAGATGCATTTATATGATTAATTGGAGATATGTTTAATAACTTTCATATTACATTGATTAATATGTTGGTTACTAAATGCTAGTTCGGTTATTGTATATAAGGGCATAAACGAAAAAGTGCATAAGTAGTAGGCGCGATAGCAACTTCGTAAAATATTTAGAACCATGTTTGGGACCCATACGAGACTTAGACAAACACTCATTTAAATAATTGGGTAGTTAATGGAATGTTTGGGGATTTCATAATAAGAACTTAAGAGTTTTGGGGTTACAAATGGAAAAGGAGAAAAAATGAGGTATTGACAACACATTGCATGTTGCATATGTGTCAAGAGGCTAGGAAGTCTCACAATTTATAGAAAATTTGAAAAGAGAAGGAAGAGTTGTCGAGATTACGAGACGCCAACGTCCATTTCTCACCGTTCCGTCGTCATTCATTGTCCACTTCGCGAACCGAAGCTGTATTCGGACTCGTGGAGGTGAGATGGTCATTTTTATACCTTTCTTTTACGTTTTAATCATCGTATTTTGGTAGTTCATTCTAATCGATGATACGCGATTTATCAAAAACGTGTAGGATTTATTTCGGAGAGAGAATTGAGCTAGGATTTGATATAATTCAGCATTTTACTAGCTTATTTGGGGTGGAAATCATATAAGGTGAGTTTTCTAATTGAAGATTGATTGTGGTTTAACTTGTGGAATGATTCAAATACAAATAGAGATGGTAGATTCATGCTTAGAAGTCATGATAATGATATATTTGTTATTATTATACCAATTATGTGAAAAATTGCCATGCCTATGTACTTATATGCCTATGTACTTATGTGGTGATCAAATAACACTGGAGAAATGATTCATTGTTGGGAGTAATAAGGTTGGAGAAGGAGAAGAATCCGTTGAAATCGAAAGTCTAATGACTAGAAGTGATCACGGGGCCAAAGGAAGGTCTTCGGGTCTGAATGAATCATTGAACCAGTGGTTCGGCGATCACGAATATGAATTATGTGGTTATTCGTAGCATTGCACATATTAGACATTCAATCATATTTAGATTACTCACTAAGGGTGCGTTTGATAAAACTGAAAATTAAGTGCTGAAAATTAAGTACTGAAAATTTTAAGTGATTGAATTTGTAATATTGAAAACAGTGCTTCAACTATTGAAATAGAAAGCATTCAGTGATTATTTTCAGCAAAAATTTTTCACTTAAAGTTTTCAATGATTTTTTGGATACTTTTTCAATTAAGTGGTACGTTATCAAACACACTGAAAAAGAATAAGTGCTGAATCTTTTCATTTTCAGCACTTAATTGGGTTATCATACATACCCTAAGCGTAATGCTTTAGAATACCGTTTTCCTTTTCTGTTGTGGTAAATAACAACCACCACATGTTTGGAGCAATACCAGAAGAAGAAATGACGTGCGTTTGGAAAATGGGAGAGATTTGGGGACTGTTCATATGTCCTATTTTTAAACTTGTAATAAGTTGTAAAATGTAGTTCCTATAATGGTGATGTTGGTACCTTTGTTGTAACCATGAGACTTAGTTCCTTCAACTTGTCATTTAGTAGTTTTGAAGTAAAACTTGGGAAACTTGTATAAATTTCAATGTTATAGTTAGTTTTGTGGAAATTGTTGTGTTGACCCACTCCGGCAAGTCTGGATATGTGCCACAACTATGTTGGACAAGCCCCATGTATAATCAAGTTGTTGCAAGTTTATGAACCTCTTTCCGGTTAATTTTTCTATGTTTGAGTATGCTTGGTAATGTTTGATGGTTTGATATAAGCCAATTATGGGTTTTACATGTTTGGTTAATGTTTGGGAACACATAGATATGTTTTGGCAATGTTTAAGTGTGTTTAGAAATGATTTTGAAATGTTTTCTTGAAGTTCCATGAGAGTTGGATTGATTTGGTATAATTTGGACACGTAAAAACAAAGTTTTTAGTAGTAGAAATACATTCTGCAGAACCCGGATCAATCTGGGTTAAGGTGCAAATTGATCTGGCCTTTTTGGAGACATTCTGTGAAAAAAAAAATGCTAAATCGGATTGATTCGGATCTAAAGGTGGATCGATCCGTACAAATTTCACTGTACATCGACTTTTACGGAAACACACATAACTCTTTCTAGAAAACTCGGATTCGGGCACCGTTTTTTGCGTTGAAACCAGGACTCAAATATCTATCTTTTTGTATAAATTGAAAAATATTTTATAAATGATCATTTTACCCTTGGGTCTGTTTTGTCACAATATGGTTCTATTATGTTGTTTAAACCATGTTTCTTTGTTAATTAGTGAGTTTTGGGTGCATATAGACTGGTTACACGTGTCCTAATCTGCCAGGGCGGGTTGGTGTGTGACAAAATTGCTTAAAATTGTTTGTACAACAAAGGACAATTATGTGTACAACAAGGATAATTTTGTCCTAAAAAATTCAACGGCTCAAAGGTTGTATAAGTAAATATCATATTCTTAATATTTGTATCATGTGCTGTTTACACGATATAGAAACACTAGTTTTTTTACTGAATTTTAATAGAATGGGTGTTAGTGGAAAAATACAATAGTTAAGGGGTCAATTTATTAAGTTTTACAGTTTAGGAGAATATTTTAAAAAGAGTCATAATTGAGGGGATGTTACTATAATTTATCCTAAAAAAATAAATTAAGCTCTATTGTCACTTTCTTTTGATAATTATTAGCACTAAAATACAAAACGTGACAAAGACTTTTCACTTTCTTTTGGTGAGAAGAATAATTCTCCACACCAAGGGTCCTTCCCATGGTATTTTCTGCACCAGTAGGAGGTGTAGGGTTCAACTCTCCTTAGGAGAGTTTGTGCCTCCCTATTGTTCGGTGAGTTTGTATTTTTATTGAGCCGAGTTCTAGGCCATTGGAAGGCAGTGGATCTGGTTGAGTTGGATAGTAAGAGCAACTCCAAGGGTAGTCATCAAATTTGGGTATCCAAAATGCTATTTGGTTACTTGAATAGTGTTTTACATGCCAAATAAGTCTCATGCACTCCAACCATAGTAATCAAAACTAGTAGCCATTTTATTGTTTAATATATTTTGATGTATCTCAACCATAGATACACTAAAAATATTATTTTATTCTCAAATCAATGGCTATGATCATCCCACCAAATATGCATCCCCTCACTTTCTCTCTCCAAAGACTATAAGTTTGGAGACTCAAACCATGAGTTTGCATAATGGATCCCCTTTTGGATCCCCCATTGGAGTGCATTTTTTTGGATGAAGGGATCCATTTTAGCATCTTTTGGATTTGGATACCCATATGCATCCCCCATTGGAGTTGCTCTAATAGGCTAGAGTGTGTGTAGTCCAATATGTAGATCAAATAAAAAAAAATGATAATAATCATTCTCTATTAGTAGTTGTCCCAAAAAATACAAATCGATCTGTTGTTGTGGACCACCTATGCTACATATGCTAGTGACATAGACAAAATTCAGACTTGAGCAAAGACTTTTGACAAATTTGTAAAATTCTAGTAAGGTATTTTAGACTCGTAAACAAAGTAATAAAGTGACTTAACTCTAATTTTCTTTTTAAGTTTGTTAAAGCTTAAATTTCACATCCAACCTTGGCAGACCCAATCCTGATCTCAAACAACACAAGTAATTGTTTTGGGCCCCATATTTCAAAGGTCTCCAACTAAAATATATTTTCTTATAAGTCCATATGTGAATATGTTAACTAACAAACACCCACTCAATTCCAAGCAAAAAAAAAAAACACCCACTCAATTCAGGTCACCTTAAGAGATCTTTCAACTTTCATAAAAAAAAAAATTAAAGTCTAATTATCACTAAAACAAAAGTCCAACTGGCCAATGTGCTCAACCAATACATATATATATATATAAAATATCATTTAGAAAAAAACAAATTGAGTTGGAACAAATTTTTCGTCTCTCTCCGACTCTACGCAACTCAAGCGAAAGGCCCAATCCTCAATGTCGACTCTCACTTCGCAACTTCGCTGGACGACGACTAATGAAATAAGACTTTTATTTAAAATTTAACATATATTTATACTTGTAGATATTTATAAATAAGATCTAAAAAATTTTATCTCAGAAGGCGCTGCTCCCAAACTCCCATTGTTTAAAAGATCCTATCATCCAATCTCGCCTAGGCGGCCAATTTCTCACGACCAACCTGAGCCTTTGGATTTATGATTTTGACGACTGGTCATTTTCTTTTAACAATAATTGGCACTAAAATGCAAACCTTTTACTATCTATTTTGAATTGCCCCTGTTGTTCTTCCTTCAAAAATCTAATTATTGTACTATTTAAAAAAAAATAAAAAAAATTCTGATTTAAAAACAAAATTCAGAATAATGGAGTGAAGTTCCTATCTTTCTCGTAGCCAAGTGATATAAAAGTTGACCAAAAAAACAATGATGAAAAAGAAGTGTAGATGAAGGGTAATTAGGTAATTATGTTGAGACATTGTCACATCAGCGAGTAGAAAGTAGAAACAGATGAAAACTCAAAACCCTTGCAACAACCAGAAGAATTCAATCTTGTTTTGCAGAGATTCGATAGTACAGCGAGAATGAAGGAGCCAACGTTAATCACATTAACGTTCATCTTTTCGGTGATCTCTTCAACTGTAGCCGCCGATTACGTCCGACCACTTCCTCGTAAAAACTTAGATTTTCCATGGAGTCGAAAGCATTCATCTTATCCCCAACAGGTACTCTTACCCTCTCTCTCTCTCTCTCTCTCTATATATATATATATATATGTTAACTGATCAGTGACTATTATCAGATCAGTCATTATAAAGGAAGCCTAATTAAGCTGAACAAAATTTGATTGAGAGGGAGTTCATGGGCTATGTTTAATGTCATAATTGAAGTATTTGTAGTATGTCTCTCAATTTGGCTTACACAACTTACTATTTCCAGTAAATAGGATCAGAACAGTGAAGAGAGTGCCACTTTTGTTGTATCTTGACAACCCTTTGGGGTTTTTTTTTGGGTTATTGATCTAACAACTGATTTCCTGTTTTGGGATCTGGGTTTCTTAGTACTGAGGCTGAATTGAAGTTGTAAAAATTTATTGTTGGGTCTGGAACACAGTACAATCCTAAACGAAAAAATGTACACTCATCCACAAAAAGGAGGAAAGTAGGGAAAAGAAACCTGTGAAGCTATTGTCTTCTTAGTGGCCGTTTTGTCATTGTGATCTGGGAGTCCAAAATGTGGATCCCCACAGTGTTTGGTTTGTTGCAATCACAATTTCAAGTGGGGAAAGAACATGGTTCTAGAAATCACGATCAAAATCGCATAAGCATAAGCATAGACAAACAGCCTCTTAAAGCAAGGCAATATATAGCGTTTCCATTTCCTTGTATTCTATCCTTCCTTTTTTCCTTAATTATATTATTATATATTAGGAGAAGAACATAATTGCGGTTATCTATCTGTAATCAACTGCTCAGAGTTTGCACGAAGAAATAAAAAAGAAAAAGGGCCAGGAATGTGATTGGATTTGTCTTGGTGTTTTCAAGAGTGAATTGACTGGCTGTAGGTGTGTGGTAATAGACGCAGTTAATATTCCTATTTCCTGGATCTGGATTCCAACCCCGAGTTCTCTAATTTTATGAAAATGAAAATGTAACTCACGTTATTGTTATCTTGAGTTGATTTGATTGTTCATGTGTTATACGAGATAGAAATTGTCTCATCATCTTTGGTTGTTGCAGGTGCACATCTCTTTGGCTGGAGAGAATCACATGCGAGTCACATGGATTACCGATGATGAATCTTCTCCTTCTATGGTTGAATACGGAAAATCACCAGTGAAATACAACTCTATCGCCCGAGGAGAGAGTACATCTTATAGTTATCTGTTATATAGCTCGGGGAAGATTCACCACACTGTGATTGGGCCATTAGAACATGGCACTGTTTACTTCTATCGATGTGGAGGGAAAGGTCCGCAGTTTCAGCTCAAGACACCACCATCTCAATTCCCAATTACTTTTGCTGTCACCGGTGATATGGGTCAGACTGGTTGGACCAAGTCAACATTAGACCACATAGACCAGTGTAAATATGATATACATATGCTCCCCGGAGACCTCTCATATGCTGATTACATGCAGCACCGGTGGGACACGTTTGGTGAGCTGGTGCAACCGCTTGCAAGTGCTAGGCCTTGGATGGTTACACAAGGGAACCATGAGCGGGAGAGCATACCGTTCTTTAAAGATGGATTTGAATCCTACAATTCTAGATGGAAAATGCCATTTTCTGAGAGTGGATCTACTTCGAATCTTTATTATTCTTTTGAAGTTACTGGTATTCATGTTATAATGCTTGGTTCGTATGCAGATTATGACAAGTGTTCTGATCAATATAGCTGGCTGAAGGTTAGTTGATTATCTCATCTGTGCGTAAATGGAAGTTTTTTCTACGAATTTATTTTGCTTGAATTGGTCACTTTAGTGACTCACTATTCGAGCCCAATTATTTTGTACATGTAGAATTATGCTTTTTTGAGTATTAAATTGGCATTTCTGTACTGAAAAGTGTGATACGTTACATACGTATCGAGAAAAGTTCATTAAATTGGAAATAGTTAACTGATTCATGTATGAAATCAAGGAAATAAAACTTACATTAAATGGTAAATTTGTGATAGATAGGTCGCCATTCTCATTTGTCTTTCTATGAAGTACAACTGTACAAATGAGTTAAGTTATCGGTAAATTTATATAGTTCTATAGAAACTTGTATTCATTGCTAGAGGTAGCATCAGGCTTTTAGACACCCTACTGCCTACTTGGGGCGTTATGGACCCACAGCTACCCTGCCAAGATTATTTGCCTGTGAAAAATTTAATCTGTTAAGATTATTTAAGCCTTAGATTCAACAACTAAAAGGAAGATCGATTCCTTGGGATCCTTTCTTTCTTCAAACAGAACGAAAAGAGATAGAAGCAGACCGATTCCCAAAATGCCTTCCTAGATATTCCTCAATGTCCTGGCTATTCGCAAAACTTGCGAGCAGCAGATAGCAATTTGGTTAAATAGCAAACTGTTTGTAAGGAAATATTAATTTTCTTAGAATAGCTACATCTACATCCTCATAACTTTTTCTATGCGTTCATTTAAAAAACATAGGCTGGACCGCTTTGTAGATGATACTATTCCTTTGTTCCTCGTGATCAATATGTAAATGAACAATATGACAATGAATGAATTTTAGTAGATGGTTTCCAATTTCACTGCAATCCTTCTCTAGACTTGGAGAGAAAGAAAGAGATGGGGGTGGGGGTGTATGTGGATGATCATCTGAAGCACTTTATTATATAAATCAGTGTGTTGAATCTCATCCTCTTTGGTTAACTATGAACTACAAGCCTTGAAACACAAGGAATGCAAATATGTTGAACCTACCTATGAGGCATGGTCGTAAGGGTTAATCTTTAAGGCATCAAGGTTTTACTTTTCTTGCACACACAAGTATTGATATCATATCTATCTGCACTTTATTATATTTTTCTTAAGTGAATGGATCACAAAGAATGTGAAGCAATTTTGTTATTTCGCTTGTACAGTAGTTCTCCCTCACGCTCTCTCCTTTTTGTGTGTGTCACCTTATTCATATCACAAAATTCTGCTTTCAATCTTGGACTACAGGAGGATCTTTTAAAGGTGGACCGCCAAAGGACACCGTGGCTAATCGTGCTGTTCCATGTGCCATGGTACAACAGTAATGAGGCTCATCAAGGTGAAGGGGACCAGATGATGGAAATAATGGAGCCATTGCTTTATGCAGCTGGTGTTGATATTGTGCTTGCTGGCCATGTGCATGCTTATGAACGCTCGGTATGTGTCCGCTTGTTTAGTTTATTCCTCACTTTTAATTTGCTACAATGACTTGGCTATCTATTTGACAGAAACGTGTTTACAATGGTAAACTGGATCCTTGTGGTGCTGTTCACATAACAATTGGTGATGGAGGGAATAGAGAAGGTCTAGCACACAGGTACGTATTCCATTTAGTATGCTATCTGAATATTCTGTTTAATTTTATTTGTAAATTGATTTTTGTGGGGGGAAAAAAAAACTTTTCTGCATTTTGTTTGCATGAATTCAAGGTAATATGAGCTGCCTTTGACAGCATTTGGTAACTATTTAGCCTAAGTTTGTTAACTATTATTGCATCGTGAAAGTTAGCGTTGTGGAATTGTGATTATTTTTCACTTCTCAAAGGCCTCAGAATGGTGTATCTCCTTTGTCACACCATTTTCTTTGGTACATAGCAGTACCACCCTAACTTTTCCCCCTTTGGTTTTTCAAGCCGACTTTCTAGCCACTTTATGTGCGTTTTTCTTTAGTTTTCTTTGGCCTAACTTCACCAGATTCTAATTAATAAATTGACAGGTATAAGTACCCACAGCCGGATTGGTCAGTGTTTCGTGAAGCAAGCTTTGGTCATGGTGAGCTCAAGATGGTGAATTCAACACATGCTTTCTGGAGCTGGCACAGGAATGATGATGATGAATCAGTAAGATCTGATCAAATCTGGATAACCTCTTTGGTCAATTCAGGATGCGTTGCTGAGAAGAGGCATGAACTGAGGGTGATGCTCATGGCACCTTAAAGAGCTGGTCTAACCATGGTGCCGGCTTTTACTCATTATGCTGTTAGGTTAACTCAAACTTCTGTGTACATAAGTGATTAGAGTTTGCCTAAGCGTATTAGGTTGAATCATGGCCGATGACTTTATGTGTTGGGCTTCCCCGCATTGGCCGACTCATAAGGCATCTTCCACTACTCGAGAAAACCTATAGATATAGTCAGGAACAATTTATTACATGTGTATGTCATGCTGTACCTTTGTGTTTGCAGAATGTTGGGTACTTTCTGTGTCTGAGACTACAATAGACTAGAGCGCTCTCTCAAAATATGGCCTGCTTAATCTCTGTTGTGTTTGTTTGAGGACAGTAATGTATGTAAATATTAAGCAGTTACTAGCCTTGTATGTGTTTTGTTTTTCCATGCCAACAGTAACCCAAGTGTCACAAGCCGGCACGTCGGGCACACAACGTCTAGATATGCGGTGGTACCACATGGCCCTACGCTTGTGAGCGAAAGCTAGCAGCCCGTGGCCTCAAAGCATGGTACAAAAGATAGAAGGAAACATATAGAACAACAGGATGTGGTTTTATCAGAGTTTTGCAATTAAATCTTCTGGGGTCTCATCCAAATCAGGAGAAGACCAGAACAAAAAGTTGGCAAACAGAGAGTCACAAATATTCCAAATGCCTTTGTGAAAATTTCTTTACATGATCAACATGTTCTGAAACCACATGCCTACACTAACAGTCTTCTTTCCAAACCGTTATCTCTAAAACAAATACAGCAAGCCACAGCATCAAAGGTGTAACAGTTGGCAAAATGACTCACTCTTGCATCAATATCTTTTGGTTTCTGCAAGGAAATAGACCAGCCAGCAGAGTAAGGCTTAGTTTGGCCACCACTTAACTTTTTAAAAGCAGCTTATAAAATTTATTATTAAGGTGTTTGATAATTTTGTACAACACATTACTATTCAAAAAAACATCATGAAACCAAAAAGCAACCTCAACTTTTAAAAGCTCCCCCACCCCCCCCCCCCCCCCCCCCCCCCCCCAATCAAAAAAAAAAAAGAGCCTTAAGTTCAATTTTTGCAAAACTCATAAATTAGTTGCCGAATGAATTAACATGAAATTGTGCTTTAAAAAAGAAACAGCACCAAAATGGATGCCAAACTAAGCCTAATTGGAAGACACAATCAGCTGCTGTGAGAACTACCAAGTGGGTGACCTGTCGTGCCAAATCTAGTACACAGATCAAGCATCCAAAGATCTCATTTATAGCAGCTAGGCACTTGTAAGTTCCACCAATGAGTTGGAATTCTGTTCTTGATCTATCTTTCCCCTCCAGATGATGATCTGTTCGTCCTTGAACAAGATAGGGACACAAGGTACTAAATCCTGCATTAATGGAACGGTAGAGAACCGGAGAGTACACATTAACTAGACTAGCCTCCTCTGGAAGGGTTTATACATACGACATAAGAAAGGAAACTGAGCAAATTGAATCTGATACATATATATATATACATATAACTATATAAGTCATACCCTCAACTTTACGCCGATCCTTTTGCAGTCACTGGTACCCACATGAGGGCAATCTAGCCTCACAACTTCTTCAGTCTCAAAGGCCTCCCTCACTCTCTCCACTACATTCACATAGACACCATTCCTGGCTGCAGAATTATAAAGGAAAAATGCAACAAATATCTCTGTCACTGCAAGTCATGCATATAAAATAGTTAGGCTCTGTTTGGTTGTGGATGTAGAGAAGAATAAGGAAAAAGAAAGAAAAACGAGAAGGAATCCTATTTCCATAGTTTTTCCCTAGTGTTTTCCTCTATGCTTAAATAACATTAGAAATAAAAGTTGCAAACACACAAGAAACTCAAGAAAAGAGGAAGAGCAGTGTCGCAAAAGTAAAAATTTCCAATTTCATTTAATCCCTATTTCTTTTCCTTAATATCTTCCTCACGGTTTTACTTATAAACTAAACAACGAAAACTGATTTCCTCAGCGTTTTCTTTTCCTTTCCCTCACTAACTTCATGAACGAAACAGAGCCTTAATGTGATGCGAGAGAAAGAAGTAAATCATTTCAATACTCAGAAAAACTAGTTCACTTACTGAGTTTCATCAAAGGGGGAGAGTTCAGACCTCTGTTTCTCATTTCCTTAGTTTCTTCAAAAGTCAGGCCATCAGCAACATTTTTCACAAGCTTTGGGTAAATTGGTGCATACGGCTTCCACAACATCAGAGGAATGACTGGCCTTTTCTTGGGGTCATAGTTTCGACCCCGATAAAGAACAAGGATATTGATGTGTCGATATATAATGCTCCCTCCAGATTTATCCTACGGAGACACTACTGCCCACATCAGCAGACTCGTAACCCAAAAGAAGAGTTTAGATTTTCTAAATCCAAAGGAACGAGTTTCTAATAGAGTTCAAACCTCAAGGTGGAAGCAAACATTGTCCATGTCCAGAGTCGGCACTCCCAAGCATTTGATCCTCACAGCTTCAGCCTTTTTCCAGTGGTTGTGAATGTCTTCCAGCATGTTATGTGTAACACCACCCTTCCCTAACACAACATAGAACAGTCACTCATTAGTAATCAAAAATGCCAACGCATAATCCTCATCATGCATCATTATTTACACTTAAGAGTAATGCTATGCTTCCAAATTTTGTATCCCAAATGTGTTCCCATCACGTGTGGCAGGGGGACCACTTTCACAAATGGTGGTACCACTTTAACATCCACCAATGAAAATCAATTGGGCCCACTGCCACATGTGTTTTGAACACATTTGGGATGCAAAATTTTAGAAGCATAGCATTACTCTTACACTTGTTCCCAAGTTAACAAGTGCATTAGCAGGTAAGATGTCAATATAAGCATGTGATGGCTTGAAAACTTGATGCTACTCATATTGCTGGGCTCAAAATAGATTTTTCAGAAACCCAGTACCATAGCTAACAGCGATATAACCACATTACTCACTATTCTCATATACCCATATACATAAACTAGTAGATGTAGATGTAGGTACCAACCTACAGATCCATTGGGTGACTGAATAGAGAGAACTCAAATTGTGAATCCCTGCTGCGAAGATATGAACGACTACATACTGCGAGTCCCCCATTTTCTCATGATTATATGGGATTATCATAAAGAGCTTAACAGACCGATAGAAGCTCTAAAAGTGAGATCGAAACAAACAGACAAATCCAAAGGTGAAATCTTTTTTCATTGCAAATATATTTTTTCTCCACATTTAAATCATACACGAGGCAAGTCATACATGTAACCAACCTACTGATGCATATACATAACAACATGTCATAGCAGATAAAGCACTACAAAAAGAAATACATTTTTCATACTACAACCCGATAAACTCCAAAAGACACAAACCAGAGGTAGATATAGCATATACTAGCATACACAGGGAGCTTCCTGTGAAGGAGTCCGCAAGTTTTTCAGCCTTGGATCGTGTGAAAGGACAAAAATACCCTTAATGAAACACATGATCCAACGGCTATGAACGAAGTCCGCAATTTATAACTTGCGAAGTGCGAACTGGACTGGTCCGCAGGAGAAGTGTCCTTTTAGCATACATACTCTGTGTGTGTGTGCGCGCATAGATAGAGAGAAAGTACCCAAATTGATCTGCCGAGAGCAATCGCTGTGGCGGTAACGTTCTACGAGCTCAGCTGTTTCTTCATCAGATAGCGGTTTGCCAAGAACCGTGTTTCGCTCTTCCGCTACCTTGGCCAAATCTACCTCTAGTTCGGCCGGCGCAGAGGTGCCGGTCCATTTCCGATCAAGCCGACCCGGCCCAAAAGGGGAAAACCTCGGCGGTTCGCGAAACCCAATGGGCTGGACGGACGGGTTGGTCTCAGTGTACGAGTATCGAAAATCGAATGGCAGATCGGATTTTAGTGGAAAGTTCTGATCTTTCTTGGAATCTGACGAAGCTTCGTTGTGGTTCTTATGGTTTATGGTGTCTTTGTGGGGTTTTATTAGGGTTTTGGAGGTGGGTGAAAATGGTGGGTCGTCGTCACCTTCTGATTGAGAGTGAGAGTGAGAGTGAGAGTGAGAGTTGGTTATTACACGGAGAGAGATACAGAAAAATGGTGGAGAGGGTAAATTAGAGAGAATTTTGGGTATTAGGGTTGTTAGGGTTTGAGTATGGGAAGGAAGGCGACGCCATGAGTAGAGCTTCAGCATCGGCTGAAGGAAATTCCTCAAAATTGCTTGGAGCAGTGTAGCGGTTTCCTCTTTGCGCGGTGAAATGCAAAGAAGAAGAGAAAGATATATAACATGATGAATACTGACTCAGTGTGAAGGGCATAATGGGTATTAAACTATGTTTGGGAGATTTAGGGCATGTTTGATAACCCAATTAAGTATTGAAAATGATAATTTTCAACACGTATTTGTTTTCAACGCGTTTAATAATATACCAATTGATTGAAAAAGTAGCGAAAAATCCATTGAAAACTTTGAAGTGAAAAAATTCTACTGAAAATAATTATTGAATACAGTCTATTCCAGTATTTGAAACGCTGATTTCAGTATTACAAATCTAATCGCTTAAAATTTCAATTTTATCAAAAGACCCTTAATTTTTCACTAATATATTATTTGTACACATGTTCATCACATCTTGTGTCGTATAGACACATTTGTCCACACGAACCAATCAAATTTTAAATCAATTCTAAAAGTACATCAGGATAAATACCTGAAAGTCTTTTTGGAGAAAACTCTAGTGAGACTTGAGGGTGCTAATCGTTTTCTCCACAAATGAACTAGTTTTTCATAAATTGAATTTTTTTTTTTTATTTGTGTGGGAGTATTAAGTTCAATTCAAGCCTCTCTTAAAACCGATCCTTTATTATTGTTTGTAAGAAGGAATGAGATTGAACCCAGTGCTTAATTTGTGTATTCTTAGGCACGCCTTAGGCTCCTCGGTCGCACGGTGCTCTATGGTGTTGACAGCACACCAATTTCTTAGCTTTTTCTAATTTTTATAAAGAAGGAAAAAAATCAATGTCAACAACAAAGAGGGTGCTGCCCATTCAGCAACACCCCCCTTGCTATTGAGGGTCTGCCCTGCCCAGACACTTTCAAGTCTCGTGTATTACACAGAACTGAAGTTACTTACTATTATTCTCTTTTCTATCTTCTAAATTTCTTTTTCCATTAATATTTTCTTCTATGCCCTTCTATCCCCTAAACTAGTGTAATGTAATTGGTTAATTCTTGGATCACCCTCAATTGTGGCACATTTATTTCAATCCCCTTATTTACTTCAAATCTTTGATAATATAGGACAAATCCAAGACAACTTCTGTTTGACATGGAAAAAAGAGAGAGATAAGAGGATTATACTGTTAGCAACAAATTATGGAAAAAGAAATTAAATATTGTATATTGCTAGTGCAGTTGTGAGCTAGTATCATATATATTATTATGCAACAGTAGTGAAATCAGGTCTGCCTTGTGATTCAAGTGCAAAGCTAAACAAAACAAACTCAGTGCATGAGGCTCTTGCATGAGAAGGCTTAAACATACGTAGCCTCCTCTCCCTTCCCCGCCTGTCATGTTGTTTCCACATAATCCACTAAATTTAAATTCATTCTCTACCACGTCATTATGCAAAGTGTTAAATATATCCAACCTTACTCTTACGCATTTCTGTGTCATCTACTAAATTTAAAGGGAGTTGCTATTCCCACTCCAAAATTGAACTAATGCATTCCATTATACTACTGACACACCATGCAGTACCATACAATCAATGTATTTCATGGAGTGCATTGGTTCATCCATGAAGTGCTAATAGTAATTCCCAATTTCAATTCATCCTCTACAACATTACTCTAAAAAAAAGTTGGATATGGCCAGTCTTACCCACATTCACCTACTACAACATTAATCTACAAAGTACACGTTTGAATCAAAGAAGTGACCCAAAAAAAAGAAAGTAAAGAAAAGAAAAAACAAAGAAAGAGAATTCCTTCTAAACTCAATATAATGTAAACTTGATGGTAGGTTTTCACCCTTGAACTTGATGACCAATTGTAACATCTCAACTCTTTACCTATTGACTATTGCTTTTAGACCATCAGTGCCATGATGATACTTCCATCTTAGTATGGGTAGGCGATGGAGCCGCAGGTTGAGAGTAACCTTAACAAAACCAAAGTCTTTGCACAACTCCAGTCAAATGGGAAAACATACAATGGTCTCAGAGTCTCTTCCGTCAGTATTAAGCTCTAAAAAAAAATTTCACATCAATTTTCTTCTTGGGGGTTGGGTAAGGGGGAGCTGGGTTAGAACTTCATTATCTTGCAAATAATGACATATTACACGTCAATGAGTTGAGAAAAGAAAACAAAGAAACTTATGATTATTGTATAAAAAAAAGTTCCCCAATATGAACACCTCAGAACAACTTAAATGATCAACTTCTACAAGCCAAGAAACTTCAGAAGATGATATCAATGATGAATGATCCTTTTATTTAAATTCGAATTTAAAGAAAAATAAATGCAACAAATTAGGTAAGTGAAATTGAATCCCAAGCCGAGCTAAGGAGAGTCAAATGAGTGCATTACAGTTACATATACAAGTTCTCCAAAACAAAATTAAATCTGCCCTACATGATTTTCACCAACTCAAGTTGGGGCCATGAGTTCGTTCAACGAGAAAAAACATCAGAGGATTACGATCCCGGTAGCCTCTCCATCCTCCGAATGAAGGAATGGACTTCCAGGCTCCAAATAAGCAGAAATATATCACCAGCACAATGCCATGAAATTTTCTTCAGCTTCAGTCACAATACTTGCAAGAAACTGTAAAATTGCTAGTCTTGTATCAATGACGTTAGGGACCTCAAGTATCAGTAAGGATGCTCAAATCAAGGATACTTTGCTCAATCTTTCATCCTTGCATCGCCTCTGATCTCCAACCATGGACTCAAAAACATCCAAGAGACTATCCAAGCCTTCGGGATTGTCCCCAACAGCCTTCAGTGCGTATACAATGCTTTCAATGGTAGACAAAAAACCAGCTTTCGGCTGATGCCTAACTTCACTATACAAGCTCACCTTATCCAAATCCAACTTCAAATGAGGCAAAACCTCCAACCAAGGGTTCTCACTGTACATTCTCTTTGCCTTGGCCCACGTTCCATCCAGGACAATCAAGTTCTTCACCTCAAAATCTATAGCCTCGATGCCAACTGATTTGTCACTAGGGAAGAGAAGTACCGACCCAGGAGGAACTATGATCTCAAACTCTTCATAATCATCACATTCAATGCTCTTCTCCAATTGCTTTTTCTGTAATTTCTTAACAACAAACCCTTTTGCCGAAGCATCAAGGCCCACAAGAGAGGCCAAAAGCCGATCAACATTTGGGTTATCCAATTGGGATAGCGGTGGCATTGAGTGATGGCTAAGAGAGCTTATGAGACCATATTTGGAAATAGTAAAGGTAAGGGCAGGTTCATCAATACCTCTTGGCACAAGTCCAATTGGATCAAAAACCAGTTGGGAAAGCTTATTCTCATGGGCTATTTCAGTTTTTTCATCAAACATTTCTTCATCCAATGTAGAACAATCTGACACCATTTTCATATCAGTTTCTCTAAACAGGTAGTTTTTGTTTGCCTCCAAAGCACATGTACCCTTTGCTCCAATGCCTTCTTTACCATCTAATGTGTGTTCTGGCTCACTAGTTTGGAGCTTATGTAACTGCACAAAATCTGTATCATTATGAACATCACTCCTTGAACTATATTCTTCACTTATGAATTCCACAATAATAAGTAGTATTCTTAGCTTTAAAACTTACCGAACCCATTTCACACTTTGGCTCAAGCAAGCTAATGACGAATTGGGCTTCTTGATTGACATCAGAGACAGAGACTACATTGAGATTCTTGAGCCCTAATGTTGCTATTCTGGTAGAATTGAGTGGGTGCTTCTTCTCTAAACTGTGTTGAAGAATTGTAACGCCGACTGAATTTTCGAGACTTGGGGTCTTCAATCGAGTGCAAAGGCAGAGAATTGAGGGCTTTGAGCACGATGGGCACATGGGTCTCTTGGAAGTGGACTGAGTCACCATTTTTAGGGTTGGGGTTTGAGAAAGTTTGGGTCTTTGGTTGCGCAGAGGGCTGAAAATGGAATACAATGCGTAGTTTCCGGCGGGTGAACCGATTAGAAACCGAACACGGACAAGCATTTGATTGACTCTATCAGGACTTGGATCCAAAAACCCACGTCGTTATTGAATTGATTTGTGCAGAGACAGCACTTTAACGCCGTGTTTGGATATGCTAGACAATTTGGTGTATTTCTAGGGGCAATTTAGGCAGAATGTGAACACTTCGGCTGGATTGAGAGAAACTAATAAAGAATAGACATGGGACCACTTTCTGCTTATCTCTCTACCGGTGAGTAGGGAAACTGGGAAAGAAAGAGAAGAGAAAGTTGGGAAAAAACTAGAGAGAAAAGAACTCATTTTTTTTTCTTCCTGTATTTTAAATTGCATCGTTAATATTCTTGTACTTTGGATTAAAATAAAACATTTAGCAATTTTGCTAAAATTAATAGAACAGAAGCTTGTTTAATGGAGTTTTTACCACTCTAACACCTATGGTGAACACATTTTTTAATTTGCCCCATTGTTGTTCTAAGCAAGTCACTAATACTTCTTGTGGGTTGTTTGATAGTTCTTTTTCTTATATAATAAAATCACATAAAAATATGATTGATATAAGTTGTCCAAGTAGTTTTTGGCCCATTATAATTACATAGGCTATTTCGCTAAATAATTTATTTTTGCTTTTGGAGTTCATAATTATTGGTAAACTCTAAAAGTTGTTACCAAACATGATTTGTGCACGTTAATTTTAATGTAATTTCTAACTGTTTCATTTTAATCTAAAGTATATGAGGTATTAGTAACACGATTTGAAGTACAAGGGGCAAAGTAAAAACCGAGTTAAGTGCAATGGGTGTATCTGTAATTAACCCATTTTTTTCCTCTCCAACTCGGAGAGATTTCAAGGGAAAAAGGGAGACTCAAAATAAAAATACTATCTTTGACGAGAATGTCTATTCTACCATATATCCCTAATGAAGAGTTAATTAGCTTAAATATTATTTTTCTTCTTCTCTTGGAAAAACTAGCCAAAGGGAAAGTAATATTTCTCTTCATTTCCCGACTATTCAAATGCAAAAATGACATGCAAACAACACATTTCACAACACATTCCACAAATAGAGTTGTAAATATATTATACCCTGTAATGTTTTGAATTTTTCACATTTTTTTATGTACCACTTACACAGCATATGGTACATGCATTTGAAGTCCTATTATAAAATGTGTTGTGTACCTAGTATTTCTCATTCAAATGTGATTGAGAAGGAAATTGCTAAGTAAAACCAAATTTAAGATACCTAAACGGTTTATTTATTAACTTGTCAATGACAATTTTAAAATAAAATTTAATTTATAATATTTTTATTTTTTAATTAAAGAAGTCTACAATAACAAATAAACCGTTCAAATATTTCATACAAGTGTACCATGAGCTAAATCGTATAATGAAACTTGAAAAGCGAGTGGTTTTATTTTTTGAATTTTTAGTCGAAAAAGCGAGGAGTTGGTAAGTGGTAACCATGAGCTATTGACCAACCGAACTCTAGTCCCCCACCCTTTTCCACAATTGAAACTTTCTCAGACACCAAACAGATACAGAAAACCCTCAATTTTTTTTCATCTTTCTTGATCTCAGAAGCTATTTATAGCTTAATTTTCCAAAATCTGAGTCCTTTTTTCACAGACCCAGTTCGTAAAAATAAATGATTTTTGTTTTACCTTCCCATATGGGTTGGTTCTTATTTGTGGTGGAATCGTTGGGTATGTCAAGAAAGGGAGCATAACTTCATTGGGTGGAGGTCTAGGCACTGGATTACTGCTCATTCTAGCTGGTTATCTGAGTCTCCAAGCTTTTCATAAGCGAAAGAATTCGTATCTAGCTTTGATTCTCCAGACAGGTATGTATGGCTCATTCCATAATATTTACAACACACACTCGAGATTGTATATATGTACATGGTGTTTTTTCATTATGGCTAAATTACATTTTGGTATCCTGAAATTTAGGTAACGTTTCATTTGGGCCCTCTAGTTTCAATTGGAACACTTTGATCCACGTAGTTTTCAATTAGTTTCAAATTTTTAATGTAGGCCTTGCCTCTAACTCCATCAATATAACTTGACGAAAAACTCACGTGCCTTGCATGAGTCCACTTATTATAGTTTGGGCAAAGTTTCACTTTGGGCCCTAGAGTTTGCAAGGCACATGGGTACGCTGTCACAAGTTGCATTGACGGAGTTAGAGGCAAGGAATGCATTGAAACCAATTCAAAATTATAGGACCAAAGTATTGCAATTGAAACTAGAGGGTTCAAAGTGAAACTTTGCCAAAAGTATAGGGTATCAAAATATAATTTAGCCTTTTATTTTCATCTGGCTTAATTAAAAAATATACCTTTGAAGTGTGGTCCGTGTCTCATTTTAGTCCCTGTAATTTCAGTTGCATCAATTTGGTCACTATCACGCTTTTTAGGAGCAAAAATGGGACACCGCCAATCTCCCCACCTGCTTATCGATGTAGTTGTGTAAGGTAGTGGGTGAATTCCGTCAAATTTTTTGACGGAATGGGACATTAGGACCATGTTGCTTCTATTTAAAAACTTTTAGGGATCAAATCGATGCAATTGAAACTACAAAGACTGAAATGAGACTGGTACCAAACTTCAGGAGTATATTTCCGTATTTAAGCCTTCTCATCTTACTTAAATGTTGCAGCTTGGCAGCATTAAGTATGTTTAATTACAGATCCAGATGCAATAACTTAAATCTCCATTTGATTGCTGAGGAAAATGTAGCAAAAATTAATGAATTTTAGGGCTATATACAAAATCTATACAATTCTATAGAAGGCACCAAAATGGGGTGCACCCTGTACACCAAATTATAGCTTTAAGTAGCTTCTTTTGAAATTGTTGGCCTGAATAAATTTTGTTGGAAGCTCGGTTATAAAAGACGATAATCTCAATATGGGTTCTTCCGTATAGTTTGATGATTGATTTGCTTACAAACGGATCTTGGAAAGAAAAGTGAACTAACACTCTTTTTTTTAGTGTTGTGGTAAATCTTAATCTTGCTTTCTCAATTTATACTCAACTGCTATGTTTACTGATCTCTGTGCCTTCAAACAGCATGTGCCGCCACACTCACATGGGTAATGGGACAGCGGTATACTCAAACCTCTAAGATAATGCCGGCTGGAATTGTTGCTGGGATCAGGTGTATGGACGAAACTGTGCCTTTTTTCTTCTTCTGCTTTTTTTGGATGTTGAAATCTTTTAGGCTATGCTTTGTTCTTAGATTTCGGGAGGGAAAAGAAAAAGGAAAGGAAAACTAGAAGGAAATACATTGCCTTTGCGTTTTCCCTATTGTTTTTTTTTTTTTACCATGCTTAAATTACGGTAGAAATTAAATATTCTTGAAATATAATAGAAAATCAAGGGAAGAGGAAGACGAAGAGGAAGGAAATTAACTCATAAAATTCAAAAATTTTAATTTTAATTTTTATTCTTTCTTTTTTCTTTTTCCTTTTTGCATTTTCCTCACTGATATATATCCTCACTAACCAAATAACAAAAATTATTTTCCCTTATGTTTTCTTTTCTTTTCCTTTCCCTAATGAAATCCAGGAACCAACCCGAGCCTTAGGGTACGTTTGGTACGCAGGAATGGAATAAGGCAGGAATGGAATGGGTCCAGGAATAGAATGAAGCTGGAATGGAATGAGAATGGGCATTCCATTCATCTGTTTGGCTAAATGTCCAGGAATGGAATGCACGATTACATTCCAGTGTTTGGTTTAAAAGTAGTTAACCTAATGGAATGGAATTAAATTTCAATGAAATTGAATTAAATCCAGTCAAATATCTCAATATACCTCTATTAATTAATTAAATAATTTTTTTAAGGGACTTATTTATACTAAACCACTGATTATATTTCATTTTTTTGGTCAAAAGCTTCAAGTGGGACACTTTTGCACCAAATAAATTCTTTTATTACGAGTACCAAATATCACACACAAGTAAACTACGGAACAAGTGAATATTTATTTGGTAAAAAACCAAGCAACAAGCTTAATTTTTCAATTTGTTCTTCAAAACAAATTTTATTTTCAAACTAACAAATAGACAAAAGCTCAAATATCACCCCTAAGCAATGCTTTCACCCATTCTTCCTTTTCATCATCAGCAATAGTGAAAAAAATATCTGTTGTTTCATGATCACGGGCAATTTTGAGAGTTGCTTTGTGTCGTTCAAACATGGAAATAGCAGATATCTTCAAAAGTTCTTCGTTAATCTTAACCCTCTTTTCAGCAACAGCTACATCATAACCAAGTGCTTCAGTCAATTTGTTGGTCGACTCTCTCATCTTCATTCCCATTATAATTCCGGCCTCTTTTATTGCTTCTAGTAAGTTGTCACTGCTTCGACGATTTCTTTTCCTTTTTTGGCTACAAGATTCTTCAACTGAATTTCTGCGATTTTGTGGTGATCCAATAGAGTATGATGCATCTGTATCATTCAACCCATCACCTGCATTCTCAGTCTCATTATCTGCATCTTCCTTATCAAGCTCTTCCACAACATCTGCCGGTGTTTGAGCATTCCTACCAGTTGCTCGATCCTTTCCAAATATTATGAGAAGTTCCTCAAAATGGGGTAGTGATCTATCTCTGAACATAGCTGCACCCTTGTGACTCTAAAAAAAATCACACATAAATATTATTATCTAAGTAAAGTAGAATACGTAATGTATCTGAAATTGTGTAGTTACACTTTTCTGGGGAAAAAAAAAACCAAAATTTTGTAGTTACCTTTATGTATTCTTCCCACACATCATCAGCTGCTACTACACATTTCTTGTCATTGTCCCAACCAAACCCACTTGTGTTAGACCCATACAACATGTCATAAACGACATTGAAATATTTTTTTAGCGTTTTGACTCTTGATTCTATATGTGGTTTTGCCCTAAATCCTGCTCCCGGTAGCATAACATTCAATCAGTCTCCACAACATTGTAAAACCCGGGCTTAAAACCATTATCTGCCTTATGTTTTCCGCTGCTAACTGCATTAAACATGGCCTCAATAAGTTTATCCTCCTCAGATTTGGTCCACTTCCTTTTATTTTTGCCTGGTCCTCGACCTTCCACTGTTAATGGGTCCATTCCTATCATATACACAAATAAATACAAATACAGAAAAACAAAACATCCACAAAAAAAAAAAAAAAAAAAAAAAAATTTAATAATAACAAAGAAATTGAAATAGAACAACAGAAGCAATTTTGATATTTAAATACACCACATATATGATATTCGATATCATTCGTACGATAACATTCACATAAACTTAATCATTAAAAAATAGAATACTATTGGAACAATGTTCTGAACTACGTTAAATATCGCACTATTTTATGTGCCTTGTCTACTTGCTGTCCACTCATTATACATTTCAATTGCCAAATTTGCTCTAAATGCACTCCATGCATCTGATGTCTCAACAGTTGTAATTGGGTCACCATTTACCTCATTACCTACTTCATTTGCTTCCATTTGTGCTTCTATTGGATCGACGGGTATTTCTCTCCGTATGAAATTGTGTAAAAGACAACATGCCATTATGATTCGATTTTGCTTTTCTATTGGGTAAAATGAAGGACTCCTAAGAATTGCCCATCGTTTCTTAAGTAATCCAAAACATCTCTCTATCACATTCCGGGCAGCTGAGTGCTTCATGTTGAAAAATTCTTCATGGGTAGTTGGTTGGTGTCCCTCCCTCCAATCATTTAAGTGATACCTTTGACCTCTGAATGAGGCAAGAAATCCCTCGCCATTTGTATACCCAACATCAGCAAGGTAATAGTAACCTTTAACAGATAGTTTAACATTTTTAGTAAAACCAATTTGCTCCAATCGTAGATATTATGTAATATTTTAAAGCGTATATTTTAGTATCTTACTATGTGGGACTTGCAACCCATTCTATCTACTAATTGCATCTCGAAGTACTCTACCGTCAGCAGCCGACCCTTCCCAACCTGGTAGTACGTAGATAAACTGCATATCTTGAGAGCATACTCCTAGGACATTAGTTGCAATTTCATTCTTTCGTGTTCGATACCTTGCTGTATCTTCTACTGGCACATTAACCTTGATATAGGTTCCATCTAACGCTCCTAGACAATTCTAATGTTTAAATAAAAGAATTCATTAAGATCTTATCTAACTAAGATTCGAGAAAACCTTAACTAAAAAAAATAAAGGAGATGAAATACCTTAAACCATTTCCACCTACCATCCACGGAATTTGCAAGAACTGGATCGGGCTTTTTACGTAACTCACCTTGTAATCGTATGACAGTATTTAATACATCTTTAAAGTGCCTACTAATAGTCTCTAATGATCTTGTAAATTTAAATTTTATAACCCGATTTTTAGCATGATGGGCTATTATATGCAAAAAAATGGCTACTTGTTCATCTATTAGCATGTTTCTTGTTTCTTTCAGTTGACCAATGCTCTGTAGCTTACAACATAATGTATTGAATGCTTTCCTATTCATCCTAAGTTGCTCAATGCATGTCACTCACTCTTATATACTAATCGGTACATAGTGTCTCTTCTTTTGTAAAAGTTATTATCATATATTCCTTTTAACGAATGTTTTCTCACTTGCTCTCCTACAATCTTTAGAAGTAATTGAAAAAACCAATTTACTAGATGCACTATATTCAGCCAATGCAACATTATGGCATTTACTTTCCTCGTCCTCATCAATTTCCTTGTGGCAAAATTTAGGCGAGCCATAACTGCATACGTTTAAATTCAATGATCTCAATTAGATATATAAATAAAGTATCAATATACGAACATAGGTTAGCATAGCTCAAGTGACAAAGAGTTTGACATATATAAGTCCCCTCCAATGCATAGGTTTGGGGTTCGAACCTCATCCCCCTCCCCCATATTAAAAAAAGTATCAATGTACGAAAATAAAATATTTATGAAAACTAATTAATCCTGGGTCCCACTGCATTAACCAATAGGAGAGTTGGGTGAACAATGAGTGAGCAATTTTGGGGTGAACAAAACAGCACTCAAGATATATATATTTATATTTTTTTTTGCTCGGCAAAATAAAGAGTATTAATGGGCAAAGACCACCAAGTAAAGCCATGATTTAGGCTCCAAAGTCACAAAAATACAAAGTTCATCCAACTCTCAAAAACTGGTGGAGCAAGTACAATCGGTTCTTTGACTTTCCAAACAACCCCTTAATTCTATGTATTGAAATAATTATACAAGTAGTCAAATAATGATTGAGGCTGTAGTAATCTCTACTAGAATAATTAAGCAAAATTAGCATTCTGCACCATTAATACTAACAAGATGCAAAGAGGCACAAAAACTGGTGGGGCAAGTATTGGATTATACAAAATCTTAGTTAATCGTAATTAGGTCTTTCAATTGACCAATTTGAAGAATAAATTATATATAAAGCTATTGTACGTACAATAATCAATTAGATAAAAAACAAAAATCAATTTAGGTCTTCCAGACCTACCAGTACCTAAACATGGAGATATTTATTCGTATAGTACTTTAAACAAACTATGGTCCAACAGAATAATGGACATTAAAATATATACAAAAAGAGAAAGATTCAAAGAATATGACCGATCAAAGACAAAATAGCAGTACTTCCATGTCAAATCATTCAACAGAATAGAGAAAAACACAAAAAGGCAGAGAGAGAGAGAAATAGAGAGAGAGAGAGAGAGAGAGAGAGAGAGAGAGAGAGAGAGAGAGAGAGAAACTTACTTGATTTAAATATCGATGAACAGGTATTGAAAATTTTGGAGAGGTGAGGGACGATGGTTGGGGATAGGTGAGGGACGATCGTTTTTTTTTTTTTAAAGGGAAGAGTCCATTCCCTTTAGGAATGGAATGAGTATTCCTTGGGTTTTGATTAGGAATTAATGTGTATTCCTATATAAGTGGGAATAAGTAATCCAAATGGAATAATCATTCCACTATATTTGGTCATACCAAACATAGGAATAGAAAGAATTCAGGAATGACCATTCCATTCCAAGGTTCATTCCTGCGTACCAAACGTACCCTTAGTTAACATTAGGTTCCATATATGGATAGGCAAAGCCATCTGAATTCTTGCCTTGCATCATTGGCAGATCTAGTGGATTCCATCTGCATCTTCTCATTCCTTGCTCTTGTATGGAGTATTCATAGTAGTTAGTATAACATTAGAACAATCATGTTGTTTCCTTTAGGCTGTGTTTGGTTTGCGGATTCGTTAATGAAGAAGAAAGGGAAAAGAAAAACTAGAAGGAAAACTAAATCTCTCGTGTTTTTCCTTGTATTTTCCTCCGTACTTAAAATAAACATAGTTGTAACTTAAGAAAAATGGGAGGAAACTGACTTACAAAATTCAATTTATTTCTCAATTTTGTTTTCTTTTCCTTAATATTTTCCTCACCAAGGAAAACGTTTTCCTTTCTTTCCCCTCCATAAATCCATGAACGAAACAGAGCCTTAGGCTCTCTGTGGTTTGCGAATTTAGAGAAGCAAAAGGAATCGAAAATGTGTTGGGAATTTGAAACCCGAAACAAATCCCTCCTCAGGATCGGCGGGATGCGAACAAATAGAATAAGCAAGAAAACAATCAAGAACACAAGAACACGAGATATACTGTGGTTCACCCAAAACCGGGCTACATCCACAAGGACCACAACCTTGTAGAGTATTATTATTGTCGGGTTACAAGAGGGGCTCAAAACTCGTTATCATGCAATACAATGAATAAACATGCCTTTAAATAGGCACAAACCTATCCTAAAACAATTAGGAAACCCTAATTCCACCGCAGCTCACTCCGGCAAATTCCAGATTCTCAAATCCCGCAAGCTCCAAATTGCTACGAAGACACCGTGCAAACACCCTCACTCGAGCGAGGTTTCTAGCTTCACACAACTACCTCCTTTCTTGAATCGAACTACTCTGTGGATGGAATCAGGCTTTATAAACCCAACAAAATGACAAGAAAAAAGCATTTCCCAATTGTTTCCCAAGAATTTTCCTCCATGCTAAAAAAATTTTAAAAATTAAAAATTTCAAACACAGTGGGAATTCAAGAAAAATGGAAGGGAGATGACTCACAAAACTTTAGAACTTTTGATTTATATTCCGTAATATTTACTTTTTCATCTTATTTTTCTCACCATTTTTCTGTTTAACCAAACAAAGAAAAATGTTACCGCTATGTTTTCTTTTCTTTTCCCTTACTAAACCCAATAGAGCCTTAGTGTGTGGTACAAAACTCTTGCTCATTGGTTCTGTAGCTGGCAGGTGCTGATGGGAACATGTGGGTCTGCTAAATGAGTAATAAAGAAACTTTTTACCCTCTCATAGGGTAGTGAACGTCCAATACTACACTCAGTTACAATTCATGCTATTCAAGAACCACTAGCATATAAATGGGTGACATCTATGTTGAATCATGGTACATGTTCAAGTACTTCTCAGTATTTAACGTGAACAGTGATCTTTTATGTTGTCTACTTTGCTTCATCTACTAGATATAATTTTTGGCTCTACGCAAAGTGATTGTCCTTTCCATATTTTGTGCACTTATTTCTCAACTATTGTTCCTCAATGGTCTATGAAACTTTAAGTTTGCCTTCTCTAACCACGCATGTCACGACCCAAGTCTCGCTCAGTAAGATATTGTCCGCTTTGGGTCCAAACCCGCACGGATTTGTTCTTGGGCCACTACCCAAAAGGCCTCTTACTAGGGAGACTTGAAACCACACATATATAACACATTACTTTTCCACACCCAGGCAATGTGGGACGAACTTCCCATAGTGTGTAGCCTGTCAGCACCTACTGCAGCCACAAAGGCACCTACAGCAGCCCGCCCATAACACCAGGGTCGTTACATTCCACCCCCCTTAGGGCCCAACGTCCACGTTGGCACACTTCCGGCTGGGTCTAGCTCTGATACCATTCTGTCACGACCCAAGTCTCGCTCAGTAAGATATTGTCCGCTTTGGGTCCAAACCCGCACGGATTTGTTCTTGGGCCACTACCCAAAAGGCCTCTTACTAGGGAGACTTGAAACCACACATATATAGCACATTACTTTTCCACACCCAGGCGATGTGGGACGAACTTCCCATAGTGTGTAGCCTGTCAGCACCTACTGCAGCCACAAAGGCACCTACAGCAGCCCGCCCACAACACCAGGGTCGTTACAACGCAGAACGCAGATTTACCGAGAATGCTTCTAGCAATTTGAAAATGTTGTTTGCGTCAAATGCAGAAGGCCCATGTGCTCCTCGATCTCTAGAATGAGAAACGAAAATAACAAAGATTTAGGGCCACTTATATCATTTCTTAGTATGTGTGTGATAAGTTTGTTGATTCTCACTTGTAAAAGTAGATACACATAATACTATAATACACCAAAGGGCTAAATACACTTCGCCCCATATGGTTAGACCCGTTGTCACTTTACTTCCATATAGTTCAAAAGTTGACACTTAATTCGCTGTGGTTTTTGAGTGAAATGAAACCATTAAATTTTCCGTCGCATTAAAGGCATTTTACCCCCTATGGCTAGACCTATTTTCACTTTAACCCTCTATAGTTTAAAAGTTGACACTTAACCCCTGTGGTTGTTGCTAAACGAAGAGTTATTTGTCACTCCAAGTCAAAAGTTAATACCATTATAGGATTTGCACTTAACACACAACCACAAGGGGTTATTTTCAACTTTTGAACTATAGGAGGTAAAGTGAAAACGAGTCTAAGATTTGTGTGATGATACCATGCAAACCTGGCGATACTTGTTATATCTTAAGCTTTCTAGAGCTTATAGTTTACTTTTGGACAAGACTTCAGTAAAGTTGTTTCTGTACATTTCTTTAGGTTCTTCTCACATAGATGCACAAATTTTTTTTAAAAAAATGTTTTAAAAAAATACAATCTTAAAAAAACAGTTTTAAAAACTGTGAGGGGAACCTAACGAAATGTACTGAAGCAACTTTACTGAAGTCTTGTCCTTTACTGACTTTTCTCCTCGTATTCGCTAAAAGACTTTAAGAGCATTTGAGAGGACTTCATACACTTGATATCTATTTTTTTTTTTTTTTATTTATTTTTTATTTTTTGCAGTGTTCTCATGACTGGGTTTTATCTTTACAAGATCGCCACAGGTGGAAACCATATCCTAGCAAAGACCGATTGATAAACTTCTGAGATTAATACCATACTGTATGTACTAGGATCATATGTATATTTCCAGTAAATGTCTATTGGATGTTTGTACAATCTAGATTATGTGTTTTGCTGTTGTGTTTAGGAAATGAATTATTTATTTTCCTTGCAGAGAAGAAACTGGTTTCTATCTAATCACTTATCGCACACTTTTGTTAAATTGTTAATGATAACTTTCGTAGTTTCTTTTACGCTGGTGCCAAAGAAGAGTTTACAGTCTTTGTTTATGTAGATTTCTGACCATGGAATTTTGTCCATTTCTTTTGGTATCAAACCTTTCTGCAAAATCTTTTAGTTCTTTTAACTTGTATCAACTTTGGTGATTGTGTTACCTAACATTTAAAAAAAAAAGGAATCCACGACGGTCGGCCGGCCAGCCTACCACACTGGTGATGCATGCATAAACATCATTTTTTTTTTGTCAACATAAGTTTTGGAATAAATTTAGTTTTTCAGTTAATTAATATTGGAATCCCATCACCTCATCAACTAATTAATGGGAAAAAAATTAAAGAATCTTTCACTGTTTGCCACCCCAACCATCACTTGTATAATAAAAAAGGATCTGTTACATAAACAAGGTATTAATATATTAGCTTTTAGTTAATAAATAAAACAAACATAGTCCAAAAAAATATGTTAAAAGGATACCAAACCCAGAAACAAACAAGGGAGATTAATCAGTTGACTGTTACAAACTCCTACATCTGCCCCCAAATTCAAATTCCTGGCCTGCCCCTGCATACATGAATTTTTCTCATATGTGCTTGGTCAGAGATTTTGATTTCTATAATATATGTTTGCTGCCCCAATATAATATAACAAAGCATGTGTTACACACGCAAGTTATTAAATATTTCCAGCAAAAAAGAAGCAAGTTATTAAATACATATTAGCTTTTAGTTTAATATTAAAAAAAAAAAAAAAAAAAAAACAAACAAACAAACACAGTCAAAAGAATATGTTGATTGTTGGGTAATGACAACAACATCAAAGAAAGATACCCAACCCAGAAACAAACAAGAGAGCACCCAAGTGGTCTTGCAAGTACCGCATGGGTGCTGAGTCGAGGATCCTTAGTCCTAGAAGTAACAGAGTACTCTGTCTTAACAACAAATAGACCTTTAACATCATGGTGCTGCATACCAAAACATGAAGTTAGCACAAAGAGAACCCCGCAAGTCAATCCGTCCCCCACAAGATTGTGTCTCGTAATGGGTGACCTCACACGGATTCGACCTGGTGACCTCACGATACCCGCCGCAAGACCTGCTCCCACTTGATCTACATTTAACATTCACCAGTTCGTCCTACATGTGTTTGGTCTGAGATTTCACTGTTTTATAATATGTTTGCCACCCCAATCATCATCTTGATGGTGTATCAAAGAATTAGTATTCTATGACACCGAAAAACAAAAAAAAACAAAGATGATTAACAAAGAATCTGTTACACAAGCAAGTCATTAAAATACATAGTAGCTTTCAGTTAGAAAAACAAACATAATTACAAGAATATGTTGTGTACTGTACATGACAACAAAACCAAAACGATACCCACCAGAAACAAACAAGGGAGATAAATCAGCTCTTTGTTCTAATCTACCATATAGATCACTGGCTTCTCAGTTTTTCAGGCTCATCTCATCTTCTGATCACCTCTCTCTCTCTCTCTCTCTCTACCATGAATATCTTCTTCACTCTTCTGCTTTTCCTTCTCCCAATCTTCTCTCTCCTAATCAGGAGGAGAAGATCATCACAAAAGCTCCCACCAGGATCACTAGGAATACCCATAATTGGCCAAAGCCTGAGCCTTCTCAGGGCAATGAGGGCCAACACTGCAGAGAGCTGGGTTGAAGAAAGAGCAAGAAAATATGGACCAATCTCAAAGCTAAGCCTGTTTGGCACACCAACAGTTTTTATCTCCGGACAGGCTGCGAACAAGTTAGTATTCACTAGCGATGGCAACACGATAACTAACCAGCAGGTTAAGTCAATTAGGATGATACTGGGTGATCGGAATTTGTTGGAACTCAACGGTGAAGATCACAAGCGCGTTAGATCCGCTCTTGTATCGTTCTTGAAGCCAGAATGTCTAAAGCAGTATGTGGGGAAGATGGGAGAAGAAATCAAGAACCATCTAGAGATGCATTGGGAAGGAAAGCAAGAGGTCAAGGTATGTATTAGTAAACCCGATAGTTCTATTCTTCCAAGGAATTACGCAGTATGCTGGGATTTACTGGAACATTACTTTTATATGTCATTAAGGATGATAACTGCATTTAATAGATCTTTAGTTTAGTAGTGTTAACTTTAATCTCCCAAGTGAAAACCTTGAACAGAGATGATTTTGCTTTGGAATTTCACCTCAATGAGTCTGAAAGCACTATTTTGACCTCCAAAAGACATCCATCAGTGTAATGGCATGTTTGGGAATGCGGAAAAAGGTGGTTTTTATTGTAACTGATTCTTTTTTTGGCAGTACCAAACATGCCCTTAAACTGACATCTTTGGGAGGTTCAAGTAGTACAACTTGACCCATTGAGTTAAACGTATACCAAAATCATCAGTCTATGGTTGTCGTGTGGGTGATTAAAATGGTATCTACAAGAAAAAAGGCACCTACTTTGAATCGGTTCACTTTTGAACCACAGAATCGGTACTGGGCCTCCCCCAAAGAACTGGTTCTGAGCCTTCCCAAAACAGCACCTAAGGTCATGGTTGGCTCAGTTGTCAGTACATACACACACATGTAGCAAGTATGTCATATTTTGTGTCTCCTACTTCACTTGGGGTACTTTCTTGCATTCCTGAGCTTTGGAACTGATCAACTTGGTGATGACAAAGTTGGTTGTGCCTCTGTTAGGTGTTGCCTCTGATGAAAACCCTCACATTCAACATAATTTGCTCTCTGCTCTTTGGAGTTGAAAGAGGACCGCGAAGAGATGAATTTGTTCGGTACTTCCAGGAAATGATAGAAGGAATGTGGTCGGTCCCAATAAACTTGCCCTTCACACGCTACAACCGGAGCCTCAGGGCGAGTTCAAGGGTCCAAAACATGGTGAAAGAGCTTATACGCGAAAAGAGGGCTCAACTTGAGCAGAAGGTTGTTACCTCTCACCACGACCTCATCACTTGTTTGCTGAGCCTCCGTGGGGAAGACAACAGAGAAGTAATTTCTGAGAAAGAGATTGTTCATAATGTTATGCTTGTTATGGTTGCTGGACATGACACTTCGTCTGTTGTGATCACTTTCCTGGTGAGACTTCTAGCTAATGATCAAACAGTGTACAAGGCTGTTCTTCAAGGTACAATATGGTTTGGTTCATAAAACATGAACCTATAGATATTTTTTCCATTTAGCAGATACAACCTGTTTGGTACGAGAGAAGAGAGGAAGGAATAGAGGGAGGGAGGGAAGGACAGAGAATTAGTCGTGTGGTAGGTGGAAAAGAGGAGGAAAAGGGATGACTCTTCCCTCCTGATCCACCCAGTTATTTGAATCACTCCAAAAGTGAATGGATAGGAGAAGAGTAGGGATTTATCGAGATGACTTGCTTTTCTTAATTGGCACAAATATGACAATCATATACTCCCTCGCTCCCGCTCCCTTTTTATGTCACCATCTTCGTAAACCCAACTAAGGAAACATCATTCAATGCATTCTTTCTTTTCTTTTCTTTTCTTTTTTTGTTCAACAGACAGCACCATTCAACGCATTCTCATGCATTAAAAATATTCTATTCTTACAAATTTGTCCCCTACGTGTAATGTTTTTTTTTTAACCTTATTTGTTCGTTTATTCTTCTTTTGATCTTTTTCAATGGGAAGGATGTTATTGGAAAGTGAATTAAATATTTTCATTAAATGCTCAAAGTGATTGCTAGTTTTAGGATGGACCCAAAAATGGAAAAGTGATCACATAAAATGGGATAGAGGAGAGTTATGGTAGATTTAGATGTATTGACTACATTTTCCTTCCCTCTTCACTTCTCTTCCCTCCTATTCAACCAAACACATGGAAAAGGAAGCACATCTTTCCTTCCCTAAGGATACTTTTTCCTTCCTTCTCCCCTTTTCCATTCCTGCTATCACACAAAGCACTAATTACTTGATGTTTTACCATTGCACCAAGTGATAATGCCCCCTTCGTTGTTGATGATGTGGTTTGGATCCAAGTCCAATCCATACCAACCCTCAAGATTCATTGATGCATATTCTTATGACAATCAAACACTTCTGTGAAATTTTATGGTGAGGAAAACGATTCTTAAGATCCTTAATGATTTGACAATTCCAGAACAAGAAGAGATAGCAAAAGGCAAGGCCCCAGGAGAGTTATTAACATGGGAAGACCTTGCCAAGATGAAGTACACATGGAGAGTCGCTTTGGAGACTATGAGGATGTTTCCTCCTGTCTTTGGAGGCTTCAGGAAGATAATGAAAGACATTGAGTATGGCGGCTACCTCATTCCTAAAGGATGGCAAGTAAGAGAAAACACTACTCCTATATTAAAGTTTTAAACACCCTGCTCTCTTTCTATGTATAAATACATACATATATATTATATATGTATACCAATAAATTGAAATCATTTTGATTGATAAATAGATATTATGGGTTACAAGCATGACTCACATGGACAGTAACATTTTCCAAGAACCAACAAAGTTCGACCCAGCAAGATTTGAGAACCAAGCTTCTGTTCCTCCTTACTGCTATATATCATTTGGAGGGGGAACTCGAATATGTCCTGGATATGAGTTTGCAAGGATTGAAGTCCTAGTTGCAATCCACTATCTGGTCACTCGATTCACATGGAAGTTATGCTGCAACGACAACTTCTTCAGTAGAGATCCAACGCCAGTACCCACTCAAGGACTTCCAATCCAAATTGTCCCGAAGACAACACTGTAATGTCGATTTTCAACCATTAAGAGGTACTGACAGATCTATGTGGTTGGATTTAGAATCCTTTAAAGAAAGTCTACCACTTGGGAATACCGGATTCATCGCAGTATCAATTTAAATTTGCTAAATACGCTCCAGATTTCACAACCAATTGGAATATACAGTTTTTTTGTTGCTTCAGCTCCTCTTTTGTGCTGAGTGTGATATTGGTGTATAGCCTCTGCTGAGGTTTTTTCTTCTTTATTGGTGGGAAAGGAAAAAGGAAGCACAGGAGAGGGAGATGAAGTTTTTTAGTAGTTTTTTTTTTTTGTAAAATAGTTTATATAGTGTACTCTTTGGGAATCAATTGTATTTCATGACTTTTGCAATCAATGAACACATTTTGCTGTTTAAAGAAAAAACAGAAAAAGAAGTACTGAGAAAAAAAAAGGAGTCAAAGACTGTTCTTGGCAATGAACCATGTTGGTCTGAGAGAAACATCCAACCTTGCTAATGAGACACTTTTTTTGGAAATAGTCTTATGGTTGTAGTGGAATTATGTGACTTGGGGTGTGTAATGTGTTTGGAGTAAGTTTTGTTACTTGTTGGAGTGTTCGGAATAACATTTCTGCAAAGAAAGAAAGATGAATCTGGTAAGTAGTAATAAGGGTGTGTTTGATTGCACTTATTTTCTATAAAAAAAAAACATTTTACTAACCAATTTTAATGATGTATACCACTTTTTTTTTTGTCCGTCCACGAGAGTTCTAATTTTTTATTTTTCTTCTTTAGATATATCATGTTATATAAGTTATATACAATCTCTAGGGATGTAAAAAGAGCCCGGCCCGATAGGCGGCCCAAAGCCCAGCCCAAAAAAATGGGCCTTGAGCCTGGCCCAAGCCCGAGGTAGGGCCAGCTCGGCCCTAGGCCCTTACATCCCCGGGTAGGGCTTGGGCCTATCTCTTGAAGTCTAAGCCCAACCTAAGGCCCGACCCAAAGTCCAGCCTGAGGCCCAACCGATCAAGCCAGACTTGAAGCCCGGTTTGAGGCTCGGCCAGATCAAGCCCAAAAGCTTTCCAACAATTAAATTTTTTGTCATTTCCAAGAATTTATAATAATCAAAATTACAAGTGACAAAATTATAGTATTGTCAGATTGTGAGTAAATTGAGTAATGCTATGCTTCCAAACTTTGATTGAGGCAATGTTATTAGGTGATATTGAAGCATTAGAAGATATTAATTTAGAATAGTTATTTTCCCACGTACATTTTTATATTATTAGAAGATGATTTCATAGTTTGTAAATTTTGGGTCGGGGTTATGCAAATGATAAACAAACTAGTAGGTACCAAACTAGTTGGGATGCACTTGTCTTCAATGTCTTGTAATGATGCAATTCTCCACCTTTTAGTATTAGACTCTTTGTGCGGGCCTTTGGGGCGTAATCATTTTTATTTATAATTTCTTTTAATAAAAGGTAATTTTTTTTTATTTAATTAGATTCTAACCTTTTCTATCTTCCGTTACTTTTTCATTTATTTACATATTTTGATATTCATAATATCTTTATATATCTTATAATAATTTTTAAAAAAAAAAAGACAATGTAGGCCTGGCTCTGCATGACCCGAGGCCCTAGGTCCTAAGCCCGGTCCAAAGCCCTAGGCCCTAGTAGGGCCTAGAGCATGAACCCTCTAGCCCGGCTCGAGCCGGCCTGACCTGAAAGAGAGAAGGAGCCCGTGGGCCAAAGCCCAGGCCCAACCAAGCCTGATCAATGTTGGGCCAGGCCAGGTCTGACAGGCCATTTTAACATCCCTAACAATCTCTATTGTTTTACAACTCCTTTACAAAATGATATATCACATTCCTATTGTGTAGCAACTTCTTCCAAACAACTCATAAAAAAATAGTTAATCACACTTTAGTTCATGGTTGGTTTCTTTCTTTCTTTTTTGGTGAAGTGAACTCACGGCGGTTGGTTCTTTTCTTTTTTTTTGGATTCTATGGTAGATTACTTCCCCCCATTTGTCCAAGGTTGGTTTCTATTTTTTATTTATTTTATTTTTAATTTTGCCTAACAGTTGGTTTCTTTTTCTTTTTTTTTATTTTTTTTTTGTGTGTGTGTGTGTGTGTGTGTGTGTACTCCTTCCATTAAAATTCAATCCCAAAAAAGAACATTTTTTCTTTTTCTTTTTTTTATTCACGTGAGCAATATATGATACAAAATATTAACAACATGATATTTATTTATCTCTCCTTCGAGCCATTAAAAATATTGGACAAAGTTATCTTTGTTGTACACAGGCCTAACCCAGGACGAACTACTAAATGGGAGGCCCCTATACAAGGGTTTGGGGGCAGCGCCCCCGAGACAATTTTTTTTGGGGTCTATTTATACATAATTGGCAATTTTTTTATGCTCTACTTGTACATAATTGGTAATTGTTTTGGGTTCTACTTATAATATAAGTCTATTTGTGAAACTTAAATATTATATGGTGTCTTTTAAAATTCTAAGAGGCATATTTCTAAAACTCAAAAAATTCTTACACTAAAAGTGTAATTTTTAAAATGTAGGGGCATTTGCTTTTGAGTTTTATATATGTGTATATCAATATATATGTAGTTGATACCACTAAATTGGGCCTTAAGCCCCTTTTGGGGGCCTAAACATAATTGAGGGGAGCCTAGTAAAATAATAAAATATCTCAAGGTAAAAATGTAATTATGAAAATTTCATGGGAGCCCTCAAAATTTAATGAACTTTGGTGGGAGCCCTCAAAATTTAATGAACTTTGGTGGCCCAGGGCGGTTCCTCCCCCCTCCCCCTTAGGTTGGCTCTGGTTGCACACATAATTACCCATTGTTGTACACCAAACTTTAGACAATTTTGTTCTAAAATTTTTATCGACTCAAAGAAGAGACAAATATATTATATTGTTAACACTTTTACATCATGTGTTAGTAACATGATACAAAAGTATTCCTTTTTTTTCGATAACATAACAGAATGGGTGTTGGTGAAAAGTTATAATAGTTGAGGGGGTAATTGAAAAATGGTCATATTTGAAGGGGTGTTGGCATAATTACCCTTTTTTTGGACTCTATGGTGGATTACGTTTCTAAGTTGCTTGATGGAATGGTGAATTAGTAACATATATCTCTTAAAGAGTTATAGTAAATGTATGTGAAGAATTTTAGGACTCTTAACTATACTCCTATGGAGAATTCTTCCATACAGTCAAGTGGTTTGGCTATATGGTACAACCAAACAATTGGTAAGAAATTTTTGTACTAAATTAGAAATATTTGTACCTTTTATAACAAATGTTTGTACCAATGTAAGAAATGTTATACCTTTTTAAGAAATATTTGTATTTGGTAAGAAAACGTTGCACTCTTATAAGAAATGTTTGTACCAAGGTAACAAAATATTGTACCCTTATAAGAAATGTTTGTACCAAGGTAACAAAATATTGTACCCTTGTAAGAAATGTTTGTACCCAATCAAAGCCACTTGTTGTTTCACCTGTGTAAGAAATCTTTGTACTTATGGTAAGAGAGCTTTGTATGAATGATAAGAAAACTTTGTACTTGTAACATTTTATACTTGTGGTAAGGGAGCTTTGTACCCATGATAAAAAAACCTAAGTACCTATGGTAAGAAACATTTGTACTTATGATAAGAAACTTTTGTATCCGTAGAACAAATATTTCGTACCAATGTATGTCAAGTGGTTTGGTTGTATCATATATCCAAACCACTTGGTTGTATCATATAACTAGCATTCATCATACTCCTATTATCAATTTTTAGTATCATTTTATATATAATTGTACTAAAGCCCTTAAGTATTTTATACTTTTATCGATTGGTGCACTTACTAGAGTGATTTTCTTAGAGTTTTAATAACTTAATTTTATTTTATGGTATGCCAAATAATTTTTTTTTTTTTTTTTGTGGTTCGTCCATTGATGTCTTTCATTTTTTCTTCGCTTTTTTCGGATATCATATTTATGTATTGTACAAAGTTGAGGTATGTTTAGCAACCGTTGATAATTTTTTGATGGACCCCAATGGAGGATTAGTAACATATATCTCTTAAGAGTTGTAGTAAATTAAATATCTATTATAAAAATTATAGGACTCTTCGCTATACTACTGATATCAATTCTTAATATTACATGACTCTTTTTAAAGACACCAGATTTGTTTTCTTCTTCTTCTTCTTCTTCTTCTTCTTTTTAGGGCCACTCAGCCATAGCACCCTAAAATCAATACAATGCTACATAAAGTTCAATGTCCAAATATTTAACTCAAAAACCCCTTCCCCAAACAAAAAGACCAAAATGACCTAATTTTCTAAGAAACTGAAAATTTCCTCTCCTCCTACACAGCAGAAGTGACGACAACGATGGTGATGGTGGTGCTGATAGTGATGGTGGTGACGATGGCGGGTGGTGTTGATGCGATAGTGATGGAGGTGATGTGGTGGTGGAGGTGCTCCAATTATAGATGGAGGTGACGATGGTGGTGGTGGTGCTTAGATGGTGGTAGTGGTGGTGCTTCGATGGTGGTGGTGATGACGGTGGTAATGGAGGTGAGGTTGGGGTGATGTCGACGGCGATGACAACCGCGATGACAACGGCAGTGACAACGATGATACAAATGGTGATGGTGGCGCGGTGCGGTAGTGGTGGTGGTGGTAGTAGTAGTGGTGGTGGTGGTGGTGGTGTGGTGCTGGTGGTGGTGGTGCTCTGATGGTGGTGGTGGTGGTGCAAAATTCTGTTATAGAAAACAGATAATATTATCTGTTTACAAAAACAGATAATATTGTGGTGCTCTAGTGGTGGTCATGGTGGTGCTGTGATGGCTGTGATTATGAACTGTGATGTTAAGGGGGATGAGGTGGTGGTGGCGGTGGTGGTGCACTGGTGGTGGTGGTGCAGTGGTGTAGATTGTGAAAAATTCTCAGTTTTTGCAAACATATAATATTATCTGTTTGCAAACAGATAATATTATCTGTTTGCAAAAACTGATAATATTGTCGTGCTCTAGTGGTGGTCATGGTGGTGTTGTGATGGCTGTGGTTATGAACTGTGTTGTTAAGGGGGAGGAGGTGGTGGTGGTGGTGGTGGTGGTGGTGCATTGGTGGTGGTGGTGGTGGTGTAGTGGTGTATGTTGTGAAAATTTCTAAGTTTTTGAAAACAGATAATATTATCTGTTTGCAAAAACTGATAATATTATCTGTTTGCAAAAACTGATAATATTGTGGTGCTCTAGTGGTGGTCATGGTGGTGTTGTGATGGCTGTGGTTATGAACTGTATTGTTAAGGGGGAGGAGGTGGTGGTGGTGGTGGTGGTGCATTGGTGGTGGTGGTGGTGGTGCAGTGGTGTATGTTGTGAAAATTTCTAAGTTTTTGAAAACAGATAATATTATCTGTTTGCAAACAGATAATATTATCTGTTTGCAAAAACTGATAATATTGTGGTGCTCTAGTGGTGGTCATGGTGGTGCTGTAATGGATGTGGTTATGAACTGTGCTGTTAAGGGGGATGTGGTGGTGGTGGTAGTGCAGTGGTTGTGGTGGTGGTGCAGTGATGGAGACAAACAGATAATGTTATCTGTTTGACAAACAAATGTTATCTGTTTGTTAAACATGTAATATTATCTCTCCGTGTTTGTATATATATATATATATACATATCATCTTCTTCAGTGACGATTGTGGTGGTGGCGGTACAATGGTAGTGGCGATGGTGGCAGTAGCGGTGCGATGGTGATGGTGATGGTGGTAGTGGCAACGATTTTATCTGTGTATATGTATATATATCTATATATATATATATCATCTTATTCAGTGGCAATGGTGGTGGTCGTGGTGAGATGGTGGTGGCGATGGGGGTGGTCTTGCTACGAAAGTGGTGGTGGTTGCGGTGTGATGGTGGTGGTGATGACAATCTCACAACGATGGTGCTGGTGATGGTGGTGCTGGTGATGGTGGTCTCACTGCAATGGTGGCTACGGTGGTAGTTGCAGTCACCGGCGTCGGACGATTTCGTCGATGTCGGGGGCAACGTCGTCATTCAACTAAATAAAAAAAAGAAAAATGGGTTTTTGATTGCAAATTTAAAACGCGCGTGGGCTTTAGATCAAACAAGAGTTTGACTGGGTTTTGCACAGTAACGACTAATTCTAAGGGGTTTATCACCAAATTTCCCTTCTTTTTAAAGCTTTTTTTTTTTTTTTGTCCGTTCATAAAATGTCCTCCATTTGATTACTTTTACAAGAGAAATTGAATACACTTTTGAAATGAATCCATTATTAAAAAGGAGTTATCTAAAATTTAACCACAATTTTGTTCTTTTGAAAGAGCCATACGTAGATACAATTGATGATACAACCTATTTCTTAATAGAATATTTGGACTCCTATCATTAATAACATACGCAATTCAAAGTAGACTTTTAGATTTTTTTTTTTTTTTTTTTAATTTAGAAATAGACCTTTACTTCTACTAATTTTTGTTTTCATTTTTTGTCCCTTTTTTGAAATTGATTTTGAAAAAAAAAAAAAAAAAAAACAAAATTAAGTTTACCAAACGCTTTTTTTTATTGCCATTTTCAAAAAAATGAAAACAAAAACAAAAAAAAAAACCAAAACGAAATGGTTATCAAACAGATCACTTCTAACATTGCTTGAGATTATTAGTTGATTTTGCCATTTTCTAGGGATTTCTCTTTTGACATTGCTTGAGAATTATGAAGATTTCATGAGTGTTGTATAACAAACTAACATGGATTGGATTCCATTTTTGGACTATGGCCATGATAGTAGTAGATTGAAATCAACTAGCAGTAGCAGATCACTTCTTTAAGACTCTTACTCGTCATATCCGTTGTGGAAAATGCAAAGACAAACTTCAGAGAACAAAAAATAAAAGGATATTCACATTCCATTTGCTTGCTAAGATATGTACTTCACCAACCACTCTAGGCTAATAGGCTCTGTCCCAAAAAAAAAAAAAAAAATTTTTGCTCAAACTTTGCTTGCTGGGACTTAAATTGGGTCTAATCCTTAGGTAACCCTCTAACTGTAGACGATTAGGGTAAAATGCTTTTTGCACCGTCAAACTATACCATATTTTACACTTTGGTCCCTAAACTATCATTATTTTTTGCATTTTGGTCATTCAACTATTATTTTGTTGCAGTTTGTCCCCTCTGTCACTTTTAGAGATGAAAAAAGTTACTTTTTAGTGACACCCAAAAGTGACGCTGAAAGTGACGAAGGGGGCAAACTGCCACAAAATGATAGTTGAGAGACCAAAATGCGAAAAATGATAGTTTAGGGACCAAAGTACAAAATATGATATAATTTGAGGGTGCAAAATGCATTTAATCCTAACAATTAATGCTTCATATATATATTTATTTATATATATATATATTTTATTCTCTCAAATTTCTGTCTTCAACCTCTTCTTATAGGAAAAATGTTATCTTTACATAATTTATTATGTGACAATGACAATTTTAGAATTAGAATAACATTGATGAGTATTCTATGTTGAAGTGATAGATGTTAAACGTATCATAAATAGTGAAAATTCTACGATACATCTTAGTAATTTCTGGTCTTAAAATATTATAATTTGATCCCGAACATGTAGTATAGCTTTAAAAATCAGTTTGGTTAGCCCAGGTGGTTTAATCTATTTTAATCTATTTCTATCACGTTAATTAATTTACTTTCATATAATCTTAGAAATTTTCTTTGCTAGTGCTGTGAAAGGCTCCTACTCCTACAATTTCTTAGATGTGGATTCCAACCCACATTTTGGAGTCCATTTTCAAGTAACAAAAAATTGTTTTTGTTAACTAGAACACTTCATGGTTTGACAAAGATATATGGCCATTGTAGCAGCTAAGGGTAGGCATCTCCTATAGTAGTAACTATTGCCTAACAGATCCCAAAATTTAAAAGATTGTTTGATACAGAAATAGATAATCTCCTTATGGGGTTATTTGCACGAAGGAATCAAGCCGAGCATAATCCACAGGGACATAAAACCAAGTACATCTTAGTAGGAGAAAGGTTTGAGGCGAAGGTTTCTGATTTTTGGGCTTGTAAATGCTTGCAGTTACTAATAACATGGATTCATACCCGGTTTTGTAATTCAAATAACAAAGTGTGCCCTCTTACTAGTTTAGTTTTGTCTGATATAACATACATTTTTAAATCGTGTTTCCTTTCTCTTTGAAGATTTATATTTTGGTTTTAGAACATTAAGGCAGTCATGTACATGCTTGGCCTTTGGTGCGGATGGAATTCGTTGATTTCTCGATCAGAGAATGGCATAGTTCGAGTTTGGGACACTAAACTCATAACATCATTCGAGCAAGTGAAAGGTAAGTCCAGATGATCAGAATTTCTAACTCCTTAATTTTTCTATAGCATTGGTTATACGAAACAGAGAGTAAATTACTACCCACGAGTTCTTTTATTTTTCCTTGAAAAGGGATCATTAATATTTTGTTTCTTGTTTCAGTATTATATCGCATATTTTGCTATAGTTAAATTTGATGAGGCCGATGTTATTATTTGGACAGGGAGGATGAAGGCTGTAGTTTACCTGGAACTTGCCACCTGAGTTGGTGTAATAGTCGTAGCTCATATAAAAAATTACACCAACACCTATTCGTCAACTTCGCGTGATCAAGTCTCTTATATATATATATATATATATATATATATAACTTTTATGAGCACTTCGAATTTTCCATTGGCCCATGAAGTTTCAATGAAGTTTGAAGCAAAAAAAGTACTAGTTTTCATGTTGTACTTCCATCGTTTGTGAAATTGAGTATTGATATGAGTAATTGCTTGAATTTGTATCATTTTCAAACTGTTTATTTGTGATTCATATGTCAATTGCTTGAAAGAGAAAAAAATTTATTCAATGGAAAATTAATATTTTTCATGAAAAATTATTACAATCAAATAACAAAAAAGTTACTTTCCATGAAAAACGACCATTTTTCACTAGAAAATAGTAACAATCAAACAACAAAACTAGATTCTCTATGGAAAATGTTTTATTTTCTAGCCAGAAAATAATTGCAATCAAACAGTCCCAAATTTTATTTCCATGGAAAAATTTTCCAAATAAAATAATTCCATTAAAACAATTTCTTTCCAAGTTCCAGCCCATTTTCTACCTTGCAATCTTAGTTATATGCCTTTGCGGCATTGTAAATGTTTAATTTCATAGTTTCCTTCTCCTGGTGCACCACAGAAGAGTTTACAATTTTGTTATATGGATATCTGACCACGGCTTGTCCATTTCTCTTGGTATCAAACCTTTCAGTTTTAACTTAGATTCCTTCATCATCTTTTAATTCTTATAGGTTGTATCAAGTTTGGGTAACGGTTTCACCAAGCACAAAACAAAAACTCCAAACAAATAGTAATAGAAAGAGAGAGAAAGATAGAGATGAAACTTTAGGGATCGCATGGTAATATTGTGATTTTTGGTTTTCAGTTTTTGTTTTATTTTTTGAATTAATCACAGTCAACTCTCAATACAAAAAATTGAAACAAAAACTGAAAACTACAACGTTACCATGCGAGGCTTGTAGGGTATTTAAACTGATAAGATAATTTAGCTAGATACAACAATACGCACGCAGACATACCTTCCCAAAACCGAACCGCTCTTGATCGGTTCTGATAAAGTTAGAACCGAATCAAACCAAACCAAATTGTCTGGGACCCGTACCAATCCGAACCGTACTTGTTGGTCCTTGTTGTTTTAGTATATCATTCACTATGTATTGCTTGAAAGCAGAATAAAGTGAATTTTCAATTCAGAAACATATAATTGAAGGCTGATGTGAGCATTCCAATGAACTAGACAAATCACCTTATCACCTAATCCATGTAAGAAAATATAAGGGTTTTTTTTTTTTTGGAACTATTTGCCACCCAATCATCACCTTAAAATAATAAATAGCAAAGAATCTGTCACACAAGCAAGTTATTAAATACAAATTTGCTTTTAGTTCAAATAAAATAAACAATGTAAAAAGAATCTGTGGTGTAATGACACCACCACCATCGAAAGATCCAACCCAATATAGCATTTTATGAAAAGAAACCAGTTTTCTCTTCCTGACTTACATTCCTTCTCCCCATCTTCTCTCTCCTACTAAGGACGAGAAGATCAAGCCATATCGGGGCAGTGAAGGCCAACACTGCCAAGAAATGGCTTGAAGAAAGAGTAAGAAAATACATAATCTATTCTGCTATTCAAACACCAAAACGCTCATAATCTATTCTAACAAAAGTTATCGCAAAGCTATCACAATCGCAAAAGCATACACTGCCCCAAAGAAATGGACACCATCACCAAAGAAAGATACCCAACCATATAGATGATCTCTGGCTTCTCAGTTTTTCAGGCTCATCTCATATTCTGATCACCTCTCTCTCTTTCTCTCTCTCTCTACCATGAATATCTTCTTCACTCTTCTGCTTTTCCTTCTCCCAATCTTCTCTCTCCTATTCAGGAGGAGAAGATCAACACAAAAGCTCCCACCAGGGTCACTAGGAATACCCATAATTGGCCAAAGCCTGAGCCTTCTCAGGGCAATGAGGGCCAACACCGCAGAAAGCTGGGTTGAAGAAAGAGTAAGAAAATATGGACCAATCTCAAAGCTAAGCCTGTTTGGCACACCAACAGTTCTTATCTCCGGACAGGCCGCGAACAAGTTAGTATTCACTAGCGACGGCAACACGATTAGTAACCAGCAGGTTAAGTCAATTAAGAGGATACTGGGTGATCGGAATTTGTCGGAACTCAACGGTGAAGATCACAAGCGTGTTAGATCCGCTCTTGCATCGTTCTTGAAGCCAGAATGTCTAAAGCAGTATGTCGGGAAGATGGAAGGAGAAATTAGGAACCATCTTGAGATGTATTGGGAGGGAAAGCAAGAGGTCAAGGTATGTCTGAATAAACCTGATAGTTCTATTCTATTCTATCCAAGTTAATTTCACAATATGATCATTCTAACATTACATTCTCAGTTATCAATGATGATGGAACAACATTTGACAGTTTGTAGTTCTGTTTACTTTAGTCAAATCAAATGAAAACCTTAAACAGTGATCATTCTTGCTTTGTAATTTCACCTCAATCGCTCTAAAGTGTATTGTTTTACCTCCAAAAGACGCCAAAGGGTATGTTTAGGAATGCAGATGATAGGATCATTTTCAGTCTAGCTCTTGTCTTCTATCAAGTTCTTATGACAACCAGCATCAAGTTGGTTTGACAAAAGCCTATTTTAAGAGTGAATTTATATCAAAAGAGGACTTCTAACTAATAAAGCAAAAGGACATCTACCAAACACTTCAATTATTGAACTACTTCACTTGTGGCCCATCAAAATAGTTCCAAGTCTTCCCACGCAGCCCCTAATGTCAAATCAATGTCATGTTTGTTTGATAAAGAACACATTTTCAAATGATTTTAGATCCGACACATGTTTCTACGCAATAAAAAGACATCTACCAAACTAGTGAATATAGAGAAATGGTTCTGAACCTTTCCAAAACATATATAGTGGAGTAGGTCGTCTTTTATGTCCCATACTTCCAGATTTCGGTGGTACTTTGTTGCATCCCTGAACTTTTAGAACTGATCAATTTGGTGATAACAAAGTTGGTTGTCTCTGTTAGGTGTTGCCTCTGATGAAAACCCTCACATTCAACATAATTTGCTCTCTGCTGTTTGGGCTTGAACAAGGACCGCGAAGAGATGAACTTGTTCGGTACTTTCAGGAAATGATAGAAGGAATGTGGTCAGTCCCAATAAACTTGCCCCTCACACGCTACAACCGCAGCCTCAAGGCAAGTTCAAGGGTTCAAAACATGGTGAAAGAGCTCATACACAAAAAGAGGGTTCAACTTGAGCAGAATGTTGCTACCTCTCACCAAGACCTCATCACTTGTTTGCTTAGCGTCCGCGGGGAAGACGACAGAGAAGTAATTTCCGAGAAAGAGATAGTGCATAATGTTATGGTTGTTATGGTTGCTGGGCATGAAACTTCATCTGTTGTGATCACTTTCCTGGTTAGACTTCTAGCGAGTGATCCAACAGTGTATGAGGCTGTTCTTCAAGGTACGAAATGGTTTGCTTCGTAAAACATAAACCTATAGAGATTTTCTTTATTTAGCAGATAGAACCTGTTTGGTATGTGGGAAGGGGGACGGAAGGAGGGAGAATCACTTGTTTGGTGAAAACGAGGAGGAAAAGGATGAGGGGAGGGATGTCTCTTCCCTTCTGACCTACCCAGTAATTTCAATCACTCCAAAAGTGGATGAATAGGAGAAGGAAAAAGGGAATATAGGCAAATGACTTTCTTGTCTTTGCACAATTATCAATTTATCACACTACATCGCAAAAAAGGATATAATGGTAACCTTAGATAGTTGGATATACTGACTACTTTTGCCTTCCCTCCTATTCAATCAAACACAAACACGGAAGCATATATTTCCTCCTCTTCCCTTACATTAATGTCAGGCCAAATAAACATTTGTGAGTGTATATAATGAATCATATGAGCATTGACGCAAGTCCTAATGACAGGGATGCCCTTCTTTTCTAAAAACTGTTTTGTTAAAAGGTCCATTTCTGTGATTATGTGGTGAAGAAATGATTCTTAGGATATGCTTAACGAATTGAGAATTGAGAATTACAGAACAAGAAGAGATAGCCAAAAGCAAGGCCTCAGGAGAGTCACTAACATGGGAAGACCTTGCCAAGATGAAGTACACATGGAGAGTAGCCTTGGAGAATATGAGGATGGTCCCTCCTCTCTTTGGAGGCTTTAGGAAGACAATGAAAGACATCGAGTATGGTGGCTACCTCATTCCTAAAGGATGGCAAGTAAGAGTAACCCCTTATCTTAAACACTCCACTATAAAGAGTAACCCCTTATCTTAAACACCGCACTATCCTCATATATGTTGTTTACATATAAATGTATATACCCTAGATTGATATCATTTTGGTTGGTAACTAGATATTCTGGGTTGCAAGCATGACTCACATGGACAGTAACATATTCGAAGAACCAACGAAGTTCGACCCCGCAAGATTTGAGAGCCAAGCATCTATTCCTTCTTACTGCTATATAGCATTTGGAGGGGGACCTCGAATTTGTCCTGGATATGAGTTTGCAAGGATTGAAACCCTGGTTACAATCCATCATCTGGTCACTCGGTTCACATGGAAATTATGCTGCAACGACAACTTCTTCAGTAGGGATCCAACGCCAATACCCACTCAAGGACTTCCAATACAAATTGTACCAAAGAAACCACTGTAATGTCGCTTTTCAACCATTAAGACGTACTGAGAAAGAAAGGAGTCAACAACTGTTCAAGATCAAGAGATTGTAGCGCACAGAAATAAATTTTGAGACAGCTTGTATGTACCAAACTGAATGATATATATACACTCCAACTTGAAATGTTATCTATAACATAAAGAAATGCTTTAAAATAACTATATTTCTTCTCCCCCAATTCTTTTTACTCTGTAACATTTACAACAGTGTAGTTGACAGTTTTTTTCATGTATACTGTATCAGCCAAATTTACAACCTACAGTCCTACATCAATTCTAATCACTCTTTCGGAATCTTTCATGCTTTTCCCTATGCTTGGTATAGAAAAGAACAGATGATACGGAACCTGGGATTTTACTAGTCATTGGTATACTTGACTAGACAAGAAGATACAAATTACAGGCTCTCAGCAATTTTTACACCTGTAATATTTTGGAGGAAGAGATGAGCACCTTTCGTTCATATGAGGGTATATGTCCATGGAATTGTATCCTGGTAGTTCCATTCGATACTTCCCTCGAATTTGACAAAAAGGAAGCTTCACATTGTCCCCGTCATTGCACCACTTGGGTAGGCGGCTGGCGTTGTTCTCAAAAAAATTGAGACTGTATGCATCTTTTATCTGCATTTTTTGGACATCAAAAATATATTGGCACACATCTAATGTGATACTTCTGAAATAATTTTTTACACCACAATCACTAGGATTAATATCAATTGGAAATCCACATCAATTTTCACAGTTCCAAATTTCTTCTTATAACTGTAGGGTAATTACATCTTACCTCCCTGTGTTTAGGCGCATTTTCGATTTACCCCTACTGTTCAAAAGATGACACTTAACCCCCGAGGTACTGAGTTAAGTGCAAACCCTGATGGGGTGAATTCTTTTTCACTTCATATGACTAGTGTACACTTCAGTTATTTTATACATTTTTTGTCCATCCTTTTTCATAATAAATTCACGTCAATCACTTATTTGCCATGTTTATTTTTGTTTGGTGGGTGGCAGTGGTGGTTGGTGGCAAATGGAGGTGAGTGGCGGTGGTGGTGACTGGTGAGAATAGTGGTTTGAGGAAGAAGAAAGGACGAAATTTTTTATAAAAAAAAAAAGTCAATGGGGGCAAAGTTGACAATTAATATTTGATATTTGGTCTAAATTTTCCCGCCAAAGATAATTGTTAAATTCTTCTTAGTTTTAACCAATAACTATGAGTTTCAATTCAGTCATGACAACAAAGGGGTAAAGTGTGAATTTTTGAATCATAGGGGGGGTAATGTAAAAAACTGGCCTTAACCACAAGGAGGTAAAACGTAATTTCCCCGTATTTGAATATCAACATGAATTAATTAGTTAAAGTTCATTCCATCTTAGTATACTCATTATCCAATGACACCCAAAAACTAGTTTAACGATGCATTATTAGGACTTATTTTACAAGACTCACATATCCTAAATATTTTAAGAAAAAACTCACCGTGAACTCTGTAACTTGAATGGAGCTTGCAATTGGATCAAACAATCCTGCTTCCTTGTACATTTCAAGAATGAAAGCAACACATGAGGTTGACCTGCCATCACTGTAAAGCCAATTATCCTGCTCCGGGATTGTCAGCAACTCATCAAAAGATGACCCACGTTTTTCAACTTCCACAAGAACTTCGGGAAGACCAAGTCCCTGCAAGGAACACAAAATTTGAACAAAATAAAGACCCCTTGTTCAGTTTTGATCTTGCTAATTTTGGGTTTTGAGAGGTGCAGATTGTGTACAAACCAAAGTTTTGACTTTACCATCACAAAGTGATTGTTTTAGAGGTAAACCCGCACTCTCAAGCTTTGAAGCTCGAGTTTTGAACATCACATCAAGCAATGACCCCTCACTGAACTTTAATGATTATGTCCGAATAAACAAATATGATACTTTTCTGGTGAGCAAGAGGTGAAGAGATTGTTAGTTTACCTGAGTTCCAAGTCTCTTATTCAAGGCTTCATTCCACATGTTGGCAGCATATGCAGGCTGTATTTGATTCCAAACGGTCATAACAGAAGCAACCTGTACCATAGCCAAATTAGCAGTTAATGAACACACACACACACACACACGAGCACAGAGGGGGCAAAAAACTATTTACCATCAAAGTGCATAAAGCATCCTACGGAGCAACAGACAGACAACTCAGTAAAATGAGCATTGTTTTCTCAAGCACTAGATAATAACCAACAGGTCCAACACGATAATGGGATTCCGAGAACATAAAATAAAATTACCCTCTAAATTTCTACTACAAGAGTTAAGCTCTTAACAAGAAGTTGATGCCACTTCAATAAATTACCCTCTAAATTTCTACTACAAGAGTTAAGCTCTTGACAAGAAGTTGATGTCACTTCAATAAAGTTACAGCCCTTGTGGTTGAAATCGTCATTCTAGTGACTAGGCCATAACTTAATTGGGATCAGATTGATGAAGCACTATGGTAGATTTTGCGTTAATGTTGTTCACTATGAAAGTATATCTCAAGCATATGTCTAGATTAGAGTACATGTCATATGTAACAATCTTTTGCAGTCCAAAAACTGAGCTTCGTTCGGATAACGTATAATGCAGGTACTAAAATGTCTTGCAAGGTGTAAGAGGATTAGACTGCAGACAGAATGTACTTCACAATTCAAATACAGGATGCTGAAACCATCGTGTACCCAATTGGACAAAATTATTTTGTGGAAATCCTATTTTCGTAATCATATCCTTCATGGCCGTGGTATAAAAAGGAAATTATAACTCTTAACATTGGATTTCTTTTTCTTTTTATTGAAACACCAGTTTCCAATAATCGCAACACTAGATCACAATAATAGAAGAAAATAAAACATAGCATTGACTTATTGCAACTTAACCTTAAATTAAAATAATCAAGACCAGCAAAATGCAATACCAGATGAGCATTCAATGGTGGTGGATAGTTCCCGTCAATAGTGTCTATCCAACTAAATATCAGGTTATGGTAACCATAAGGCAGGCCGGACATGCTTCTTGCATACTCCCACGCAGCAGTCTCGTTAAATTTTGCCCGGAGGTCAGGATGCAAAGGGAGAAATGCAATATGTGGATTGGAATCATCTTCAGTAAGCTCAAAGTTCCACCACTTATCCCATGGTAACACAGCAACAACATCTTGTCCCTAAACCGGAAAATGTGAAACACGAATTCCACATTAGCTGCAAACCATATTTGCATTTGGAATAAAATAACTTAGAACCAAGTCCTACGTATATAGAACTAAACTAATCATATTTTGTTATAGATGCCATGTCAGCATTATAAAGTTGTGCTATACATCTTTGTGAAGTACTTTATTAATCAGAAGAAATATTAAGACATCGATGTCCAAAATAGGCAGCTAAATAGATTACTTTGGTAATTCAACCATCTCAAGAAAGCTCTGCTTTATTCCAATGCCCAAGAAATATTAATTATTTGAAGAACAAAGTCCTCAAAAACATTAATCAATGGAGAGACTAATGATGGAGCTGATTATACTAGGTGGCTCACAAGGATCATAATTTTGTTTTCCAAGTCGTTTGATCCATCAGGAAAGAACAGATGTTTCGGAAACACAATGGAAACATGGAAAAATATTGGAAATGTGTACAAAATATTGAAATGTAATGTAAAATGTATAATGCAAGAAGAGGAGTCAAAGATTTAGGCTCATAAATATTCACAACAGAGGATGCTAGGGTGGATTGAGGTGTGAACATGTGATCAAGTCCACCATTTAGCATCAAAGAAATATTTTCTAGTAAAAGCAATTATAAAAGACTGCAAGGCTAAATATCTGATGGAATATTGAGACGCTAACAAAATATAACACGAGCGGCATAGTAGGATTTACCGTATGCTTTTATGTGCAAAGTAGAATTTAATCCAACTAACCTAAAATAACAAACTAAGGGTCCGTTTGATAAAATTGAAAATTAAGTGCCGAATTTTTAGTACTGAAAAATTTAAGCGATTGAATTTTCAATTCTAAAAACTGTGTTTCAAGTACTGAAATAAACTGCATTCAATTATTATTTTCAGTAAATTTTGTCACTTAGGCCTCGTTTGGTTGCCGGATAGGATAAAAGGGGATTGTATTAAGTATAGTTAGATATGTTGGGATAACTAACCACAGGGAAAAAATAGTGCAGTATTATTTTTATAATCTGTTTGGTGCATACCGGATTATACTGGGAATAAAATTAAAATAGTACAACATTAAGTTTGGATGACCATGGTATAAACTTATTAATCTATAACTTTCCCAAACTGCCATTCAAGTAAAAAACAACCAAATTACTGGCAAGATCTAGAAACATGAACCGATGTAACTAAAAAATCTTATAAAAAAATTACAAGATGTAAAAATCCTTCTTTAATTACAATATTGATTTATAGAACACTGTTTCTAATTTCAACATTACTCTTGAGTCACGCAATGTCAACAACTTTGTAATTCACTTTCATAAACTTAACAATTATCTTGATCATTTCATGTTTAATTAATTAATTCAAAATTAATTTTTAGAAAAAAGAATCAGATCTACAAACAAAATGAAACAACAAATATTTGAAAAATCACATCATAAAAAATATTATTAAAAATAATAAAAATAAAACGAGACAATTTTATTTACTAAGCCATGGTGAAAACAAGAAGCACCAAACATAGAACAAGTTGTTCCAATTTTGTCCCCTCAAACAAAAAATTAACCCAACAAAGAAAAACTGAAAAAATAAAAAATAAAATAAAAAGAAGATGAAAACAAGTTGTTCTGGGCCAACAGAGCATTGAAGATGAAAACAATTTTTAGATCTAGAAACATGAACTGATGAACACAAGATCTGTATATATATACACATAAAAAATGCAGATCTGAACGAAAACGAAAACGAAATCAAAAACGAAATTAAAAAAACTCAGATTTGTATATGTATATACATATATATATAATTTGTATATATATATGCATATGTATATAAATACTCCTAAAAAATGCAGATCTGTTCATCTTCGTCTAGAAATCGTCTTCGTCTTCTCTCATCATCTTCGATCGCCTTCTCTTCTCTCTCTCTTCGATCGTCTTCTCTCTCTCTTCGATCGTCTTCTCTCTTCGATCATCTTCTTTATCTTCTCTCTCCTCTCTCTTCTGTTTTGTGTTAAAATGATAAAGTAAATAAGATTGTGGTATTTATATCAGGGGTAATATTGTCAAACTAAACCACAGTTCCACTCCCCCCTTATCCCCGCGTTTTTCAATAACCCACCCACCCACCCCCCCCCCTAGTATTGTTTTATATCCCCTACACAGCATTATTTTTTACCACACGTCATAATACCAAGAGTTAACTTATCCTATAAATGCCCAACCAAACGCAGTATAAACCCGGATTGGACTATTTTAGTCCAATCCCCCTTAATTATCCAGCACACAAACGAGCCCTTAAAGTTTTCAGCGGGTTTTGGCTGCTTTTCAATTAAGTGGTACATTATCAAATGCATTGAGCACTTAATCGGGTTATCAAACACACCCTACATAAAACAATTGGGAAGTTACAGTAGTGCATAACCAAAAAAATATCACAATTAGTCTCTTCTCGTACCTTCTTTTTTATTCAACTTATTTTTTCATTCAATGTTTCACACCCTTTAGATGGGGAAAAAAAATATGATACTATTTTTGTTGCTTTTGAGATGTACTCCACACTAAGGGAAATTTCTGGTTGTTTTGTATATTTCGACCATTTTTTAGTGTGTGAAAACAACTACTACACAGAAAATTGTGAATTTCACTCATGTTTTGTTTTGATTCACTAAGAAATGAGAACAACTTTGCCTACTCGATGGTGACAAAATACTTCAAGCTTCGGAAACTTCTATGGTATTACCTCGTCATTTTCGTTTCCAGATTCCCCAACCCATAGCTTTCCTTCAGAATCCCTTAAGCAAACAGCAGAATGACCAGCATAAGCTCCAGAGACCCACTTCTCCAGCGTCTCAAAACCACCCCATCGGCCCCGAATTTTTGATATCGCGAGGAAATCTCCAGAGTGAATATCGTCAACACTAATGTTCGTAACCCATGGCTGAGGCCGTTGTTCAAAGGAAGCCCCCATATGCTTCTTGAGAAACCCAATGTTCGCATTCTCACCCCATCCCGTGTTTGTGAACAAGGGAAAGACGTCCCACAGCGCCTGAAGGGTTCCAAGCATCCCCGCATGCATGAGGAAAATCGAAACCCCCTTATTTTTTACCTGTTTCATTGGAAGTAAAGACATAAAATAACAAGAAATGCATGCTTCAAAGAAATCCTGGAACATTTAAGCTCTGCTTGGTTTGTGACTTTAGAGAAGAAAAAACAAAAAGGAAAGGATTTATGTCTTCCTCAATGTATAAATGACATTAGGAATTATAGTATTTAGAAGTATAATAGTAACTTAAGAAAAGAGAAAGCGAGTGACTAACAAAATTCAGAATTTATAATTTACTTTTCACCCGATTTTCCTCACGTTTTTCCTTATTAACCAAAGAAATAAAAGCATTTTCCTCAGTGTTTTCTATTCTTTGTCCTCACTAAATCCATGAACCAAACAAAGCCTTAGCAAGTCTTGAATAACAGAAAGGGGCAACTTACATATTCGTACTCAGCTTTCCCTTCCCACTCATTGAACTCAAGGGTATGTTCGCGCGATAAAAAATAGTAGTCCCATGTCACACGATATGGAGTCGCAAAGACATAAAGATCCATACATGTAAAACTATGAGCATTACTAACCTGATGAGAAAGAGAGAAATATTTGGAGTCATTAAAACATTTCTGAAATGGAACTGAGAATTTAATCTCTATCTGGTCATATTAAGATAACACATATGCACTAACCCTATGTACCTATACAAAGCAAAGAAGTTCAAAAGTGTTATTAAAGATGAACCCATTAACAATAACACAAAGATAGAGCCATCAAATACTTGAACTAACAAAATCCCAATTTCAAAAGACACAGAAAGCATCAAAAAATCCATGCTAAGAACAAAAATGTGAATGTAGAAGAAAGAAGCCAAGCAGCACCTAAACAAGTACATGAACCCTCCAAAAATGTTTGTCAATGAAAATTGAAACAATTAATGCTCAAAACTCAGGCATCAAGATACCAAGTTCCCCCAACATATTGACATAATCAACTAAAAGTCGAAGCAACAAATTGTAACTCATATTTATTAATATCCACTATCTGCTCATTGATTAGCCATCAAACATAATCAAAAGAAATGCCCCGTGTACGAAGCACCATCCGTAACATCAAGTTCACCTAGAACAGTACTAAACCAAATTAAGTGTAACTCTAACCATGAAGCCCTCGGAAAAGCCAAGAGAAGAAAGAAATTCAGTAGTAAAGTTCTCAACACCATATCCCACAAGCCACAAATCCAACACTCCAAATAGCCACAAGCTCTTTAGATGTAACTCGGATTCATTAACTTCCAAGCCACAACTCAAACCAAGTCTCCAATGTCACAAAGGTTTTGAAAAATGAGCAAAATTTTCCGGAGTCAATATGTATAACCCAACTCAAATAAGTCTTTGTCACAAATTATTTGGGGTCAGCTACATGAATCCAATCCTTTTTCTCCATTCCACTCTATCAATTACCATTGCATCATTCAACCATCATGTTATTTAGTGTTTCTTTCATATCTCTATTCTATCCATGTCAATTTTGGTCTTCCACTACCCCGACCATAAGCATTACCTTACATGTGTATCCTATCAATTGTCCTAGTTATTTGTCTTCTTTGTACATGGCCAGAATAGGTGTTAGCTAGGAGTCACTATGTACACATGACAATAAATATTTTTTGCTATATTAACATATTGATTGATCATCCAAGAGTACAGACTTCAAATAAATCACCTAAAAACTCACAAAACCTCATATTCAAGCAGTAAAATTTAACATCGCTCATACTCATATATGACATGATATATCCAACGCTATGATTTTTCACCAAAATTGAGAAAGCAAAGAAACATACCCAAATCAGAATTTGTCTCTAAACCATAGAACCACAAATAAATAACCCATGAAAAAGAACATTCACAAACTCTCCAATCCAACAGTACCCACATACCCCAAAAAATCCAAAACAACAACAACTTAAAAGAAAGCAAATTTAAGACCTTGAGATGAAGAGTGCCTCCACCAAATTCACTACCATTTTTGTTGTGAAACTCCATCCAAGCGCTGTTATTGTAAAAGCAAGCCCCTTTCCACCCCAAAGAGTCGTTGGATGATGACGTGGCAGCCCCCACGAAAGTAGGCAAAAGATCGTCCGCACGGTTGAGAGAATTGAGAATAGGCCATGAGAGTTGTCTGGGTAACAGTGGTAGTACGTCTCGTGGATGAAACGGAGCTTTCAAGGCATGTGTTTGTGACACATACACACACCAAACAGTGAGAAAGGAAAGGAAACAGTAGATTTTCAATAGGAGTGGGGACGAAGAAGATGACATGGCGGACGGACGAACAGAACAAAAGATTGTAGAGAGAGAAAGAGGAAGGATTGTAGAGTCCAGGTTGACTTGCTTTTCTATTCCAACCAACCTAACCTAAATTACATTTGATTTTAGCGATTGTTTGGGTAAAATCTATTTTATTCTAGATAATATTTAGGGACACAAACAAGTTCCACAAACAAGGTAGAATATTAGAAATGATGTGCGGTAGGTGCGGCTTACTAATTTTTGAACTCTAAGCTTAACCCCCCCATACACCGGTGATGTTTGGGGTGGTCAATGTTGGCTGGTGTGGTGGTGGTGGCCTGTGATGACTGTTGATGACTGGTGGTAGTGGCTGGCAGAGGACGGATCTAGGAATTTGGAGTTTGGGGGTGGGATTTGGTAGAGTGGAAGTGGTAGCGAGTTTACGAAGGTTGAGGAGCAGTGCTCCTGAAGGTGATTTTTTATTTTTTATTTAAGTTTATTCATACATATTTTTTGGACGGATGAAGAAATTAGAAAAATTAATACTAATTGACATCAAAGGTATAATAAAATAACACATTGTTACTACACATTGCGACCAAGAAGTTGAATGTTTTCATACTTGGGAATGAGGCTTAGTATAAAATAGAGGATTTTTTTAGTTTGAGAGGGGGGCTTAAGTATAAAAATATATATATTTTAGGATATATATAGTATTTTTCAAAAATAAGAGGGGGCTTGAGTCCTCCCCTTGTCCCTACATATGTTCGTCCCTGGTGGTCGACCACCAACAATCATCACTGGGCCACCACCAACACCACCACTACCACCAGCCACCCCAAACATCACCTGTGGATAGGCGTGAAAGCAAAACCGAATAAATCGAACCACCGAACCGAACTGATCGGTTCGGTCGGTTTTCATGAGATAGGTGCAGTGTAAAACCGAAAACCAAACCGAAAATTAAGCCTAAAACCAAAAAAATCGACCCTACACCCCCCCCCCCCCCCCCCCCCAAACCGACCGAACCGATTTCACCCCTACCTGTGGACTGTGTGTATGAGGTAAAGCTTAAAGTTAAAAAATTAGTGGATCTCACCTGTCACATATGACTTCTATATGGTAGAATTTATTTGTGCCCAAACATTTTGTAGACACCCATTAAATACATAAAGTCCAGAATAGCACAATGAGAAGCCAATTGTCGTTCTGCCTTCCCCATCGTGCTACCTTCTTTATCATGCTGCCTTGCCCCTCATCTGCCTTCTTCATCGTGCTCATCATGCTACTTATTAGTTGCTTCTTCTATCAGTTTGATGAAAACTTCCTCGAGAAGCTTATCGCAAGTTCTAAGAAAAAGATATCTCCAGAGAATGAGAGAGATTCCCAAAAATTATAGAACTCATAATGAAAATGCAAATGGAAAGAGCAGATGAAGTAAAGCTTCAACCAATAAGAAAAGTTTGGAAGTTCCAAGAAATACTACCGTGGGCGAAGATCGTTGGATGTTGCTCCCCTAGCTCGTTCGGCCCAACCGTCAGAAGTAGGGGCTCCTCCCCTATAAATACAAGACATGGTCTAAAGAGAAAAGGACACAGCTTCTCAAACAAAACCCCCAACAAAGCATACCAAACACACTGAATCCTTTATAAAGTATTCCTTTGTCTTTTTCATCTTTATGTACTATAGTTCAAACTCATAATCTGTTCTTAAGTTTTACATTAATCCAAATTTTGATCAACAGAATGTCTTCTCTCTTCAAAGTAGTCTGATCTCCCTTTAAAGTTTGTTGATTTATTTTGGTTGCTTCTCACATTTTTATGACATAATTTGACTTGTTTGCTTCAATACTGTCAGGGAACCTTAACTAGGGTACTTTCCTACTAGTTTTTAACAATCACCATTATGATAGAAGTTAGTCAAATCGTGCACCACTCACACAAAGTATGTGACGACCAATAGCCAATACTCTTGAGGCAGGATGGCCAAGATGGATGACGTGAGGTCGGGTGTGGGGGCTTGTCCCACATCGCGTAGGGTGAAGTTCCTGAATTAATTTATAAGGATTAATTGCCCCTCTATATGCAACAAGGCCTTTTAAAAAATCGTGAGAGAGCTAAACACGAAAGAACTTTACAGTTAAGCGTGCTGCTGCCAGAGCAGTTCCAGGGATGGGTGACCCCTGGGAAGTTCTTTGTGTTTAGACCCAAAGCGGACAATATTATTACTAGACGGGGAGGTGGGTCGTTACAAATGGTATCAGAGCGGAAACCCAGCCGAAAGTGTGGGACGGGTCCCACACGAGAACGTGTGGCCCTTAAAGAGGGTGGATTGTGAGACCAACAACTAATACTCCTAAGGCAGGATGACCAAGATGGATGAGGTGAGGTAGGGTGTGGGGGCTTGTCCCACATCGTCTGGGGTGAAGTTTCTGGACTAGTTTATAAGGATTAATTGCCCATTTATATGCAACAATGCCGTTTAAAACACGAAGTAACTTCATAGTTAAGCGTGCTGCTGCCAGAATAGTACCAGGGATGGAGGAAGTTCTTTGTCTTTAGACCCAAAGCAGACAATATTGTTACTAGACAGAGAGGTAGGTCACTACAAAGTATTAGAAAAATTATGTTTGCCTTCACACACACACAATCAAGTTTTAAATAGCTCTAACACGTCCGAAACAAAATAATAAGTGCAAACAACATTACTCTTTTATTCTAAGCCATGTCGTTTTGCTAATAATTGGGCAGAGGACACTACTTCCCTCGTTTGCTAAAATGAATTCCTGAATCGGTTCCAACGGCATATCTTTTTTTTCTTTTCAGGAAAAAGAAAGTGGATTTGTGAGTGCGCGACATTTGTTATAGAAAGAAAACTGAAAGAGAAGATTAGTTTTCTAAGGAATGTACTTCTTTACTTTACATGGTCCCTAGTATAACAACTTTTTGTGCTTAAGAAATTTAATTTCAAAACAAAGCATTTATGTTCCTATGGTGTTTCTTTCTTTTCATATATATATATATATATATTGTAGTTGTTATTGTTGAGGAAAGACAACAAAACTAGTTTTCTCTAGATAAGCTAATCCCAAAACCATGCGCCAAAATATGTAACAAAAAGCTATTGGGAAATTATGTAACAAAACTTTCATGTTGGGACACTCCAATTTATTTAGAAGACTAATGTTAGATACACTTAAAAAAATATACATGTTAATGTGACAATGACAATCTTGAAATTAAGAATATCCGCACATTGAGTACCCTCTCATGTGATTTACACAAGCATTCAAACTGTCTACCAAAAAATTATAGCCTTGTACAATGGACATCAAAGAATGTTCCATCCATTTCTTCCTCAACGAATTATAGGCTACTTCTGAAACCGTGTCAATGCTTAGACCTCCCCCATTCCACATCATGTGGTGTTTCCGATTTAGTATATAGGCTTCAAATCATTAAAATGTCATAATTTTCAAACTATAAATCGTTTTTTGATAAAAAAAATTTATATATCTATGATCTACAAAACAATGTGCATATTGACTATCAAAATTCTGAATAAAAAAATTGAAACTTAAAAACAAATATAAAAAAAATAATAAATTATAAATTATAAATTCAACACTTTCATTGCGTTGATCTCGAAAACTTAGCCCAAATAAATATAAAATAAAAATTGTCCAAAACGGCCAAAGAATCACAAAGCTATGGTCATTTTAGCCGATGATATTATCTTTATGGTGCTGTCCAGATAAAGTTTATGACATGGCTTCAATTAATAGCATTTATTTGAAGACAGTAACATGATGTTGCCTTTACAATACTACACATGCATGTTATCATATATCGTCAAAGATAGTAACATATTACTGCACAAAGATAGTAACATGTCCTTAAAGATGGTAAAATTCCTCAAATCGACAAAGAATTGCAAAATTAGAGTCATTAGCAAATGTTTCTATAATTACGGTACTGCTCAGGTAAAAACAGTAACACTTCGCTAAAGAGAGTAGCATGGTACTACTCAAAAAATAGTAACATATCGTCATAGATAGTAATTTTTTTTAATCGACCAAAAAATCATAAAATTATGGTCATTTTATAGATGTTGTTGCATTTACGATAGTGCCATGGTAAAAACAGTAAATTGTCAAAGACAATAACATTTATTCAAAATTAGTAACATGATAATGTCTTTACGGTATTGTCACGACCCATCCCACTACGCGTGGAAATAGGACACGTGGCACGCCACCAAGGCTCAACCAAACATCATCTAGTAATACGCAGCGGAAAGAACTTCTATAAAACAACCCTGGTAGTTTAAAACTTAGGAAACGTTCCCCTCTGTGTTTGTAAAATACCTTGAAATCAGAGTTATAAAAAGTTTTGGCCATTGAAAACACATTCAAAGAAAATAGTTTCGAAAACAGAGGTTCAGTCGACTGCCCAGTCGACTGCACTAGGGTCCAGTCGACTGCTCCGTCGACTGAGTTAAGCAGCACCCAAAATGTATCATATTGCAAAGAGATCCAGTCGACTGATTCGGGGATCCAGTCGACTGCTTTTCAATGAGTGGAAGCAGTAGCTAAAGTCAACAGTGTTCAGTCGACTGTCCAAGGGGTCCAGTCGACTGCTTCTCTGATAATCACTTACAGTATCCCAAATACACGAGGTCCAGTCGACTGATCAGGGGGTTCAGTTGACTGCTCCCCTGCTAACAGCCCTGTATTGAAATATTCACAACTCATGCCTTTCAACACCCACCGTAGGTACAATCATAACTGATTTAACGCATTAAAACATAACTACAGATGTTCAATTACACGATTACAATACTATAGAATTAATCTATGGTTCTATTACAACATATTACCAATCCTTACACAAATTTAGGATTTTAAACAAAACATAAACAAGTGTTATCCCCGGCGTTCATCGGCCTCACTCATCGCGTTTCTTCTTGTCTTTCTTCTTACCTGCAATGGAGTACATCTCCACTGCTCAGCTATATGCTGAGCGTACAATTCTAAATGTATGCTTATATGACGATTCATGGTTTAAGCATCTAAAACACATAGAAATAGTCTCTGGGGTGAGTGGTACGCATTCATCCGGTCGATGCCGTAGGAGGCCCACCTCTCCCACGCATCTCGTACACTGGTTGGGCCTTCCTCCATACCAGGTACCGTGTACTGGTTGGGCCCACCTCCAATCCAGACACCACCACAAATTCAAATTCCAATTCCAACAAGATCACAATCCTCAAGGTTCGAGGAGCTTACTCCGAATGAATTTGCACCAAACTCCCCTTTGACCCAAGTAGACACATAACATGCTCACATAAACAGTTATACGTGCTTTTATCATAATTTCACGTGCATAATTAACGGGCCTAGCTAATACATGAATTTTGCCCGGATCCAAGAATATCAAAAGTGATGTCCAAAACATGAAAATCCATATATTTCATAGATCTAGAATTCATACCTCGTGCGAATCTCTTCAAACTTTGAAGGATCGTCTAGGGGGCTAAATAAACGTCGGATTTCGAATTTGGTACGATTCCTATAAGTTTTACCTGATTTTTCCCAAAAGTCCAAAAATTAAGATTTTTACAAAACTTAGCCAAACATGACCTAAGTAGTACCAAAACGTAGGTCTTACCTCCACGAGTTTAAATCTTGAATTTGGAGAAAATCTGACAGACGAACGGTCGTCGATCGGCGTCGCAAAGCCCGAAGAAACAAAATCTCCCTTCTCTCTCCTCTCTCTAGATATTTAGGAGTTTGGATGAGATTGAAATCTCATCTCAATCTATATATAGGCAATCTTTCGAGAATTTACGTTTACCTCCCCGCAAGTTTCTCAAATCTTCTAATTAATCCTTGAAACTTCGCACACGTCCATTTTATGCCTTTACAAGTGAAAACTATAAGTTTCAAAAGTTTCCAACTAAGTTCGTTTGGGTCCAAAAATAACGTCTGAAAACTAAATTCTGTGGAATCTCTACACAACCTACCCTTTTTAGTTAACGTGACACTCACGTTCTCACCACAGTTCTCAAATCAATATATAACAATATCAAAGATTACTACAATTTACCAAACACAGGTAAAATTTACTATTCACAAAATACCAGATAAAGTCAAATAACATTTAAGTCATATAAATGTCATTTAATCATGCCAATGCAACAGGTGTTATTAATTCCTCGTGTCTCCACTAGACACCTCACCGTTGACTCACGTCAACTCAACTCAATCAAATTATTAATAACATTAATAATTCTAAAACTCGATGATGCATGTTTTAAAATCATGAAATTCTGGAACGGGTGTGACAGGTATAGCAGGTATGTTATTGTCATAAAAAAAAAATCCCCATATATAGTCACTATGGATCTTGTTTGATAGAGCTTTTCTTCTAGATTACAAATATATAAATAAATCCTCAAAATAGAGTTGTGGTTTGAAAGTTATAAATTTTAATATTTGAAAGAAAAAAATAATAATAACTCTGCCTAGGTTATTTCAACATTGCCGGTCCCAAGCCCGGATAAAAGAGGAGGGTTAGTGCGTTAGGTAGCTCGACAGCCAGCACGTAAAAAAAAACCGTCGGATCCTTATGATATGAATCCAAATATGAATACTCGTGTAAATGCTAAGGCGTTCCCTTTAAGTGACGCGTTGCGCCTGCCTTCGGGTGTTTCGAAAAATGTGCAAGGGGCGCCGCATCGACGCCCGGGTGCGGTGTTAAATAAGCAAGGGTTCCCGCGCTCATCTGGGCCACCGCGGGTAAAGAAGCTAGTCCAGAACTATAGGCTTAGGTTAGCAACTTGGAATATAGGAACCTTAACAGGTAAAGCTATGGAACTAGTAGACACTATGATTAGAAGGAAGGTTAATGTAGTATGTTTACAAGAAACAAAGTGGGTTGGAGAGAAAGCTAAGGAGGTAGAAAAGACCGGGTATAAGATATTCTATACAGGGAAAGATAGGCATAGAAATGGTGTCGGAATCGTGGTTGACAAGAACCTCAAGGATAAAGTTGTGACAGTCACGAGGAAAGGAGACAGAATATTGCTTATCAAACTGGTAGTTGGAGTGGATATAATTAATGTGATTAGTGCATACGCGCCCCAAGTAGGATTGGATGATCACACTAAAAGACAATTCTGGGATGAGTTGGATGCTTTAATGCAAGAAATAGCGGGAGAAGAGAAAATAATTGTAGGTGGAGATTTTAATGGCCATGTAGGCAAAGATAGAACTGGATATGAGAGGGTGCATGGGGGGTATGGTTTTGGAGATCAGAATGAGGCAGGGGTGAGTATTTTAGATTTCGTAATAGCATATGATCTTGTAGTAGCAAACACCTTTTTCAAAAAGAGGGAAGAACACTTGATAACCTTTAAGAGTGGATCTAATAGAAGCCAGATCGATTTGTTCCTTGTGAGAAAGGCATGCCGCTTAGCATGTAAAGACTGTAAGGTCATCCCAGGAAAGAGATTAACATCTCAACATAGACTTACTATTTTAGACATCCATATAAAAGGACAATGTTGTACTAGAAAAGACCTTATAAACCCGCGACCTAGGTGGTGGAACCTTAAAGGCGAGAAACTAGCAATATTCCAAGAGAAAATGTATACAGAAGCACCTTGGAATTTGGAAGATAGAAGCAATACTATGTGGGATAGAATGGCAGGGTGCATCACGAGAATATCGAATGAGGTCCTCGGACAGTCGAAGGGAAGAGGGTTAGCTTCTAAAGATACTTGGTGGTGGAATGAAGAGGTACAAGCTGCAGTAAAAACCAAAAAGGATTGCTTTAAGAAGTGGCAAAATAATAGAAGTGAGGAACACTTCAAAAGCTATAAAATGTGCATATAAGGAGGTTAAAAGGACAGTTAGAGTTGCTAAAATGGAAGCCTATGACGCCTTCTACACCAAACTAGACACTAGAGAGGGAGAAAAATGTATTTATAAGCTTGCTAAGTCGAGAGAAAGGAAAACAAGAGACATTAATCAGGTTAAGTTTATAAAAAGCGATGACTCTAGGGTATTAGTGAACGACGAAGAGATTAAGGAAAGGTGGAAGAGCTATTTTGAGAAGTTGCTGAATGAAAAACATATGGATAACACAATGGAAGAAGAAACTGGAAATTACAATAAAACTAGAGAATACAGATTCTATCGGAGAATAAGGAAGTTTGAGGTGGAATTTGCTTTGAAGAAGATGAAACCCAACAAGGCCTTAGGACCAGATGGGATCCCCATTGAGGTTTGGAAATGCTTAGGAGATGTGGGGGCATCTTGGCTTACAAAAGTTTTTAATAGGATTTTAATGACTAGAAAAATACCTGATGAGTGGAGGAAGAGCATCCTAGTGCCTATATATAAGAGTAAAGGAGATGTAATTGAGCTCTCTGTAATGACTAGAAAAATACCTGAAGTTCAGTCGACCGGACCAGGGCAGCGACCGCACCAGGGGATCCTCATAATTGAGCTCTCTGTAATTTGCATTTCCAGTCGACTGGATCTGGCTGTTCAAATGAAAATGTTTTACTATGTATCTAACGGGTTTTTTTTTTTTAAAAAAAACTATGTTAATAATTGATGTTTATGGTAGATAATCATTTGTTACACGGTTCTAATCCGCGCGTGGCGGGATGGGGTTATACTCATAGCTAAATTCACATCCAATTCCACACCCAACAATTCTGACTCTTGATTCTAGTGGGTCCCACACGGGATCCACCGGAATCAAGGACCAAGATGTGTTAGATGTGAAATTGGATATGGATTTAGATATGAGTGCAACATTTTTGTATGATCAACAGCAAAAGAAAGATAACAACACATCTATGTATGTTTTTGTGTGTGTGTGCATAGATATGTGTATTATATAGTTTTTGAAATGTCACCATTTGCATTTGAAACAAGTACAAATATTTAATAGTAATATTGAAAAATGGCACCAAAATGGTGCACCGAATGATTGGTGCACCATTTTCGGTGCACCATTTTGGTGCCCTTTTTCGATGCCCGTAGCATTGTTGAATATTTAATTAGTAATGTGTTGTACTTATGAAATTCACATCCTAAGGCCACGTTTGGCTGTCAAGCTCAGGACCGGACAATTAGTCCATTTTAATTATTAGTCCTGGGACTGTTTATTCCACACACAAAACCAACAACCCCCCCCCCCCCCCCCCCCCCCCCGCCCCGAGATTAGATAGTCCCCCATATGGGAGACTGTTTAGTTAAAAAAGGATTAGTCTCTTCCTTTTAAGCGCACCCAAATACCGGACTACTCAATTAAAATGGACTATTAGTCCAATTCCTCCTAATCCTACCCCCAATCCCGTGAAACAAACGTGGCCTAAGTGATGTGACAGTAGGATCACTTTAGGGTCATGTTAAGATTCTCTAATCAAAATTCAATGGGCCACTACCACATCATTTGAAATGTAAATTTGAGAACCGTAGCATTACTCATAAATAATTAAAGTATAATACAAGTGGTCACTAAATCAAGTGGTCACACTTTGACCATCAATTAATTGATTATTAGAATAAACAAGATGTTACTCAACATTTTGGAACTTGCACTAGATTTGAGAATATTCCATAGGCATATAATATAAGCTAGTTGAGATAATTGGTGGTTTTTATATATGGGGCAACCAAGTTGTACACGTTGTAGTTCTTTTATCATACACGTCTTTTTGTTAAATTTCTGAATTTCTGCGTGTTGTTCACAACTATATATAGTCCATGATGGAAATTAGGTAAAATTAACTAGTCAAGACTCAAAATTACATCTCCAAAAGACATAGCTGACTACACATTTTGTACCTTAGGTATCAATCTAGATTGGGAAATCCAAAATGATAACGGAAACAGAGATGTAAAAAATTTTAATTGAAGTTCATCTAGTACGGTTAGAGATGCACTAAAGTCTCTCCGATTTAGTCCGAGGAAAAAAAATGAAAAGATATATATATATATATATATATATATATTTTTGGTTTCAAAATTTCATACTGGAAAAAGAGAAAATAGAATAACTTTTCCTGCAATCTCTCTCTCTCTCTCTGAGTTCTTTTTTGAAATTATTTCAAGCACTAACATTATTGGAGTGCAAATAAAAATAATAACAAAATTTGATATTGTAACTTAACTTTGAGTAATGCTAGACCCACACTCAAATCTCACACCCTCTCTCTCTCTCTGAGTTCGTTTTTGAAATTATATTAAGCACTAATATTATTGGAGTGCAAATAAAAGTAATAACAAAAATTGATATTGTAACTTAACTTTGAGTAATGCTAGACCCACACTCAAATCTCATACTCACTTATCCACACCTTGATGTAGACTAATGGGGAGAGGAGAGAGACTGTAGAATCTATTGTGGTCCACACCACCTTACAATCTCTCTCCTCTCATCTCCTCATTGATTCACATCAGAATGTGGATGGATGAGTGTGAGATTTGGGTGTGAGTGTAGCATTACTCCTTAACTTTTTATTCACTAAGATCTCCTTTGGGTGGTCTCTTAAACTAATCTTTTGAGAATTAGAGAGGTTTCTTTAAAATCTAAAAGTATGATCAATTTTTCTGAAAACATGTAAAAAAAAGTAATCCAAATTGACACTTTTTCAAAGAATCCTTTATAAGTCATTGTTGGCTCCGAAAAATCTTTAAACCATACAATCAAACTACTTTTATCCATAGTGACAGCTTATATTGGGGCCTGAGGCTACGAATTAAAATGGAGCCGTATCTTGTATATTATTATTAATTATATTATATTATTTAACATTTAACTAAAAACATGGCCGATCTATTTAATTTCTCTTACAACATGGTTGATCTTGGATAAGAGATTATTAGTTTAATTTTGAAAAACGTTGTTTCTATGGAAGCGACTATTGCAAGTATTGTCAATAGGATTCTATAAGCAATAGATGCATTTGAAAATGAATCAAGGTTTTCACTAAAAAAAAAATATATATATATATATATCTAATATTTCAATATGTGTGTTTATTGTTTCTTATAAATTCTCTCTTAAGACATGGACGTACATGCATATCAAGCATTTTTTTTCTTCTTTTTTTTGCCCAAATATCAGCTTGATCATGATTGATGGAGAAAAATAATCTTTAAATACTTGAGAGGTAGATTAGGCTTAGGCTTAGTTTTGGCCCTCACGGGGTTTTTTAAAAGTAGTTTATGAAATTTATTATTAAGTTGTTTGATAATTTTGTACAAGTGACACATTACTCTTCAAAATGATATCATGAAATCAAAAAGCAACTTTGAATTTTTAAAAGCTCCATTATAGAGTCCCCCCCCCCCCCCCAAAAAAAAAAAAGGCCTTAAGTTCAATTTTTGTAAAGCTCAACCAAATTAATTAACATGAAATTGTGCTTTAAAAAAGGAGTAGCACCAAAATGGGCTTAGTTTGGCCCCCACATGGCTTTTTAAAAGTAGCTTATGAAATTTATTATTAAGTTGTTTGATAATTTTGTACAAATGACACATTACTCTTTAAAAAAAATCATGAAACCAAAAGGCAACCTTGAGCTTTTAAAAGCTCCATTCTAGAGCTTTTAAAAGCTCTCCCCAAAAAAAATCCTAAGTTCAATTTTTGCAAAGCTCATAAACTAGTTACCAAATAAATTAATATGAAATTGTGCTTTAAAAAAGAAGAAGCACCAAAATGGGGGACAAACTAAGCTTTGTACTAGCTATATTCTGGGATTTTTTCTGGATAATAATTGGGAGTATGGATTTGGTGGGAGTATAATCGGAGATTAGTTTTTAAGTTTTTAATTAGATAAACCTTGTTTCATTAGTTTTTAAACTAAATTTTTTCTAATATTACTTGATAAACATAAAAATTGGAGTCCTAATTTATTGGGAAACTTTAGACAGTCACCTAATCTGCCTATAGAGTCTCTTTTTTTTTCTTTTTTTTTGCAGCCGGTTTGAGTTGGCTGAAAGCTGAAAATTAAGTGATGAATTACTGATTTTGAGGGAAAAAAAGTGATTATTTTGTAAAATGAAAGTGTTTGGGTTAGTTTAAAATTTCAGCAATTAAACAAACTAGCTGAAAAAAATAGTTTGTTTTTCAAACAATCACTTAATTTCACAATTTTCACTTTTAATTTGTTAAAAGACAAAAACGCCCTCCATGCCCTCAAATTTTAACGATGTTGAAAAATATTTACATATTGTCCGTTTTGGTCATTTTATACAAATAATTACTTTTTCCAGCTTGTTTGCCAAACACTCTTGTTTTTAAGTGATAAAATATTTCAAGTAACCCAAACACCAAACATGTTAATATTTCATCACTTAAAACAAATTACTTAATATTTCAGTTAATTAACCCAAACAGGTTATACAAAAAATGTGCTTCTCAAATTTTGAACCTAAAACGCTTTCCAAATACATGTGACAGTGGGTTCACTGAATTTTAATTGCAGAATGTTGAAGTGGTCTCATCACTGCCGCATGTATTTGGGAATATATAATGTGTGTATATATATATGTATAATATCCTTATTAGAGCATCCACAATTAGTACAACAAATTTAAGGAAAACTTAGCTTAAGTTTGTTGTACAAGATGAGGGCGTTTGCAATGGTATAGTGACCAAACGGCCCTCCCTAAGTTGTTTGGGACGAAACTATAGCGTGGGAATGAAACGAAACCTATACACTCAAAAAAATAATAATATATATTTAAATAAAATATATATGTATTTTTTTTTTGCCCCAATGTGTCATTTGGGAGTGGGATGGCATAGTTTGTGTTTGTGCTGTGTGGGAGTGTTTTGTGGTTGGACGGTACACTGTGCTGTCTATCTAGTCCCCATTGTTTTGTGTGTGTCGTTTGGGCTCTCACGACATGGTGTGTGTTGTATGACTGTACAATAATTAAATGTCACACCCCAACCCACTCAGTGGATTAAGATACGTGTAACAAGGCTATACGCATCCAAAATACACTAATAAGCAAGAAACCATGTTAGTTATTAAGAAAAGCGTGATTTGAACCATCATAAAAGGGCATATTGTGACAAAATAGAGCCAAGAAAAAAATGGTCATTTAGAAAATATGATCAAATTTTATACCAAAAGATAAGTTTTTGAGTCCCGGTTCCAACACAAAAAATGGTGCGTGAAACTGAGTTTTCTAGAAAGAGTTACACACGTTTTCGTAAAAGCTGACGACATAAAATTTTGTGAGCGGATCGATCCGCCCTTTGTGTCGGATCGATCCATCTCGCTGTTTTTCTCGCAAAATGTCCCTTAAGAAGTCCGGATCGATCTGCCATTTAACACGGATCGATCCGGGTTCTGCAGAACAGTTTTCTGTTGCTAAAAACTTTGTTTTTACATGACCAACTCATATCTAAACATATCCAAACCTCATGGGACATCAAGAAAACATTTCAAACACACTTCTAAACATATTTAAACATTAACCAAGCATGTACAACATATACACAACCACAATTGAACCAAACCAAACATGAACTCAACTCCTTTGAATCAAAACAAGTTTTTGGAACTCAATTCTCATCAAGCAAGTATTCCACAAGGGCTACATGGTATTGAACCCGAAACTACAACTAACATTATATATACAAATAAAACTTGTCCAAAACACTTGCGACACAATCCGGACTTGCTGAGATGGTCCAACTTAACAACTTGCACCAAACTAACCAAAACATATAAATTCATACAAGTTCTCAAAGTTGAACCTCAACACTACCAAATTACAAGCTTAAAGATTTAATTTCTATGGATACGACAAAAGTACCAAATACCAATCCACCATTACTAGAACTACATTTTACAAGTTAAAAAGAAGAACATATGAACAAGCCTCAAATCTCTCCCATCTCCCCAACGCACGTCATTTTCTCTCCGAGTAATGCTCTGAACTTGCAGTGGTTGTTGTTTGCCACAACAGAAAAGAAAACGGTTTCTTTAAGCATTACGTTTAGTGAGCATTATAAACATGATTAAATGCTTAATACGTGCAATGCTACAATTAAACACATATCACATATTCGTAATCGCCAAGTAATCGGTTCAATGATTCATTCAGACCCGAAGACCTCCCGTGGTCCCGTGGTAATTTTTATTCCTTTGTCACACCCGTTCCAGAAATTTATGATTTTGAAAATGCATAATTTGAGATTGTGGAAATATTAATGTTTATTAATATTGAGTTGAGGTTGACTGTGAGTCAATAGTAAGGTGTCAGTGAGGACACGGGAACATGGCACTTCATGTTGCATTGGCATGGTTAAATGACATTTACATGATTTAAATATTATTTGAAATATCTGGTATTTAGTGAATAGTGAATTATGCCTGTGTAGTATAATTCTGGTATTTGGATACTTTAGTATATCATGTTGAGAACTGTGGTGAGAACGTGAGTGATACGTTAATTAAAAAGGTAGGTTGTGTAGAGATTCCACAGAATATAGTTTCCGGACGTTATTTTTGGACCCAAACGAGACTTAGTCGGAAATTTTTGGAATTTATAATTTTCACTCGTAAAGTTATAAAATGGACGTGTGCGACGTTTCATGGGTTAATTAGAAGTTTGAGAAACTCGTGGGGAGGTAAACGCAATTCCCAAAAAGTTTGCCTATATATAGTAAGTGGATGAGATTCATTCTCATCCTAAACTCATAAATATCTAGAGAGAGGAGAGAGAAGGGAGATTTGGTTGCCACGAGCTTGCCGGCGATATACGACGACCTTTCGTCCGTCAGTTTTACTCCAAATTTCGTATTTGAACTCGTGGAGGTAAAATCTACGTTTTGATACTACTTAGGCCGTGTTTGGCCAATTTTTGTACAAATCTTAATACTAGGAATTTGGGAAAAACAGGTATAAACTTGTAGAAATCGTCTCAAATTCGAAACCCGACGATTATTTAGCTTCCTAGTCGATCCTTCAAAGTTTGGGGGAAATCGCACGAGGTATGAAGTTCTAACTTGTGAAATATAGGAATATACATGTTTTATATTTCGACGACGAAATTGAGATCCGGACAAAATCCATGTGTTAATTGTAGGCCCGTTAATTATGAAAAGCATGTCTAGATTTACGGGAGCACGTTGAGTTGTCTATGTGGGTCAAAGGGGGGTCTTATACAAATTCATGCCGGAGTAAGCTTTAGGTTATTTGAGAATTTTAGTAGCGACGGTTACTATGCATGGTTTAAGGCTTGGACTTGCCATGGCACTTGTGGGATGTAATGGTTGTAGGCTTGGACTAGCCATTGACATCGCGGTTTAAGGCTTGGACTTGTCGCTACCAGATGAAGGCGTATTTTTCTCCCTAGAGACTATTGATATGATTTATGATATTAAAGCATGTTTTACCTTATATTGCATATGTTAGATCTTGTGCACTCAGCATATAGCTGAGCAGTGGAGATGTACTCCATTGCAGGTAAAAAGAAGAACAAGAAGAAGCATGAGGAGTGAGGCCGTGGAATGCCGGGGAATTAATTGTCTATACTTTTGTTCTACTCCGAACTTGTAATAATAACCTTGAATTCGTAGCATGTTGTAGTATAATCTGAACTTAGATTTAGTACTTGTAATCCCTAGTAAACGCTCTTGTAATTATGTTTTGAATGATGGAATGGAGTGGATATATGTTGGTTTGGATTTGGGAGAACCTTGATTGGGAAAAACTGCAGTTTTGGGTTTTGCTGACAGAAACCAGTCGACTGGTTTTTTATCCAGTCGACTGGATCACTGTGTTGAATTGGTTACTGCTTTGTTTCGTCTGAGATTCAGTCGACTGGGTTGAGAAAACAGTCGACTAGATGGGGCCCCAGGCAATGACATTCTGCTGGATTAGGGTACCAGTCGACTGGACATTTTCAGTCGACTGATAATTTTAGCCACCAGTCGACTGGGTCCCCGACACAGTCGACTGGATGGGCTGTTATATTTCGAAACCTTTCTGTTTGAGATCACCAGTCGACCGGATCCTCGATCAGTCGACTGGACCTCTGTTTTCAAAACTGAATTCTTTTGGAACTGGTTCTATGGACAAAACTTTTTATAACTCTGAATTTAGTGAATTTTAATAATGTTTTCCGCTGCTATTTTACTTTAATAGAACTGGATAAGCCTTGATGGCGTGTCACGTGTCCTATTTCCACCCGTAGTGGGATGAGTCGTGACATCCTTGGACTTCCGTATTTATCCGATTTTTCCTCTTCTCCTCCCTTATTACTCCCAACAATGAATTATTTTTCCGGTACTCATTGATTACCACATAAACACATAAACATGGCGATTTCATATAATTGACATGAACATCTCAAAATTAGTATTCTTGAAGCCTCTATGCATGGTTTATCATTTCTAAGCATCATTGAAGCTCCAAACACATTAAGCACAATCAAATTTTATTTAGAAAACTCACCTCTTATAGATTCTACCCCAAATAAGCTAGAAATGCAAAATTTCCTCACAAATCTTGCTCAAATCCTACATGAATTCAGCAACCGCGTGTTATCGATTAGAGTGAGCTGCTAAAAATTACGACGATTAAAACATAAATGAAAGGTATAGAAACGATCGTCTTACCTCCACGAGTCTAAATATGGCTTTGGTTCGCGAATTGGATGAACGACGACGACGATACTGCGAATTAACGACGTCGGTGACGTTTTCTCCTTTCTCTCTCTCCGAGCTCTCTCTTTTTATTTAATTTCTGTAAATAATGAGACACTAGACACCTATGCATATACATGCATCGAGTTGTCATTATTTTTTCCCTATTTTCATTTATACCCCCGAAACTTTTTAAGTTCTTATTATAAAATCCTTAAATATTCCATTAACTATCTAATTATCTAAATGGGTGTTTGTCTAAGTCCCGTCTGGATCCCCACACATGGTCCCAAATATTTTGTGAAGTTGCTATCGCACCTACTAATTATGCACTTTTCATTTATGCCCTTATATGCAATAATCAACCTAGTATTTTAGTAATCAATATATTAATCAATCTAATATGAAAGCTATAAGCATATCTCCAATTAATCATATAAATGCATTCAATCATGTAAATGCAATTTATTTTTGCCTGAGCCCTTCACAGGGTCCCACTTCATTACCTGTCCCACCTCTCTGGAGACTTTTCCAACTGTATCCTTCCCTGAACACTTTTCCTTGGACGAGTCCAAGTCTGCCCTTTAATTCATTTTACATACTAATTATAATAATCAATGCATAATAAAATAATAATTAACCCTTCTTCTTTTTTCGGGTATGGATGTTACATTAAACTTAAATATACATCAAAATTCTGTTGTATATATAGCCTAAATCATTATTAACGTCATTTCGCTAATTTCAATAAGTTTGTTTGTGTGTGTGTGTGTGTGAGAGAGAGAGAGAGAGAGAGAGAGAATCTTCAAACTATATACGTATTAAAGTTGGGATGCCAAATGAATAGCGTTCACTAGTTGTCTACCAAAACATTACCCGACGTACGTGTAGGACTTGTCATTCAACAACTTTCTCTTCTTCAAGAAAAGCCGTTTTAGCGACTTCAGTGAACCCACGCATCATACATCCCCACCACACCATTGTATTGCAGCCACCCCTTCCTTTTATCTGTCTATCTTCTCCCTCTCTCTCTCTCTCTCTCTCTCTCCAACCATCACCACAAAGCCACCATCTCTGATCAATAGCCACATTTCCCATTAATTTATAGTACATATTTATATATTGTCTCTATAGAACACTGGTTACTCTTAGCCATTCTTGGGCACAAATTTCCTTCAATGTCAATCTCACCTCAACACCGCCACTCTCTTAGGCCTCTACACCATGCTCGCACGTGCCACCGCATTTCCCTCCCCGCACGTGTCTATTGTTCAACCACCACCACTAAACCCAAATCCAATCTCAAGTCCAAGCCCAAACCCAATCCAGAGCAACTAGTCATCGAGCCACGGCTCGTAACTCAACCCGGCCTAGTCACACCGCCTAACCGGTCAATCCTAAACGATCCATCTTTACAATCAACTTGGTCACACCGAACGTGGGTTGCAAGTGGGTGCACTACCGTGCTAATGTCACTAGCAAAATGCGTGATTGGCGCGGCCGATTCGCACACATGGCTTGAACCCATCATGGCAGGCTTGGTCGGGTACGTGCTAGCAGACCTCGGCTCAGGAGTATACCATTGGGGCATTGATAACTATGGTGGTGCCTCAACCCCAATTTTTGGTTCACAAATTGATGCATTTCAAGGGCACCACAAGTGGCCTTGGACAATCACTAGGCGCCAATTTGCTAACAACCTACACGCGCTGGCGCGTGTAATAACCTTCACAGTACTACCCATAGACTTAATCACGTCTAATGACCCGACATTACACGGGTTTGTGGCTGTTTGCTCCGGTTGCATTATGTTTAGCCAACAATTTCATTCTTGGGCCCACGGGACGAAGAGCCGCCTCCCTCCGGCGGTGGTGGCACTACAAGATGCCGGGATACTCATATCTCGGACACAGCATGCGGCCCACCACCATCCACCGTATAACAATAATTATTGCATAGTGAGCGGAGTGTGGACCGAGTTTTTAGACGAACATAAAGTTTTTGAGTCATTGGAGATGATTTTGTTCTTTAAGCTTGGGGTGCGACCTCGGTCCTGGAGTGACCCTCACTCTGACTGGACCGAGGAGACCTAAATGCATATCCTTTGAAAGTATACTCCATTCATTCAAAATTCCCATTTATTTTTAGAGTGCATGGTTTTGTGAACAGGATTCTCAAGGAATTTGTATATATATATATACAAATAACATAAATGTATTATATGTAATTATTGGTTGATTGATTGTAATAAGTGTATTTTTCTAACTTTGCATCCATCTCAACACTCCAAATGGAGCATAAGGACATAATAACTGATATATGGCATTGGTGCAACATGTGTATATGATGAGAATAAAGGCCGGCTTAGTTTGTTTTTGTGGATTCACACAGAAGGAAAAGAAAAGTAGTTTCTTTGTATTTTCTCTTATATTTCTGTTTCATATGCTTAAACAAAAATAAAAGTTCAAATATTTAATAGAAATCTAGTGATAAGTCCTGATTTAATCACAACTTGTGAAAAAGAAATGTTTGCAAAATTAGAATTTTATACAGTATTTTTTGCATTGAATGAGTGAAAAAAGAAATTTCAGATAAAACAATTACAAATAATATTGAAAAAGACGAAGCCCACTCTGCAATTGTGACTTAATTAGCTCTTTATCTTGTCTCGTGCCGGCCCTAGATTAATATATGTTAAACTGAACCCTCCTAGTAGACCACTCCTGCAAAATCTGCCGGTCTCAGCATCTTCTCAACCAAGATTTTCATAATCACCATGCCTGCCATTGATCTTTCAACTATTAACGTGCAACGTTCAATTATCATAGACTCGAGCTTTTCACACTTCGCAACTATAACTCCTAAGCGGCTACGCCCAATTTATGTATGCAACAATTATGAAATCTAACAAGTTTTAGTCTTTGGAAAGCTATTTGCTAGCTCTTGTTGTCATCAAGAATAAAATCATTGACATGGATGCGGAGAGCTTCAAGCATGCTTTAATTCTTGCCCATGCCTCTTATGATATCAATATTGCATCCACCATCGGTTGGGCCGAGTGCCATAAGTTTCCCTTGTCTCCAATTTGCGATTGCTTTGAAAAAGCCTCTTCTAATTATTCAATCAGAAATCCTCAAGTGTATGAAAGTCAGTTTTGGTGTCCTGTATCATGAAAAAACACAAATAACTATTAATACTAAAAAAAAATAAGTGTAAGTGATCTATTTAGTTAATGGAATTAGTGAGAGAAAATAAGAGAACATCAAAATGCTTTTTCTTCATTTAGTTAATAAGGAAAACAATGAAGAAAATAGGGGGAAAAAAAGGAAAGTATGACTAAGACATATAGACTTTATAATTCATAAGTCACTGCCCTTCCTCTTTCCGTAAGAATGAAATGGTACTTTGGTAACTTATTGCTGCTAATGTTATTTGAAAATAGAAGGGAAAAAAAAAAGATTTAACTTGGAGAAAACGTATGGTCCATGTCTAATGTTCATACTTCTGTGAACATCTATTTCAACTATCTGATTTATTACGTCTTACTATTCTAATTTTTCTCTAGCAAGCTTAGTCACAGAGCTAAAGACTTGCTTGTTCCAACCACCAACAAATCATATCAAAACATGTCGGACAACGCGTAATGTTCTTAAATACGATTGGTCTACATATGTGCCACATATGTATCATGTAGATACTTGTACATGTGGACCACAGTACAGAACAGAGCTAAGAAAAAGTACCTACGCGTATGTTTGATAACACAAGTGCGTGCTGATAATGAACCTTTTCCAAATTGATTTCACCAAAATGACTAACTTGTCAATATGTTTGGCCATTTATTTAATCACGAGTTGTCATGAATATGTTTTAATACTCTCGAGAGAGGTCAATAGTAACTAGCGTATGTGGGAGATAACCAAGGAATTAGTCATTGAAGGGAATATTTTGGTATAGACTGTAATTTATTAGTTTCTCCAATGGATTTCGTCGCACAAAAAGCAACCTATTGAAGCTTTTAAATTAAAAAAATACCACTGAAAAACAAATCATTGAATGCAATTTTCTATTTATCTAAAATAATCTATATTTGTTGACTATTACATTCTTAATTAGCTTAAACTTTTCAACACTTAAAATTCAATTTTCTAAGTTTTCACCACGTATGAACCTAGCTATCAAGAAATAGTCATATCACAACTTTCGACCCAAAAAAAAAAAGGACACACGCAGATGTGTGGGTTTCGTGCACTTCTCTTGTGGTCAGTTGAGAAAACAGTGTAACCAAGACCAAATGTTTATCGCCCAATTTTAAGGTTAAGGATAATATTGATAGGTAGGTATAATTATGCACTTTTAAGATATTACCACCAAACATAAATGCACTTCTCAATTGCACATACATTTATCTTCTAACTCTTGTGAGCTCAACTAAATTCAGTCCTATACATTTGGAGGATTTGTCTCGTATCTAGATGTGCGTGTCTGTCTATGTGTATTAGTATCATATATGTCGGGTACTCATCCGTTATGTCATTAGGGGGGGGTTGCTCTTCAAGAGAGAGCAACTTTTTTATGGTGTTTGGCACAGCTTCTCATTACAACATATATAACCTCAAACCCACTATGGAAAATCATGCACTAATTATCAGCAGTTTGCCTCAAACCTGTAAGCATGCCTTTTAGAAAAGCTAACAAAAGACTTCTGAATAACAAAAATCCAAGCAAGAAAAGGCGATTGACTAATATACGTTAACAAAATTCAATTCCTCGAAGGGTATAAAAAACCAATTTACATAGTGGACATTAAAATGATTTTGAAGACTGATCAAACAGTTGGTACCATCACTAGAAGACTAGCACAAATGCTGAAATACTATACCTTCAGCATGCAAGCAGTCATCCTCAGTCACAGCTTCACGAGCACTTTTTCGTTTCTGACCAAGCAGTTTACAGAGTTTGTCTTAAGTTAATCAGACCCCATTTATGGAGTCTAGTAGCCAAGAAAATTTCAAATTTGCACCCTAGCCAACTAGCTTCAATTGAGTTTAAACAATCAATAAGATTTAAACCAGATAGGATTCCAGGGATCTGTGAATAAGAGATGCACCAGAATTACCAACCAAGCTCATAGAAGTTGCCAATCCCTAACAGCTCTGCCCAGAACACGTTATTTGAGGCTAAGGGATCTACTCCTACTTTAGCACACATTTCATGATTTTGCGATCTGAATGCAGGGTTCTTGCGAGTATCATTTTGAAAAAAAAAAAAAAAAAATTCTCAAGAGTCAAAACAATTGAATCACTGAATCATTAGATTATCACGATTGCTGCATCATATAGGTAAAATGTATGTTTTGTCCACGTCCTCTTTTTTCTTTTTCTTTTTTTCTTTTTTTCTAATAAATAGAACATGGGACCTTCTACGACACGACCAAGCGGTTTTGGTCGTATCCTACCACCGTTACCACACAGGTGCCAATATGGGTACTAACAAGGGTGCCAATGGGGTCGTATCCTACCACCGTTACCACACAGGTGCCAATGGGTACTAACAAGGGTGCCAATGGGTAGTAACCATAAAACCACCATAGCAAAATCACTTTTTGTGGTTACTCCCCATTGGCACCCCCGAAAAAATTTTTTTTGGTCACTTATACATATTTTTTATTTTTAAGTGAGACAAAGAGTCGAACAAGTAGTTGTGGCAAATTTGATTTAGACATTGTTTATCTCCTGAGCTGAATAAGGGGATATTATTCTTCCCTTTCACTATTAATAGGGACTTTTAATGTCACACTGTCACATTAGTGGATACTGTTATTAATCCTGCAATGTTATTTTTAACACATCACCATTTTAACATAATGAAAGTCAAATAGACACTATGTATTAAGAACCTCTACATGTAAAGTCACAAATTTGGGGGGCCACTATATAAAATTTTTTCAAATATTCAAAATTCTATATAGACCCTCAAAATTTTTAAAATTTTTGCAGGGGCCATGGCCCCCCCCCAGTCTCCATTTGGTTCCGCCCCTGACCATAGTGGGGATTTTTTTTTTTTTTTTAATTGAAGTTTTCACGTTTATTCTCACTCTCATCAGCACCCCTTGTTACCACCCATTAGCACCCTAATTACCATCCATTGGCACATAGAGGTGCCATTTGGGGTAATGGATTTTTTTTCATAGGACGTATTATTGAATTTTCCATAGAACATATATTACAATATTACACGTCAAGTCACCCCTTTGTTTTTTCTTCCTTTCTTACTTCAAATCAATGATCAAAGCACAAAACTGTATCACTAGAGCTTGACTCCAGAAGAGGCAACTAGTACTTTCTTGGATTTAAGAAGCAAAACAGACAGCGAAATTAAAAGCATCCATCTTGGCAGTTTTTGCGTGTCCAATGGAAGAAAGAGAAATCAAAGAACTCAGGATATACGATAATCATGTTCTCTGATTGCTAATTCAACTGATTATCCCCAATTTTCCAAAATTAAATGGAATTATAAGTCAAACAGATGTAATAACAACATTTTTGAGCCTCCCCAAAAGCTTAAGGTTGAAGGTTCACCAGCTTTTAATTCGATTGTAACTAGTAATTGAATATGAGTTAACAATAGAAAATAGATGCATTTTGAGAACCTTGTGTTTGCGAGCAAAGTCTTCCAACCGAGATCGGAAAGTAGAGAGCTGTACCTTCACGAGATCAGTCCTTTAACTTTGCCACATTTTCTCCACGCAACCGATATTGATCCTGAAGGTAGTTACAGTCAAAACTCGAACAATCATATTCAGATTGATGCAACGATTGAAATATACCAACGTTTATATATATACTTAGTAATAACCCGTGCCCACGTGGAGGGAAAAAAAAATTTAATACTTTTAAAAGAGTAAACCCGTGTGATGTTTAAGTGAAAGGAAAAAATAAAAGAGAAAAGTATGAACATAAAGTTACATAAGTGATAGGAAACATTGAGTGTGAGAAGTTGTGGTAGTGGAGAAATTATGGTAGTGCCGTTTATGTAGTGGTCTGATTATTAGTCCAATACATTGCACAAAATTATCACCGTTGTGCAAGTAGCTTTTAGTCAATGGCAAGTTCCTACAATTGACTTGCATTTTTCAATGATTAAATCACATAATTTTCATGATTACTTATGGACTCCAAAATTGTTGTCAAACTGGTCTAAACATGCCCATTAAAAAGCTGGCCTAAATATGACTATTCAATGCATGCAATTGGAGCGGACATTCACTTCATTGTTTCCAATTCCCAATGAGTGTGTATTACACGTAATGATGTATAGACCAAAATGCAGAACAAACACACCAAGAACAAATCAAGATCAACAAAACTGAGAAATACAAACCTAAAATCTTTGGTGGGTTATGAAAACTATGTCAAAACGTGTGTGTGTGTGTGTGAGTGTGTGTGTGTGTGTGAGTGTGTGTGTGTGTGTGTGTGTGTGTGTGTGAGAGAGAGAGAGAGAGAGAGAGTTTGGTGAGTTATGAAAACTATGACAAAATCAAATAGCAATTTATGTGAGATAGGGAATCTAAGCCAATTGCCATAACAAACATCTTTTTGATTGGAAAGAGTGACTATTGTGAGGGTGATATCTTGACATATTGGGTGAGATTAAATCCGACGGTCTAAAATATCTAAACTTGTCTCAATGGCTCGGATTGAAAGTTGTTTATTTGAGAGGGACGCACACCGCTCTAAGTTATTATATAGTCAGATAAATCCACTAAGGTTAAATGAAAGTGAATGGGTTAGTTTAAATTTCATCACTTAAACATATAATTTGGGATGCCCTTAAATTAACCATAGTAATTGTTGTCAACGGGTAACTTCGATTAATTTTTTAAACTCCAATCCAATCGTGTCCTATAGATAGTATAGGGAGTTTGAAGCAAATAAAGAAAAAGCAAAAGATAGTACAGTTTTTGTCAACATCCATGAAAGGCATCAAATAGAAAACGAAAATCCATGAAAAAAACTGCAACAAAAATAAATAAATAAAATACTCCTAAGCAAATTTGGGGATGTAAAATACTGTTACTGGAAAATATGAAGAGGCCTACTACAAAAATAAAATAAAAAATTGACAACTTCAGGAAAATAAAAATATGTAAAAGACAAACAAAAATATTAATGAAGAATAAGTTGAATATGTAGGCGATACGTACCTGAAGATCAAGCGAGAGAGGTGATTGATGAAGAGGTTTTTACAAAAGCAACGCTGGGAAAGAAAAAAAAAAAAAAAAAAAAAAAGAGAACCAAAATCATGTTTGAAGCTTCATGGTAGAAAGCAAAGTCATTTCGGGATGTAAAATAAAAAATGTCACCCGCTTGAGGTAAAAACAGAAAGAGTAATGATAGTACTTTCCAAATGATATGAAACCATTGACATCTATGAGAGAGAAAATTAAGAAGCTATGGTCAATGTTTAAAATACAAATTAGTATTTTTTTTTAAATTCTCATAATGGTAAAAAGTAATACTCTGGACCATTGCTTTTCATGAGTAATACTCTTCGTATTAACTCATGAAAAAGAGACTACTCCACAGATAACGAAACAGAGGAATTAAAAACCACACAAACCAATCAAAACAACCACCCTCCAAACCGAGACAACAAAAGCTTATTAGGACTGTTTCAACTTTTTGACGGAGTTAAAATTTTAAAACAAATTGTTGCATGCATGACTGATGACTAAATAAGAAATATGATTAAAAAAAATTAAAAAAAAAAAGACTGTGCACAATATGTTAAGCTATGAGTATAGAAACTGTTATGCAATGTGATTGACACTATCAGTAAATCCATGAGTATATGAGAATTAAGGAAACCTTAAAAAACAAAAAAAAAATTTGAATTAAAAAAAAATCTTAAGACAATGCACAATTTGTTAAGCTATGAGAATCTCAACTGTTAAAGCTTATTAAGACTATAGAAACTGTTAAGCAATGTGATTGACACCATGAGTATTTGAGAAGTAAGGAAGCCTAAAAAAAAATTGAATTAAAAAAAAAATTTCTTGAGATGAGATTTTGGTATCATAAATTATCAGCATGTAATAAAGTTAAAATTAAAATTTTGGTATCATAAATTATCAGCACGTATAGAAACTGTTCTACAACCTTGAATAAATTATCGTTTTCTCTTAAGGACCTTGAGAATGCGCCAGTCGGCACTAAACACACAAAAAAATACACAGGGATTAAGTATTCACACACACACACACACATGCACGCATAAACACACACACACACAAACATGCACGCACGCGGGTACACACACACACGTGGAGATGGAGAGAGAGAGAGAGAGAGAGAGAGAGAGAGAGAGAGAGAGGGTAATCGTGACGGTGAAGGTGGCCGGCAGTGATGGTGGTCGACAGTGTAGAGTGAAGGTAGGGATGTAAAAAAAGCCCGGCCCGACGGGCAGCCCGATGCCCAGCCCGAAAAAATGGGCCTTAAGCCCGGCCAAAGCCCGAGGTAGGGCCAGCCGGGCCCTAGGCCCTTACATCCCTAGGTAGGCCCTGGGCCTATCTCTTGAAGCCAGAGCCCGGCCCAAAGCCCAACCCGATCAAGCCCGACCCGAAGCCCAGCCCGAGGCTCGGCCCGATCAAGCCCATAAGCTTTCCAACAATTCATATAATCAAAATTGAAAGTGACAAAATTTATAGTATTGCTAGCTTGCGAGTAAATTAAGTAATGCTATGCTTCCAAAATTTTGTATCTCAAATGATTCCAAAAAATATGTGACAATGAACCTACTTTGATTGGACGATGTTGAAGTGGCCCTACCATTATTGAAGATGAGCCCATTACCACTTATGTTTGGGAACCATTTAGGAAAAGAAGCATAGTATTACTCGAATAATTTAAGGATATAATATAATTATACATAGGAGTAATGCCAAATTGGGGCGTAATCAATGTTATTTCTAATTTCTTTTAATAAAAGATAATGATTTTTTATTTTATTTATTTAATTAGACTCTAACCCTTTATATATTCCGTCACTTTGTCACTTGTTTACATATTTATAATGTCTTTATATATCTTATAGGAGTAATAAATAAAATTTAAAAAAAAAAAAAAACAACTTAGGCCCGGCCCTGCACGGCCCGAGGCCTTAAGCCCAGCCCTAGGGCCTAGGGCCTTGCGCCGGGCTTATGGCCTAGGCCCTAGGCCCGACCCAAGGCCCTAAACCCGGCCCAAGGCCCTCGGGTAGGGCCTAGAGCATGAACCCTCTAGCCCGGCCCAAGCCCTGCCCGGCCCGAAAGAGAGAAGGAGCCCGTGGGCCAAAGCCCAAGCCCGATCAATGTAGGGTCGGGTCGAGCCGGGCCCGATGGGCCATTTTTAAATCCCTAAGTGAAGGTGGCCGGCAGGCAGTGATGGTGGACGGTGAGCCAATAAGGGTAAAGAGAGAGAGAATTGTGGTGAGTGATATCACCCAAGATTGACTATCCCTACTAAAAGGAAGTACTTTTTTTAAATTTCAAAATAAATTGATTTCATGTACAAAATGATTAATTATGTCACGCCCCGACGTAGCATAAATAAGGAAAGCGTTTAATTTCCTTTATGGACCTGTAGGTCGCGACAGTTTGAAGGATCGATTCCGTCCCAAACGTCGAACAACAAACATAATAATCAGAGCAGAGCAATCAAGGCTTATAAAATTTTTCTAACTTATTACATATTACAGCACGGGGCATCTAAAGGCACAGACCGCCTTAAAACAAAACAATAACTTAGTGTCTATTACAGTCATCCTTATGAAACAAACAGTTTAAAACTTAAAACATATAACTTAAAGCATATAATCAATAAACAGTTTTCGCATTCCAAAGGCAGCCATTCTCAGTTAGCGTAGCCATAAGATTCCTCCTTATTGTAACCTGAAAAGCCTGAACACGAATGTCCAGGACGCATCAACGTCGTCAGCTTCAAGAAGCTGGTGAGTATTAAGAACATAACTTTAAATGTAAAACATACTCATTTACCTTTTTCCATTTTCAATTTGTAAAATCAATAGTTTGACCATAGAGAGAATTTAATTTATAAAACAATGAGGAACATATTGAAAGTCATTCATTCATAAAACATATGATCGTGTATAAGACAATGCACCACACTCATCTTGCCGACTCTTTTCTCTCGACAGACACAACAACCCACTATCTCACTCTGGTATCTTTGAAACACTAAGATAGCCACACTTTAGCAACGGGGCGCCAGGGAGTGTCCAGTTTGCCTCACACTTTGGTCCGGGGTACCAGGGAGTGTCCATTGCCTCACACTTTGACTACCTAATCCGCCATGCAAATACCAAAGCAACCTCACGCAGTATCCAGACTCGGGTATCAGGGAGTGTCTGTAGGCCACACTTTAGCACTACCATGGGTGCCAGTGAGTGTCCAAGTTCGGCGTCACACACTTTAACGCTTCCATGGGCGTCAGGGAGTGTCCAAATTTGCCACCGTCGCATTTCAAAGATACCCTCACCGCAATCTCAACCACAACCACAACCGCAACCTCAACCACAACCACAATTGCAATCTCAATCTCAAACTCTTTCCACACTACCATTACTCTTTTCCACACCGACTGACACCCACATGCATGTACCACTGACCCCATATGAATGACATGAACTTAAACATAAAGTAAATCGCTGAATTAAAGGAATAACGCACGTACGAGGATTGATAAGTCATAATACAATGTTTTAAATCATCTCAAACATAACCAATAGAGTTCTGATTAAATAAATTTCTCAAACAGATCCTTAACAGTCCATAAAAGTTGAACCAAACAGTCCCTTATCACAAAACAAGCAAAACTGGAAACTGCCAGAGGTCGCGCGCGCGGGCCGCTCGCGCGATATGCCTAATTTTCATTTTATATATAAACTTTTCTGTCTGCCTGAAAAAGCCAAGGTCGCGCGCGCGGATCGCTCCCGCGAAAGGTCCCTCGCGCGACCCTCGCTCGCGCGACCTGCCTAAATTTTATTTTATATATATAAACTCTTCTGTCTGCCTGGGGAAGCAAGGATCGCGCGCGCGGATCGCTCGCGCAAGGGGTCGCTCGCGCGATCTTCGCGCGCGCGATCGTGGCGTGAGTTTTTACTGAGACTTCTTCTTCCCCGCAGAAACTGCTCTGTTTTAGTAAAACAGGGTCTATTTTGACCCATTTCAAATCTGTAAGTATATAGATCATATAGTATATGGTTTTCTTCGTTTTTCCACAAGGATTAAGAATCCATTATCAATTAAACATGATTCTAACTATAACTCTTAAATTTTATAAAAGATTAAAAGAGGACAAAACTTAATTTCTAATATACTTTCTCATGTGATCAAATTAAACTCTAATACTTTAAACATGGCATGTAGGATGTATAATCTTTCATATTTCATTCTAAAAACGGATTTTGGTTGAGTTTGGAAAATTGTGATTTTGAAGCTCAAGCTTCCATGGACGAATTTAGCAATGGAGGATCATTAATACATACACAAACTCAGTAACTAAGCATGAATTTACATTCTAGAGTGAGTTTAGAATACTCACTTAGATAAAAGATGAAGAGTATGTTGAGAAAGAAAATAAGAACTCCAATTTGCAATTGGCTATGGAGATTAAGAGCTCTCTCTCTCTAAATAATTTCTGAAATTCTCTGTGTATTACTCTCCCAACTCTCTCAATCTACTGAACTTGTAAATGTGCATAATGGTGAGTGTGTGGTGTTGTGAATATATATATATATATATAGAGCCAAGATTGTGAACTTGGGCTCCAAGTATTTTTAGAATTCCCTAAGCAAGCTTAAATGGTTATACAAAACCTTAATTACTAACTTTCAGTTAATAAAACTACTGATGTGTGTGTGTGATATATAATTTCACAGATTAACATACGTATTGATATATACACAGATGAGTATTAACTCATCTGCTATCCAAGAGCCAAGTATAGGCTAGTATAGGGGTCAATAAAGATTGATGTTGTTTGGTAATTTGGCTTTTGGCACAAAAATAACACACACATGGTCTAGTCTACCCAAACAAGGCTTAAGGCAATCATTAGTTGCCTTAAATAGATATAAAGCAATTGTCCAAATCAGTCACTTCCAAATTCTGTGGAAGTTCACACAGCGTGGACAGTTTTGAACATAAACTGGTATTTTCGTGGCGCGGTGTTCGTCACAAAAATACAGAAAATTCATTTTAACGTAAGAAATGGTTTTCTGGTTTTATAAAAATACTGTTTGAGTCAAAAGGAAATATTTCCACCGTTTTGAAATACATATTTGAAATTCAACACAGACATTGCTAACTTTATAAAAATTGTAGTTTGACCCCAAAAGAATTTCAATAGGAATTAAAACAAGCAACCAGTTTTAATATAGGGGATTTGAAACAAAAAGAAAGCAAACAATACCAATTTAAATATGACAATGCTATAACAAATTAATTATGAAAATGTAATTTAAAAATAAATGGAAATGCAGGTTGTTACAAATTATATAAAATTATATTAATAAGATTATCTTAGAGAGAGAACTATCTCTGGAAAGTATATATACAGCCGTGAGTGATATATGCATTTATTTAAAATTGGTTCACCAAAATCAATTGTGATTCTTTAAGATTAGGATTTTCTTTTTTCTTTTAAATCAAATGTGGTTCACCAAAATCAATTGTATTGGAACTTCGGATTAAATTGATAAGGGTTAAGATGAGTATTTGTTTGGACCCCATAAAAGATTCTCATTCTCATTCACGGTGTATTTTAAATTGATAAGAGTTAAGATCAGTAGTTGAATTTTCATGAATATTTTTTCCTAACTATTTCCATTTTTAAAGGATATAGTAACAGTTGGTATAGCTCTCTCTCTCTCTCTCTCTCTCTCTCTCTCTCTCTCTCTCTCTCTCTCTCACACACACACACACACACACACACACATACACACACACACACACACACATGAAAATATGCTAACTTGAGGTGAGTTTTGATAGGATTGCATATTAATCATTTTTGGTGGACCAATGATCCAAGGGTTGAAAAAATCTCAACTTATCTCAACGGTTGAGATTGAAAGTTGCTATGTTGAGAGGGACCCACACCGCTCTATTTTATTATATAGATTTGCTTAAAAATTGGACCAAATCTTACAATTTTCACCCCTAAGATTAGAGGTTCCAAACTCCAAGTAGCAAAAGTTAGTTACTTCGAGGGATGAACCTCAATCTGAACATTATAAAATGTTGGGTAATACTTAGGAATTTTTGGACACAACTCAAGAGATGTGTCTATCTCTTTTCTGTGTCACTGTAGGGTCTAGTGACATCACAGGAAAGATATAGACACATCTTTTGGGTTGTGTCCCAAAAGTTGTGTCTTTGAGTGTGTCCCAATCTTTACTCTAAATAGTTAGCTTTGTGTGGGTTCAGAACTTATCACTGATTTGTCTCTTTGACTTAATTGGGGTGTGTGTTGTTAAGTCGGTGCACGTATCCGAAGTTTGCCCATTATTCTACCCCGATAAAAAGGCAATAGATAAATTGTCTTGACGAAAATCCCAAAGTTGCGGATAACAAGTTGGGGGATTTGTAAGCGTAAGTAATGTCCTTAAAAAAATTTGAAGTATAGAGAGGGGGAGAAATTAGAATATATAAAATTTTGTTTTGAAGATGGCCAGTAACATATCAAAGTGGCGCAGCGGAAGCGTGGTGGGCCCATAACCCACAGGTCCCAGGATCGAAACCTGGCTTTGATAGTTTACTTTTTGCCAAAAATGCATTTAAAAACATTCTTTATTTTCAGTTCAAAGAACAATCTCCTAATAAAATCTTTTACATGTGATGTGTTTGTTATCTATGTAAAATTTTGAAAGGCAATTTTTTTAACTACCCAAGTACGGATTAGTAGATTACTAGTGGAATCCTAAATATGAAAAAAAAAAAAAATAATAATAAATAAAAATAAAAAAAAGAAGTTCGAATCCTATCTTTTATTTGTGGAGAAAAATGGAACATATTCTGACATTTAGCGAGATTTTTCTAGTAATTCGCTAATGATTTATTGGTCAAATTATATGTGATTATTTCAGATGTGATGATCCCGGGTTTATAATTATCATTTCTTTTGATCATTACAAATAAGTTGACAGCAGGCTTATAATTAACCTTTTTCAGCTCAAATGGTTGTGTACCCAAATTGATTTACAACTCAATGATCCAAAGCAATACCACTAATCAAAACTTAAGAGCTCATTAGAAGACTCAAAATAAATTAACCTGCCATTCCCAAAGAAGCTGAATCAGGAAACATAAGAGAGTTTGAATATAGCAGATGTGTATATGTAGATGGGTTATAAACAACCACAAACTTCTAAAGGGGTGTGACCTGATCTCTATTTCATATCTCCTTCAACTTAATAACAGATGTAGCTAAACTAGATTACACGAATTTAGCGTTAACTTTAAATGCAGTACATAGGAATACTGGTGGGTTGATAAACGAACGGTCTGATTGTGTGAGAATAACCCGATGGACGGTTGTAACTGAACTTCACACCTGCGCTGGTCTTGCCCAAATGCGTACAATGCTCGTGGAAGCTGCTGATAGGTCTTGCGAGACACGCATCCCAACGATCGCTGTCTGCCATTGTCTCTGCCACTGTGTATATCCCCTTAGAATTTGTGAATGCCTGATAATTTAGAACCTCCCCAGATTTCGTGATGCAGAGAACAGCAACCTCAGCACCTATAGAGCAGCCAAAACCAGACATTCTCAACATCGATTTCATAATAGTAACAAACCGCTATTTAAAAGTTCTAGTATGGTCCATATTTGTTGATATAATATTTGAAATTTGTAGAAAAATATTAATTGCCTAATGGTTGTTAATTTTCACTCCTAAAACCGTGAGCATGTGGTTTATCAGTTTGTCAACATGAGAATTAAAACCATTTAATTTGTTCTTCATAGAATTTGGACTCACAACTGAATATCCTTGTCTTGTCCTCCTTTAAATCTACAAGCCAAACGGAGAATAAGGATGCAGTTGACAACATACATCAATCCTTACAGAAAATGTTAATTGAAAAGAAGTGACATTTAATTATAGAATTCTACTCACAATACATGCAACAAAAGATTCTAAATCGAAGTTAGAGACGAAGGGCGGTTCATTTACCAATTACATAAGACCCAACTAGGGATGGGTGGCTTAAACGGGGTAGGGGCGGGTATGGGGGAGACAATGTAACTCGGGCCGGGTTCGGGGCAGGGGGTAGGGCCAAAAAACCTAAATCTGCCCTGATTATACTGCACTTTTACAAAATTACCCTTGTATGTTATGTTAATACCTAAAATACTAACACTATAAATACTCTAGGGTAACAACACAATAGAACAACACATTTGACAAACAGGATACAATCTGGTCGCCACTTCCTCTCTCAACTTGATCGTCTGAGCCTCTCTCTTCTCGCCGGTCGCCAGTTGCCGTTGAAGCCTTCATCTCTCACTGTCTCACTCTCAACTGTGCAATATATATATATATATACAAGGTTGTCAAATCGGGATTTGCATCGTGAATCAAAATGATACATGTGAATCGAATCGAGATTCGCAAATCGTAAGATTCGGTAACAAATTTAAAAAAAAACTATAAACATCCTCTATTTTTTTCTAGGCTTGTATAAGCATATCATAAGTGGCTTAAAAGTGGGTTGGGAATCATTTTTTTTTAAATCAAAAAACAAAAAAAGAAAATATGGAAAAAAAATAAGTTAAAGAAAAAATGGAAAAAAAAAAAAAGTTTTTGTGCCTGGCAGTCAAGTGAATCGTACGAATCGCGAATTGAATCGTACGATTCACTTGCGAATCATAAGATTCGCCTTCGATTCGCGTATTGATTCGTATCGTTTTCATGGTGAATCATATCGAATCGTACGATTTTGATAACATAGTATATATATATATATATATATGCGTGTGCATATATATATATAGGTGCGTGTGTATGTGTCGTCTGTGCTTCAGTATCAAATTGAGTTTTCATCTGTTAGTTTTCATCAGTGAATACTCGATTTGTGTTTCAGTGTGTGAATCAGTGATATAGTCATTGCTTTTTTTTTTTCCCCTTTCTTTCACTGTATTGTTCATAAGGGTCAAATCGGGTTAGTGAGATGAGTTTTGCTGTTTTTCGGTCCAAATAGTTCGCAAAATCACAATCGCAACTCTTCTGGTTTGATTAGCACAAAATCAGCTGAAAACTCAAAGTTCAAAGATGACTTAGGCTCTGTTTGGAAAGCTTTGTTGAAGCAGTGGGGGTTTTTCCTAATTTTCACTGTATTGTTCATTAGGAGGCTGGGTGGGGCGGGGGCAGGTTCCCATTTATTAGTCGGGGTTGGGGATGGGGTATATTGTTTCGCGGGGTGGGGTCGGCGAAGAGGATCATGTTGGCGGTGCAGGGGTGGTGTATGGGGGCCCCGTCCCATACCTACCCGATTGCCATCCCTAAGACCAACCCCCAAATTTGTTCCAAAAGGCATTCAACTAACATAGCACCAAAAGAGTTCTACTCAAGTAGAGCAAACTAGTATTAAAAAAAGAAAGTAGAGCAAACAAATTGCAGATACGTAGGTGGCGAAGTAGCACTACGTGAAATAGGAAAACCAGGTCTGTCTGAGAAAGTGTGTTAATCAGCATTGGTCCTACTAAAAGTTGTTGGACAAATTTGACATTCTAAACTGAAACCTGATGCTTTTTTGTGAAATCACAAAATTTACCACCAAGTTATGAAACCGAGCCCTGATTTACATTAGCTTAGTAGGAACACTCTATTTTAAAAGAAAACATCTGCATCCTTTAAACAAGCATCTTCCATGGTTCAACCTAAGATGAATATGTATGAACACTGTGAGATTGATGTTAAAAGATAGGCAAATTAAGAGTCTAGCCTTTATTCACAAAATAAAACACTGTTATGGAAAATACAACTCAAGTCAACCAAAACCCAGTTTTGTCCCAGACTCCCAAGTAGTTGAGATTGGCTTCAATCATATTAATATGAATTATGTTCTGTCTGCAATCATAATTTCAGTCATTTTATGGAAACCAGTAGGTTGATCATATTCCGCTTCCTCCACTCATGAAACAAAGCTGGTTGATATTGTGGTGTAGTACTGTTTCTGTTGAACAAGCTCGGTCAACAACATCAACATTTACAATCCATAAAGTGCTGTGAACTTTTATTAAATCAAGATAGAGCAATTTAGGCTGTGTTTGGATCGTGGATTTTGTGAGGGAAAAGAAAAGATTTGGTGAAGGATTTAGTATCCCTTGTTTGATTACTGTGGATTCGTAGGGGGGAAAGTAAAATATGAGGAATTTGTAGGGGGAAAGTTGAATCTTAAGAAATCCACACCAATATAATGGAAACACAGGAGGAAAACCCGAGGGAAAAAAAAGTCGGGCTCTAACTTTCAGCTGATCGTCTCAAGCTTTCAGCTATGGCCTCCAACAAGCGACACTCCACAAGTAGCAATCGACCAATTTCTGGCTAACACTCTCGACAACGAGCATCACCAATGAATTTCGAACAATGATCTCCCTCGATCAGATCTGATTGGCGATCTACATCTTCAAACCCTAGTGTTTGGCCCTCAATTGGTTGTTCGTTTGAAGATCTAGTGTCTGAAACGCCTGATGAGGTACTGAATCTCAATTTCATCTCTGAATCTCTATCGATTATGATTGTGTATGTGTATATATATGTGTGTGTGCGTGAAATTGAATTGGGTTTTCACCATTGATTTTGCTATCACTATTCATATATACGTGTGTGTGTGTGTGTGTGTGTGTGTCCGATGTTGTTTTTGAATGAGTTCCAGAGACATAGCATTTTATTGAAAAATTGCAACGATTGTTCACTCCCACAGTTCATGACATCCATTGGTGTTTGTTGTTATAAAAAAGAAGCAAATATATAAATATATATATAGAATTATATAAACTAGGAAATTGCTGTTATATAAAAAGGAAATTATCAATGAAGAGATCAAGTTGCTGTCAAATTACTGATGCTGATGCTGTTACAGTCTTATTGCCTCAGTTGACAATATAGAGCTGAAATCCTTCTTGGTCTTAGTTGTATTGTGGTGTTTTCTTTGTATTACAAGGGGAGAGGTTAATAGGGGAAGCGTGGCTTACTTGATGTCTTCATTTTGGGTTTGGTTAAAGTCTTTTTACTGTCAAATTTTGATATTGGGTTTTGATGCCTTTTGAGAAAAGTAGCTTTTTAAGTCTATGAGTGGGCATGTCCTCATGGGAGGGTACTTCTTGGGCTAATGCTTTGTTTCTTAATTTTGATCATCAATAAAATTGATTTCTTTGCTGTTCAAAAAAAAAAAAATAATAATAAAATAAAAAGGAAACTATATTTATATAAACTAGGAAATATAATATAAAAAGGAAGTTTATATTTATATAAACTAGGAAATTGCTGTTATATTTACTCCTTCGTGAGTTGTTATAAATTGATTGTTCATGGCATCCATTGGTGTTTGCTGTTAAACAAAAAAAAAAAAAAGGAAAGAAAACCATTTAGTGAGAAAAAAGAAATATCCATGTTATGGTGTCATGTATAGATACATACAAACATGTCATGTATAGAACATCACTTATCAGGACTTTGATGCAGAATAGCTAGCTAGCCTGCTATGCTACGTTGAAAAACTGAAATTTAGAAATATGACAAAGAGAAAACCTTCCCCTATACTATACTATAGCTTTGAAACTGAAATTTAGAAATTTGCATGTTTATTTCGCAAATTCAGATGGTAAGTGATGTGGGTTTAGTTGGAATGTCATTTTAGTTGATATGGTTCCTGTACATTACTTTATCTTTAATGCTTAGTTTCAGTTAACTTTTATGACTTTATTTTATGAATTGCTATCAAAAATTTTATTTTATTTTATTTCCCAAATACTGAAGCAACCTCGTCATTTATACCTCACTCCACATCCAAACCAGCCAAAGAGATGAAGAAGAAGAAGACAAGCCTTGTTGACATTGTTAGTGAGGAAATAATGTCAATTAAGAGTGGATTAGATGTCGTTGCTGTAGCACTTGATCGGGGTAATGTGCGCAACTACACTGAAGAAAAATTATTTGAGGCGATTGCAAATGTTGGTGGCATGAGCGAGATATCTCAAATGAAGTTATACCAAGTTCTAAGTAGAGATGTGAATGATGCTCGAGCTTTCCTTGCTTGTCCTGTTGAGTGTCGTAGGCTTTGGTTGTCTGTGAAAAATGGCTCTTATTTCTTTGATGTGCAGTTCATGTAGTTGGCTTCATTAAAAAAAAAAAATCAGTTTTTTTTAGAAGAGGTACATTGAAAGGGTCAGAATTACATGTTATAGACTACATTGATTTTCTATGATTGGGGATTGCATGTGTATGGCAGATATTTGAGACAGTAATGCTATCACTTTCCTTTTAGAAGAGGCATATTTTAGTGCATGTTTGGTTATTTGAGTGTGATGCTATGGAAATGAAATCAATCATAACTGCAAATATTTCAGGTGGGGCTGTCCAATGGAAATGAAATCCACCCACTTTTCCCTTTTGCTTTCCCACACAACCAAACAAAGCAAGGATTTTGTATCCCTTCATTTCCTTCCACTTTTCATTCATTTTCCCTCTACTTTTCTTATCCCTCATGAAATCCATGATCCAAACACAGCCTTAGTGAGTTTCATCAGGAGTTAAAGAAACTACTTGAAATCCAATTCTCAAACTGAATGAGGATTTTACTCTACAAAGGTTGTTTAGATAACGATCACTTTTATTCAACGGCACATTTCCTCAAGTAAATAAGCATAGTTTTCAATTGCACTACAAAGGCCTCCGTTGATGGCCTTGATTCACTTGAATACGGGTATAAGGTTAATTACAATGTAATGTTAAAAGCTTGTAGTTTTAAGTTGGACTACAAAAATAAAAAATAAAATCAAAACCAGGGAACCCGAGTTACTGAGTATGAAGAAAGTCTGAGGTGCAAATTGGCTATCAATGATAAATAGGTATTACAAGTTTCAAATAATTATGATCAAGCAAAACTAAGATGCTTATACTGTAAACTTGGTATGAGCAAAAAAACTAAAATCAATCAAATTAAGATGCTTAAACTGTAACGTTGCTATGAGACACAAATTTAACATTATAAAATTTTGTCAAACTATTTAACCTAATAATATGTATGGAATATTTTAGCTCACCTAGATAATTTGCATCAGCCTCAATTATGATGAAGACCCACAAACCATTTTTCACAATAGCCGACAAACAAAAAAAAAATGAAGAATTGCACTTCAGTGATTGACGTGGGTAAGTTTTTAGCAGAAACCCAATATCTCAATTAGCAATTCAGGAAGAATTATAAGCCAAAACCGAAACCCTAATTCAGAAATTTGCCTGAAGAACAACAAATGCACGAGAAAGATCACAAATTTGTGTGTGTGTGTGTGTGTGTGTGTGTGTGTGTGAGAGAGAGAGAGAGAGAGAGAGAGAGAGAGAGAGAGACCTTCTAGGACATGGTCTTCAGGGCCAATAGAGGAATCACCACACACATCACAGACAACTCTGCCGTGGATTTCACCGGTCCAAGCGCTCACACCGTAAACCATAAAGATGATTGAGAGAGAAATTACATTTCCCAGTTTCTTCAACTCCAACCCCATGGCTGACTGAGTCCAACTCTAATTCACACTAGATTAGCTTTTATTCTTTCTCTACTCCTGCAACGTTCAAATATGGAGGAGGTCCGGCACCCACTGGTACCCCACGGTCACAGAGGATTTGATAGGTAGAGAGTATTTGATAGGTAGAGAGTAATGCAATGCTTCCCCAAATTTTTTTTTTTTTTTGAATATTATTTGAGGCACTGACAAAATTCACTAACACTTACTCAAAATTCACTAATACTTACTAACACACTCTATCTCTCTTCTAGTGGCATCGTGGAGTCCACAGTAGACCCCGCAGTACCACTAGAAGAAAGATAAAATGTGTTAATAAATGTTAGTGGATTTTGTTAGTGCCCCTAGCATTGCCCTTTTTTTTTTCATATGCTTTTGTGAAACAAATGTGGCAAGGAGCCAATTTTGATTAATTATTACAAAGTGATTCCATCATCATCTCACCGTCCGTGAAATAGGTTTTGAAATTTCTTTTGAAAAGCATCTCATTGCTAGTGGCCAGTTAAACTATTTTTATGTGAACTAGTATTGGTTTTTTTAAAATATGAATTATGTGAAAAGATTCTCAATTTTAGATTAATTAAGTTTACAGGATAATTTATTTTTTTTTTGTCAAAATTCTATGACTAGTAAAACTTAGTCGGATTAAATCTCTATATTTTAAATGTTACGTGAAATTCACATAAATTTCACAAATATTATATGAATTTTACATAAGTTTTATAAAAGCCATTGACAAACCAACCACTTGTGCGATTCTATCACAGAAAAATAGTATTTGTCGCAAAAATTTAATGCTTACATAAAACTACAATTAGGGTGTCAACAAAATCGATTGGATCGAACCAACTGACCAGACTGATTAATTCGATCGCTTTTCATCAAAATATTGCAATGTAAAATTTGAATTCTAAAAAAAAAAAAAAAGAAGAAAAAGAAAAACTATTAGTCGGTTTTGAAACCACTCAAACTGACCGAATCGATGACACCCCTAACTAAAATGAATAATGGTATCTTTTTTACCTAAGCATTTTTTTGGAATTTCCGGAAGCATAAGTTATACCCAAATATTCAACCAAATAGGTTTTCCATGCAACCAAACAGGTCTTAGTCCATCCTATTCTCGGAGAATCCTCAACTTGTTCAGAAAAATCTCAGTCTATGGCTGGAATACGATTTTCCACGTAACCAAATAGGTCTTACTCGTTTGTCTTCACTTCTCTCCTCTTTAGTATAAAGTCTTCTGATAGCTCCTCCGCCACAACCTCTCTTCACTCTGTGATTCAACCTATCTCCAGTAAGGAACACCTGACGGCCACATTTCATATCAGAAATCCTAATTTGCTTATCAGTACTCCATATATATTCTAGTACTAGTACGTGCCCGTGTTTGTGGGGCACGGGAAAAAAATTAAATAAAAAAATAACCAAATGAATGAAGCTACAGTTAATGGGGGATTATTTGAAGAATTTGCACATGACCTGTGTTCAATTCTCAATTCTCAAATGTGGTGTATCAAAGTTGAACTGCACTTTGAATACAAAATATCATATTCACTTTACTTAACAGCGATGATAATAATAACAATTGAAAAATAGCAAAAATTTGCCTATCTAGTGTTCATTTCCTCAAACCTCCCAGTTGTCGCAACATGCATTTACATTCAACATAAACAGAGTCAAATTGTTTCCCGCACCATGTTTAAACTCTAAAGTAAAATATAAGTGAGGTCAACAAATATTTCTGCCATATTTTGACATTGACTCATTATGAACCATGGTTGAAAAAATAATAATAGGTGTTAAAGAAACAAATACAGTATGAACTATGGTTGAAAAAATAACCACTAAAATCTGCACAAATCATATTCATTATCTCAAAATCTTAAACGTAGCTCCAAAATCTGCACAAATCATACATTTCCAAAGAGAATGAAACTGCAGGTGTTTGAAGCAGGTTTTCCTAGCAACAAACCCATTTGTAGAACCATACTTCTTTAACCTCTATCTACCTCTTTGAAACAAACCACCTTTTACATCTTTCTATTTTTCTCTTACTAACACACTCTATCTCTCTTCTAGTGCTACTGCGGGGTCTGTATGCAATTTAATTTAATGCGCTCAACATAAAAATTCAAAATCCGATAGAACAAATGCAAAGGAGGACTAAAAGACCAAAACTAAAACAGTCTTGTCGCAAAAGAGGACTAAATTTGTTGCCAAAAACCAAAACTACAATAGTCCGGTCGCAAAAGATCAAGAATTTGAGATCTAAAAGAAGGTAGATCCTACCTGCGCTGCAAGAGGTAGGAGGATCCTTCTGAAGATCCTTAATCTCTTTCAAGATCTGTCGGGCTACTCTTGGACTATTCATGAGCTTCAAAGATGAAGGCAAAAAGAACCCAAATTAGAAATTAGCCCTAATAAATCAGCAGCTATTGACAAACCTAATCGAATTGAACAGTGGACATCTTGATAAACATACCTGGTGATAACCCAAGCAATGAACGCATAAACTGGTACAACAGTCCAGACAAACACTACATAAGCCTGAAAAAATTCAATCAAAACAAAAGTAAATCACGAAACATGATTTGAAAAAACATACTCATGCTTTTCGTCAAACACCTGATAAACGAATCCATTATTTACGAATAGGGATGGCAACGGGGCGGGTATGGGACGGGGCCCCCATACCCCGTCCTTGCCCCGCTTCAGTAAACACCTGATAATCGAATTGAATGATCCTTACCAGAGAGAGAGAGAGAAGGGTTGAGCCTGTAAGATGAGAGAAAGAGAGAGTGAGAGACTGATGAGAGGAAAAACTCAAAAATCAAAAAGTTGGGAAAGTGTGAGACAGATGGAATCCGTGAGAGTGAAGAGAGAGGTGATGTTATAGTGTATGTAAGGGAGATTGAAGGCAATAGTCATTCAGGACTCAATTCAAAAAATTCAAAACTAAGACAAACGATCATGTGTGTCAATATAATCAGCCAAAAACCTAGCTTGAACTCGCTGGTAAGGATCATTCAATCATCCAAGTTAAGTCCTGCCAAAAACAAAGCAACTCTCTTTGTTTTTCTTTCCACAAAACAAAGTTTTTAAAGTCCTGCTAGTGAAAGGAAAATAAGATGTTAGATCCAGAGTTATAATATTTGAGATGGACACAAGATCCAAAATCAAATAACTGCCAAAACAGATTCATATACACACAACGAACAAATTACATGTCGAACAGTAACTGGGCATAGTGAGTTGTTTGAACAGATTGGATAAACGAGAAGAAAAACAATTGGGATGCTCTTCAAGCACCAAACAATTAAATTACAGTGACTGGGCACATTAGCATGGGGCACTTGGAATCAACTCTAGTAGATAATGGGTAATCCAACAAAACCCATATCGTATTTTTTTTAGACTAAAAAACAGGATATGCATTGGTCTTGAAAACACCCAAGATTTAAAAAATGTCAAGAGGAGAAGAAATGAAGCTCACCATATTTATGACACATGCTAGCCATCTATTCAAGTGGACATTCTGCAATTCACATGAAAATGGAAAAAAATAAAGTTGTAACAAAAAAAGTGAAAGGATCAAGAAAATCAATGAGCAAGCAATGAAAGAGCAAAACAACAAGCCAAGTTGTACATAGAAAATGTTGATATTGACATATCAAGGTGTAGTTCACAAAATGGTGATTCAATATAATCAGCTGTTCTCTATCTTTTTGTTCTCTTCTTGTTCAGCCTCAATAAAAATCATGTGTAAATTACAAATGAGGCCACTCAAATATGTACGGCACCATGCTAGCATTTGTACCATAAAAAATATGACGTAAAATCGTTCCTAGAGGACATTCAAAGCATAAGTTTCATTTACCAGCACTATCATGAGTTTCATTTACACCATTAAAACTAAGAAAACATCTTTGAAAATGGTACTTGGGCCCTAATGTTTCCATAGTTGTTTCTAATAAACAAAACAAAAACTACAGCTCAGCCGCTCAGGTACACCAAGAAAATTGCACTACCGAACAAATTTTCCCTGGTATTATATAGAGCAAGCTAAGAAAAAAGAGAACTAAGAAAATACAATTCAAATGCTTTTCAACAATTCCCGGCGACCCACAAAAGATTCACTTTTCTAAGTGTGTGTGAGCGCGCACGCCGGCGTAGATACCTGGATTCAAGTTGCTTGGATTTTTTTGAAAATCCTTGCAATACAAAACAAACAGAGAAAAAAAAATTCAATTTTTAGCCGATAAGATTCCACAATACTTACCTTTCTCTTCCATGCAGAAGTGTAGCAGGCACATTAGCTTGGTAGTGGGCACTACAAAAAAAACGTTTGCCTAAGCGTAACAATGAAACAAATGTCATAAACATATGGATTTAGAGAAGAACACCAAACAGTCCATTTTCCTATCTGGAATCATTTCCAGGCCTTGCAAACTACCAATTGCCCCCAAAAAAAAAATTAAAAAAAAAAACCAAAAATGAAAGTACATATTTCAGGCAAGGAATTGGCAAATCCAGTTCACAACACAATGTATAAGATGTTTACCCCTGCTTAAGAAATATTTGCAGGCAAAAGAAAAAACTGCATAGAAGTGTTGAACTCTCAAAAACAAAAGCAAGCATTGTGGGACCAAGTGTGGGAAAAAATGAATAATCAAGATTGAACTCTCAAAAACAGAAGCAAGTACAGGGACTGTTTCAACACAATAGGAGCCCTAAGAACAAAATCAGTTTTTTTTTTTTTTTTTTAAAGGGGGCTTACCTCAATTTTCTAAGCAACCAAACATTACAAAATTTCCAAATAGAGATGTTGGAGTTGGGTCTTACCAGTCACCAGAATTTTGTGAGTGCAGGCGAAGATTTTCAATACCCCAATCCAAAAATGGCCTAGACGAACACACACTAAGACACATGTAAACAGAGAAATCCTGCTGCTCAAAAACAACATGCCTGTAATACAAAAACGGTGGTTGTCCATCCCTACAAATTACCAAGGAAAAAGAGAGAATTTGTGTGTGTGTGAGAATGTGTGAGTTCACGCAAAATGTGACTTAACCTGATCCAACCCACTAAGTTAAAAATTAAAAACAATGGGAACTAATCAATGAATAAGAGTATATCATTAAAGCATCAAGTAGATTTCCAGACCTTGGTAAACATCATTTTGCCGGAGATATAAAAGTTTGCTAGCTTGAAATTTGAAGCTCTTTCAATCTGTAAATTGAAGAATTAATCAGTTAATCAAAACAAAAAAGTAAAATGGAATTTTAATTAAAGAAAGAATGAAAAATGTTGAATCTAGTACAATTTAAAGATAGCTAGATGGGTAATGAAAAAAAAGAGAGAGGCCAAAACAGGGGGAAAAAAGTAAAATGGGATTTTAATTAAAGAAAGAATGAAAAAGGTTGAATCTAGTACAATTTAAAGATAGCTAGATGGGTAATGAAAAGAAAAAAAAAGAGAGAGGCCAAAACAGGGGGAAAAAACAGAGTAGTAAATTCTAGGCAAATAGCAAACAGGAAACAAACAACCACCCATCACTTCAAAGACCAAGTTACATGCACCCCTCTGTCAAATTCTTGAAAAATAGCAGTAATCAAACATTAAGAATGAGGAGATTTGAAAAGCCCTAAAACAAATTTCAAATACTCACCCAAAGGAGAAAAAGCCCTAAATCAAACAATGAGGAGATTTGGTCAGTGGTGGTTGTCCAGATGCGGTGGTCTATTGTCACAGCCCGGTCCCACAATAACGGAACCGGAGCCCGTGGCACGTCACCGAGGCTAAACCAATTCATTAACGCTCCCAAAATTAGGTTTGAAGAACACACGCAGCGGAAAAAAAAAACAAAACACATTTTCAAACCAGAGGTTCAGTCGACTGATCAGTCGACGGAGGAAGGCAGGGAATTTTCACAATGTTTAATAGCAATTCCAGTCGACTGAGGCTGGGGGTCCAGTCGACTGAGGTGGGGCCCAGTCGACTGCTTTTGCTATAATAAGAAGCAGTAGCTAACAGATACAGGGGTTCAGTCGACTGAACATAGGACCAGTCGACTGCTCCCCTGGCAGCAGCCCAATCTGCAGAATTTCAAGTTTAAAAGCTTTCTAACTTTCACCAATGATCAACCACTTCATCCAAACTCAACCCAAAGTAATCCTAGCTGTATTAAAACATTTCTAAAGCAGGATTACAACATGTTACTAACTATTACAACGATTTAAAATCCATTCTAACATACCAAATTAAACATGGGTTAAAACAACCAAATTCTTATTACAACATTCCTATGATCCCAAAACTACAAGATTATCATTCAAGTTGCCTTCCAAGAGAACTCCCAACCCACGTACTCACTTCTGCGATTCCTCGCCAGCATTTACACCTGAAATGGTTATTTGAATAACCACACATATTTCGATTTGTTTAAGCGAATGCTTAGTGAATAAAACAACATATGCACATGAATGATAAACATGTCTGCATTCACATCTCTACAATTCATACTAGTCGTCGGAGACTCACGTGCCCGTCCATACTCCCAATCCGCGACTCCTCGCCAATAAGTCTACGCGAAAGGGTAAGACCCACGATTCTTCTCTTCAATCGTGCGACCTTAATGCCTATATCGGCTCCACAAAATGGCACGGTGACCACGTGCTCCTTCTGACCCAAATAAGCAACTTAACATGCTCAAATATATATCACCATGCTCGCGGTAATCAAAACATATCACCGTGCTATTGAGCCTACTTATCAATATAAATGCCCAATATGAACTACACAATATATCTCTAAGAATTAATACATGCTATTCACACAAAACATGAATACATGTCAAGAAATCATTCCAAAGACATAGTTGAATCACTCACCTCCAAATAACGCTCCTATAATTCAATCTGAAGAAAACCCGTGCACAAAGAACGTGCAGAAATCCGTCAAGCACAATTCCTATGGATCAAAATTCCATTTATCAACTTTTATGAAAAATTCTAGAAAATAACTTTTCAGAAAACTTAGCCAAACATGCCCTAATAGGTATCAAAACGAAGCTCTTACCTCGAGGAGCTCGAATATGAAATCTGGGAGAAACCAGACTGACGGAAGGTCGTCGTTTGGCGTCGCAAAGCTCTAAACTCCTAAATCTCCCTCTAGCCCCCTTTTGGCCTCCTCTTGAAATTTTAGGTTAAGCTTATAAAAAAATATCTCATCCATCTCTATCTATATATAGGCAACTCTTTTGGAAATTACGTTTACCTCCCCACGAGTTTTCAAAACTCCTAATTAGTCTCTGAAACTTTCTATACAGCTTATTCATAGCTTTACGAGTGAAACCTCAAAATTATAAAGGTTTTTGACTAAGTTTCGTTTGGTCGCTAAAACGCGAATTTCTATATGACGTTTCCAAAGTTGCTAATTAGCCTACCAAATTAATAGCGTGTTAATTCGTTCTCACCAGGATACTAAATCTAACATCAGAAATATATTCTAAAACAGAAAATAATACAGATAATGCAATACACAGGTAAACATTTATTTTCAGATAAACATTTAAAACGTTCCACAGTGATCGTCTCATAATCGGAGAGACTTCACAAACAATAAATCCTCAATCACAATAGTTTCAAAGGGTTCTCTAATACAGACACCCAAATCAACTCGTGAGTCAAAACTCACTCAACCATGTGTCATAAGACACGTCACATCACATTATCATGCATGACAATGTAATTCAAATGCAATAACACAAATGTGGGTGTTATAATACTCTCCCCCTTAAAAGAAGTTTGTCCCCAAACTTGTACCTCATGTCTCGAAAAGGTGCGGATACTGAGTACGCATCTCATCTTCTATTTCCCACGTCATTTCTTCCGTAGTTTGGCTACGCCATAACACTTTCACTTTCGATATTACTTTATTTTGTAAGACTTGATCCTTCCGATCCAAGATCTCTACCGGATACGCAACATACGTCAAATCACTCTGAATCTCATTCAGCGTCGGAGTCACCACTTGATCTCTTTCTTCCACTAATTGTTTGCGTAACAACGATACATGAAACACGTTATGAACTTGAGCATACTCGTTCGGCAAGTTCAAACGATAAGCTACAGGTCCAACCTTTCCAATGATTTCAAAAGGTCCTACATATCTCGGATTTAGTTTCCCGTATCTACCAAATCTGGTTATTCCCTTTGAAGGTGACACCTTCAAATACACTAAGTCTCCCACGTCAAATTCCAACGGTCGTCTACGCTTATCGGCATAACTCTTATACCTACTCTGAGCTGTCAGTAACCATTGTCGAATTACCTTTATCTTATCTGTCGTGTCTTGTACAATTTTCGGCCCTTCAATCTTTCTTTCTCCCACCTCTGTCCAACTAATTGGTGAACGACATACACGACCATATAAAGCTTCATAAGGAGCCATTCCAATACTTGACTGAAAACTGTTGTTATATGCAAACTCAATCAACGGCAAATGGTCTTCCCAATCACCCTGAAAATCAAGTACACATAGCCTAAGCATGTCTTCCAAAATCTGGATTACTCTCTCTGATTGACCATCGGTCTGAGGATGAAAAGTTGTACTAAAGTGCAATTTGGTACCCATTGCTTCTTGCATGGCTCTCCAAAACTTCGACGTAAAACTACTATCCCTATCCGAAATGATAAAAACTAGGATACCATGTAGTCTCACAATCTCGCGAATATACAACTTAGCTAATGTCATCGGCTTAGTTGTTCGGAGTGGTAGGAAGTGCGACGACTTCGTCAAACGGTCAACAATCACCCAGATAATAGTATTCGATCTCTTCGACCTCGGAAATCCACTAACAAAATCCATTGTTATGTGCTCCCATTTCCACTCGGCTATCGGTAACGGTTGTAACAATCCCGAGGGTACTTGGCGTTCGGCCTTTACTTGTTGACAACTAGTACAACGCGAAACGTATCGTGCTATTTCTCTCTTCATTCCCGACCACTAATAAACATATCTCAAGTCTCTATAAATCTTGGTGCTTCCCGGGTGAACGGTATACTTTGTGTTGTGTGCTTCCTCTAAGATGTTCTGTTTCAACTCCTTCTCGTTAGGTACACAAATTCTACCCCTCAATCTCAAAACATCATTCTCAAAAGTAAATCCCAGTTGTTTGCCCATCGGAATCTCATCGCAAATCTTCTTCAAAGCCACATCTTGAAGTTGTTTCTCTGCGATCTCGTGAATCAAGAGTGGTTGTGCCACCATCGTCGACATCAAACCACTTTCAATCGTCGGAATCACTTCAAGTTCTAAATTCTCTATATCTCTTATCAATTCTTTCTGAGAAGTCAAATCTGATGCGGTATTGGTTGGTACGTTGCGACTAAGAGCATCGGCGACGACATTCGCCTTGCCCGGATGATACTGAATCGACAAATCATAGTCCTTCATCAACTCTAGCCATCTCCTTTGCCTCATGTTCAAATCTCGTTGTGTAAACAAGTACTTCAAACTCTTGTGATCCGTATAGATCTCACATTTTTCTCCGTATAGGTAATGACGCCAAATCTTCAATGCAAAAATCACGGCGGCCAATTCTAGATCATGTGTTGGATAATTCTTCTCGTGCGGTCTAAGTTGTCTTAATGCATACGCAATAACTTTATCACCTTGCATAAGAACGCAGCCTAAACCTCTATATGAAGCATCACTGTAAATAATAAATCCTTCAATCCCTGACGGAATGGCTAAAATTGGTGCTTTCACTAGTCGACCCTTCAACTCTTGGAAACTTTCTTCACATTCTGGACTCCATACAAAAGCAATATATTTCCTCATTAACTGTGTCATCGGCATTGCTATACGCAAAAAGTCTTTTAAAAATCTCCGATAATACCCAGCTAATCCTAGGAAACTTCTGATGTCTGTCACATTCGTTGGTCTCGCCCAGTTGGTAACTGCTTCTATCTTCTGAGGGTCTACAGAAATTCCTTTTGCCGGCACTATATGTCCAAGGAAAGCTATCTCGGTCAACCAAACTCACACTTCTTCAATTTGCCGAATAATCTCTTTTCACGCAATCGTTGCAAAGCTAATCACAAATGATGCTCGTGATCTTCAACGCTTTTGGAGTAGATTAGGATGTCATCTATGAACACAATAACGAACTCATCTAAATAATCCTTGAAAACACGGTTCATCAAGTCCATGAAAGCAGCTGGTGCATTAGTCACTCCAAATGGCATAACCAAAAATTCAAAGTGACCATATCGAGTCCTGAAAGCTGTCTTCTCAACATCTTCCTCTTTGACTTTCAACTGATGGTAACCGGATCTCAAGTCAATCTTCGAAAATACCTGAGCCCCTTGCAACTGATCAAACAAGTCATCTATTCGCGGCAACGGATACTTGTTCTTGACGGTCAACTTATTCAACTCTCGGTAGTCGATGCACATACGCATTGTTCCATCTTTCTTCTTCACAAACAAGACTGGAGCTCCCCACGGCGAAACACTCGGTCGGATAAAACCCTTCTCCAACAGTTCTTCTAACTGAACTTTCAATTCTTTCAACTCTATCGGTGCCATTCGGTACGGTGCTTTGGATACCGGTTGTGACCCTGGTACTACTTCTATTGTGAACTCAAGCTCTCTTTCAATCAATACGTCGGGTAACTCATCGGGAAAAACATCTGGAAATTCTCGAATTACTAAAATTTCTTCTATTAGTGGTCCAAGAACTCGCGTGTCGATAATTGAACATAAAAAACCCGAACAACCCTTCTTCAGCATCTTACTTGCTTGAATCGCCGATATCAAGTACGGCGGTACAATCACTCCCTTACCCTGAAAAGTAAACTCTTCTCGTCCTGACGGATAGAAACTAACCCGTTTCTGTTCACAATCTATTCTGGCTTGATTAACCGACAACCAATCCATACCCAAGATAACATCAAAGTAATTCACTGTCAACGGAATCAAATCAACGCTCAAAACTTTATCACCTATCTTGATCTCACATGACTTGAATATCGAAGAAGTAACTAGTGGTTCACTACTAGGCAATGATACACACAAGTCGTATCCTAGCGGTTCTGACTTAACAGTTAAATGCTTAACAAAATCACGTGATACAAATGAATGCGTTGAACCAGAATCCATAAGTACACGTGCAGGATATGAACAAATAGGAAGAATACCTGATACGACGGTATCATCCGTATTCCCCGGCCTGAGCTGGAAGTATCGTCCTTGTTGTTGCGCGACTCCTTTCCCTTTATCTACACGAGGTTCTACCCTTGATCCGATTGGCACACTCGATGCCCCGGTACTCATTCCCGGTTGTCTTTTACTTGGGCAATTCTTCGCTATATGCCCTGGTTGGCCACACTCAAAACATTTCCCTCTTATCTCTGGGTTATAGCTCTTGGCGTTCAAGGTTGTGTTTGGTGTAGTCGAATTTGCGTTCAAAGGACAATTTCTAGACACATGCCCCAATTGTTTACAAATATAGCAAGTGATCAATTGATAGCAGGTTCCTCTGTGTCGCAGGTTACATGTCGGGCACAACGGTCTCGAATCTCCAACAAATACACTTCCTCCTTGACTACCCATATTCGATCCTGAACCTTGCGTGAACGGTTTCTTCGCATTCCCTTGGCTCTTGCCCCTATTGTCATTGGGTCTCTTTCCTTGTTGCCCTTGTCGATATCGGTTGACACTCTTCTCAGCTATACGGGCGGCTTCCTCGACTAGAGAAACGGTCGGATGCTGCAACATGTCCACACGGCCATGAATATTCTCTCTAAGCCCTTCCTCAAACTTACGAGCTTTATCCCTATCAGTCGGAACGGTAGTTTTCCCAAATCGTAACAAGGCATTGAAATGAGAAACATACTCACCTACGGTCATATCTCCCTGAATCAAACTTGCAAACTCTTGACGTTTCTGAGTATAAGCAGATTGCGAAAAGAAACGTTTGTTGAATTCTTCTTTAAATGCTTCCCACGTGATTGGTTTCCCTTGTTCAAGCACGTTATTCCACCAATCCAATGCTTCGTCCATCAACGTATCGGATGCGCATAAAATTTTCTCCTCATCAGTACATATTACCTGACGGAAATGTCTTTCCATGTCCATCATCCAATGTTCGGCCAAGTCTATGTCAACTTGCCCATGATACAACGTCGGTTTTCGCTTATGAAACTGTTCCACGATTGTGTGTTGAGGTCGCGGTGCGATGGTGCATTGACATAACGAATTTCCACTTGTGGAGGCTGAACATTCATCTGTTCTCTTTCACTTACCGCTTGTATGAAATTCCCCACCATATTTACTATTTGGTCCATCCGCGAATGCGGTGACAATTCTCTTGGTGGATCAGCCATAACGTTTCAAATATTTCCTCTGTTGAGTTCAATGCATAATGACCATGCATGCTATGCCACAATATAGATATATGTGCACAGTTCATCACAATCAACAAATGCTAATGCATGAAGCATTTCTACAATGATAACAATTATCTTCTCAATTACACACTCCACTCGACGTCACTCAGCATATATAACGTCACTCGTTCCCAAGGCTCTAAACTTATGCTCTGATACCACTAAATGTCACAGCCCGGTCCTACAATAGCGGAACCGGAGCCCGTGGCACGCCACCGAGGCTAAACCAATTCATTAACGTTCCCAAAATTAGGTTTGAAGAACACACGCAGCGGAAAAAAAAAAACAAAACACATTTTCAAACCAGAGGTTCAGTCGACTGCTCAGTCGACGGAGGAAGGCAGGGAATTTTCACAATGTTTAATAGCAATTCCAGTCGACTGAGGCTGGGGGTCCAGTCGACTGAGGCGGGGCCCAGTCGACAGCTTTTGCTATAATAAGAAGCAGTAGCTAACAGATACAGGGGTTCAGTCGACTGAACACAGGACCAGTCGACTGCTCCCCTGGCAGCAGCCCAATCTGCAGAATTTCAAGTTTAAAAGCTTTCTAACTTTCACCAATGATCAACCACTTCATCCAAACTCAACCCAAAGTAATCCTAGCTGTATTAAAACATTTTTAAAGCAGGATTACAACATGTTACTAACTATTACAACGGTTTAAAATCCATTCTAACATACCAAATTAAACATGGGTTAAAACAACCAAATTCTTATTACAACATTCCTATGATCCCAAAACTACAAGATTATCATTCAAGTTGCCTTCCAAGAGAACTCCCAACCCACGTACTCACTTCTGCGATTCCTCGCCAGCATTTACACCTGAAATGGTTATTTGAATAACCACACATATTTCGATTTGTTTAAGCGAATGCTTAGTGAATAAAACAACATATGCACATGAATGATAAACATGTCCGCATTCACATCTCTACAATTCATACTAGTCGCCGGAGACTCACGTGCCCGTCCATACTCCCAATCCGCGACTCCTCGCCAATAAGTCCACGCGAAAGGGTAAGACCCACGATTCTTCTCTTCAATCGTGCGACCTTAATGCCTATATCGGCTCCACAAAATGGCACGGTAACCACGTGCTCCTTCTGACCCAAATAAGCAACTTAACATGCTCAAATACATATCACCATGCTCGCAGTAATCAAAACATATCACCGTGCTATTGAGCCTACTTATCAATATAAATGCCCAATATAAACTACACAATATATCTCTAAGAATTAATACATGTTATTCACACAAAACATGAATACATGTCAAGAAATCATTCCAAAGACATAGTTGAATCACTCACCTCCAAATAACGCTCCTATAATTCAATCTGAAGAAAACCCGTGCACAAAGAACGTGCAGAAATCCGTCAAGTACAATTCCTATGGATCAAAATTTCATTTATCAACTTTTATGAAAAATTCTAGAAAATAACTTTTCAGAAAACTTAGCCAAACAGGCCCTAATAGGTATCAAAACGAAGCTCTTACCTCGAGGAGCTCGAATATGAAATCTGGGAGAAACCAGACTGACGGAAGGTCGTCGTTTGGCGTCGCAAAGCTCTAAACTCCTAAATCTCCCTCTAGCCCCCTTTTGGCCTCCTCTTGAAATTTTAGGTTAAGCTTATAAAAAAAAATCTCATCCATCTCTATCTATATATAGGCAACTCTTTTGGAAATTACGTTTACCTCCCCACGAGTTTTCAAAACTCCTAATTAGTCTCTGAAACTTTCTATACAGCTTATTCATAGCTTTAAAAAGTGAAACCTCAAAATTATAAAGGTTTTCGACTAAGTTTCGTTTGGTCGCTAAAACGCGAATTTCTATATGACGTTTCCGAAGTTGCTAATTAGCCTACCAAATTAATAGCGTGTTAATTCGTTCTCACCAGGATACTAAATCTAATATCAGAAATATATTCTAAAACAGAAAATAATACAGATAATGCAATACACAGGTAAACATTTATTTTCAGATAAACATTTAAAACGTTCCACAGTGATCGTCTCATAATCGGAGAGACTTCACAAACAATAAATCCTCAATCACAATAGTTTCAAAGGGTTCTCTAATACAGACACCCAAATCAACTCGTGAGTCAAAACTCACTCAACCATGTGTCTGTGGATATCGCAGTTTTTCTTTCTACCCACAGCTTTTCTTTTAAATTTCTTTTAAATTATTTCAAATTCAAAACAAATGAGTCGCCACTTAATTTTTAAAAGGAAATTAAGAAACCATTTAAAAGAAAACCGATCTTTTGGAAACCAGAGATTAACTAGGTCCGGGGATTATGGAATGAGAGATGAAGGAGCCCGTCAGACTAAAACACCCTCTCTCATCCTATCTTGCGATAGGCCTCTACTCTACATCCTTTTAATCGAATTATTAATTTAAATGTGCCCTCAACTAATACATACGTATAGATATACATTACAAAAGCATGTCTAAAGGGGTGTAAAATTGCAATTAATAAAATATCATTCAAAAATCATATAATTCAAGTAGCAAACAATATGATATGCAAATAGGGAACTAGAGAACTTACCCGGGATCCGGCAGCGATATTAAACGTGCAATTCATAAAACAAAAGAAAATCCTAAAAAAGAGTCTCTAATCACATATACATATAAGGCAAGATCCTACTTCTAATGTGTCGCACATGAGGTTGAAAAATCAATAAAATCAAGAAATTAAAATAAATTAAAGAGGATCCTAGAGATCATACCTTTATAGCGCTACAAAATAAAATGTTAGTCCATATGATATACAAGATGTGAAATTAGAAATAACAATCCTAAATTTCTAACTTAAACCTATCAAGCATGAAGTCCAACTTTATTCAATTACTAGTTCTAATTATAAGCATTAATGTACATGAATGAATATGAACAAGGATAAGACATGGAATTATTCACTAATTTGGATCACTTAGCCTCTGGATTTTAAGCCTAATTATTCATTATTAAGATATGGTTTAAGCCCTAAGTCATAGAAGAATCATTTGGGCCATGATTTACAAAGTTGGTCAAATGTGTCATAAAATTCTGAAAATTGCAGAGAGCAGACCATAACTTTAAAAAAAGAAAAAGCATGCTTCCCATGGTTTGATGTCGGTGAGTTTTGGACACATGATGCCTCTGTGAGTCTAGTTTCCAAATCAAAAAGAAAATCAAGGTTTAAACGGTTAGATCTCTGGGAAAAGGACAAACACCAGACATCACTCAGAGATGTACAACTCTCTGTCCAGAGATATTGTTTGATTTTTTAAAAATAGCAAAAAGATCAGAAATGCTTTGTTCTTTCTAGGGTGACTTCCTAACACATTAATCTACTTAGAAAAAATTATTTTGGGTCACAAACAATTTATTAAAGCATTGGTTTACTTATTTCAAAAGAGTGTCACTGTGCTGAAACTCTGGACAGATTGTTGTTACTTCACAAAACTCATGACTAAACCATTTGAAACATGAAACCACCTTAAAACAAAAATTACAGTGGTAGAATATTGTGTTATTGACACTTTCCCGTTGGTTTCACTTGATTTCAACGGTTAGATTTCGAACTAAAAATCTTTGATCAAAAACAGTTTGTGAACTCACTGTTTTCATTTGTCAAGTTTACTTTTATTTGTTAACCCCAACTATTAAACCATGAAGTTGGGTTTAAACCAAACCACTTCTCCTACCATTTGATGGTCATTGGAGATCAAGACATGACTAAAACTCATGAGTTTTCAAGGAATATAAGGAGACTCCATGAAAACTCAAGCTTAGAGGACCCAAACCATGGTAGGGGTTTGGATTGATCTACTTGTTCTTACTAAAATGATGATCAACTTTAAATCTCATGTGAATCATAAACTTACATGAGACTAAAAGATCAAACTCATGAGATTCAAGTGAGATATGGAAGATCCCCAAGAGTCTCAAGAGAAGAACATAAACAAGAAAAAGAGAAGAAGAATCAAAGAATTAGCTCATGAACTTCAAGAGGATATAGAGAAGACCCCATGAAATTCCAAGTTAGAGAATCCAAGTCATGAATATGGACTTGGATCCATATATTTGTTTACAAAGTGAAGTGATGATCAAACTTTGACTCCCATGTGAAGCATAAGCTTATATGAGATTCAAAAGATCAAACTCAAGAGCTTTCAAGAGAGATGTTGAAGATCTCCAAGAATCTCAAGAGAAAAGTATAAACAAAAAAGAGGAAATGAAATCAAGGAAACTAAGAGAGCAAGTGCTCTAAATCCATAAAAGAAAACTAACAAGAGTAGAGTGTCACCTCCAACTATCCTCAAACTTCTATATTTTGAAGGTCTTCCAAGCTCTTCTTTAAACTCTCCTCCCAATGTTCTCTCTTCTACCCAAATGTTCTTCTTTCAAAAGTTCTCCTAAACTCCTCTCAAAATCCCCCAATATTTTTTTCTCTTGGTTCCTCCTCCCTTTCCAATGAAGATACCTCTCCTTATATAGACAGTAATACCTAGGTATTTTCAGTGAATTCGGAGCAAAAGACAGGTGTAATCATCCCATTTGGTGGTACAATACGTACTTCCTGAAATTAGACAGACTGCTGCCCAGGGCGGCATTCAAAAGTTATCCACGGCAGTCCGTGAGTGCCGCCGCGGCACTCCGCGACTGCCGTCGCGGCATTCAGTGACTGCCGCGCGGCTCTCAGTGAGTGCCGCGACAAGTTATTGATTGCCGTATTTTCGTCAACCTTACTTTATCAGATTTTTGTTTTTATCCGCCTACACATATGTATTGTACCACAAAATACGGACTTTAAAAGCAAACGACAATCAGAAAATGTTGGCGGCGCTCAGTAAGTGCCGGGCCGGCACTCACTGAATGCCGTTCGGCACTCCGTGAGTGCCGCTCGGCATTCACTGAATGCCGCAGAAATCTGCCATGTGCCGTTTTTCTGCAGAACTTCCCTTTTTAGGTCTTTTCTTTCTTCCCTTTTTCTTAAAGAAACTTATTCTTGAAGATCTTGTCCGAAAATGGTGTTGTACACCTGAATTCTCCTAAATACCTGATATTTTCTTCTTTCTATGAAATTTTATCGCGTTTGGAGAACTTTCTGAAGAGCTTGGAATACTTCAAATATTTTCGGTCCTTATCATCATTGGACGTGGAGGTACACTCTTCTAAATTCGACGGTCGGTCAAAATTGGGGTGTCTACAGTTTGCCCCTCTTTGACAGAGCTTGTGGGGCAACGCGTCCCATAAGTGAATGTCGAAGCCTGTGTGAAGACAAGCCTTTGACCAGACTGTCGAATTTAGGTAAAACAAAATGCGTTGCAAAAACGGCTTCACAGACGGTTCACGTTGGTCGTGCTCAACGGTGAGCTGCCTACGTATCCATTCAGGAATTAGACCGAGACGTAGTTCAGGCAGGAGCCAAACATACACAAGCACAAGTAAACATACGGATGAATGCACCTATCTTATCGTGATGCAGGTGCCATGCAATGGTATTTTCTAAATTGACCTGGTCATACAAGCGCCATGCTCATCATGTCTTCCCTACGTGCGATGCGCCATATGTGACGTGTTGGAAGATCACCTAATTCTTGACCAACGCAAATCTGTTACGGGGTTATGAAAATGCTCTCGATTTGATTTCGAGGATCAACGTAAATCTGTTACGTGGATCGGGAATATAAGTTTGTTATATTTTCAAAACGAGGGTTGATGCAAATTACGCAAAAACTGAGAATATAAATATGTTACATTCCCAATCAAGAGGATCGACGTAAATTTGTTACGAAAACTGAGAATATAAATTTGTTATATTCTCAAAAACGAGGGTTAACGCAAATATGTTGCGAGAACCGAGAGTGCAAATATGTTACATTCTCAAACAAAGGATCAACGCAAATATGTTACGAGGATCGAGGGTTAACGCAAATATGTTGCGAGAACCGAGAGTGCAATTATGTTACATTCTCAAACAAAGGATCAACGTAAATATGTTACGAGGATCGAGGGTTAACGCAAATATGTTGCGAGAACCGAGAGTGCAACTATGTTACATTCTCAAACAAAGGATCAACGCAAATATGTTACGAGGATCAAGGGTTAACGCAAATATGTTACGAGAAACGAGAGTGCAAATATGTTACATTCTCAAACAAAGGATCAACGCAAATATGTTACGAGGATCGAGGATTAACGCAAATATGTTGCGAGAACCGAGAGTGTAAATATGTTACATTCTCAAATAAAGTGTAATAACCTGCATTTTTATTTAATTTAATTGTATTTGCATTGGCATATTTAAATTCAAATAGCATTGTCTGCTTTTATTTTAATTTCAGTCACATGTTTGGAATATTAATTTCTTATCTAATTCACATTTAAATTTTATTGGGGGCCAAACTGTAATTTTACAAGAGTTTAGCAACACCTGTATTGAATTTCAAATCTGTATTTCAAAAAAAAAATGGAAATGTTCTCTTTTATTTCAAGCTGTATTTTTATGAAACCAGAAAATCACTTCCTACGTTAAAATGAATTTTCTGTATTTTTGTGGTAAACACCGCGCCACCAAAATATCAGTTTACTTTCAAAACTGTCCGCGTTGTGCTAAATTTCCCCAGATTTTTGGAAGTGACGTAAAGTATGACATGACTTGTACTTTATTTCTATTAATGGAAACTCATCATTTGCTTAAGCCTTGTTTGACAATGCTTTGTGGGAGTGTGGGTTGTTATGCCAAAAGCTATTTTTCCCAAACACCATTTGTATTGCCCCCTATTACTCTAGTTACCCCTTCAAGATCTGATGGTGTATATACATATACGTAATGTATATCAACTCACATCTGTGGTTATAATTTAGCTAATTAAAAACAAAATTCATTTATTGAGTAAGCTACAATTTGCTTGGCCTCCAAGTCCATATCAATTTCTCTCTATATGTATATACACTACACACTTTGTGAACACACTTTTACACTTTCTGCATTATACAAAACACAGAGAGTTTAGAGAGAGTGCAGAGAGTTCATAGTTCAGAATTTTATTGTAGAGAGAGAAGCTCAAGACTCCATAGCCAAAGCTTGGAGTTGATTTCTTATTTGCCTATTATTTCTCAACAATCTCTTTGCTTTAATCATAGTGAGTATTTTAAACTCACTCTTAATGTAGAAGTCATGTCTATTTACTGTTTATATGTGTGCATTGTAACTACTATTGCTAATTTCGTCCATAGAAGCTTGAGCTTCAAAATCATGATTTCTCAAACCTTAACCAAAACTTGTTTTTAGAGTTGATTATGAAAGATTATACCTCATTGATGATATGTCTGAAGTTTTAGAACCCAATTCGTTCATATAAGAAAGTATATTGAAAATGAAGTTTTGACATGTTTTAGTTTTTCCTAAAATTGGAGAGCTATGGATCAAATGGTGTTAAATTGACTTTAGATTCTTAATCCTTGTGAAAAACCGAAGAGAACCATATACTATATGACCTATAAACTTACAGAATGGAAATGGGTCAATTTAGACCCTGAAAATTTGAAACAGAGCAGTTTCTGCGAGGAAGAAGAAGCCTCAGCTTCATCTCGCGCCACGATCGCGCGCGCGAGAATCGCGCGAGCGGCCCGCGCGAGCGATCTTTCGCGCGCGCGATCCTTCCTTTCCCAGGCAGACATAAGAGTTTATATATATATATAGTGAAAATTTGGCTGGTCGCGCGAGCGAGGGTCGCGCGAGAATTCCTTCGCGCGAGCGATCCGCGCGCGCGACCTTGATTTCCACAGGCAGACAGAAAATTTTATAATAAAAGGAAATTTGGGCATATCGCGCGAGCGGCCCGCGCGAGCGACTTTTCGCGCGAGCGGCCCGCGCGCGCGAGGTCTGGCAGTTTCTGTTTTTGGCTGTTTTCTGTTAAGGGACTGTTTGGTTCAACTTTTTAGTACTGATAAGGTTCTGTTTGGGATATTTAGTTAATCAGAACTCTATTTGGTTATGTTTTGAATGATTAAAACATTATATTGCAAGTTATCAATCCCCGTACACGTGTTGTTCCGTTAATTCAGTGTTTTGCTTAGGTTCATGTGCATATCATTCATGTGAGTGTCAGTCTGTGTGGAAAGAGTATGAGTTTGAGTTTGTGGTCGTAGTTTGTGGTTGTGGTTAGAGGTTGTAGTTGTGATTGTGGTTGTGGATTGAGTTGTGGTTGTAGTTGTGATTGAGTTGAGTTGTGGTTGTAGTTGTGGTTGTGGTTGTGATTGTGGAGAGGGTATCTTTGAAATGCGACGGTGGCAAATATGGACACTCCCTGACACCCATGGAAGCGTTAAAGTGTGTGAAGCCGAACTCGGACATTCCCTGGCACCCATGGTAGTGCTAAAGTGTGGCCTACGGACACTCCCTGATACTCGAGTCTGGATACTGCGTGAGGGGTTGCCCCGGTATTTGCATGGCGGTTAGGGTATTCAAAGTGTGAGGCATTGGACACTCCCTGGTACCCCGGACCAAAGTGTGAGGCAAACTGGACACTCCCTGGCGCCCCGTTGCTAAAGTGTGGCTATCTTAGTGTTTCAAAGATACCAGGAGTAAGATAGTGGGTTGTTGTGGCTGTCGAGAGAAAAGAGTCGGCAAGATGAGTGTGGTGCATTGTCTCATTACACGAGTATCTGTTCTTATGAATGATCGACCTTTAATATATTCCTTGTTGTTTTATAAATGAATTCTTTCTGCGGTTTAACTATTGATTTTACAAAACTGATAATGGAAAAAGGTAAATGGGTATGTTTTACATTTAAAGTCATGTTTTTAATACTCACCAGCTTCTTGAAGCTGACGACGTTGATGCGTCCTGGACATTCGTGTTCAGGCTTTTCAGGATATAACCCGGAGGAATCATACGACTATGCTAATTGAGAATGGCTGCTTCTGGAATGAAGAAACTGTTTATTATATGTTTTAAGTTATGAACTGTTTTGCTTTATAAGGATGACTGTAACAGACATTAAGCTATTGTTTTAATTCAAGGCGGTCTGTGCCTTTAGATAACCCGTGCTGTAATATTCCTTAAGTTAGAATAATTTTTGTAAGCCTTGATTGCTTTACTCTGATTATTATGTTTTGTTGTTCGACGTTTGGGACGGAATCGATCCTTCAAACTGTCGCGACCTACGGGTCCATAAAGGAAATTAAACGCTTTCCTTATTTATGCTACGTCGGGGCGTGACATAAAGGATCAACGCAAATATGTTTACGAGGATCGAGGGTTAACGCAAATATGTTGCGAGAACCGAGAGTGTAAATATGTTACATTCTCAAACAAAGGATCAACGCAAATATGTTACGAGGATCGAGGGTTAACGCAAATATGTTGCGAGAACCGAGAGTGTAAATATGTTACATTCTCAAACAAAGGATCAACGCAAATAGGTTACGAGGATCGAGGGTTAACGCAAATATGTTGCAAAAAACCGAGAATGTAAATATGTTACACTCCCAAAAATGGGGCAACCATGTTTGGATAGATCAGGAGTCAATTAGACTCAAAGAATTTTCAAATTTCCAAAATTTGGGAGTCGAATTGACTCGAACGAATTCAAATTTTCAAAGAGAATTTCAAATTTCAAAATCGGAGTCACTACACAAAAATTTCAATTTACAACATTAGAGTCAATTTGACTCAGAAAAATTTGAATTTTCAAAATCGGGAGTTTGGATGAGACTCAAAGAATCATTGAGGAACAACGCGAATGCGAGGTTGCCATTGAGGACTAACACAAATTATGCTTCCATTGAGGACTAATGATGCTGCCATTGAGGACTAATGCAAAAGATTCTGTCATTCAGGACTAATGCAAGGTTGCTGTCAATTAGGACTAATGCAAGGTTGCCATTGAGGACTAATGCAAAAGAAGAGAAGATATTGGTCAATAGCCACTCAGTACGTTGCAAAAAAATGATGGTCAAAAGCCACTCAGGGACTTACATTGCAAAAGTGGAGATCAACAACCTTGTAAGGAGACTTACGTAAATTTTATTAAAAAAAATCGAGAGTCAATCAGACTCAAATCAATTCAATTTTTCAAAATCAGGAGTTAATCAGACTCCATTCAACTCAGATTTTCAAAATCAGAAATCAATCATATTATTTCACTTTCCACCTCAAGGGCCAGTCAGACTCAAGTAGGTTCAATTTTAACAAAATCTAGAGTTATTTTGACTCAAATCAAGTTCGAATTCCACTTATTAGGAGTCGATCAGACTTAATTCAAATTATTTTCTAAATGAGACTCAAAGAATTTGAACGGAGCTGATAGAATGAATTTTTTTGCATTTGCGGACCTACATCGATTCTGTCAAAAGAGGGAAGTCACCTTTGCCCCCTAGTCTTGGACTCTTCTCATATCTTCACTTGAACATCATGTTGTGATAGTGTTCGAAACCTCTGCTCGTATTGCTCTTGGGATGCTCATGGAGACTTGTCAAACGTTTATTCATCATCTTAAACCCACACAATGGAGACCATTTATTGACTCATCAAAGGATAACAGACTTGACAAAGCTAATTATACAAGACGACTGACTCAAATTCTGTATTATTATGAATCAACGTGCTTTCAACGTGAATGATGTATCATCTCACCTTTCATTTATTCATCATCTTACAAATGGTAGTACTTTGCTGATAAATCTAAACTTTGAAAACTTCCCCTTTTTGATTTAGCAAATTCTTTGCCCATCTAGAATGTGCTTCGAATTAATGCTTTAGCTTATAGAATGAAAGGCACTCTATTTCAATCTTTCAAAACAAATTCAATTACTTGAGAACTTGCCACTGACATAGAGGTTTTTTTGGCAGACAAAGTTTGCCCCTAGTCTTAAGGGCAAATAAACTCATCCAAGGGTTTTGAGAACATGATGGCACAGGATGCCTTTAGTCCATTTACTCCCAACCTAGAGGTAATCATCATGAATATTGTGGGCTAAAGCGGGAAACCCAATGCTGATGGGCAAACTTTGTTTGCCCCTGGTTTGGCAATAGATATATGGCTCCAGGCAAACACAAGTTTGTCCCTAGTCTGAAGGAAGGAAACCAAAGGTGCAAAGGGTGATGCTTTTGGTTTAGGAATGGTTATAGACCGAGAACCTTGGAAAGTTCGCCTACTTATCCCCAAGTGGGAATCAGGTCCAAAGTAGTTCGGCGACTCTGGAGGTCTTGAAGGAATAAGGCTTCAAGAATTTGTGGGCTTTTCAAGCCGTGTTTTGATCGTTTGGGTCCAATGAGTGCTCTTTTTGAAATGGGTTACTTGTGGTAGCCTTTGAACAGGAATATGAACTAGTTCTCCCTTTTATGCATTTTTTTTCCTCTTTTCTTCCTTCTTCTTTTTTTTTTCTTTTTTGTTTTGTGGCGGTTGATTCTTTTCACCTTATCACTAGCCAGTCAATCTTTACAACTCTCATAATATATTGTGTTTTAATCATACTCTATTATACTCACAAAGTAATATCAGCCCTCCAAATCACTCTTTATCTTTCTCATTGTTTTAGGTCCACTTATCACTTATCCATTGAGTCTCTCACAAAAATTTACTTGATACTTTCAAATCTCTCTTTTCGTTTCAAATTTCTTTTCTTTGTTGAGAACAACACAAAGCCTTGGGATAATTCATGTACCAATGATGTACTTTGAAGTGCTCAAGAATTCTCAATCTTATTTATTCTCTGCTTTTTCCTTTCTTTTCTCTACCTCACTCTCTCTTATTCTCTTCATGATTTTGACTGGCTAGGATTCAAATTTTGAAATCAACACGCATCTTATTTTTGCTCTAATTTCTGCCTAGGCGCTCTTTTGGGTTTTCATCCTAGCGAGCTCCATTTTCTTTTTCTTTTTCTTTTTCTTTTTTTTTTCTTTTTCTTTTTCTTTTTCTTTTTTTTTTCTTTTTCTTTTTCCTTTTTTTTTTCTTTTTTTTTTTTGGAAGAAGAAGTTCATTTAAAATGTCTGGCTACCATCAAGGACCAAGTTTATGGTTTTAGACTGGTTGGGCCCATCTTTTAGGCTTGGTATTTAAGAAAAGGGGATGATGAGCAAGCTTCAAGTTCTAAGTTCATCTTTTCAAGATTGAGCAAGAGCATCTTAAAATTTTTAAAGTAAAGCTAATCAATTCTCTAGTCCTCCTTGGATTTGGCACAGAACTTGCTTTGATCATTTGGGGATCCTTTTTAATGCAAAGATTTATTAACAAAGTATTTCTCACGCTCATTTGAAAAAGTGATTTGATTTTCATTCTTTTTTTTTGGCTTAATGATCCATACATTCACGACTTGGCACACTGAATCAAACAGAATGAGATTTTATTCAACTAGTAGGGAAAAATGATTACATCACTTGACTTGATAAAAAGAAAGATTCGGAGAATAAACTCGACAACCGACTGACTCAAAGACTCGACTGGACTTGACACTTGACTCCTACTTGACATGACTCGATTACCAAACTTGACTTGGTCTCAACTGGAGTGTCTCAGACGATTTTCAATTGATTAGATTTCCAAGAGCATCCACATTTGCTTTAGCAGCAGGAGTTCCAAACACAATCACTTCACTATCATCATTTGAACCACCGAGACCGTCTTCCCCCAACAGTATGTGTGCAGAAATATTATCCACGTCCATGGCCCAATTTTTAGCGGGAGAGTATTCATTTGACTCATACCAAGTAATACCTTTTCCACATTCGTTGATTGGGCTAGGGCCAGTTGGTTGTTGAGCACTCATGGATGCAACAAACCCCTTGAGAGTTCTTAGTGATGGCTGGGATTGAGAGGTCAGAGACTAAAGAGCCTGTAAGTCAAGATCGTTATGCAAAAGGTCACTCTGTGGATTTGGCGGAGGAGTGATGATTTTCTAATCAATGAGATCCTGGATCTCATGGCGGAGTCTCGAGCAAGAATCGGTATTGTGGCCTTGAGTCTGGTGATAGGTGCAGTACAAGGATAGGTTATATTGGCGAGGTAAGGGTTTTGATGGTGGCCTTGGGTCCAGGGGATTAAGGTGACCACTCTTGATGAGGTGATCAAGGGCCATGGATAATGTCATGCCGAGGTTGGTGAATATTCTTGACCTGCCGGCTCGGCTTAATTTCAGATTCGACTTTGAACTTGGGTTGCCTTTTGGGCTGAGATGTGGGCTTGGAATAATTCTTTGGTTCGTTGGGATTGGGCATGGATATGGGCTTCGGTGAATGGTTGAGTTTGGGTATGGACTTTGGGGATAGGTTGGATTTGGACATGCGCTTTGGTGATTGGTTGGACTTGGATGTGGATTTTGGTGCTCGGCCGGGTGATCCATTATTCCCTTCTCCAATTTGTTTATCACTACCTCATTCAAACCCACTTGCTTTTTGAGTAACTGATAGAGCTCAAACGTTACCCTCTCCAATTGATTCACCCTTAAGTTCTGTTGCTCAACAGTGGCTTGCAGCTTGTTCACTTTCTCTTCCAAATCTCTTAAGGCCATTGGCGAATCAATCTCAAGATGATGGTCCATGTTCTCCTAAAATTAAGAAGACGAACCCAAGAGGTCAGAAGTGTCCTCACTAGGGGATCTGGTTGTTCCACTCTTTCTACAGATTCATGACATGGAAAGGTCCGCATGCAGAATCGATTTTCAAGAGGCAAGGAATTTTGAGGAATTATTTTGATCTTAATTGGAAGGAAGATGTTGTGGGTTTGTATGCAATGATATTGGTTAATGTGACAAACATGTTCATGCTTCGATGGTTTGATGCAACTGAATGCATGCACCGTACATATGGCACACGGATGAAATGCACGTGTGTGTGTGTGCCTACTCTATATGTCAAAAAAAGAGAAAATCCTAATCCTAACACATAAACACATAAGCACATAAATCCTCACCCATGTCAAGTGCGCTGATTTCTCCTCTCATTGTGATCCTCACTACCTTCTTAGAGGTTGGTCATTTCAAAATTTTCAAAATCTATTTGAAAAGTATTTTTTTTTATTTGGGTAGTTAAAAAAAAGGCCTTTGAAAACAATCCTTGAGAGTGCTTTTTGAGAACATTCTTCTACCAAAATAATTTTCAAGGATTTTCGAATTTTCTTTTGAAGATGATCAAGTGAAATATGCCTTAACAAAGGTAATTTGAGAATTTTTAATTGAAAAGAGGAAAAGATTTTTTGAAAAGGTAATCGAAAATCTTGAGAAAAACCTTTGGGTAGGGGGATTACATGACCGGATTATCACCGTACTTTCCATGAATTTGGATACATACAAGGTCAATGATGTTCAACTAGACATGATATAAGAAATATAATCTTATAATCAAGGTTCGACATGTTCTCCAAATGTCGCAGAACATGAGGAGAATTTGCTAAAAGGTGATTAAAAGATTATACATCTTTCATCAAGCAAGTATCGTCATCATCTCAAGTAATCCCTTCCGGGCATACAAAACTCCCTAGCACATAATCCTAATCAAGAGTTGATTTCCTAAGATTGAAAGGTTCTACAGAAACTATCATGCATAGGCTGGGTTTTGGTCAAATAAGGGACCCTTGACACACATTCGATAGGATGCTTCATATACCAAATCATGGTACGAGATCAAGGGTGATCACACAGCCCCATGATGACTTGACCGACCGGGTTGCCCCGAGCCTCCAAGGTCATAGTTCCGTGCAATCGACTGGCTGAACATGCAAGTGAAATGCAATAGGCACACAAAGATTAATTAATTCGATTAAAGGGGCATTTTTTAAGTCTAATCCTCAAGTGAACCCAAAATCAGAAAATGCCTGGTTTGCGAAACAAGAGATTCTGGGTTCGATTCCCAGCAGAGTCGTCAGATTGTGGATATCGCAGTTTTTCTTTCTACCCACAGCTTTTTTTTTAAAGTTCTTTTAAATTATTTTAAATTCAAAACAAATGAGTCGCCACTTAATTTTTAAAAGGAAATTAAGAAACCATTTAAAAGAAAACCGATCTTTTGGAAACCAGAGATTAACTAGGTCCGGGGATTATGGAATGAGAGAGGAAGGAGCCCGTCGGACTAAAACACCCTCTCTCATCCTATCTTGCGATAGGCCTCTACTCGACATCCTTTTAATCGAATTATTAATTTAAATGTGCCCTCAACTAATACATACGTATAGATATACATTACAAAAGCATGTCTAAAGGGGTGTAAAATTGCAATTAATAAAATATCATTCAAAAATCATATAATTCAAGTAGCAAGCAATATGATATGCAAATAGGGAACTAGAGAACTTACCCGGGATCCGGCAGCGATATTAAACGTGCAATTCATACAAACAAAAGAAAATCCTAAAAAAGAGTCTCTAATCACATATACATATAAGGCAAGATCCTACTTCTAATGTGTCGCGCATGAGGTTGAAAAATCAATAAAATCAAGAAATTAAAATAAATTAAAGAGGATCCTAGAGATCATACCTTAATAGCGCTACAAAATAAAATGTTAGTCCATATGATATACAAGATGTGAAATTAGAAATAACAATCCTAAATTTCTAACTTAAACCTATCAAGCATGAAGTCCAACTTTATTCAATTACTAGTTCTAATTATAAGCATTAATGTACATGAATGAATATGAACAAGGATAAGACATGGAATTATTCACTAATTTGGATCACTTAGCCTCTGGATTTTAAGCCTAATTATTCATTATTAAGATATGGTTTAAGCCCTAAGTCATAGAAGAATCATTTGGGCCATGATTTACAAAGTTGGTCAAATGTGTCATAAAATTCTGAAAATTGCAGAGAGCAGACCATAACTTTAAAAAAAGAAAAAGCATGCTTTCCATGGTTTGGTGTCGGTGAGTTTTGGACACATGATGCCTCTGTGAGTCTAGTTTCCAAATCAAAAAGAAAATCAAGGTTTAAACGGTTAGATCTCTGGGAAAAGGACAAACACCAGACATCACTCAGAGATGTACAACTCTCTGTCCAGAGATATTGTTTGATTTTTTAAAAATAGCAAAAAGATCAGAAATGCTTTGTTCTTTCTAGGGTGACTTCCTAACACATTAATCTACTTAGAAAAAATTATTTTGGGTCACAAACAATTTATTAAAGCATTGGTTTACTTATTTCAAAAGAGTGTCACTGTGCTGAAACTCTGGACAGATTGTTGTTACTTCACAAAACTCATGACTAAACCATTTGAAACATGAAACCACCTTAAACAAAAATTACAGTGGTAGAATATTGTGTTATTGATACTTTCCCGTTGGTTTCACTTGATTTCAACGGTTAGATTTCGAACTAAAAATCTTTGATCAAAAATAGTTTGTGAACTCACTGTTTTCATTTGTCAAGTTTACTTTTATTTGTTAACCCCAACTATTAAACCATGAAGTTGGGTTTAAACCAAACCACTTCTCCTACCATTTGATGGTCATTGGAGATCAAGACATGACTAAAACTCATGAGTTTTCAAGGAATATAAGGAGACTCCATGAAAACTCAAGCTTAGAGGACCCAAACCATGGTAGGGGTTTGGATTGATCTACTTGTTCTTACTAAAATGATGATCAACTTTAAATCTCATGTGAATCATAAACTTACATGAGACTAAAAGATCAAACTCATGAGATTCAAGTGAGATATGGAAGATCCCCAAGAGTCTCAAGAGAAGAACATAAACAAGAAAAAGAGAAGAAGAATCAAAGAACTAGCTCATGAACTTCAAGAGGATATAGAGAAGACCCCATGAAATTCCAAGTTAGAGAATCCAAGTCATGAATACGGACTTGGATCCATATATTTGTTTACAAAGTGAAGTGATGATCAAACTTTGACTCCCATGTGAAGCATAAGCTTATATGAGATTCAAAAGATCAAACTCAAGAGCTTTCAAGAGAAATATTGAAGATCTCCAAGAATCTCAAGAGAAAAGTATAAACAAAAAAGAGGAAATGAAATCAAGGAAACTAAGAGAGCAAGTGCTCTAAATCCATAAAAGAAAACTAACAAGAGTAGAGTGTCACCTCCAACTATCCTCAAACTTCTATATTTTGAAGGTCTTCCAAGCTCTTCTTTAAACTCTCCTCCCAATGTTCTCTCTTCTACCCAAATGTTCTTCTTTCAAAAGTTCTCCTAAACTCCTCTCAAAATCCCCCAATATTTTTTTCTCTTGGTTCCTCCTCCCTTTCCAATGAAGATACCTCTCCTTATATAGACAGTAATACCTAGGTATTTTCAGTGAATTCGGAGCAAAAGACAGGTGTAATCATCCCATTTGGTGGTACAATACGTACTTCCTGAAATTAGACAGACTGCTGCCCAGGGCGGCATTCAAAAGTTATCCACGGCAGTCCGTGAGTGCCGCCGCGGCACTCCGCGACTGCCGTCGCGGCATTCCGTGACTACCGCGCGGCTCTCAGTGAGTGCCGCGACAAATTATTGATTGCCGTATTTTCGTCAACCTTACTTTATCAGATTTTTGTTTTTATCCGCCTACACATACGTATTGTACCACAAAATACGGACTTTAAAAGCAAACGGCAGTCAGAAAATGTTGGCGGCGCTCAGTAAGTGCCGGGCCGGCACTCACTGAATGCCGTTCGGCACTCCGTGAGTGCCGCTCGGCATTCACTGAATGCCGCAGAAATCTGCCATGTGCCGTTTTTCTGCAGAACTTCCCTTTTTAGGTCTTTTCTTTCTTCCCTTTTTCTTAAAGAAACTTATTCTTGAAGATCTTTTCCGAAAATGGTGTTTTACACCTGAATTCTCCTAAATACATGATATTTTCTTCTTTCTATGAAATTTTATCGCGTTTGGAGAACTTTCTGAAGAGCTTGGAATACTTCGAATCTTTTCGGTCCTTATCATCATTGGACGTGGAGGTGACACTCTCCTAAATTCGACGGTCGGTCAAAATTGGGGTGTCTACAGTGTCATAAGACACGCCATATCACATTATCATGCATGACAATGTAATGCAAATGCAATAACACAAATGTGGGTGTTATATCTATGCCGGAGGTGGTGGTGGAGTTCTCGGTTGGAGTGGGTGTGGGGTTCTCGTGTGTGTGTGTGTGTGTGTGTGTGTGTGTGTGTGTGTGTGTGTGTGAGAGAGAGAGAGAGAGAGAGAGAGAGAGAGAGAGAGAGAGAGATAGAGAGAGGAGTGGGTGAGAGAGATGAAAGGAGGGGGAAATTTGAAATTGGTTGGTACGTAATGTGATCACAGAGAGGGTGAAATAGCAAAGTATGTAGTGTATTTGTGGGAGAGTGAAGAGTTGTGTGAGTGAGTTATGGACCGTTGGATGAAGATCCAAGGGCTGTAGTTATAAGAGCCCCTTTTGTGGATTAAATGACCATACTACCCTTTTTATAGGATATAATATAGATGTAAAAATTTGATCTTTATGGGTTGCTCTTCATTAATAAGGGCACAGGAACAATAGGCTCCTCAGATTGTGCCCTAAGAAGTGTATGTCATGATTGATTTTAGAACTTGTAAACCTATTATTCTTGTTCTCATTTCGGTCATGGCATCTGAAAATGTGAAATCTTGATTGTATTGAGTTGAAAGTTTGGCTTACACTATGTTTGGGAGTTTAAAAAACGAGAGGAAATAAAAGAAAATGAGAGAAAGTGCCTCACTTTCTTTTGCTTTCTCTCGTTTGGGAGTTTAAATGAGGAGAGAAAATGAGAGAAAGGGAGAGAAAATTAATCCCACTTTCTCTCAATTTCTTTCTTTTCAAATTGGGAAGAAAATGAGAGAAAAGAAAGTGGGGTTTAATGAATTTTTCTTAATACCCACAATACCCTTTATTTAATTCTTAACTAATTTTAATTTCATCTAAATTCTAGACTCCTAATACACTATATATGTGTATTCCCTCTCTTCACAAAGCAAAATACTCACGTACCAAGTGAATCTGGATGTTATTTGTTGTGAATAGCAAATAAAAAGAAGAGATGTTAAGGCTTCATTAGTTCAAGTCATTAATTGTTAGAATAGTAACTTTTTTTTTCCTCTTCTTTTCTTCTCAACTCCCAAACAAGAGGAAAAAAACTAACTTTCTCTTTTCTCCTAAACTCCCAAACAAAATGAAAGAAACTAGCACCTTTTCTCTTCTTTTCTTTTCTCTCTTCACTTACAACTTTCTCTTCTTTTCTTTTCTCCCCTAAACTCCCAAACATAGCGTTAGTCAACCTCATCCTTGTGACCGAGTGGTAAGTTTCTTGGTATTCTACCAAGAGGTTTAGTGTTCGAGTCATGAGGTGCGTGGCCACTGAGAAATTCATCTGGCGGCTCTAGTGACTCGGGAGATTAGTCGAGGTACGAGCAAGTTGGACCGTACACCCCCGATTACCAAAAAAAAAGCTTCCCTTAGTCAGTAATCTTGAAATTAGAATTATTTGCTTTAAAATGGCTGCACTTCTGAGCCCGTGTGGAAACATTATTGTTGAGATTAAGTTGCTTATGGGAAATTTATCCATTTGCCGTATCGATCACATTTGTTGAGAGGGGAACCGTGTTGCCCATGAACTGGCTAGGTTTAGTAGGAATTCCAATCCTTAAGAGTTTGGAAAGGTCTTTGTCCTTGGTTTGTTCACCAGGTGGTGGTGTCGGATATGTTGAAGTCGTCGTAATTTCCTTCTTTGTATTTTCAATTTATAAAAAAAAAAAAAAAAAAAAGAAAAAGAAAAAGGTGTCTTGATCAAAATTAGGGCATGTTTGGCACAGCTTCTGTGATTGAATCGCAATAGAAATGCGTTTGCTCAAAAGCTTCGGCCAATCACTAATTTATGTGATTTGACTTAATTTTTTTTTTTTTTGCAATTGATTTGCAAAATCTAGTTCGCCAAACAATTTCAGTTTAGTTTTTGGAGTTCCATAATCACTTATGCATTCCAAAAGTAGTTGCCATTCACCCTATTAATTGGCTTGTTTCAGCTAGATTACCCGTAATTAGGGGTGTACACTAGGTGAGCCGCTCAACAAGTGCTCGCGGCTCGGCTCGATAATAGTTTTGCTCGGCTTGGCTCGTTTAATAAACGAGCCAAGCTCGAGCTCGAATACTAAGCTTGTTTAATAAACGAGACAAGCTTGAGCACACGTAAGCTCGGCTCAGGCTCGAACTTGGCTCGGCTCGATTAAGGCTCGTGAGTAGACTCATGAAAAAAGCTCGTTAATAGGCTCGTTTACAAGCTCGTATATTTGTATATATATATGTATTAGTTATAAAAATATGCCGGGTTAAAAAATAAATAAGAAAAATAAGGTTAGAGTATTGAGTATGTATACAAATAGTAAATAAATAAATAAACCCTTAGTTTGAAAAATAGATTAAAATTATGGGGTTTAAAAATAAATAAGAAAAATACGGGTTGGAGTACATATAATAAAAAGAGTAAATTACAATAACACTCCCTATATTATGACTATTTTCCACTAACACCCTCTAAAGTTTAAAATTGAACAAACTCACCCCCTAAACTATCCTTTGTTGACACTAAAACCCCTTATTCAAGGGTGAGTTTGTTTATTTTTAATAGTTCAAGAAATGAGTCTGTTCAGTTTTAAAGTTCAGGGGGGTATTAGTGAAAATTGGTGATAGTTCAGGAAGTGTTACTGTAATTTAACCTAATAAAACCCTACATTTTTTGCTTGCAAAACAGATAGACTCTCTCTTGACTCCATGCGATAGCGGCGGCCGCCATCCTCATCTTCTTCTTTTCTTCACCATCCCCATCCCCATCGACTCCGGCGACTTTGGTCCCTATCACGACGAGAAAGAAGCTGATTCCGGCGAGGAGAGCCAACTTCCAACAGGTATGCAACCATATTGATGGGCAAAGGGGGTGAATCTAGAGATCTCATATCATGTATTAGTTATTTTCGAGATTCTGTAGATCTTGATGAACTGCATGCGGAGATTGAGTGGCTCAGCCCATGGTTATGGTTTGAATTGGAAATAATGATACTCCATGTTTGTTGATTGATCTAGCTTTAGTAAAACAAAGTGTATTGGGTAACTTATTTGGAATTTGATACTCAATTTTTTTAAGTTTCAGTTCTGGTCATGTATATATTTTTAATCATAGGGTCCATACCCATTTCATAATTCAACGCAAATCATGCAAATCTCAATGACCACCACTTTACTAACTTTGCACCATACAGCTTCTGGAATTAATTAGTAGAGAAATGTAGAGGATGTGCAGCAGTTTTTACATAGGAAAAAAAAAAAATGGTGGTCGAACCGAGCTCATAATCGAGCTTGAGCTTCAACTTGAGCTCGAGCTTGTTCATCTAGCTTAATCGAGCCGAGCTTGACCTGACTGCTTTTCTGTCGAACCGGCTCGTTTATTATTTAGGCGAGCTCTAGCCGAGCTTGAGCATATACATTTTCATTCAAGCCGAGCCGAGTTTAAAGGCTCAGCTCGTATACACCCCTACCCGTAATGTTCTTCATTCATGTGTTGTAAACTTGTAATAAGCTGCCTGGACATCATTAGCCATAAATTCGAGGACCTTATATTTTCTTGGTATTGGAGATATGCTTTTCTTTCCTTTTTCAGTATGTTTAGAGCTGGTTAGCCATCAATGAGATAAACCATCGTATTGTGTTGTAAAGTCCCAATTGGATGGTGAAATTAGTGTCAATTTTTGTTTATTTATTCTTGAGAATGTAACAATGATTTAAGGACTAGTAAGCACGGGCACGCCTAAGGATGTAACGTGTCGTCGTGTTGAGTCCCGTATTGTGTGCTTTTTTTTTCTTTTTTTTTGGATTTATCGTGTCGCAGTGTCTCTGCGAGTATGCGTCATATTTTGGGGAAACCTAAATGAAGGAGGCTTTTAGTCAATTCTTTTAGAGAAATGTTTTAAGTTTTGAATATTTTGGGGAAACCTAAATGAAGGAGGCTTTTAGTCAAGTCTTTTAGAGAAATGTTTAAGTTTTGAAGATTTACGAGTGAATTCGCTTTTCTATGTCTCTGTGTCATTGATTTAGGTTGAAATTTTTTCCCCCTAGATTTGTGTTTCCTTTGTGTTAAAGACCCACTACTATGAAATTTCTCTCTTTCCTGTTGTACAAAATAGCTTGTGTGTCTTGACATGCGTGCTCACTCCTCATACTCTCTCCCCTGTTTGTATGATTAGTATGTTTTTTCTATCCCTATGAAGAATGATTGGAAAATAAAAAAGTAGTGGACTGATCTCCATTGATGAGTAATCAACTCTGAGGGATAAGTTATTAGCTTTTAGTCAAAACCGAGTGACATTTTAAGATATTTCTAATTCTCATGCAACTTGATTGGGAGATTTTGGTTGTGATTTTTCTTAATAGAAGATGTCTTTTCTTATGCTTCCTTGCGTGCTTGTGTATCTATCGCCTATCATTCGTGTATTTGGTTCAAAATCATGTTTTGCATCCTTGTGAAGAATTTAACACGAAATAAAAGTAGTGGACTGACATCCATTGATGAGTACCTAGTTCTGAGGGATCGATGTCTCTTTTAACATTTTGTTGTACCGTATATATATATATATATATATACAGTTACAGTCAGGCTCTAGAGAGGGCACCCTCTTTTTATTAAAGAGAGGACCTCTGTTTTGGCCATCGGATCGTGTTTTCATTAATGGCAGTTTTGTCATTCTACAGTTTTCATTAATGGCAGTTTTGTCATTTTACAGTTTTTAAACACAATCCGACGGCCAAAACAGATGTCCTCTATTTAATAAAGAGAGGTGGCACTCTTTAGAGAATCTTTGTATATGTGTATATATATATATATTCCGTTGTTGAATTGTGCTTGAAGTTTCCTATCTCTATTGTAATGTAGGAGTCGCCAATATATGAAATGTTACTTAGGTGTCTACAAGTTTAAAAAAAGTTTTTAAAAATTTCAGAGAATGTGGCGTTAGTTTTGATTACTGCACGGTGTACTCCATTTATTAATGTTCTTATCACGCAGAGTGCCCATTAAAGAAAGCCAAGAACTAATCTATAGTTTTTTTTTTTTGTCATGCAAATAGTGTTTGCATCCTCTGAAGATTGCTGTGCATGTCAAAAGTAGTGGACTGATTTCCGTTGATGGGTAGAATGGGGTAAGACTGTGATACGGAGAGTGGTTTCTTCCGCATGTGCGGATAATATTTGACCGTGGGATGGATTGCACAAAGGCTTTGGATGGAAGACAACACATATTGAAAATTGAAGTGGTTTTTGGAAATTCACTGTTCCAATTTGCATGGCCGGTTACAAATGCCCAAACAATCTTGCATAGCCGGTTGCCTCTTTTTGCTAAAAAGTTCTCATCATGTCATCATGTCATTCTCTTTCCACTTTTAAGCCATAAACTTCTTAGTTGTAATTTTTTTGATAGCCTTAATTAATTGTATTCCTTCTGTCCCATTTTGTGAGTCTACGTTTAGGAATTCAACTTATTAAGGGGACAAAAAAATCTATACCTACTTTCCACCATGGCCACTAATCATTACAACTTTTTTAATTTTGTCTTGGTGTAGATTTCAAGGGATAGTTTTGGAAAGTAAGTAAAAATTGTACACTTATTTAGAAAAGTGGACACTAATTTTGGGACATTCCAAAATAGAATATAAGACACAAAATGGGACGGATGGAGTAGCATTTATTGTATTATTTTATTATACTTACAATTATATTAACAAAATGTTACACCTACAACCTTTCCACAACCAACACATTCTGGCCCTTGATTTTAGTAGGTCCGTATGAGATCCATGTGGGATCCTCATGAGATCTACCGAAATCAAGGGACAGGATATATGATTGTGGAAATTGTGAAAAAGGTTGTGGGTGTAGCATTACCCTTATATTAAAAACCAATAATGCTACACTTTCCAAATTTGAGATTCAAATTTGGTTCTCAAATATTTTGTCAGTTGTACTACACGCAATGATATGTAGTACCATTGATAATTGTCACAAAATGTGGTATAACTGTTATGTAACAATATATATGATCCTAAAAGTATTAAAGGTACGTTTGACAGACATGAATGAACTTCGGAATGGAATGGTCATTCCTCGGTTCATTCCATTACGGTATTTAGTGACCAGATATAGTGGACTGGATATTTCATTTGGAATGACCATTTTTACTTGAGCATAAATGTGTATTCTTTATCAAAACTAAGTAATGCCAATTCCGTTCTCACATGAATCTCAGCAAAAAAAAAAAAAAAATCGTTCTTACATAAATGACTATGATTGTACAATATAAAACTTTTTCTTAAAAAAATTGTTGTAAAATATTGAATATTTGGATTAAAAACTATTCATAATAAAAACAAATTCACAAGACATTGAATTTAATGTTAGACTAAAAATATTTAATATATTAAATATTTAAAGAGAATTTGTAAATAGATTAAATAATAAGGTGGATTAAAAAAGTTTAAAATATTAAATGATTTTATCAAAAACTAAATATTAAAATTTTCAAGCAAAAAAATATTAGGAAATTTATATTACCTGGTCAAATTATAACCTCAAATTTGTTTAAGCAATTAAGTAGTTAAAAATAATTAAATAGTCATAATAATTAGTAAAAAATAAATTAATAATTAGTCATTTTTTATTTTTATTTTAGGAAAATTATTAGTCAGTATTAAGTTCTATATTACTTGATAATAATTTATTACATATTATTATTTTGTATGACTAGTCATTAATTGTTTATTTGTATAGCTAGTCACTAATTACTCACTAAATTAGACATTCTTGAGTACTAAAATAAATTACTAATAGATTAGAGTATTAAAAATAATAACATTTTAAAAAGATTGGGTAAAAATGGACAAATAGTCCTTTTAATTGAACTTATCTCTCAAAATGGAATGGACATTCTTGAGCTCATTCCATACCTATATATTGGTATGACCTGGTACAGTTGAATGGGCATTACTTTTGGAATGGCTACTACTACTTAAATAGGAATGTGCACTTCATGTCAAAACCTAAGGAATGTCCATTCCATTCTCACAAGAATGAAAATGAACCCATGAATGCCTATTCCATTGTATCTAGTCACACCAAATATCAAAATGGAATGAACTCAGGGTGTGTTTGGTGGCTATGGAGCTTGAAAGCTTCAAGGTCTCTCTCTCCTCTTTCTCTTCTCTACCTCTATCTCTCTTTGCCTTCTCTTTCTCTTTTTTTCTGTTTCTTCCTTCCATGATTAAGACATTCCGTACCGTTACTGTTCCATGTTTAAGAAATTTTGTACCCTTGTTGTTCCATGATTAAGAAATTTTGTACCCTTATTGTTCCATGATCAAAGAAATTTTGTACCTTTATTGTTCCAACATTAAGAAATATTGTACCCTTCTTGTTCCATGATTAAGAAATTATGTACCCTTATTATTCCATGATTAAGAAATATTGTACTCTTCTTGTTCCATGATTAAGAAATTATGTACCCTTCTTGTTGCTTACTCTCCAAAACACTACTTCTGAATAGTTCCTTAACAATATAATATTTTTTAATTAATCAAAGATTAATTTTTACAAAAAGTTAAAAGTGATGTGACTAAACTTTCACTGCAAAAGTTTTACAAGGTTGTGTAGTGAATAACTATTTAAGTATGCATGTAAGATATTTTGTACTCTTGTTGTTCCATTATTAAGAAATTATGTACCCTTGTTGTTCTATGATTAAGATATTTTGTACCCTTGTTGTTCAATGATTAAGAAATTTTGTACTCTTATTGTTTCATGATTTATATATTCTGGACCCTTATTGTTCTACGATTAAGATATTCTGTACCCGTATTGTTCCATGATTAAGAAATATTGTACCCGTATTGTTCCATGTATACTATTCACAACAAAAGTAAAAACACTCATATTACTAAAAATGTTTATACGAGTGGTGTATCACATTTATTTTCGATTCAGTAAATTTTTTTTTTATAATATTTATTTTCACATCATGCTTGTAAGAGAATGCATAAAAAAGTGTTGTAGATATCACATTTTTTATTTCACTACACTAAAGTAACAAGACTCATATTCCAAAAATAATTGTAAGGAAACATATACATATTTTGTTTTTGTTTTTGTTTTTGTTTTTGTTTTTTGTTTTTTTTTTTTTTTTTTTTTTTTTTTTTTTTTTTTGTTTATTTGTTTTTGTTTATTTCTTGTTGGGTTTTTTGTTTTTTTTTTGTTTTTGTTTTTTTTTTTCACAAATAAAGGAAGAACACTTCAATAAAATAAATTAGTATGATAAATTCGTTATCAAATAGAAATATTACCTCAGTAACAACTCATATTCCAAAAATGATTGTAAGGAAACCAATACCTATTTTGTTTTTTTTTTTCTTTTTTTTCTTTTTCTATTTCACTAATAAAGGAAGAACACTTCAATAAAATAAATTAGTATGATAAAATCGTCATCAAAGAGAAATATTATCTACTACACAAAACACTGTTGTTTTCTCTTGCAGGGAGAGCTAAAATAACTTGAAATCCAAATGGCTTCAAGTGTAATCCGAATGGCTTTAAGTATGATCCAAATGTCTAAACTTGGATTATGCTCGAAATGAATAAAAAAAAAACAAATGAAAGGAACATGTTTATGTTTGAAATGAGAAGCAAAAAATTAAGAAAAAATCAATGAAAGGAACCATCTATTTATGCTTGAAATGAGAAGCAAGTACTAACGAAAAAATAAATGAAATGAACAATCTGTGTTTAAGGTTGAGGTTGTTTATCCTAAGATTTGTGTTGTTATTTAATAAATGATTTGTGTGTTATTTAATAACATCTCCAACAACCTTAAATTCTACACGGTTGGTATGGTACAACAAAATGTTGCTCCCTCTGTCACATTTTGTGAGTCCTATATACCATTTTGGGATGTTCCAAAATTAGTGTCCACTTTCCTAAATTAGTGTACAATTTTTATTTACTTTCCAAAACTATCCCTCCTTAAAATCTACACCAAGACAAAATTAAAAAAAGTTGTTGTAATAATTAGTGGTAATTGTGGAAAGTAGGTGTAGATCTTTTTGTCCCCTTAATAAGTTGAGTTCCCAAATGTGAACTCACAAAATGGGACGGAGTAAGTACATTATAAGTACAACAAATTTTAGTTGAGGAACAAGTCTTATTAGAGAGGAACAAAATTTCTTACACAAGGAACAAAATGTATTACAAATTGTTACAACAACCGGCTTCAGCAGTTCAATGGACATTAAATGTGCATTTAATTGCACTAGTTGTCTTAGTCAAAGTTGTCAATCAGAATGTGCTGAATTAATCTTCACCCTTAAATGGTGTACCCGGTTGAATCTTGGTCATTCATTTCTTCTCCACACCAAAACTTTCCATACGGAGAAACTACTCATTCGTATGGTAGCCTTTTCCGATATGACGAATTTCGTTCTGTGCGACTTTTGATAATTAATATATGTTCTTTTCCTTTCGGGGAAAAAATGTTTACAAAAGGCAAGTTTTGTATCGAAATATGTTGAAGATGTGCACGGAAATAGAGATTCAATTATTTGTTGCTCATGATGTACTCGACAAGTATAGGGCCGAAGACTTGCATTAGTCATGCATTAACTGAGTTAGAACTCATGTTTTTGCATCCCTATGATGAAAGCTTTGCAAATTAAAAGTAGTGGACTGATCTTTGGTGATGAACAATTGATTCTGAGGGATGCTGTGCATGATTTTTGTACATTTTCTCATCTTTTGATTAGCTATTATGTTGGGGTTGTACTGCTACAAGTGGAAATATATTTTGAGGAATTTGAAATTATGCTGCCCTTTTTAAGCTGCCTCCCATATAATGCATTTTTGTTAGGGAAAATCCTTCTTCCTTGACATTGAGATGCTTAGTGATACGAACCCCGCCCACGAAGTGAAGGAACCCTTACGAGATTTGACCCCAGATCGGTTCTCTAAGAAAAAGGAATGGAGGGAATGTGATGACGCCACAAACAGTTGTGGAAGACTGTTTGATAAGTCAAAAGTTGAACACCACAGATAAATCTGATAAGTTCAAATAGTTCTAAAAGAACCAAAGAGATTACTCTCACTTTTTTTTATCTCAAAATAGTCTACTTTCTCATTACTAGAATCAGACATATATAATGAGTTGGAACATCCTTCCAACCAAAAGATTAAATGCAAAGTTGGTTGGAAAAATAATAAAAGCAAGTAGTTGGAACATCCCACCAACCTTAGGATTAGATATAATCTCGTTTTTCAGCATAACTAATACAAAAAAGAATACTTTAACTTATCAAAAGGTTGGAAAACATACATAACTCCCAACTAACAGTCATTCATCAAACTTAAAACTAACAACCAACTTATTTGACGAAATTGGTCCAAATCAGTCCTTATTATCACAAGCATATATTAGGTTAATGAATTCTTCTCCCCTATTTGGGTCACTCTTGGAAGTCATGGATTCAGCCCATATTTCTCAGATTAGTCCAATAAGTGCTTCTTTGAACCTTTTAGCCCTTGTCCTTGTGATTGGCCCAACTGGAACATGTAATGGATCCTTTGGTACCCCTTGTTTCATATCATTCCCTCCCTCTTGAAAATGATTTGCCCTCAAATCATCACCTACATCAAAAGGACTTAAATCAGTAACATTAAATGTAGCACTAACATTGTACTCACATGGCAAATCTAAGTTGTATGCATTGTCATTGATACGCTCCAGAACTTGAAAAGGGCCATCGCCCCTAGGAAGTAGCTTAGAACGCATTTGTGCTGGGAATCTTTCTTTCCTTAGGTGCAACCAAACCCATTCTCCGGGTTCAAAAATCAGTTGTCGTCGCCCTTTATTTGCTTGTTTTGCATATTGCTTTGTCCTCCTCTTAATGTTGAGTCTGGCTTTCTCATGTATCTGTTGAACAAATTCAGCCTTTTTCTTTCCATCTAAATTAACACATTCAGATAAAGGTAATGGTGTTAAATCCAGTGGAGTTAAAGGATTAAAACCATAAGCAATTTCAAATGGTGAAAACTTAGTAGAAGAATGAACAGAACGATTCTAAGCAAACTCAACATGCGGTAAACATTCTTCCCAAGTTTTAATGTTCTTTTGAATAATGGCCATCAACAAAGTAGACAAAGACCTGTTTACTACGTCGGTTTGACCATCAGTTTGTGGATGACAAGAAGTAGAGAACAATAACTTAGTTCCTAACTTACACCACAAAGTCTTCCAAAAGTAACTAAAGAACTTAGCATCCCTATCCGAAACTATGGTTCGCGGCATTCCATGTAATCGCATAATTTCTCTAAAGAACAAATCAGCAACATGTGAAGCATCATCAGTTTTGTGACATGGAATGAAATGTGCCATTTTAGAAAATCGATCCAGAACCACAAAAACTGAATCTCTACCTCGTTTTGACCTAGGTAATCCTAACACAAAGTCCATCGAGATATCAATCCAAGGTGCATTAGGAATGGGCAGTGGTGTGTATAAACCATGGGGTTGCACTCGGAATTTTGCTTGCCTACACGTGACACATCTATCACAAATTCTCTCAACATCCCTTTTCATATATGGCCAATAGAAATGTTCCTGCAACACAGCTAATGTTTTAACAATGCCAAAGTGCCCCATTAATCCTCCACCATGGGATTCCCTCACTAGCAAATCTCTCAAAGAACAATTAGGCACACACAACTTATTCTCTCGAAACAAGAAACCATCATGCCTAAAATACTTCCCACTAGCATTTTTCTCACAAGCTTGATACTCAACATTGAAATCAGGATCATTGGCATATAATTCTTTAACATGTTTAAACCCAAGCAATTTAGCATCAAGAGTAGAGAGTAGGGCATACCTGCGGGAAAGTGCATTTGCAACAATGTTTTCCTTACCCTGTTTGTACCGAATGACGTATGAAAAAGTCTCTATAAACTCCACCCATCGTGCATGTCTCTTGTTCAACTTATGTTGACCTTTCAAATGCTTCAACGATTCATGATCAGTGTGAATCACGAACTCCTTAGTCCACAGGTAGTGCTGCCATGTCTCTAAGGCTCGAGCCAGTGCATACAACTCCTTTTCATAAGTAGGGTAGTTCAAGGCTGCCCGCTTAGTTTTTCAGTAAAGTATGCAATTGGTCGTCCTTCCTGCATAAGAACGACGCCAATTCCCAAACCCGAAGCATCACATTCAATTTCAATTATTTTTGAAAAGTTAGGTAGAGCTAATAAAGGGGTATTGGTCAGCTTTTGTTTGATTAGCTGAAACGCCTTCTCTTGCTCTTCACCCCATTTGAACCCAACATTCTTTTTGATGACTTCGGTGAGTGGTGCGGCTATGCTGCTAAAGTCTTTCACGAACCGTCGATAAAAACTAGCAAGTCCATGAAAACTTCGAACATGTAGAAACCCAGATTTTATTAAAGGGTATTATGGTAATTTTGGACCAATGTGGGTCTTGATTTGGGACAGTAAATTTATTTTATGTCCAAGTGGTATCACATTTGCATTTTTTTTGGCACATGTGGGTGTACATATATGTATATTTATGCTTGTGTGTGTATATGGCTTGTGGGGCCCACACCTATCTCATCCTACTTGTTGGAAACTTCCCCAACACACCACACTCTCTCTCCTCCCCCTCTCTTTTTCGGAAGCTCCACTTCTCTCTCTCCTTCACTTTTTCTTTTCTCTTTCTCTCTCTATATCTCTCTTGTTCTCTCTCTTCTTGTGGAGATAAAATCCTCCATGGAAGCTTAGAGCTTCAAGCTCAATTTTGGACACCATCAAGCCATATTTGGAGCAAGACTATTAGAGGCAAAGTTGACTATCTCAACAAGGGCTACCCACCAGTGTTCTCGGATCGTCCGTAAGGTCTATGGTTCTGTATTTCTTACTCAAGGACTCAAGAGGTAGATTTCATTGACTAAGTGCACTCCTAGATCTAATCTCATGGTTTGCTATGTGTAGGGTTATATCTAATACTTGTTAATTTGGATTTTCCTACATCTTCATCTATGTGCTTACATGCTCTTATGTGATTTAATTGAAATTATGCTTAACCTAAATGTCATTGTGTTGCTATGTTTCAACCTAGATTAAAGATACTACAAATCTTTTATTTGTTTGAGTTGTTGATTATGCTTTACATAATTTTCCTCCTATTTAATTAGCCTTGGTATCATGAACTACTATGTGTAATTTCTTGACATTAAAATTCTTAGAAATAACATTATAGTTGCATAATCATTGTTATAGTCGCCAAGTCGGCAAAACATTCATGGCATTGGCTTAGGAGTATGAATTTTGTTAGAATTCCCACGATTGGGGAATGTCTTTTGAATCCCCGTTTGGGGTTGTAAATTGATGAAATTCCGGAAGCGGGTGTGAGGTGAGGAAGGTTGTTTGTGATCCTTAAAACATTCGGAAACGCAAGGTCATATTCGGCTAGCTACCGGAGATCTTGTATGCTACACTCACGTTGGAGTGGCTCACATCCGGTGTTGAGAGTGAGTGGTTATGGCATTTGGTATTGGGAAGTTGCACGGTTTGGCCTTACGGCTAATTGCATTGCCACGATGGCAAATCATTGCACCGCATGTCTTAGCATGATTTTAGAAGTAGTAGTACATTTCTTCAATGCTATCTACTGAGCCTTCGTGCTTAATGAATATATAAAACCATTTTGTTTCAGGTGATGTCGACAAGGGCAAGGCCCACGAGTAGTCAACCCGGTGAACTTTTTTTTTTGAAGACATCCCTTGTGGAGTCTTGTTTTGAAAATGTATTCATTTCATAGTTGGAATTGAGAAAATTGTAATAGATGTAATTTTGAATCTTGGACATTGATTTAGATTACTAAGCTTACATGTTTATCTCCTCTTGTTTGTACCTTCTTAAGGATCATTTGGACTTTCCTTAGGATTCGTTTGTACCTTGAATTCATAGTGTTTAATACATTCTGCTGACATTTGTACCTTCTTAAAGATCATTTGGACTTTCCTCAGGATTCGTCTGTACCTTGAATTCATAATGTTAAATCCATTCTGCTTATGTTTGTACCTTCTTAAGGATCATTTGGACTTTTCTCAGGATTCGTTTGTACCTTGAATTCATAAGTATTGATTATATTCTGCCTATGTTTGTACCTTCTTAAGGACCTTCTTGGACTTTCTTCAGGAACAATTTGTACCCTAAAAACCTTTTTATTTTCTTAAGGTTTCCTTTCATTTAAAATTCTTTAAAATTCTTTATCCTTCCCGTTTAAACTTATTACCTTTGTTTCAAACTGTTTTAAGTCAAATTTATGTTGATTGACCCCTTTGACCCGTTTGGTACTTGAGGGTCAATCCCTGCCTTTTTGACTTTTCTCTGGAATCCACGTAGGATTACCCTATGCTTCCGCCTTGTTGGATTGGTCCACGTAGGAATATCCCTTGCTTTCTTTTATATTGTTTGACTCGTTGACCTCGCCCACGTGGCTTGGTTTTCGGGGCGTTACAGAACATTTCCTACACTTGTGGGACTCGGCCATTCTTGTATTGCCCGCACTTTCTCTTCATCAACCTGTATACCTTGTGCACTAACAACAAATCCCAGAAATACAAGTTTATCGGTGCAAAAAGTACACTTTTTCAAATTAGCTAATAACTTTTCTTCCCTAAGCACATCTAAAATAGATTTCAAATGTACTTCATGATCAACCAAGTTTTTGCTATAAATGAGGATATCATCAAAGTAGACAACAATAATTTTTTTTATAAATGTATGCAAAACATGGTTTATAAGTCTCATAAAAGTGCTTGGGGCATTAGTAAAACCAAAAGGCATAACTAACCACTCATATAAACCATATTTTGTTTTAAAGGCAGTTTTCCATTCATCTCCTCCTTTCATTCGAATCTGATGATAACTACTCTTTAAATTAATCTTAGAAAACACACAAGAACCATGCAGCTCATCTAACATATCATCTAAACGAGGGATATGATGACGATTTACCGTTATGTTGTTGATGGCTCGACAGTCAACACACATTTTCCACATCCCATCCTTAGGTACTAACAATACTGGAACTGCACATGGACTAATACTTTCTCTTACGTACCCCTTTTCCATTAGTTCACTAACCTGTCTTTGAAGTTCCTTCGTCTCTTCTGGATTACTCCTGTAGGCTGGTCTATTTGGAATAGTTGCACCGGGCACGAAATCAATTTGATGCTCAATCCCTCGGATTAGAGATAAGCCATAGGGTGTTTCCTCGGGAAAGACATCCTCATAATCCTGCAAAAGAGTCACAATAGAACTAGGCAATGAGGGGTTAAGTTCGTTAGTGTTCAAAAATGTCTCCTTGTATAAAAGTACAAGTATAGGCTGATTTAAAAACAACGCTCTTTTTATCTCACTCGTTCTTGCATAGAAATTCTTTTGTTTTCCCTCTTTTTTTCTCTCAATGACTTCACTTTTCTTTTCTTTTTCTCTCTCAATTTTCTCAATCTCTCTCTTTTTTTTCACTCTTTTTCTCTTGATCACTCTCTTTTTGTATCCTCACTTGATCTTCATAAACCTGCTTTGGTGTCAATGGAACAAGAGTGATTGGTTTTTGATTGAGTACAAAAGAGTATTTGTTGGAGAATCCATCATGCTTAACTCTCCTATCGAATTGCCAGGGTCGGCCTAACAACAAGTGTCTAGCTTGCATTGGAACTATGTCACACAAAACTTCATCTTCATATTTTCCGATGTGGAGAGAAACCATCACCTGTTTAGTAATTCTTATTTCTCCGGAATTATTGAGCCATTGCAATTTATAAGGTCGGGGGTGTCTAATTGTTGGCAACCCTAATTTCTCCACCATTGTAGTGCTGGCAACATTTGTACAACTACCTCCATCAATAATCACACTACACACCTTGTTTTGCACATGGTATCGAGTATGAAAGATATTTTCTCACTGTACCTCTTCCACTTCTTTAGCTTACATACTCAAAGCCCTCCTTGTTACCAACAAATCACCATGAATCGCATACTCCTCACAACTCACGTCCTCCAATGGTGGCATTGAGTCGGTATCACCTTCATCCTCGGTCTCAATTTCACCATCATCTCGCAACACTATAACCCTTTTGTTCGAACATTGGCTCGCTATATGACCCCTGCCTTGGCATTTAAAACACTTGATATCACGATTTCGAGTGTTGGAAGAATCGGATTTTCCTTGATTCCCGTGGCTAGTCTTTTCTTGCATTTATTCAGTTTTGGGCTTAGCCGTGACTTATTTTTCTTCCTTTTGCATGAAACTTGGCGTCCAAGAAGAACTCGAGGCAGGATTACGTTGTTCGTTGTTGCCCCCCCTCTTGAGTTGGCGCTCAATCTTGACAACCATGTGTACCATATCTTCCAGCTCCACATATGCTGTAATTCTACCAAATTGGCAATTTCTCGGTTTAATCCACCCAAAAACCTAGCCATAGTTGCCTCCCGGTCTTCCTCTACATTTGTTCGGTTCATAGCCATTTCCATTTCCTGATAATACTCATCTACACTCCGGGTATCTTGTCTAAGGCCTTGCAATTTATGGTACAACTTCCGGTAGTAATGGCTCGGCACAAATCGCCTCCTCATTACAGTTTTCATTTCTTCCGATGTCTCAATGGGTCAATCTCTATTTCTTCTCCTGTTTAACACCAATTGATCCCACCAAACAATAGCATAGTCTGAAAACTCAATGGCTGCAAGTTTGACCTTTTTAAGCTAGAATAGTTGTGACAATCAAACAACAATTCCATCGTCCTCTCACATTCAAGATAAATCTCTGGATCGTTTTTACCTTGAAATGGCGGAATCTGCATCTTAATACTACCCAAATTGTTATCTTCCCGATTCCTAGCTTCTCTAAACCGCCCACCATTTCTCCTATGGTTGATAATTGGATCCCGGTCATCTTCCTCACCAAACCCTTCCCCAAAGTATTCTTCCTCTTCATCTCTTACTCCCCTCGGATGAAATCTTTCCCTTCTTTGTTCATTAGGATCAATTCGTGGTTGCCCCCGTTGTATCCCCTCTTCTATCCTATCCAATCTATTCTGCAACTGCTCTAGTTCCGCCCTCATCATCCGTCTCATTTCCCCCATTAAAGCTTGGATTTGTAGATTTGGAACAACCGGTTTTTGAACTTCTTCATTTGAGTTTCTATCTTGGTTTTGAGCCATGATTACTGCAAAAGTGGGTTAGAAAACATATTCTCACTCCCTCACGTGTTTTACTCAAGAATTTTGGCTTTTACCCTCCAATATGCTCACCTCTCTTGCCTTTTTCCACTCGTAGTAAATCTCGCTTGGTTCTTATCGAGCTAATCGAACAAGAATCAAATTTTCAGTGGCAATTCACAAAGGTTTATACCAAGGGAATTCAAATTTAAGAGAATGATGATCTCGAAAAATTAGGTTCCAAAAGCACACGATACCAAAATTTTCAAAAATTTTCACGCCATGGAGTAAAGTTGGATTTGGACTCCCTAAAACATAAATAATGAGAACACGAATAAAAATTTTAAGTCGGGTTTTGGTACCCTTTTTTTTTTTTTTTTTCCGGATCCCTTCTTTTGTTTTTGATCCTTAGCTTCTTTTTTTTTATCCTTAGTTTTCTTTTCTCTCTTTCTCTCTCTCCTTTTTTTTATTATATCAAGCACCCGAATATTGACTGACTAAAATTCGGAAGCAAAGCTAAATTTGCACTCAAATCAAACAAGAAAGGGAAACTGATATTAGGATTTACTAACCTAAAAAAAAAAAAACTTAAGAAAATTGACAGTAAACAAATAAAGATAGCAAACCTCACTTAGAGCCAATCTCTGATACCAAACTGATACGAACCCCGCCCATGAAGTGAAGGAACCCATACGAGATTTGACCCCAGATCGGTTCTCTAAGAAAAAAGAATGGATGGAATGTGATAACGCCACAAACAGTTGTGGAAGACTGTTTGATAAGTCGAAAGTTGAACACCACAGATAAATCTGATAAGTTCAAATAGTTCTAAAAGAACCAAAGAGATTACTCTCACTTTTTTTTTTATCTCAAAATAGTCTACTTTATCATTACTAGAATCATCCATATATAATGGGTTGGAACATCCTTCCAACCATAAGATTAAATGCAAAGTTGGTTGGAAAAGTAATAAAAGCAAGTAGTTGGAACATCCCACCAACCTTAGGATTAGATATAATCTCGTTTTTCAGCATAACTAATACAAAAAAAAGACTACTTTAACTTATCCAAAGGTTGGGAAACATACATAACTCCCAATTAACAGTCATAATGATCAAACTCAAAACTAACAACCAACTTATTTGATGAAATTGGTCCAAATCAGTCCTTAATATCACAAGCATATATTAGGTTAATGAATTCTTCTTCCCTATTTGGGCCACTCTTGGAAGTCGTGGAATCAGCCCATATTTCTCGAATCAGTCCAATAAGTGCTTCTTTGAACCTTTTAGCCCTTACCCTTGTGATTGGCTCAATAGGCCCCGTTTGGCCACAAAAGTCAAAGTGAAAATGTTTAGAAATCAGTTTTTGCATTTTAATCACATAGAAATGTGAGTCAATCAGTGGAACTTCTTGATGGTTAAATGTTAAAACTTTTGGAATCTACCACGGACAGCTTTTGCTCAAAAGTAGTTTTTTGGCGATTGCATAGTAGAAACAAAAGTTGTTGCCAAGCTAACTCTAAATCATGATTCATGACTTTTGGCTTCTAAAGCTTTGAAGTGCAAAATCAGCCTGATTTGTTGATTGCTAACGTAATAGTGTTTATAGGGTTTATAGTTTAGCGTTTGATAATGTACAACTTAGTTGAAAAGCAACCAAAAAATATCAACGAAAACTTTAAGTGAAATTTTTTTTATTGAAAATAATCATTAAATGCAGTCTATTTTAGTACTTGAAATACTATTTTTCAGTATTGCAAATTTTACCACTTAATGTCTTTTTTTTTTGCTGAAGGACAAATGCATTAAACTAGAAGTAATAATACAAATAAAACTTAGTCATAAAGTGACTATTAGGGGTGTAAGTTAGTTTCAAAAAATCGAACTGACTGATCGGAATTGATCGATTTCATCAGTTTTAGTCGGTGTTAATAAGGTGCAGTAGGTCTGCGAAATAATAGTGTAAATTTTTTAATATTCGGTTCGGTTCGCGGTATTAGTGTATCGAGAACTGATCGAAAATTGACCGAATAGCTAATGCATAATAAAAATGTCATGACCCATCCCGCTCCACGGCTCAGTTATATACTAAGTGTACAATTCTAAACAAATGCATATGAGGCAATTCATGCTTTAAACATCTAAACCACATGATTTAGTCTCGGGGGAGAGAGATACGCATTCATCCGGTATATCGGTAAGTCTTAAATCTTAAACCGCAATGCCAATGGCTAGCCAAATTCACTCAACCATCGCATCCAACTGCTATGGCTGGGCCGGTTCCTAAACCAAGCAAGTAATCGTCACTTCTATAACTCTCCAACATCGAGAGGCGTACCCCGGCATGAAATTATATCAAACTGCCCTTTGACTCACTGTGGATATCGCAATTTTTCCTACCCACGACTTTTTTCTTTTAAAGTTCTTTTAAATTTCAAATTCAAAACAAATGAGTCGCCACTTAATTTTTAAAAGGAAAAATTAAGAAACCATTTTTTAAGGCAAACTGATCTTTTTAGAAACCAGAGATTAACTAGGTCCGGGGATTATGGAATGAGAGAGGAAGGAGCCCGTCGGACTAAAACACCCTCTCTCATCCTATCTTGCGATAGGCCTCTACTCAACATCATTTTAATCGAATTATTAATTTAAATGTGCCCTCAACTAATACATATGTATATGTATACATTACACAAATATGTCAAAATGGTGTAAAATTACCAATCTACAAAATATCATTCAAAAGTCAAGTAATTCAAGTAGCAAGCAATATGATATGCAATAAAGAACAAGAGAACTTACCTGGGATCCAGCCGCGAATATTAAACGTGCAATGCATGCGAAAAGAGTCTCTAATCCATATATACAAGTAAAGAAAACATGAATTTGTGCTCAATATGGACCATGCTTTCATTTCAACATGCTTTCATTATACCATGCTTTCATTTCAACATGCTTTCATTATACCATGCTTTCATTTCAATATGCTTTGAACCCACTCCAAACATGAATTTGTGCTCATTCATTATACCATGCTTTCATTTCAACATGCTTTGAACCCACTCCAAACATGAATTTGTGCTCAATATGGACTACACACATTATCTATATAAATTACCCTTACAACCAAATGAATTTAACTGAAACATCCAAAAGTCATGATTTATATCACTCACCTCTTACGATTCGCTAATAAACATCGAATAGAAGTTCACTTTTACACGGGTTCGATTCCTACACAAAATCGGCCAATTTTGAATTTATGGAAACCATATGGGCCACCAAGAACGTATTAATTAAACTCAAAATAAAAGATAGCTATGTGTAGCCCTTACTGTTAGGGATATATACTAACAGTCATGCTTTTATGTAGTTGATTTATTATTCATTTAATAAAATCAGTTAATCCATTTTTTATGAGAATCTGTGTGGGCAATATTTGTATTATATTATATTATTTAATATTATGCATGTGTGTCTTTCACTCTACATAGTAGGTGGTTTGGTGTGTAGAGTTCGGTTTGCACAGGGAAGATCAGACCATCGGATCTTGTAGAATGTAAGATTTTGGTTTACAGTCTTAGATGGATTGGACACACCATCGGTAGGACTGCAACATGGTGTTGTAGTAGGTTTGTCTTGACTGCGGGAAACGGTATAGTTTCAACTCACCATGCTAGTACATTTTGTGTATTAAACGGGACCGACTTGGGGTAATTATCTTTATACTGACTTATAAGATAATTAATACCTCATGACTATTATGAGTGCTTATGCTCTAAATCCAAAGTTATTTTATGGACACGTACATTTGATATTTACACTTTGATCCCTAAAAGGGTGAGATCCTTAAATGGGTTAATATTATAACACCCGCATTTGTGTTATTGCATTTGCATTACATTGTCATGCATGATAATGTGATGTGGCGTGTCCTATGACACATGATTGAGTGAGTTTTGACTCACGAGTTGATTTGGGTGTCTGTATTAGAGAACCCTCTAAGACTGTGGTGATTTAGAATTTGTTGTTGTGACATCTCTCCGAGTGTGAGACGGTCACTGTGGAACATTTTAAATGTTTATCTGAAAATAAATGTTTACCTGTGTATTTCAATATCTGTATTATTTTCTGTTTTAGAATTTATTTCTGTTGTTAGATTTAGTATCCTGGTGAGGACGAATGAACACGCTATTAATTTGGTAGGCTAATTAGCAACTTCGGAAACGTCATATAGAAATTCGCGTTTTAGCAACCAAACGAAACTTAGTCGAAAACTTTTATAATTTTGAGGTTTCACTCGTAAAGCTGTGAATAAGTTGTATAGAAAGTTTCAGAGACTGATTTGGAGTTTTGAAAACTCGTGGGGAGGTAAACGTAATTCCCCGAGAATGTTGCCTATATATAGATAGAGATGAACTTAGATATTTCACAACTCTTAACCTAAAACTCAAGAAGGAGGCCAAAAGGGGGCTAGAGGGAGATTTGATTGCTTAGAGCTTTGCGACGCCAAACGACGACCTTCCGTCAGTCTGGTCTCTCCCAGATTTCATATTCGAGCTCCTTGAGGTAAGAGCTTCGTTTTGATATATGTTAGGGCATGTTTGGCTAAGTTTTCCGAAAAGTTATTTTCTAGAATTTTTCATAAAAGTTGATAAATGGAATTCTGATCCATAGGAATTGTACTAGACGGACTTCTGCACGTTCTTTGTGCACGGGTTTTCTTCAGATTGAATTATAGGAGCGTTATTTGGAGGTGAGTGATTCAACTATGTTTTGGAATGATTTCTTGGCATGTATTCATGTTATGTTTGAATAACATGTATTAATCCTTAGAGATATATTGTGTAGTTCATATTGGGCATTTATATTGATAAGTAGGCTCAATAGCACGGTGATATGTTTTGATTACCGCAAGCATGGTGATATGTATTTGAGCATGTTAAGTTGCTTATTTGGGTCAGAAGGAGCACGTGGTCACCGTGCCATTTTGTGGAGCCGATATAGGCATTAAGATCGCACGATTGTTTGTAGAATCGTGGGTCTTACCCTTTCGCGTGGACTTATTGGCGAGGAGTCGCGGATTGGAAATATGGACGGGCACGTGAGTCTCCGGCGACTAGTATGAAATGTAGAGATGTGAATGCGGACATGTTTATCATTCATGTACATATGTTGATTTATTCACTAAGCTTTAGCTTAAACAAATCGAAATATGTGTGGTTATTCAAATAACCATTTCAGGTGTAAATACTGGCGAGGAATCAGAGAAGTGAGTACGTGGGTTGGGAGTTCGCTTGTGAGGCAGCTTGAAATGTAAATCTTGTAGTTTTGGGATAATAGGAATGTTGTAATAAGAATTCTTATGGTTTTAGTTATGTTTAACTTGGTATGATAGAATGGATCTTGAACGTTGTAATATTTAGTAACATGTTGTAATCTTACTTTAGAAATGCTTTAATACAGCTAGAATTACTTGGGACTGAGTTTGAATTGAGTGGTTGATCATTGGTGATAGTTAGAGGAAGCTTTAAAAACTTGTTTTCTGCAGTTTGGGCTGCTGCCAGGGGAGCAGTCGACTGAACCCCTGAGCCTGTTAGCTGCTGCTTCTTTTTTAGCAAAAGCAGTCGACTGGACCCCTCGGCAGTCGACTGGACCCCTCAGCAGTCGACTGGACCTCCAGTTTCAGTCGACTGAAATTTGTTGATTAAATCCCTGCCCGCCTCCGTCGACTGAGCAGTCGACTGAACCTCTGGTTTTAAAATGTGTTTTGTTTTCCGCTGCGTGTGTTCTTCAAACCTAATTTTTGGGAACGTTAATGAATTGGTTTAGCCTCGGTGGCGTGCCACGGGCTCCGGTTCCGCTATTGTGGGACCGGGCTGTGACATTTAGTGGTATCAGAGCATAAGTTTAGAGCCTTGGGAACGAGTGACGTTATATATGCTGAGTGACGTCGAGTGGAGTGTGTAATTGTGAAGATAATGGTTATCATTATAGAAATGCTTCATGCATTAGCATTTGTTGATTGTGATGAACTGTGCACATATATCTATATTGTGGCATAGCATGCATGGTCATTATGCATTGAACTCGACAGGGGAATATTTGAAACGTTATGGCTGATCTACCAAGAGAATTGTCACCGCATTCGCGGATGGACCAAATAGTGAATATGGTGGGAAATTTCATACAAGCGGTAAGTGAAAGAGAACAGATGAACGTTCAGCCTCCACAAGTGGAAATTCGTTATGTCAATGCACCATCGGCACCGCGATCTCAACACACAATCGTGGAACAGTTTCATAAACGGAAACCGACGTTGTATCATGGACAGGTTGACATAGACTTGGCTGATCATTGGATGATGGCCATGGAAAGACATTTCCGTCAGGTAATATGTACCGATGAGGAGAAAATTTTATGTGCATCCGATACGTTGATGGGTGAAGCCTTGGACTGGTGGAACAACGTGCTTGAACAAGGGAAGCCAACCACGTGGGAAGCATTTAAAGAAGAATTCAACAAACGCTTCTTTCCACAATCTGCTTATACTCAGAAACGGCAAGAGTTTGCGAGTTTGATTCAGGGAGATATGACCGTAGGTAAGTATGTTTCTCGTTTCAATGCCTTGTTACGATTTGGAAAAACTACCATTCCAACTGATAAGGATAAAGCTCGTAAGTTTGAGGAAGGGCTTAGAGAGAATATCCGTGGCCGTGTGGACATGTTGCAACACCCGACCGTTTCTCTAGTCGAGGAAGCCGCCCGTATAGCTGAGAAAAGTGTCGACCGATATCGACAAGGACAACAAGGAAAGAGAGCAAATGACAGTCGGAGTAAGGGTCAAGGGAATGCGAAGAAACCGTTCACGCAAGGTTCAGGATCGAATATGAGTAGCCAAGAAGGGAGTACGTTCATGGGAGACCCGAGACCGTTGTGTCCAACATGTAACCTGCGACACAGAGGAACCTGCTATCAATTGATCACTTGTTATATTTGTAAACAATTAGGGCATGTGTCTAGGAATTGTCCTTTGAACGCAAATTCGACTACACCAAACACAACCTCGAACGCCAAGAGCTATAACCCAGAGATAAGAGGGAAATGTTTTGAGTGTGGCCAACCGGGGCATATAGCGAAGAATTGCCCAAGTAAGAGACAATCGGGAATGAGTACCGGGGCATCGAGTGTGCCAAGCGGATCAAGGGTAGAACCTCGAATAGATAAAGGGAAAGGAGTCGCGCAACAACAAGGACGATACTTCCAGCTCAGGCCGGGGAATACGGATGATACCGTCGTATCAGGTATTCTTCCTATTTGCTCGTATCCTGCACGTATACTTATGGATTCTGGTTCGACGCATTCATTTGTATCACGTGATTTTGTTAAGCATTTAACTGTTAAGTCAGAACCGCTAGGATATGACCTATGTGTATCATTGCCTAGTAGTGAACCACTAGTTACTTCTTCGATATTCAAGTCATGTGAAATCAAGATCGGTGATAAAGTCTTGAGCGTTGATTTGATTCCGTTGACGGTGAATTACTTTGATGTTATCTTGGGTATGGATTGGTTGTCGGTTAATCAAGCCAAAATCGATTGTGAACAGAAACGGGTTAGTTTCTATCCGTCAGGACGAGAAGAGTTTACTTTTCAGGGTAAGGGAGTAATCGTACCGCCGTACTTGATATCGGCGATTCAAGCAAGTAAGATGTTGAAGAAGGGTTGTTCGGGTTTCTTATGTTCAATTATCGACACGCAAGTTCTTGGACCACTAATAGAAGACATTTCAGTAGTTCGAGAATTTCCAGATGTTTTTCCCGATGAGTTACCCGACGTATTGATTGAAAGAGAACTTGAATTCACAATAGAAGTAGTACCAGGGTCACAACCGGTATCCAAAGCACCGTACCGAATAGCACCGATAGAGTTGAAAGAACTGAAAGTTCAGTTAGAAGAACTGTTGGAGAAGGGTTTTATCCGACCGAGTGTTTCGCCGTGGGGAGCTCCAGTCTTGTTTGTGAAGAAGAAAGATGGAACAATGCGTATGTGCATCGACTACCGAGAGTTGAATAAGTTGACCGTCAAGAACAAGTATCCGTTGCCGCGAATAGACGATTTGTTTGATCAGTTGCAAGGAGCGCAAGTATTTTCGAAGATCGACTTGAGATCCGGTTACCATCAGTTAAAAGTCAAAGAGGAAGATGTTGAGAAGACAGCTTTCAGGACTCGATATGGTCACTTTGAATTTTTAGTTATGCCATTTGGAGTGACTAATGCACCAGCTGCTTTCATGGACTTGATGAATCGTGTTTTCAAGGATTATTTAGATGAGTTCGTTATCGTGTTTATAGATGATATCTTAATCTACTCCAAAAGCGTTGAAGATCACGAGCATCATTTGCGATTAGCTTTACAACGATTGCGTGAAAAGAGATTATTCGGCAAATTGAAGAAGTGTGAGTTTTGGTTGACAGAGATTGCTTTCCTTGGACATATAGTGTCGGCAAAGGGAATTTCTGTAGACCCTCAGAAGATAGAAGCAGTTACCAACTGGGCGAGACCAACGAATGTGACAGACATCCGAAGTTTCCTAGGATTAGCTGGGTATTATCGGAGATTTGTAAAAGACTTTTCGCGTATAGCAATGCCGATGACACAGTTAATGAGGAAAGATATTGCTTTTGTTTGGAGTCCAGAATGTGAAGAAAGTTTCCAAGAGTTGAAGGGTCGACTAGTGAAAGCACCAATATTAGACGTTCCATCAGGGACTGAAGGATTTATTATTTACAGTGATGCTTCATATAGAGGTTTAGGTTGCGTTCTTATGCAAGGTGATAAAGTCATTGCGTATGCGTCGAGACAACTTAGACCGCACGAGAAGAATTATCCAACACATGATCTAGAATTGGCCGCCGTGATTTTTGCATTGAAGATTTGGCGTCATTATCTATACGGAGAAAAATGTGAGATATATACGGACCACAAGAGTTTGAAGTACTTGTTTACACAACGAGATTTGAACATGAGGCAAAGGAGATGGTTAGAGTTGATGAAGGACTATGACTTGTCAATTCAGTATCATCCGGGCAAAGCGAATGTCGTCGCCGATGCTCTTAGTCGTAAGGTACCAACCAATACCGCATCAGATTTGACTTCTCAGAAAGAATTGATACGAGATATGGAGAATATGGAGCTTGAGGTGATTCCGAGGATTGAAAGTGGATTGATGTCGACGATGGTGGCACAACCACTCTTGATTCACGAGATTACAGAGAAACAACTTCAAGACGTGGCTTTGAAGAAGATTTGTGATGAGATTCCAATGGGCAAACAACCGGGATTCACGTTTGAGAATAATGTTTTGAGATTGAGGGGTAGAATTTGTGTACCTAGTGAGAAAGAGTTGAAATGGAACATCCTAAAGGAAGCACACAACACGAAGTATACCGTTCATCCGGGAAGCACCAAGATGTATAGAGATTTGAGACATGTTTATTGGTGGCCGGGAATGAAGAGGGAAATAGCACGTTATGTTTCGCGTTGTACTAGTTGTCAACAAGTAAAGGCCGAACGCCAAGTACCCTCAGGATTGTTACAACCGTTACCGATAGCCGAGTGAAAATGGGAGCACATAACAATGGATTTTGTTAGTGGGTTTCCGAGATCGAAGAGATCGAACACTATTATTTGGGTGATTGTTGATCGTTTGACGAAGTCGTCGCACTTCCTACCGCTTCGAACGACTAAGCCGATGACGTTAGCTAAGTTGTATATTCGCGAAATTGTGAGACTACATGGTATCCCAGTTTCTATCGTTTCGGACAGGGATAGTAGTTTTACATCGAAGTTCTGGAGAGCCTTGCAAGAAGCAATGGGTACCAAATTACACTTTAGTACAGCTTTTCATCCTCAGACCGATGGTCAATCAGAAAGAGTAATCCAGATTTTGGAAGACATGCTTCGTTTATGTATACTTGATTTTCAGGGTGACTGGGAAGACCATTTGCCGTTGATTGAGTTTGCATATAACAACAGTTTTCAGTCGAGTATTGGGATGGCTCCTTATGAAGCTTTATATGGTCGTGTATGTCGTTCACCAATTAGTTGGACAGAGGTGGGAGAAAGAAAGATTGAAGGGCCGAAAATTGTACAAGAGACGACGGATAAGATAAAGGTAATTAGACAACGGTTACTGACAGCCCAGAGTAGGTATAAGAGTTATGCCGACAAGCGCAGACGACCGTTGGAATTTGATGTAGGAGACTTGGTGTATTTGAAGGTGTCACCTTCAAAGGGAATAACCAGATTTGGTAAATACGGGAAACTCAATCCGAGATTTGTAGGACCTTTTGAAATCATTGGAAAGGTTGGACCCGTAGCTTATCGTTTGAACTTGCCGAGCGAGTATGCTCAAGTTCATAACGTGTTTCATGTATCGTTGTTACGCAAACAATTAGTGGAAGATAGAGACCAAGTGATGACTCCGACGTCGAATGAGATTCAGAGTGATTTAACGTATGTTGCGTATCCGGTAGAGATCTTGGATCGGAAGGATCAAGTCTTAAGGAACAAAGTAATATCGAAAGTGAAAGTGTTATGGCGTAGCCAAACTACGGAAGAGATGACATGGGAGATAGAAGATGAGATGCGTACTCAGTATCCGCACCTTTTCGAGACATGAGGTATAAGTTTGGGGACAAACTTCTTTTAAGGGGGAGAGTATTATAACACCCGCATTTGTGTTATTGCATTTGCATTACATTGTCATGCATGATAATGTGATGTGGCGTGTCCTATGACACATGATTGAGTGAGTTTTGACTCACGAGTTGATTTGGGTGTCTGTATTAGAGAACCCTCTAAGACTGTGGTGATTTAGAATTTGTTGTTGTGACATCTCTCCGAGTGTGAGACGGTCACTGTGGAACATTTTAAATGTTTATCTGAAAATAAATGTTTACCTGTGTATTTCAATATCTGTATTATTTTCTGTTTTAGAATTTATTTCTGTTGTTAGATTTAGTATCCTGGTGAGGACGAATGAACACGCTATTAATTTGGTAGGCTAATTAGCAACTTCGGAAACGTCATATAGAAATTCGCGTTTTAGCAACCAAACGAAACTTAGTCGAAAACTTTTATAATTTTGAGGTTTCACTCGTAAAGCTGTGAATAAGTTGTATAGAAAGTTTCAGAGACTGATTTGGAGTTTTGAAAACTCGTGGGGAGGTAAACGTAATTCCCCGAGAATGTTGCCTATATATAGATAGAGATGAACTTAGATATTTCACAACTCTTAACCTAAAACTCAAGAAGGAGGCCAAAAGGGGGCTAGAGGGAGATTTGATTGCTTAGAGCTTTGCGACGCCAAACGACGACCTTCCGTCAGTCTGGTCTCTCCCAGATTTCATATTCGAGCTCCTTGAGGTAAGAGCTTCGTTTTGATATATGTTAGGGCATGTTTGGCTAAGTTTTCCGAAAAGTTATTTTCTAGAATTTTTCATAAAAGTTGATAAATGGAATTCTGATCCATAGGAATTGTACTAGACGGACTTCTGCACGTTCTTTGTGCACGGGTTTTCTTCAGATTGAATTATAGGAGCGTTATTTGGAGGTGAGTGATTCAACTATGTTTTGGAATGATTTCTTGGCATGTATTCATGTTATGTTTGAATAACATGTATTAATCCTTAGAGATATATTGTGTAGTTCATATTGGGCATTTATATTGATAAGTAGGCTCAATAGCACGGTGATATGTTTTGATTACCGCAAGCATGGTGATATGTATTTGAGCATGTTAAGTTGCTTATTTGGGTCAGAAGGAGCACGTGGTCACCGTGCCATTTTGTGGAGCCGATATAGGCATTAAGATCGCACGATTGTTTGTAGAATCGTGGGTCTTACCCTTTCGCGTGGACTTATTGGCGAGGAGTCGCGGATTGGAAATATGGACGGGCACGTGAGTCTCCGGCGACTAGTATGAAATGTAGAGATGTGAATGCGGACATGTTTATCATTCATGTACATATGTTGATTTATTCACTAAGCTTTAGCTTAAACAAATCGAAATATGTGTGGTTATTCAAATAACCATTTCAGGTGTAAATACTGGCGAGGAATCAGAGAAGTGAGTACGTGGGTTGGGAGTTCGCTTGTGAGGCAGCTTGAAATGTAAATCTTGTAGTTTTGGGATAATAGGAATGTTGTAATAAGAATTCTTATGGTTTTAGTTATGTTTAACTTGGTATGATAGAATGGATCTTGAACGTTGTAATATTTAGTAACATGTTGTAATCTTACTTTAGAAATGCTTTAATACAGCTAGAATTACTTGGGACTGAGTTTGAATTGAGTGGTTGATCATTGGTGATAGTTAGAGGAAGCTTTAAAAACTTGTTTTCTGCAGTTTGGGCTGCTGCCAGGGGAGCAGTCGACTGAACCCCTGAGCCTGTTAGCTGCTGCTTCTTTTTTAGCAAAAGCAGTCGACTGGACCCCTCGGCAGTCGACTGGACCCCTCAGCAGTCGACTGGACCTCCAGTTTCAGTCGACTGAAATTTGTTGATTAAATCCCTGCCCGCCTCCGTCGACTGAGCAGTCGACTGAGAAGTCGACTGAGCAGTCGACTGAACCTCTGGTTTTAAAATGTGTTTTGTTTTCCGCTGCGTGTGTTCTTCAAACCTAATTTTTGGGAACGTTAATGAATTGGTTTAGCCTCGGTGGCGTGCCACGGGCTCCGGTTCCGCTATTGTGGGACCGGGCTGTGACAAATATCTCATTGGATTGGGTGACAATATTAATTGTGTGGTAGATATTAATTAATGATGGAATCCATGTCTCAATTTTGGGATTGATGATATCCCCTTGAGAAAGCTTATAAGTTTTGATTATGTCAAACCCTGCAGGTGGATTTTGTATCCGACATATCAGATAAGTTAAGCAGAGGATCTCAAGGAATTTTAAGAGATTAATTAAATATGATTGTCAATAATTATATTTAATTAATGGATATCTGTAATCTTAACATGGGGAGATAATAAGCATTTAATAACATGGAGCTCAAAATATATTTTTGAGATAAGGGTAGGAGTGCAATTATAATTCTTTAGTGGTATGAATTATAATTTATGGAAATAGGAATCTGATTCAATTCGAATTAGGGTTTCCTAATTCCATAAGGAAGCCTATTCCTTATTGACTTCTTATGGTCCCTATCGTAGCCTATATATATGCTGCTTTGGCTCTCTCCTCAGTTTGCGTTTTTCCATCAAGAGTATTATAACTCGGATTAGAAAAGAGAGCGCAAAAGAGAGAGCAGAAACATAAAGGATTTCGAAGGAGCCCACACTCAGTTCAATATTCTGGCAGCAAAGGAATACGGTAGAAGATCGTGAGCTGTTATCGACCCCGTGTTCTCGATTCGTCTACTACAGCAATCTGTTTTAGCAGTTTAAGGTAACCCTAGTTCCGCCCTTGTAGGGTTATTGTAGTTTTCACGTAATTTTTTTTGCAGTACCAACTTATACGCGTTGTCAATGGATTCTGGGAACACAGTTTCCTAGCACTTACCTCTACAAGACCAAATTTGGTCTCGTATTGAAGATTGGAGGTCGTTTGATACTCGAATCGTCGAGAAATCCGCCAAAGCTCAATAACTCCCAAGCTCCCTCTCTCTCTATGTGATCTTCTCTTTCTCTCTCCTCTATATAATATCTAAACCCTATCATGGGTATTTCTAGTGCAACCCCTCACTAATTTTGGTTCATTTTAATTACACCCCCACTAGTTATTAAACTAACTAGTTAACTACTCAAAAGTATTTGAGTATTCATCTAAGTCCCGTGTGGGTCCCACATATAGATTTCATAAAATTACTAATTAGCATACTAATTATGTATTGTGTTAAATTTGTCATCACTAGGCATTCAAATAACCCCGAGTGAGTCGCTATCAATAATATAATAATCGATTATATTCACGTATTTCTAAATAAACATTTAATCACGTAATCATGAGTTAAATACTCATTTTCCCTTCTCTAGGGCATTGTCACTCGTCCTCCTCTGGGACTGCCTCTACTGGCCAAGTTGGATTCACAAGGGACATCCCAAACTGTAATACCCGTACCCGGAAAAAGGTAGTAGCATTTATTTTCTCATGCATTAATTAGTGTGATGATTTGGGTGAGTTTCAGGCACCCCGATGTGATAAGTGCTTGATAAAGGGCACAGTTTGATAGATATGAAGTAGGATCCACGGGAGGTCCAGATTAAATAAATTGCATTTTGTTGCATTTATGTGCCTAAATGAATATTTGTTAAAGTGTTTTTAATATTTTATTATTAATTGTGGCCATTATGGTACTAGTTTGGGTATCCATGTGAGAGCGAATAGGAACATGCTTCATAACTAGTAGGCTAATTAGCAATTTTATAAAATATTTGGGATCACTTTTGAGACTCATACGTGATATAGACACATACCCATTTGGATAATTGGATAGCTAATATAACCATTAGGGGATTTTATAATAAGGTTTAGAAGTTTTGGGGGTGTAAGTCGAAATTGGGCTTAATTATATATATATATATATATCCTAACTTTTGAGTCGGTTAATTCATATGACTCATTAGAATAATAATAATAAAAAAAAAAGAGACAGATAGCTCAGCGAGGAAGAGAGAAAGTGGGCGGCGGCCGTTTCGTCGCCGTAACTTCGCCGTCCGACCTTTATTTCGTGAATCGAAGCCATATTCGGACTCGTGGAGGTGAGATGATTATTTCTATGTCTTTCTTTTTCAATTTTGGTAATGTTTTTCCGCGACCCATTTTAAAGGGTGATACATATATGTGATATATATATGTAGGGATATCATTGGAATCATTAGTGGCTAGATTTCTACAAGGAATTTGGGATTTCTAGTCTTATTCGGACCTGTTCGTGAGGTGAGTGTCCTAATCCCAAAATTGGATGTTTAATGTTTATTTAATTGTTATTAAATGCTTAAATTGCTTAATTGTAATTAAGTAGAAAAGCATGTGATTAAATTTTATTTAATATTTCCAAAAATGTTGAAATTGTCATGTTGACATGTTAAGTTGCTTATGTGCTTATTTGGGTCAAAGGGTGTCAATTAATAATCACCATTATTTAGCCTGTATATAAGGGACGCCCATTCCTCAGAGAAAAGGGGGATGATGATGAAATCCTCAGAGAAAAGGGGATAGTGGTGACGACCACATCGAATTGACTACGGTCAGGAGTGAATAAGAGTGATTTCGCTATATGCGACGGAAAAAGTGAGATTGGCCCGGAATCAGGGGTCCAGAACGATGGTGATTGATTGCTTGACACGCCGGCGACCATTTATTGTTGTGATGTTTTAATTGGAGTTATGATCATTAAATATTCCAGTTGCATGATTAGCACCACGTACTCACTAAGCGAAAGCTTATTAGATTTTGTGGCTAATGACCACGCAGGTTCAGATGAACATCACAGTGAGAAGCGTTGAACCACGGGGTTCTGGACAACTTGGGAGTATGTTTCTTTTGTTGTATATGTTAATACGTTGTTTGTGGGTGTACTCAGTTGGGTTGGGAGTTGGTTGTAAAATTTGTAATTAGAAACTCATATTGTATGCTTTAGAATTGAGACCAATTAGTGTAAAAATTTTGTAATAATCTAGTTTAATTTCTTCTTAGTTTCTAAGTGTCATGGACATTTTAGTGGATCAGTTGGGAATGAATGATAATGGGTTTGCATGAGTAATTTAGTTTTGGTTATGTTTTAACTCTTAAAAAGGGAAATTGGTGTGGAAATTTGTTGTGCAAAATCCGCAGGTTTATTTTTAGTCCGTTGAGTTTTACGGAAACATACATAACTCTTTCTAGAAAATTCGGATTCGAGCGCCGTTTTTTGCGTTGGAACCGAGACTTAGAGGGCTATCCTTTGGTATAAAATTTGGCTATAAAATGTTAAATGACCTTTCTACCCTTGGGGTTTATTTCAAGCATTTTGTTTTAAAAAGGGTTTCATAATGAGTTTTAACTTGTTTAGACACTTAAATCATTGTTATTCTTCCTTGTTACACGTCCTAATCCATGTGGGGGCGGGTTGGGGTGTGACACAAACATCTAGTGAGTTACTAATCACTTCACATGTGTCAATTAACACAATAATTGGCAATTTATGAATGTTAAAACATATGAAATAATTACCACGGGAGCGGTTATAACAATTGGAGAACGAATTATTTTGTTTGCATTGTATCCTTTTTTGCTAGTGTTTGAATGACATGTTGTTTAATGCTCAAGGATCATAACAAATCATGCAATTTTTTGAATGGTGAGAAGACACCCGTAAGGAGGACGTTGACGCCAATGCTATGGATCTTCATCAAAGTTTGAAGTAAATGCAGTTGAAGACTTCCGAAATGAGGTAAAGACAACGATACAAAATGCCCAAAGCCAAATATGTGTTGACCTCAAAAGAATGGACAATAGGCTCTTGGTAAAACTTGTTATAGTTGTTTCTATGCTTATCTTATCAAAATAAATGTAATGTAATATTTGTTTGTTGTAATATTGGGTTTAATGAATCAATGAATATTTAACTTCTTGTAATAGTTGTTGATATGTCCAGAAATATCTTGTAATTACCTAACCGCCACGTGTTCAGCTAATGACCCGGGGAAGACAGATTTGAGGCATGGAGCCCACGCTCCCGAGGGATGCTGCAGTTGCCACCCGAGATACTCGGGCGGTCGTAGTGGGGCCCCGAGGATCACGGCATCAATCACGTTTCCCCTCAATTCGTTACACAGCTGTCGCTCTATCAAGAGAATTAGTGGTTTCCTTAACTGCTTAGGAAACTCACCAAATATTGGGCAAATCTATTGTGATTAGATTAGGCTTCCTAATCTAGTGAAACTTACCATGTAAAGGTGGACTCTTACACTTATAAAAGAGCCCACCTACCCTCTCAAAAGGGATCCGAGTATCAACTCTCTAAGCAGATACACCTTAGAGAAATCACCAACATACACGCATACACCCGGCTGGTATTACTGGTAGTGCCGCCCCACTTTGTTGGCTCACCAGGCCGCCGGTGATCTGCTAGTGAACGCGCATAGACGCAACAGTGGACGTAGGTCACCTCATTAACGGGGCCGAACCACACACAAACCTTCTGTGATTTCATTTTCTTCTTAGAATTGCCCTCACCAGTTTTCGGCATCATCAGTTTGGCGCCGTCTGTGGGAATCGACACGATTTCCTTGTTAACAAAAATCTTTGACTGATCAACATGCCAAAGAAGAAGGGCAAGAAGACCGCCGATTCAACCGGTCAGGAGGACCTACAGATCGAGACGCGGGCGACCTCCATGACCTCCGACCAGGTCGCAGTAGCGCTGGAGCGGCTCTTGGAAGGCCAGCTCCGGACACAACAGCAAATAGATGCGCTCATAGCCCATAATGAAAAAGTGGTCGAGGACTACGAGAAAAGCCCTTCGTCGGAGAAGCGGCCTGAAAAGAGCACTCCCAGTCAGAGGCCCGAAAGGAGCGCTCCCAGCAAGAAGCCTGCCCGGACGCACTGAAAGACTAGGTCCGCCACAGGGTCCCAACTAAACCGGGAAAGCCGGGCAGAGGGGGAGCGCAGCCAGCCTGCCAAGCGCCCACAGGAAGGACCTCGGTATGTCCCTCGCCGAGCGCGACGAGTAGAGGATGCCCGGATCCTCATCGAGCGGCGGCGAGCTGCAAGGGGAGAAGCACCCGGACGAAAGGTCAGGGAACCGGTCGACGATCCGCCCGCCCTAAGCCGGGATGATCTCAGGCACAGGCTATCCCGGACTCGTAGCCGAGTGCTATCCCCAAGATCGACGCGCTTCGAGGACGAGGCATCATCGTCCGATCCAACCTACTACTCAGGTGCAGAGAGAAGGATCGGGCGTACTGATGTCAAGGCCCAGGTCGAGGAGCTGCAGCAGCAGATTGAGAGGCTGAACCGCAAGACCGGCCACGACCTCACTAATACAGAAACGGAGTCACCCTACACTGCCCGGGTGACACAGTTCCCGATTCCGCGGAAGTTCAAACCCCCTCATCTCAGCTCATACGACGGCAAGGGGAGTCCAGTGGACCACATCCGCACCTATAAGGCGCAGATGGCACTGGTCACTACCACGGACGAGTTGCTATGCCTGGCATTCCCCAGTACTTTAAAGGGATCAGCCGCGCAATGGTTCCATGCTCTGAAACCGCGGACGGTTGACGATTTCAAGACCCTCGGCAAACTCTTCATTAGTCAGTTTGTCGGGATGCTGGACCGGTCGCAGCCAGACACCCAGCTGCTGGCTGTCAAGCAGCAAAGGGGGGAATCTTTGAGGGAGTACGTAGATCGTTTCAACCAGCAGAGGCTTTTGATTCGCAACCTCAATGAGACCGCCGCTATCATGGCTTTCTGCTCAGGAGTTCAGCACACCAAGGTGGCCACGTCCTTTCATCGCAATCGACCGGCAACCCTGGTGGAACTCTCGGAAAGAGTAGGGAAGTACATAGACACCGAAGAATTCCTGAAGGCGAAGCGCGCCAGCCGGACGGGAGACGAGTCCCCGAAGGCAAAGCGCAAACGCGAGGGATTTGAGAAAGGTCCGGGAAAGAAGCCAAAGCAAGACCAAAGAGAGGCTAGGGGTCAGCCCCCAACAGCTTTTACACCTCTTTCCCGACCCATACATGAGGTGATGGCCGCCGCAGAGGCGCAGAGGTTGCTTCCGCAGCCTACCAAGCTCAGAGCCCCTCCCGGCAAGAGGAATCGGGAGAAGTTCTGCCGTTATCACAAGGATCACGGCCATGAAACGGAGGATTGCTTCAAACTGAAAATAGCAATCGAAAAGTTGATCGAGCAGGGCCATCTTGCCGAGTTTGTCACAGTGGACAGACAGCCCCGACAGGATGCCCGGACTCCCGGTCAGCCTTCTCCACTGCTCGGCCACATCAACGTGATCTCCGGAGGAACATCTGGCGGAGGTGATTCACAGTCGGCACGGAAGAGGCATGCCCGAGCATCCCGAGCGGATGTATGGCAGGTCCAATCCACCGGCCCCTCACCAACTGACGTCCTGACGTTCTCATCCGATGATATACATGGCCTCCACTGCCCCCACGACGACCCGCTGGTAGTGACACTGTCTATAGCAAACTACATGGTCCAGAGGGTATAGTCGACACGGGCAGTTCGTCGGATATAATGTTCGCAGCGGCATTCGACCAACTCGGGGTCGATAGAGATCGGCTCCGGCCAGTCGCTACTCCCCTGGTTGGATTCAACGGCTCTAGCACCCAACCGCTCGGCACGATCGAACTCCCGGTACTCATGGGGACCTATCCACAACAGGTTTCCCTGCTCACCAATTTCGTGATAGTGGATGCCCCATCGGCCTACAACGTCATCCTTGGGAGGCCGACCCTCAACAGAGCACGAGCAGTTGTCTCCACATACAGCCTAACCGTAAAATTCCCGACTCCTCAGGGACCGGGATGCTTGCGAGGAGACCAGACCACGGCTCGGAGTTATTATGTTAGCTCGTTACGACGGGGGGCAATCACCGAGACTCTGAATGTCCAAGAAATGGATCCCCGGGACCCGAGGGACATGATAGGGCCGATGGAAGAATTGGAGCAAGTTGTGCTGGACCCGGAGCACCCGGATCGGACGATCAACGTAGGCGCGCTGCTGGAGCCTGCCTTGAAAGAAAAATTGGTCCAGTTCCTGAAGCAAAACCAGGATGTCTTTGCGTGGAGTCATAAGGACATGCCCGGGATTGATCCCCGAGTGATGTCCCATCACCTCAATGTTAGCCCAGACTGCCGTCCGGTAAAGCAGAAGAGAAGGGGCATGGCGTCCGAAAGGCAAAAAGCTATAAGTGAGGAGGTAGAGAAGCTATTAAAAGCTGGCTCCATCCGGGAGGTCCACTACCCCGACTGGCTAGCCAACGTTGTTCTGGTCAAGAAGAGCAATGGTAAATGGAGGATGTGTGTGGACTTCACTGACCTCAACAAGGCCTGCCCCAAGGACTGTTATCCGCTGCCCAGGATAGACCTCCTCGTCGATTCAACGGCAGGCCACTCACTCCTCTCGTTCATGGACGCCTACTCCGGGTACAATCAGATCAGCATGTACCCCGAAGATGAAGAGAAGACGGCGTTCATCACCGACCAAGGCACGTACTGTTACAGGGTCATGCCCTTCGGCCTTAAGAACGCCGGGGCTACATACCAGCGCTTGGTCAACTTCATGTTCAAAGATCTTATCGGAACGTCCATGGAGGTATACGTGGACGATCTCCTGGTCAAGAGCCGAGATGAACACGATCACCTGGAGCATCTGGCCGGGGCCTTCAGCATTTTGAGAAAATTTAGGATGAGGTTGAACCCGGCCAAGTGCACCTTTGGGGTCTCATCCGGGAAGTTCCTCGGTCATCTGGTCAGCAGACGGGGAATAGAGGCAAACCCTGACAAAATCCAGGCCATCATCAACATGCGGTCACCCAAGTCAACTAAGGAAGTTCAGAGCTTAGCCGGACGGGTGGCCGCACTGAATAGATTCGTTTCCAGAGCAACTGACCGTTGCCTACCATTCTTCAAAATTCTCCGTAAAGCTTTTCAATGGTCAGAGGAGTGCGAGGAGGCGTTCCAGGAACTCAAGAGATACCTGACCTCTCCGCCTCTATTGTCGACACCTACAGTCGGAGAAGAACTGTTCCTGTACATGGCGGTGTCGCCATCGGCAGTCAGCTCAGCACTTGTCCGGGAAGAGCACGGGATACAGTTCCCAGTGTATTACACCAGCCGAGCACTACAAGGCGCGGAAAGCCGGTACTCCCGCATCGAGAAACTGGCCTTCGCCCTCGTTACATCGGCCCGAAGGCTCCGCCCGTACTTCCAGGCCCATGCCATCGTAGTACTGACAGACCAACCCCTCCGCAGAATCCTCTCTCGACCGGACACATCCGGAAGGCTCGTCAAGTGGGCTTTGGAACTGGAGGAGTTTGAGGTAACTTATAGACCGCAGACGGCCATCAAGGGACAAGCCGTCGCAGATTTCTTGGTCGAGTTTACGTATCCAGAAGACCCGATAGAAGAACTCGAGCCTCCGGCCTTACCGCCCGGATTACTCGCCGGCATCCCCACATGGATACTGCATGTCGATGGCTCTTCCAACCGGCAGGGCAGTGGGGCCGGAATTATCCTGACCACCCCCGAAGGCATCCAGCTCGAATATGCTTTGAGATTCGGGTTTCGTGCCTCCAACAACGAGGCCGAGTACGAAGCCCTCCTGGTTGGGCTGCAATTAGCCGTTTCGATGAGCGCACAACAGGTCGAGAGCTACAGCGACTCCCAGCTCGTGGTCAATCAAGTAAACCAAGAATACGAAGCACGGGAAGATAGCATGATGGCCTACCTAGCACTCGTCCGAACAGCGTCCAAACAACTCCAAGGCTTTTCCATCACTCGAATACCCAGAGAAGAGAACACCAGGGCTGACCGGCTCGCCCGCCTCGCATCGTCGGCTGAGTCAGACTTGCCCGGGATAAGGATACAATTCCTACCCGAGCCAAGTGTGATCAACTCAGAAGGCATGGAGGTCGACCCGGTCACTCTGGGACCCAGCTGGATGGATCAGATCATGACTTTCTTGACGACAGGAAGGCTACCGGACGAGAAAGAGGAAGCAAGACGGGTCAAGTACCGAGCAGCACGATATCATGTCCTAGACGGTGTCCTTTATAAAAGGGGGTTCACCATCCCGTACCTTCGTTGTGTCCATCCCACGCAAGTTCAAGCAATACTGTACGAAATTCACGAAGGCGTGTGCGGGAACCACGTAGGGAGTCGGACACTCTCAAGAAAGGCCCTACTACAGGGGTACTACTGGCCAACCATGGCTCGGGATTCGCAGGAGTACGTTCGAAGGTGTGACAAGTGCCAACGGTACTCTCCCATGATAAACCAACCAGGAGAACTTCAGACACCGGTCCTAAGCCCTTAGCCATTCGCCAAATGGGGAATTGACATCGTTGGTCCCTTGCCAACGGGGAAGGGGCAGGTCAAGTTTGCTGTGATAGCCGTGGACTACTTCACAAAGTGGGCGGAGGCCGAGCCCCTGGCAACAATAACCGAGAGAAAGATGGAACATTTTGTGGAAAGAAATATTCTTAGCAGGTTCGGTATTCCGCGAGTCCTGATTAGCGACAATGGAAGACAGTTTGATACACCCGTCTTTAGACAGTTCTGCTCGGACTATGGAATATTGAACCACTACTCTTCTCCTGAGCACCCACAAGCTAATGGTCAGGCCGAAGTAACCAACCGTACGATTTTGCAGTCGATTAAGACGAGGCTCGAAGGTGCTAAAGGCCTGTGGGCCGACGAACTCCCAGCCCTTCTGTGGGCCTACCGTACCACACCCCGGGCGGCAACAGGTGAAACCCCCTTTTCCTTGACTTATGGTTTTGAGGCGGTAGTCCCCACGGAGCTCGGGCTACCCACATACCGGGTGGCCACCTTCACTGACCCAGATAATGGAGAGGCCCTCAGGACGGAACTAGACCTGGTCGAGGAGAAAAGAGACCAAGCCTATCTCAAGGTGGCAGCTTACAAGCAAAGGGTCTCACGGTATTACAATAGTAAGGTGAAGCATCGTAGTTTCCAGGTTGGGGACCTTGTTCTTAAAGCAGTGAACCAGTCAACCCGAGTCCCAAGCCATGGGAAGTTGGGAGCAAACTGGGAAGGACCATATACAGTCACTCGGGTTAACCGACCAGGAACCTATTGGCTACAAAGTATGGATGGGCACGACCTCAGCCACCCCTGGAACGTGCAATATCTCCGCAAGTACTATCAGTAGCACATAGCTACGGGAGTCTAGTGTTATGAGGAGAATTCTTTTTCTACGTAGCCTTGATAGGACAATTGTTACAGATTGTTATTTTTTGAATAAAATGGAAAGTTTGCTTTGAAACATTATTCCCTTCGGTACATCAGGCTTACCCAAAAGACCTCGGGCCTAACCCCGAGGCACCAAAAGACCTCGGGCCTAACCCCGAGGCACCAACAGACCTCGGGCCTAACCCCGAGGCACCAAAAGGACCCTGCAACCACCCATGTTCCAGGTCGGTTTCCTATGGTGGATCCCCAACACGCCCCCTCCTTAACAGGAGCCCTGGGGGCAAAAGGGTCCTCCAACTAAACAGGAAATTAACTCAAGCTATGCTTAGGTCCAGCCGACGATGGGGCCAAACCCCTAGGTGGCCAGCGATGGCAAGCTTCAAAAGGACCCTGCAACCACCCATGTTCCAGGTCGGTTTCCTATGGTCGATCCCCAACACGCCCCCTCCTTAACAGGAGCCCTGGGGGCAAAAGGGTCCTCCAACTAAACAGGAAATTAACTCAAGCTATGCTTAGGTCCAGCCGACGATGGGGCCAAACCCCTAGGTGGCCAGCGATGGCAAGCTTCAAAAGGACCCTGCAACCACCCATGTTCCAGGTCGGTTTCCTATGGTCGATCCCCAACACGCCCCCTCCTTAACAGGAGCCCTGGGGGCAAGAGGGTCCCATACCTAAACAGGAAATTAACTAAAGTTTCGCCTAGGTCCAGCCAGCGATGGGGGCCAAAACCCCTAGGTGGCCAACGATGGCAAGCTTCAAATGCTCCTGCAACCACCCATGTTCCAGGTCGGTTCCCTACGGCCATTCAGTCCCGTACACCCGCACTCCTGCCTTTGCAAAATGCTTGGGGGGCAGGGGACAGGAGGACAAAAGGGTAACGCTAAGGCCAAAACAGGGAATTATATCATTCGACTAGGTGTTCTGTGGGTTACGGTCCTAAAGCATTTGCTAAGGCAGATGTTAGGTTGGCCAAGGCCGTACGGATACTAGCAAAAGTTAAAAGCACAGTACAACAAAATTAACGGAAGGATAACCTCAAGGGCCTTTTCATTAATTAAAATGAGTGTACAGAGCTTGGGGGGCAATTGTAGTAGCCTCCCCGAAAAATAAAAGTCTACAAACGACAAAAGCAAATAAGCAGGAAGGAAAGACAGGGAAGTCAGTTTTCCGCATTAATCACGTTCTCGGTCTCCCCGGCCTGTTCCCCCGGAATGGTAAGTCCCTCCTCCGCTAAGCCTCCCTCCGGGGTAAGCTCGGTGGCCTCAGCAACGACCACAGGATCTCCAACGGCCGCAAGCCCCTCGCCAGCAGCTGGAGCTTCACCGAGTCCGGGATCCTCACCGATGTCCCAGTAATCCGAGTCAATCCCCGCGTAGGCCGAGAGAACCCACTCGGGGTGGTCCCGAGCTACCCGCCGCTTCAGATCCTCATAACCTTGGAAGAAGCCATCGTCAAAAGCTCCTTCCAAGGCCTCTGCGGAAGGCGCCTCGGTCATCGCTTTAGCCTGGGCCTCGGCTGCCGCGATAAGGGCCCGGGAAGTTTCCAGTTCGGCCAAAGCCGCTGCCAGGTTCGCCTGAGCCGCCCCTAAGCTCAAGGCCAGCGACTTCGTCTTGCTCGTCTCCACGGCCAGGGCAGCTTTTGCTACCTGCAGCTCTTTCCGTTCCTCCGAAAGGGCGGCTTCAGCGGCGCCCACCTTCGCGGCCAGGGATGAGTGGACGGATTCAGACCCCGCAGCTATGCAGCCAACCTACGGCAGGAGAACACACATCGGTTAAACAAGTAACAAGTGCAGGGCAAGTCCGCGTTTAAACAAAAAGAAGCAGAACACTCACCAGGTGGGAGACCCTGTATAGCCATCCTTGGATCCCTTGGGGGGTTAGCTTGGCACATGCTGTCACCTGGCTTGGCGCGAGGCAGGGCCTGAGTCTCTCCCGGGCCTCATCATGCCCGCCCGGGGGCAAACCCGATGGAACATCAGCCCTGGGCACGGGCTCTTCAACAGCCGGCCTGGGGGGAACCGATGTCCCTACGGGACTTGGACGGGTATTGGTCCCGTGGCGAATGCGCCTGAGTGGGCGGTCGCCGCCTGGAACCTCGGTGGCCGGCCTCTTTCCTTGGGCGATTGCCACCCGAGCGGCAGCAGTGGCGGTAGCGGCGACCTGTCTCTCCCGCAGCTGATCCAAGTTGCGTTTGGGAGCCATTTCTGTAGAGACAAAGATCGTACGATCAAAGGTGCAAGGGGCAGAAATAGTACAAGTACATGTTACTGGCACACTTACCAGGGATGATGGGTGTAGAGCTGGAGGCCGGAATAGGCGGCTCAGGGGAATATTTAGCGATGAGCCCTCCCGACCGGGACAGCACGTTCCAGATGCTGACGGGCAACTTCGCTAGCTTCAAGATCCTGGCCTGGCACGCCTCAGAAATTTCTGGGGGTTTAGTTGAGCCCGCTGTGAAAAAAAAAAAAAAAAGAAAACTGGTCAACAATCCACTGTGTTCCGGATAGTTCGAGATAGCAGATAAGGACGGAAGGGCGGTCTTACCCTTCAACTCCCTGGCCCAGGATGTCTTCAGCTGGCTCCCCGGAGCCATGTCACAGAGATGAAGGGTAGACACCTGGAAGAATTTTCCCTTCCACCCTTTATTGTTACTAGGGCAGTTGTCAATGATTTTCCTGCCCGGACGGGCGGAGAACGAGAAAAACCCCAACTCATTATGCACAGGGAATGGCCGGTAAGCCCAAAGGAACTCCTGTAGGGTAAGATCATACCCGAATGCCTGGGGCCACAATGATATACACCCCATCAAGAACCTCCACCCGTTGGGAGCCAACTGGCCGGGAGCGATGTCCAGAAAAATCAATATGTCCCGAGCCACCGGGTGAAGCGGAAGTCGGAGGCCCGCCATCATAGCGTCCTCAAACAGGGTGACAAACCCTGACTGATATAGGTGCGCGCCGCCGGAATTCACGGCTAGGGCGCAACCGTCAGGAAGGGAATACCTCTCCCTAATCCGGCGAAAGTCTCCAGAGTGAAGAACGGAAGAGGTGGACTCACAAGCGAAGACCATGCGGTCGGTCCCCTCAGGCAGCTCGTCGCCTAATCCCCTCGAAACGGAGGCGACAGGGGCCTCCTCAGAAGACTGACTACTGGACAGGCGAATGGGGATCCAGGCCCCGCTTTGGTGGTCGGACGGGGATTCCGGGAGCTGGCCTTGGCTAGCACCCGGGGACCCCGACTGGTACTGCTCACTCTCCGATCTCGACGCGGAATTGAAGCCGGAGTGCTCCATCTCTGGTCCTCCGGCAGGAAGGAACCGACGCAAAGGACGACTCGCGAAGGGATCGAAAACCCCGAGCCTGATATACAGGGGGGGCAGGGTTACTAACCTGAATGGTAGCAAGTAGATGCTCCGCAACACCAGGTAGCACTCTCTCAGAACCACGCAAGGAACACCCGTCCGGTTCAAGTGAGTTAGGGTTCCACCTGACTCGAAAAACGCTACGAATCTGAGAAGGAAGAAATCCCACTCCCGCTCAAACCCCACAAGATTCGTTCTCTCCAGTTTCGCTTTGAAAGGAAAAAGGAACAGGGAAGAGAAAAAAGAAAGATCAGAGACAAGAGAATCAGGAGGGTGCGCAGGAGGTGGGGCGAGTGCTCCTTATATAAAAGACCTCGAACGGCCCAGATCAGAACAGATCCAGCGGTCCAGAAAATATCCCGCCCAAAACTGTCGCTTCGGTCACGTGGGGGGTCGCCTCAAAAGGCGCGCGCATTAAGTACACGTAAAGACGTTTCCGTTGGCTTCTGAACGGTTTGGTTACGCCCACGTCTCCATGCGTTAGGATCTAACCTGACCAACGGTTGGTTGACGCGTGGAAGCAGCGGTCCAGGCCCGAGCAACCATAGCCCGGGCGCATTTGCGAGCCGGTCGGGAATTAACCTCACAGAGTTGTACAGAATTGATACACAGTTCAAGGGACTTAATGAAGGAAAAAGATGGCCTCAGGGACCTTTTTATTGCTATAAAAGGAAAACTGTACAAAGACGGGAGCAATTACAGTAGCCTTCCCGGAAGAAAATAAAAAGAAGAAGAAGGAAAAATGTACATATGTGTGTAAACAAAAATGCCCTTAAGGTCTTTGGCCCTTCAAAGCCTTGACCTCCTCTTCCAGGGCAGCCACCTTCGCCGTCAGCCCCTCTACGGCCAGCTCCAAGGCGTGGACATCCACCCCCCGTAGGGCGGAATCCATCTGCAGCTCGGCGCCCATCTTCTCTACCGCCTGCAAGCGTTCTTCCATGTTCACGAGAGAGAAATCCGACCATGAGCCCGGCATGCGGGGGCCGGTGAATATTTCCGGTCGGCTCCTCTTCGGTGGGGGCTGAGGCTCTTCTTCGACCTCTCTCTCCTTGCCCTTTCTGGACGGGCCCGGAGGCGGGCTTACATCCTCAGATGAGGAGGAGTCATTGCTGGTGGACAAGGTGACCGGCCCCTCGGGTTGGCCCGTCCTGCTGGCCGGGCGCGCCCCGGTCGCCATCGACCGGGTATAGCGGCGCGATCCAGATGCCGCAGCGGCAGCGGTTGCAGAAGACGATCCGACGCCCGAATTCTCCGCAGGTCTCCCTTTCAAGTAGGAGAACGACATACCGGCCTCGATGGCTTGGTCGAAAGCCTCCATGTCATCTTCGGACGGGACGACTCCACGAAGGGCGGTGAAGGCCTGTTTGCAGTGATCGGGATTATAACCCGCAGGAGGGCAGAGACCGTCATTCTCCAACCAGTTACCAGCAACCAGCACCCAAGGGTACCGTTGCCAGTTCTTGTTTGGGAAGTCTAGACCTCGGACAAGGTCTTTTGCCTCAGTCTTAGGGCGGAAGTAGGGGCCTCTGTTGTCAATGCCCAGTATGTAACACCTCGCAACGTCGGCAGCCCGGAGAAACAACCCCAGTCGCTCGTTCAGCGCCGAAATTCCCCATAAGAGGCGGGCAACGTTTGGTCGGCATTTGTGTAGTGGAATCTGCAAACCCTGAAGAAGGTCGCAGAAGGAGACCGGCAGAGGAAAGCGTAATCCCACGATCAGCAGCAGATAGCTGCTGATGAGGAAGAAAGGAGGGGCTACTTCTTCTCCTTCAACGAACGGACGGATCACCACGTCCTCGGGAATTTGGCAATCTTCCCGGAATGCCTTAAGCCCTTCGTCTGATGTTAGGTCAACGTGTGAGGCCATTTGGTGCAGATAAAAGTTTGGAAAGGCAAAGACAGCAGAGGATAGGAGGCTCGGAGAGTTTGTTCAGGCGATTCAGCTAGTGTTGAGTAGTGAAGAAGCCAGGATAAATAGTGCTCATTATATAAGCAGAACGAACGGTTGGGATCCAATCTGATCGAACGGTTCATGTACTCTCCCGCCGAAACTGTCGTTTCGGGCACGTGGGGCGTCGCCTCAGAAGGCGTGAGCATTAAATGTGGGATGTGATAGTCTGGTTGCCAGTTGGACGATTCAGTTACCTCTTAAACTGGATGCTTTAAGCCCGAACTATGCTTGTAACCAGTAGGCACGTGGCATCGGGGATCTCAGGCCTGTACAGCTACCGCTCGGTCCTTGAGCCGCCGGGTCGTCCCGTGTTAGCCGTGGTCCGGTGGGGGACCTGGTATTTTCCCGGGCGGTCTATGAAGGGCGTTCTTAATTTTCCGACCTCATCTGATAAACCGTCATCTCAGCTCTGAAAATGGGGGGCAGCTGATATGTCCAGAAATATCTTGTAATTACCTAACCGCCACGTGTTCAGCTAATGACCCGGGGAAGACAGATTTGAGGCATGGAGCCCACGCTCCCGAGGGATGCTGCAGTTGCCACCCGAGATACTCGGGCGGTCGTAGTGGGGCCCCGAGGATCACGGCATCAATCACGTTTCCCCTCAATTCGTTACACAGCTGTCGCTCTATCAAGAGAATTAGTGGTTTCCTTAACTGCTTAGGAAACTCACCAAATATTGGGCAAATCTATTGTGATTATATTAGGCTTCCTAATCTAGTGAAACTTACCATGTAAAGGTGGACTCTTACACTTATAAAAGAGCCCACCTACCCTCTCAAAAGGGATCCGAGTATCAACTCTCTAAGCAGATACACCTTAGAGAAATCACCAACATACACGCATACACCCGGCTGGTATTACTGGTAGTGCCGCCCCACTTTGTTGGCTCACCAGGCCGCCGGTGATCTGCTAGTGAACGCGCATAGACGCAACAGTGGACGTAGGTCACCTCATTAACGGGGCCGAACCACACACAAACCTTCTGTGATTTCATTTTCTTCTTAGAATTGCCCTCACCAGTTTTCGGCATCATCAGTTGTTTTTATGCTTATCTTATCAAAACAAATTGTCATTCTCATACTAGTTGTCAATAATATTCTCGACCACATTCGCAAACTCACTTGATTCTTTTTGTTCCATGTCTTTACAATAAAACATATAATGAATAAGTTAGGACACTACATTATCTAGCTAAAATTGAAGAACGAAGTTTTTAGTTACATATCTAGAAATTCAACGCCATTAAAATGTAAAAACTTTTAAAATACATTAGCAACTGATATCAACTTGAGCTTTTCCTAGATATATGTTTAATGCCATAGCTTCTCACTTCACATGAAAATTGCAATCAAAATCAAACCTTGGCCCCTTGTGATACTTATGTACTGTAACAAAGAAAATTACAACATACATATATGCATATCTCACCAACATAAACATGTAAATCACCTAAACCCTATTACAAGCTCAGATTTTGTGGCTAACTTAGAAATAGATGTTAATGGGTTTGAAGAGAGAGAATGATAGCTAACCTTGAAGCCACTGCTGAGTCGTCGTCGCCTGAGAAGCCGTCTATATTGCCTACAGTGGTCGTCTGTTACCATGTTTGCCCAGGGCCAGCCCTAGGCATAGGCGACGTAGGCGGTCGCCTAGGGCCCTCAATTTTTGCTGTTTAATTAGGGCCCCAATTTGATCAAGAAAAATTGCAAGGTCTCAATTTTGGAAAAAAAATTTATGTGTAATATGTCGGTCCAAAAGACCAACCCCACAATTTAGAAAAAAATAATTACATACTCCCTCCGTTCCATTTTATGTGTCCCCTTTTTTTTTTGGGATGTCCCAAAATTGTTGTCCACTTTCCTAAATTAGTATGTAAATTTTACTTAGTTTTCCAAATTACACTTCCTTACAATAATAATTTCGAAAAGCTTGTTGAATAATTTCGAAAACTAATCATATTTAAACTATGAGTAATGCTATGCTTATCAAATTTTGTATCCTAAGTGGTTCTCAAACACGTGGTAATAGGCCCACCTGATTTTGATTGTAGGATGTTGAAGTTCTCCCACCATTATTGAAGGTGGTCCTGCTGCCACATGTATTTGGGAACCATTTGAGACACAAAATTTGGGAAGCATAGCATTACTCTTTCCTTCATATTTTTCGTAAGTTTCCTTATTAAATAACAAGAAAAGTTTTTCTTACCAACATCAAATCTCACAACTTTTAAAACGATTGAAAAACATCACAAAAAAAAAAAAGAAGAAAAAAAAAACTGTAATATTTTTAATACAGAAAATCTTACCTCAAAAAATAGGTAAATAATTCAAAAAAAATATAAATAAAAATGGGGTCAGTGTCGTGAACTCCCGTATTAGTCCGTTACAAAGGGGCCTCACTTGAGAGTTTACCTAGGGCCCCCAAATGGCCAGGGTCGTCCCTGTGTTCGCCATCACCACTTCAATCATGTACTGTATCGAGTTCTCCTTGGTGTCTCTTAGCCTTGTTGTCCATCGCCATGCCATCTTGACCTTGGCAATTTGTGCTCCTTCTTCTAGGTCACGACGGGTTCCTTCTTAAATGGAGATTTGAGGATATTTGGGTTGTCTGATGTGTGTTTTTGTAATAGAGAGAGAAAAGTTTATTTGCAAATATTATGTGGGCCCCATAAATATTTTATTGCTTAGCAGTCCTTGTTGTGTCACGCCCCGGAGTAGCCAAAAATAGGGAAATTTTAAAATTTCCTTTCTGGACCCATAGTGAATGACGAGTTACATAAAACTGACCTGTCCGTGTAATATACTAACATAATATAAATCAGAGTAAGGAATTGCAAAAGCGTCTAATGGTATTCATGGGGGAACTTAAAGTGTTTTGCTACATAAGCTATTGCAGAAGTTCCAAATGAAAACCACAAAAGATAGGTTTGGGCGATCGACGCCACTTAAATTATTACATCAACCAAAAGATAGTTTAAAACATAAAAGAAGTCTTGATACGAAAATAGGCCAGAGTCCTCCTTCTAATTGGCAAACCCGTAACCTTCGTTATCAAACTCTTCCTGATAATCTGCCTCAAGATCACCTTCCTGATAGCTCCCATCTTGAGGATAGTGACATGCATCTTCAGGGTTACCTTGATAGTCCTCCTCATTATAACCTAGACGTAAAATGTCCAGGGCAGGGAAGGAGCCGTTAGCTTTTGAAGCTAAGTGAAATCGTCTTAACCGATCACTCCTAATACATTTAAGGATATACAGGTACAACAATATCTTGAAACAACATTAATGAACATATGACATGGTAGTATGCTGACACAATGTAGTATCGATATATTCGACTTTTACTCAACCATGGACACTACAACTGACTCATATGACTTATTACATTACTAGTGTAACGTCGTTGGCTTAGAGTAGAATGATTACGTTGCTATCGTCGCCTAACAGGGCCCTATAGCAAATTTTGGTTTAAAAAAAAGTGTAATCATTGGACTCTTAGGTCCTCGTGACCTTGCTTGGAGAATAGAATAGTTACAGCGCTATCATCGCCTAGCATGGCCCTATAGCATTCAAAAGGTAACTATTGTATTCAGATGGATACTTTGCTATCGCCGCCTAGCATGGCCCTATAGCGTATCAACCATCAATTCATACATAACTTCAATGATTTCAATGGAAACTCTGGCTATCGTTGCCTAGCAGGGCCCTATAGCAGTTTCATCGTTGTTCCCATTTACTTGACTGTACTACTCGGACCACTGCGATCCATTCAAAATGTATGATAATATGACTGGGTTAGTCCCCGTGACTAACCATGCAGACGTCAACATTGACATCATGACTCGACCATGCTCATATGAATGTTCATGTGACTGTATAAACGGGAAATCATGATAAACAAGAACATCAACGAATATTAACTAAACATAGAGTATAGTTAACTAACATGCGTTCATCATATAAGTAGGAATCTCAACATTTACATAACTAATACTTATCAGTATCGTCCACACAGGACGCACTGGGTATACATATATGGACAAAGAATAATTCTATAATATACCAAGTGAGTTAGGACGACTCACCTCGAAGCGGGTGCGTAGAAACAAGTGTAACGGTGGTCCCTACAAAGTATGTAAATTCATGGAATGTTGATTAATAAATGTACTAGAATCAAGGGCATAATGGTAATTATGACGGGTGGGTTCCTAAACCTCAACATGATGATCTGGACATCATTCTGAGTCTAACGCCATTGACCAGACTCAAATCGGAGTCCGTCGCATAAAATGCTGGGTTTTCTATACCAGTTTGGGCCCTAAAGATAAGCTATATTTTTTACCGTGTCGAAAGGTCACCAAACTTTAAGGGAATGTTCTAGACATTATTTAAAGACTCTGGGAACTGACCGCGTATTTTTCTGAGCTACAGTTTATTTATTATGAATTTCTGAAGTTTAGTAGTCTAATAATAGACGTAGGATCACCCTAATAATAAAATATATTTTAGGAAGACATTTGATCCTCATAAATATTTTTATTAAATACTATGTCTTAATATAGGCTAGTGGTATTTTTCTCATAATTTTCGGAGTTCGTTTGGTGTTTAAATAATTTAAATACAACCAAACGAGAATTTTATAAATAATTAATAATTATTAGAAACACCAAGGTTTAGGTTTTATAAATAAGAATTTATAAAAATTAAGGCATTAGACCTTAGGAAAATTTAATATAATTTTCATGTATTTTTAAAATAACCATTAGGTATTTATTTCCTAATTATTTTACTAAAAAGAAACAATTACTTATATCTTTTTAAAATTAAATGATAATAATTATACAATATAAGAAATTATCCATAACTTCATAATATTAGAATATTATGTTATTTAACATAATATTTTAGAATATATAAAATTTATAAATAGTATTTTAAAACTATTTAAAAAGAATTTAGTACTAATTAGAACCATTAGAAACCCTTTTTATAATTACACCATATATAATGAATAATACATTTTCCATATTAATCTAAGTTAACAGATTAAATAAATTAATATTTATTATTAAAACAGATTATTGGAACCTAATGAGGATTAACAGAATAAATAATAATATAAAACTAACTAATTATAATTAATAAGAACCATGGGTCAACCCAGATCCGGTCCGAACCCAACGGATTAACCAAATATAGACTCAACAGAGTCCATCATAAAAACTCGTGGGTCGACCCGAATCCGACCCGACTTAAACGGGCTAACCCAAATAGAGACTCAATAGAGTCCATGGTTTACATTCGCGGGTTCAACCCGAACCTAATCGGGTTCTCCATTGATATAGAAACTGGTCCAACCCGCATACCCAACCCGGACCCAAATTAACTCACAACCTAACCGACCAGTTAACCCAAACCTGATCCAACCAAATCTGGTTGGATCCGACGCCAAACGACGTCGTTTGGTTAAATGACTTCCGGGTAATTTTAAATGACCCGACCCGTTTTATTTAAAACGATATAACCCTAAATCTAAACGGGTATGTACTCCAGTTTAAGCTTGGGGTACAAGCATATAAAGCCTTAGGGTTCCGGTTACCTTCTCCGGCGTCTAGTCCGCCACCGGCGAGACGCGATTTCGCCGGAAAACTTCAATTGCCTATAATTTCTTCATTTCTCCATGTAAATGTCCCAATCTAACGCCAAAATGATCGGTTTGGTGCCCTCTAACACCTACTAGGAGCTAGGACAATAGTTCATTCGTTTTGGGTTCCTATGAACCCATTATTCTTTCGGGTTCTTGAGAGAATAAACCAATGCATGGCCGGCCAAACGTCGCTTTCTTCAAAAACTGTGATTAGGGGGTTTATCTGGGACCTATAGGGTCACATTGGTGTTCCCAAAAAGTTGTTTGGTTGAGTTTGAAAGTTTGAGCTCCGACGAGGGCTCTTTAATGGCGGTTTTGGTGCAGTAAGAGCCTTAGGCTCTGTTTGGTTTGTTTGTGAGGGTCTGAGTGTGTGTGTGATACATAGATATAGTAATAAAGCAGAGGGGGCTTGGGGAGTTATACCTCAGTGGCCTCGGGTCTTCTTCTTCGTCTTTCCGTCTCCGGCGAACTTCCTCTCTCTAGCTCTCAACTCTCTGCGCTATCTCCCTCTCTACTCCCAACTCTCCTATACATACCATACTTATACATATACACAGATTCTTCAATCTGTTTGATAGAGATGGAGGGGATAAGGTGATGGATTGATTAGAGAGGGGGTAGGAGTATGTGCAGCGGCGGTGGTGTGTGTGGGGAAAAATTCGGCGGGTCAGGGGGGGGTTTGATTGGGTAAGGGTTATTACCCATAGGTTTAAGCTAGTTTTGGGAAAGATTCTATGTGTACTAAAGTTTCCATAAATGTGTGAGTTGCCGTCGCTAGGAAATATGTGCTACGCGGTTGAACTAAACACAGATTTTACGATTTCGCGTGCAAAGTCAGTTCTGGATTAAAACTTACAGTCTAAGTAATTAAATAATTAACTATGCACACATGTTCGGGAATTAAAATGTGTGAACAAAATGCGGGGACTAATTTTATTAATCATAGAAATTTTACGAGTATTACATGTTGTGTTTCTCATTTGTACTTTACATTGTGTCTGTAGCATTATTGAATGGGAAAATTGGTGAAAATGTCATTAAGAGGAATTTTATTGGGATGAAGGACAACTTAAAATACACATTGGGGATGAGTCCTCCCAATGCCCATAGACCAAAATACCCTCACCTTCAACCTCTAACCCTAATCAAACCCTAGCCACCATTACCACTACTCCACACCACCTCCGGCCACCACCCTGCCACCTCCGGCCACCACCGGCGACACCACCTCCGACCACCATTGTTCACGATGAACACTGTCGTTCACTCCGGCAACCAATGCTCATACACCACCATCCTTGCCACCTCCGACAACCACAAGTAACACCACATTCAACTTTATTGTAGAAATTACTTTTGCTTTTTACGGACAGTTTGTTCTTAAGTGAAATTTCACTTAAAATCAATCTTAAGTGAAAATTGACTTAAGATTTATTTAAGTGAAATTTAACTTAAAATTGATTTGTAAAATATGCAACTAACACGGCAATGTAATCAATGTAGCCACAATAGAGAGATCACTCATGAGATCACAATCAACAACAAAAAACCACTAAGGCATAAGAACAAACACCTTAGCTACATAAACCCAAAACTTTCACGAATGACCATCTTAAGTGAAATTTTACTCATCGTAATAGAAGTTACAATTGTTGATTTAAGTTTGTAATCTCACTAATGATTACATTTGCCCTTACCAAAACAACAAAAACATCACTGAATAATATGAAAATTTTTAGAAATTTAACTTAAGATATGTAAATTCTGCAACTAACATACCTTATAGCTGGTAATGGTCACCTTGCATAGTGGTCACTGAAGTTCAATGCACTGACTGTGGCGGCGACATTCGAATCTCGATATAGATTTGGATCTAAATCTTAACCAGTGAAGGAGATCTAGATCTAGATCGACGTTGGCGACGGTGACGATGGCGGCGATTGGTTGCGATGATGATGACGGCGGCTAGCTGGTGGTTGTGGCCATGGCAGCAGGATGCTTGGTGGTGGCGGCGGTGGATCGGTGATGGTAGTGCAGAGAGAGATCATGGAAGGCAGTGGTTCCTATGGTAGATGGAGGAGGCACTGGATCAGTAATCGTGATTCCGACAGCGATGGATGGTGGCAGTGGTAATGGTGGAGGTGTACCAGTGGTGGTGAGAGAGATCTTAGAGAGAGATATGTATTGTAGAGAGAGAGATCAAAACTGATTATGTGGGGTTAGGGTATTTTTCGAATTGAGGGATAGTTTGGTTAGTTGAAAATGTTAAAATGAACTTGAGTAGTGAATTGTTAGTGGTGTGGACTGTAGTTAAAAAATGAGCTTAAGTTTTTGTTTTTATAGAGTTTATTGTTAATGAGCTATCCCTTAAACCAAGAAGGACCAACCTTGGAGTGACCTTACAACAAACCTCCCTTATTAATTTTTTTATTATAATCAATTTTTTTTTTGAAACTTACCTGGATCCGGAATGTATACACACATACACCCCACACACACACACCCCAACCCAATCAAATCTCAAAAGCACACACTGATCCACAACAAAGCCCAACAAAATCCTTTCATTCCGACTAAAGAATAATCAGAGAACAATCAATTAGAATCCTTTTGGGGATTCGAAACCTGTTCCCTCACTGAAAACAAATAAGCTATGCCCATTAGACAATAGCACACGCAGCCCAAGTTTCCCTATTGAATAGTATTTTCACTCAATCTTTAGTCCAATACAAAACTAAAACTCAAAACGCAGAGAGGAGAGAGAGAGAGAGAGAGAGAGAGAGATCAACGTTAGAGGGAAAACAATTTAATTTCAAAATCAATGGCGGATCTGATCAAATCGCCGCCGCCTCGGTCCACCACCGACCTATTTGGCGACCCAATCGACGCTCACCCACTGTGGTTCAAGCAATCGTCCTTCCTCCAACCCAATTTCGACTCCGAGTCTTACATTGCAGATCTCAGGACGTTCGTCCCATTCGAAACTCTCCGATCCGAGCTCCAATCACATCTCTCCTCCTTGAAGAACGAGCTGGTGGAGCTCATCAACCGAGACTACGCCGACTTCGTCAAACTCAGCACCAAGCTCGTCGACGTCGACGGTGCCATTGTGCGAATGCGGGCCCCACTGAGTGAGATCCGAGAGAAGATCTTGGTGTTCAGGGGTGCCGTGGAGGGTTCTCTCTTGGCGCTGCAGAGTGGGTTGAAGCAGCGCTCGGACGCGTCCGAGGCCAGGGAGGTTTTAGAGTTGTTGCTCGATACGTTTCATGTTGTGTCCAAGGTATTGAATTTATGTGGATCTTTCTTTACCTGAAATATAATGTATTTGTTTTTTTTTTAGTTGGGTTTGAGAAAACAAGGTATTGTCCAATTTTACTATTGTGATTATTTTAGAATTTTTCATTATTTTTTCATATTTTTTTTTGAATCTTAAATTTAGCGTATCTTTGCGTTTGGTCACGTATCGTTGGATACCAGGCTGCGGTGCGGCAATCGAGTCGTCTCATCTGCCGCCGATACGACCTCGAACCATGACTTGTATAAAATATTTAAAAAATATATTATACAATTATATAAACTATACAAATACATTGTCTAGATACTGTGTTTGTAATTAGGACATGCATGAATACTAAGCTTTCGACGTGTAATCCAACTCCCAGCATTATTAAGTTGACCCCAAAGTATAAAAAAACAGAAAAGACACACTAAGCGGCACCCGAGAAGAATCCATGCCAATGAGGATGCAGGTGCGCATCCGGTGCGGATTCTTTGGTCTTTTAAAAAGAATCCGTTCTTCCGTGGTTAAAAGAGAATAGAAAATCACACCTCAACTAAGCCAAATATTATAACAGGCCAAAGTTCTAATCATGGATGAAAATGTTACATTTAGAATAGGTTTTCCCCACTTTGACATTTTTTCTTATTACTTTAAGCTCCATGCCTTGTGCCAAACATAAGTTAAGTTTAGGTTTACGTTGATTTATCTCCAAGTTATCTTCATTTGGATTGGGGTGGGGTGGGGTTACGATGATTTACCTCCAAGTTATCTTCATTTGGATTGGGGTGGGGTGGGGTGGGGACATAATGCAAAGGAAGATTTTGATCTTTCGTACTGCAGGTTGAGAAACTGATAAAGGAGCTGCCTAGTGTGCCAGCTGATTGGTCTAATGGCGATGTGAGCTCTGTAGAAAACGGTCACTTAAGCAATGGAATCTCGTTACAACATTCTGAAAATGGTACAAGTCTCAGGGAGACCCAGAGCATGCTTTTGGAGCGGATTGCTAGTGAAATGAATCGGCTAAAATTCTACATTACTCATGCGCAGGTCTATCTTGCTCTTATCTCATGTTCAGTTTGTTACAACTTTGTTGTTTGTTCCACTTGTCATGTGATTTATGTTGTTCCACAAACAGTCAGCTAATATGCCGATGATATGATTCCAAAGAGTTCTTTTAACCACTTGTTTATGCAACTCAGGAGTAAGATCTTTGTGATATATTCATCTATAACTTAAACATTGACTCGACTGAAAAACGGGAACTTAATTCCATCTTTAAGGCCATTAGCCAATTACTTAAATATTAGTTGAATGCATCACTTTGTTGCTGCTACCAAAAGTTGTGCCGAAGAACTGTCGTATTACGAAAACTAACTGCTAACTGCTAAGTGCTAACTACTGGTTATATGTTATGTAGTTTAAGAAACATTCATATTAGACACTCCAACAATTGAAGACTTCAAAAGTGTTTTGCTTTTTTTCTTTTTCAAACAAATGTTATTGGAAATATTCATGAAAAATATTGTGATTATTTCAAATGATAAAATACGAATCACTTATATTCCACAATTACCTGTCTCTAGCTTTGTTCTAAAAATCAAGACATAGATTGAGGAATAAAAAAATGTGGTTTAAAAGAGGCTATAAGTAGTTTTGTTCTCTTACAATGAATTGAAAGTTGAGAAGTAAGCTTTGAAGGGTACTTATTCAAAAGAAAATAAAGGATAAAAGAAAGAAAAGAAAAATAAGTTTGCTTCTAAGAAATGAGTCAACATGTAGACAAGGATGTGAATCAGTAGATGAGTTGAGATTTTTGGGATGTTGGAAAGAATGTGACTTTGGTTTCAAGGTTTTGGTGAAATGCTTGAAAACGCATATGCTCTCATGTTGTTTACCCATTGCAATGGAGGAAAGATATTGTAATTTATTTTCTTTAAACATTGAGAACCATTTTTCCCCTTGTAGAAGATACAAAGACATGCATAGTGCTGTGGGAGGCATCAAACTGAAGGACTTAGACATTTGACGAATAAAGCACATTACATTTACCATGGACTAAGTTTCCTAATTACAACCTAAAATTCCCCATCCCAATGCCCGACTTAAGGGGGTAAACATGGAACTAGCCTGCCGTCCTTAGTGTTCAAGGTTTTTTTTTTCCTTCTGTCTTTTCTCTAAGTTTGTGTTGAGCGCTTGATATTCATCATTGGGTCAATTCCCTTAAAAGCTTTAAGTTGTTATCGAGTGGGATTGAGAGGGTATAACAAGCTTTCAGTGATTATTTAAGAGAGTTTAAAGTCTTTTGAGAAGGTTAAAATCTTATGAGGGGATTTGCTTTGGATAAAGTGGATCAGTTGACTACTTCCTCAAAAGTCATACCCCAATTCAGAGGATTTTTCCGAGAATATAGATATCATCAAGGTGAGATTTTAAAAGAAAATAGTGGAATATTGTGTAATTTGATGTTGAGTGCTTACAAGATTCAAGGACGAGGGAAGTTATTATTTTCCAGGTCCTTTGGAGTTGAATTTATTTATCAACTACTATTTTCTCATTGACAAGGCATTGAAATAGCTCTTGTCAATTATGAATCGAATGAAGAAATAGTTTGTCAAAATTACGAATCGTGAGTCGTAACGGATCATAAAGGGGTGAATCGTAAGATTCACCCTTTAATAGATTATGAATAATAGTAGATGTATATACTGTACATATATTTATATCTATATATACATGTATGTACAATGCTTAAAATGAGTGAAATAGAAATTTAAACCAATGTTATATGAAAACTATCCGACTCTAGCGATTCCCGTTTTGGTACGATCATTCCAAAATGTGGTACACTAGCGAATTGGAATGCCAATTTGGGCGTTCCCGCTTTAAATCACCTAATATTGTAATAGCACCACCAAAATCTAGTGAACTTATACCACTACAAAATTCACATCGCTTATATTTTCTCATTTAGAACTTTACTTGACTATAAAATGACTAAAAAATCATTTCACGTTTTAATCTATCATACTTCTTTCCCTTTTAAGATCGGAAGAAGTATACCCCTACCGTACCACATTTTATAGCACGTGGCGATCCGCGTTCTCGATCCCTTTCCTCGTACCGAATCAATCCACGATCTAGGTAACTTTGACTTAAACACAAGTTTCATGAAATATGAAGGCTTAAATGTTGAAAGTTTTCCAATAATGCTTCAAAGTTCAATGTTCAGAATAATAAACCTTGAATCAAATTGAATAGAGAGCTATATCGGGCTATGCAGCATGGACACTTCACTTTGGGTGCCGTTTCCGTATCGTGTCCGTGTCAGACACCAACACTCGTCGGACACACATCACCACGTGTCAGACACACTATAAAACGTGTCTTAAACATTTTAACATCGGACACACCTTGATCAAGTGTCGGACACGCAGCCGACATGGCAAGACACACAAGTGAATGCAGAATGGTGGCCTCTCATTAATCTTAATATTGTAAAATTGGGGATACACAATTGGTTTAATTGAGAATTATGGAAACATGAATGGACATGGAACTGCAAATTGTATATTTAATTCAAAGATATAATGATTTAATCGTTGTATCCTACTGTGTCTATATCCTGTTAAATTGTTGTGTTTTGTAATCATTTTATGAGTATATGTTGTAAGTTGCTATTTGCCTAGTTTCTATGGGTGAATATCAGAATATGTAATGTAATGTTGATATTTAATCCTCTCTTCTTCTTCTTCTTTTACTTCAAACTAAATTATATTTTTTAGAAATATTTTTTTTATTCAACGTATCCTAGCTGTCTCCGTATCCTTCATTTTTGGAATTTGCCGTATCACCGTCTCCGTGTCATGTCGTCTCCGTGTCACGTATCCGTATCCGTGCTACATAGATATCGGGTCGTAGGAAGTAAGAACGTTGAATCAACCGATTCTAACAACCACTGCAATTGTTATCTTATTTTCCCTTGACATAATTAGACAGCTGTAAAATTTTGGGTGACCTCATATTGTGTAGCCGAAAGTTTTCATTGCCTGCCCTGTGAGGTTTCATGATTGGCCATACCATGCAACGTACTTTTTTTTTTTGCCTCTTTGGAAGTGGAGCAATTGGCCAGGGGAAGTGAGCGAAGTGGTGGTGAAAGTTCAGTTTCTACAGATAATGTTTTCAATAACAGTTTTTCATATTCTACATGGGGCCGATTCAACTTTCATTAGCAATAAAAAATCCTTTTCCAGGAAGCGTTGTTTGATACTTTACATTGCTTTCTGCATTGCTACCTACCTCATTATTCCAGCATATCATCTAATTTTATTGCAATAAGTTGTACCCGCTTAACAAATTTCTTCCTTTCAGTTAGATATACATATTTATACTTGTGTATACATACATACAGTGAGTCTCTAGAGAGGGCGCCGACCTCTGTTTTGGTCGTCAGATTGTGTTTTAATCGTCTAAAATGACGAAAATACCCTTAATGAAAACATGATCTGACGGCCAAAACAGAGATTCTCCCTTTATTAAAGGGAGGGCGCCCTCTTTAGAGACTCCCTGTACATATATATGTATATCCCCCCCAAGAGAAGAAGTATGGACGTTTGACTTGGTTTTTGCAACACAAGTATTACAGCATAGCTCATACCCTTAATTGAGTTTTAATGTCAGATGCCCAACATCCTAATACTTATGGCCTCAATTCCCGGTTCATATTTATTGATTCATTATTTTTGACCAAAATTATTTTCTACAGTAATGATTGGTTCTCAGTCAAGTACTATGCATGCATGAAGATGCTGTAACTTAACCTTATTCTGAGGAATCAATAGCCTCTAAGCGTGGTTTTTAGAACCAGTGTGTTCACGAGTTGATTTGAGTTTCATATAACCCAATAAGATTCACAATTGTACAGGGTGCTATATGTGTTCGGTATATGAAGTAGTATATTTTAAAAAACTGAATCTTACAATTCATGATTCATTTATGATTTGTCAACCATGGCTCTAAATAGTTGTATAAGTAGCTTACACATTCTTTTTTCTCTATTACGGCAGTACAGAACCTGCCTTTCATTGAGAACATGGAGAAGAGGATTCAAAGTGCTAGCCTACTGTTGAATGCAAGCTTAGGACATTGTTTCATTGACGGACTGAAACACAGGGATGCGGACGCAATATACAATTGTTTACGTGCATATGCTGCCATTGATGACACAAGGAGCGCTGAAGAAATTTTCCGTTCGACGATTGTGGCACCGTTGATACAGAAAATGATTCCTCAGAGTTCGGCAGCGGTGGTTGGTGGGGCATCCGGAGATGATCTTGAAGAGGATTACAAACAAATAAATGATTATATTGAAAAAGATTGCAAGTTTTTGTTGGAAATCTCTTCCACAGGTTTGGTCATCAACCTTTCATGTTATCTAATTCTGAACATTCTATGAGGCCTTATGCTAGCCATTGAAGTTATAATAGGAACTCTGTAATCATGACATTCTATTCTCCACCTTCTATTGAATTTGGGTATCGTGTTTCTCTCACTACCCTAACTGCATATGAAGCACATACTTTTGGCTTGCATATCGGTGCTGGACACGCAAAAAAAGTGTCCATTTTATTTCTCTGGATCCATGTTTTGGACCCGTCCAGGACATGTTAGGATTCTTTTGAATTTTTTTTTTCCCTTTTGTTATGCAATTCGTTTTACGCTGTTGTGTACCTATATCTAGCTCCTAGACACTTTTATGTGTAAAATTCAATTCCCGAAGTACAGTAGGCTTTCAGTTGAATTATGATATGCTTTTTTTTAGCAAGTAATCTGATGATGTGCTTTTCGTTTGAAACTGAATATGTCTATGCATTTACTCTCTCTCTCTCTCTCTCGTCTAGATTATTTCTACGTAAATATTGTTTTTGTTTTTCTGTCCAGTAATTGAGGCTTGTAGAATGAGGGAACATGTTTTTTCTATTTTTGTTGTTTTTGATATCTTAATCTTATTCTTCTGATTTTGTGTTTTTATGACAATTTTGATGCAAGTAATTTTAGGTGGTTATACATGGTCATATAATACTATACGTATATGTACATATTATTTATATATTGACAAATCCCTGACCTATCCTTGTCCTATTCTTTGAGAAATGCCGTGTCCGTGTCCGTGTCGTATTTGTTTATGTGTTTCTTAGCTAACTATTGTTATTAGTTTTTTTCCCACTTGTGGTTATATTCTTGTATTATTTCTGTAATGAATGCTTCTTTTCCATTCTAATATTTCTTGCTTTATCAGTTTTCTGTTTTCACTGTCATTGTTCAAGTTGAGCATTTGATGTCGAGTTCTGTTTTCCTTTTTGTTTTTGTTTTTGTTTTTTTTTTTTTTTTGTTTTTTTGTTTTTTTGTTTTTTTTTTTTTAATATTTTAACTTGTGCTAGTTAAATCTCTCACTGAACGCCAAAGACCTTTTTCTCTTTTACTTATCCTTATCCTTATTTTATTTTATTTTATTCTTCATAGATCCTATAATTACTTTTATCAAACGTTTCATTTGTTTTGGTGATTGATCTGGTACAAAATGGCTTTGCTGTACTGTGTTTAGAAACAAAACATACTGTGTTCTTATACGTGGCTACATGTTAATAGTTTTTTTCAGTGTTTATCTCACTTGCTAGTTTGGCTGATGTCCCCAGCAAAACAAAATGAGTTTGTGAAATGCTTATTAAAGTTGTGTAGTGTTTGACGTGGTGCGCAGAAAATTCAGGTCTGCATGTATTTAGCTTCCTGGCAAATTCAATCCTCAAAGAGATTCTCTCAGCAATCCAAAAGGGAAAACCAGGGGCCTTTTCCCCCGGAAGACCCACAGAGTTCCTGAAAAACTACAAATCAAGCCTAGATTTCTTGGCTCACTTAGAAGGTAGTGTACAGATTTGTAGTGTGTTGTTTCTTTCAAGTGATTGTTAAAACTCTTTTTTTTTTTTTTTTTTGACATGTCTATTTTGGTTTTAACATCCTGCTCTCTCTCTCTCTCATGCAAGGTTATTGTCCATCCACGTTGGCTGTCGTGAAATTTCGAGCCGAGGCTGTCTATATCGAGTTCATGAAGCAGTGGAACATTGGGGCATATTTTTCATTGAGGTATGTGGTGCTCTCCCTTTTCGTATTCTTCTTCTTAGACCCGTTTGGATTAAGCTTATTTGACACCAACAATCACCTATTGGGATAAAAATTGATTATTCAGAGATTTGAGTTCATTTGATTTTGACAAAATTTTTATCACAACAAAATTTTTACCACAGCTTTTAAAAAGATCGGACCCATTTCAAAGCTGGAAAAGCAGCTTAATCAGGTGCCGCAATTTGCTGCTTTCTTGAAAATCTCCAAAAAAAAGTCTACTTTTCCCACAACACCACCAAACGGGCTTTTATTCATCTTCTTCTTCTATTTCATGAGTTCTCATTCCACAAGCATTGAACCTCAAACCTAAGGGAGATGATCGTGTTAGAGGATAAATTAGTCATGAAGTGTATTAGGGCTTAGGTCATTAGTATGGCATCATGATGTCAGCCATAGTGGGTATTTTGGTATTTTCCCTTTTATGTTATTGCCTATATATAGGTCTCTCTGCTAATCAAATCTATTTACATCAATACAATATTTCTCTTTACATGATATCAAGGCATAATCTGCCTGTGGTTGCTCTCTGCGATATTTTGTCTACCGGTGGGAGGCTGCTTGCAGTCTGCTGGAACCCTATCATTTTCCACAGTAGCCACCCTATTCTGACCCATCGTGTGAGGATCGGTAGTTCCTAAAATTGCCGAACTTCTCTGAAGTTCGAGAAGCCTTTTCTGTTTCAAAATCAGATGCCAAGCAAGTCCCTCCCTCCTCAATCGCAAACCCAAATGATGGATACGAACCCGATCTACAATAGAATGGATTTACAAAAATAGATCTAGAATAGATTTGGTTCGCAAAGGGCAGAGAGTTTTACTCTTCATTGACGAACTCCGGTGTGAGATTCAAGAGTGTCCAATTGTTCGAAGTCTCTGTTCACAACCAAAACCAGTTGCGACCCCTATTCGAAATCCGATATCACACCAGGCCCTCTCACATCTGTAAAGTCATCAGTGCAAACCGGAATCGAACCAAAGTTGTTCGATTTCCCTAATCAAACCAGATATGCGAACAAATCCTCTTCTGATTTTTCTTCAAGAAAGAAAACCGAGAAACCCATCAAATCTTGTTTGAATATGAGTTATTCCCTAGTCTAGCCGACCCTCACGGTCTGTTCGAAACCACCTTATAGCGTCGCGAGAACCTAACCGCACGGCTCTGTGACCCACTAGGGCTGTCGCTGACTAGTTTTTGGATGCTGTGGGCTCTCGCAAACCTCTCTTTGTTGCTCCGAATGTGATTTTCTCAGTGAGTCCCCGTGTCAGACCTCTTATGGCCTTGTCTGGTGGTGAATATTTTGTTTGTACTCTTTTTTGTGTTGACTGAGTTTGATTAAGGTCAGTTCGGTTACTATTCTTGTATCCTTTTTTCCCTTATGTATCCTAAGTCTCTTCTGGATTTCTATTTTATTTTTTAATAAATAACCTACCATTTTATTCTGAGTCACATTCTGCTGCTATTGATCCGGATTCTAAATCCATACACTTCACAACCCCCCATCCCTAATAAATAAATTAAAATAATTGAAGTTATAATATTTACAGATTTACCCCCAAAAGTTCCGAAATTTCCAGCAAACTTTGGTGTTCTTTTACTCCCACCTTCAGTGTGAGGGTGAGAGTAATAGAGGGGTGTCGCAGGCATTTGTGCCATTCCCCTTTGTGAGATTGAGAGTGTTCTGTTTGCCGATCATAATTGTGAGATCGAACCTCTTCTTCGTTTGTGAAATTGAGAGAATCTTGTTCTTTTGTCCATCTTCTTCGAGAGATTGAGAATGTTCCCTGGTCGATTGTCTTCTGAAATCGAGAACCCCTTTTGCAGTAGAGATTTTTTAGACAATCCATCGTTTGGGTTGTCTGTTCAGTTACAAGCTCAGTTTGGATCGTTGTTGTTTGACGATCATTGCTATTGGATGGAGATTTATTTTTGCCAACTTGGCGGAATTGAGAGTTTGTTTTTTGGTTATAATCTTCTTTCCAACCTTGGATTGTAATTGTCATTACCTCTTTCAGTTTGAGGGAGGGCGTTAGAGGATAAATTAGTCATTAAGTGTATTAGGGCTTTGGTCATTAGTACATCATCATGATGTCAGCCCTAGTGGGTATTTTGGTATTTTCCCTTTTATGTTATTGCCTATATATATGCCTCTCTTGTAATTATATTTATTACATCAATACAATATTTCTCTTTACAACTCGGAATTGGGACTTCCCACATGTTGTGTAGGTGTCTTAGCAATCTCATTGTACCCCGAGGCAATGTTTGGTTCACGAATTTGAGGGAAAATAATTGAAACATTGTGGAAAATAGGAACAAACAGAAAGTATGGTGGAAAGTGAAGAATAAATTTTGAATTTTGTGACTTACTTCCCTCCTCTTAACTTAAGTCCTACAATGTTTTGAAATTTTTTAATGTCTAATTCAATTTAAACATGGAGAAAAAGAGTGCAGAAAACATAAGAGAAATAGTTTTCCTTGTTATTTTCCTTTCCTTTTTCTTATCCTACTCTAAATCTGCGAACCAAACAGAGCCTTAAGGAAAACATAGTGTTGTTCACTATATAATGATGTGATCTATTGTTTTTTCTCTCCCCAACGGAATAAAAAGAACATACAAATAGAATGAGCAACTGAAATAAACAAAACTGCCGCAGGTTTCAGGAAATTGCTGGGACCTTAGATTTGGCACTTACAGTTGCTGGTCTTGTTCCAGTACAGAACTCGCTTCTTGATCAAGGAAACTCTAAAGACTTAAGCTTAAAGCAAAGTGTTTCGCTTTTGGAGTGCTTGAGATCCTGCTGGAGAGAAGATGTTCTTGTGCTTTCTTGCTCCGACAAGTTTCTTCGGCTATCTTTACAACTTCTTTCCAGGTTATTTTTTATTTGGTGGTAGGAAGGGTGAATTACTGTGTTACATGGACTCAGATACGCATGTTGGGCGGGCGAGTGTGTGACCTATGGGTATGTGGCCACGTCCTAAACGCATAAAACTACTGTATTCTAGACAGTATTGTACTGTGAGATACTATCTTATTTGATGAGATTCGTGATTAGTATTTAAATCAATGGGTTTATATCACTTTGTTCATGAGAAGTTAGACATCCTTCTTTGCTATCAAATTTTTATCTGTTCCAGTGTTTTGCTAACATCACATGTTTAGGTTTCGGATGCCTAAATTTGGATACGTGCTAGACGTATATCTTGTGTCAAAGGTATATGTTGTAATCAAACTTGTGTAAGATCGTGTTTTTGCTATCGAATTTTAACATCTTCTAGTTTTTCCAACACCACATTTTAAGGATTTGGTTGTCTAAATTTTGGCTACGTGTCAGACTACATCGTATACCCATATTTCCTATCATGCTGGACTGGTACTTTGGGGGCAATAGGAGAGTCCATGTAACATAGGCGAATTATTCCATGTATTGGACTATCTTGCTGACTTATCTAAATATCTGACTGCATTATGCTTATAGATACTCAAATTGGTTGTCAGCTGGACTAGCTGCTCGTAAAGCCGGTAATGCAAGCTCCAATCCTGTATCTGAATGGGCTATTTCTCTTGTCCCAGATGACCTCATTTATGTATGTATCATTTCTTGATTTCTATGTTTTTCACTTTTGGCAAATTTCATTCTGATCTATTCGGCCTACTTCTTAGGTCAACGATGAAGGATCAGACTAGAATGATAGTGCAGTTTACATTTTGAGTTATGATGTCATATTAGTGTATCCTGCATGGCAACCTCTATCTAAAGGATGTATGTAGGATAATTTGCCCAGTCAGTTCTCTTTTCTACGTCAAGCTTGGTCACTTAAAGTAGGTTGAGTAATAACGATAATAGGTCCAGCAATTACGATGGATCGAGTCATTAACCCTAGAAAAGACTGTACTTTTACAATTACCTCATTATATTACTTTTATCAATTTCAATCTCATTCTTCAATATTGCCTAGAGAGCACCGTCGGTTGTGGTGATACAGGGGTACGCATATAAACTGTTTTACAACTACATTATTTTGATTTTTAATGTAAGTAAGACATGAATAACAAGCATAAAGGTTAAACACTAGCCTTTTGACGTGTAATCCATCTTCCAACATTCTTAAATTTACCCCCGAGTTGTTAAAATTATGTTGGAGACCCCGTTTCTCTTTGAAAAATAAGAAAATAAAAAAATATAACAAACACCATATCGCCCAGAGAAGTATCCACGCTAATGTGGATGCACATGCATGAAATTACATAAGCAACTCTAGCCTTTTGAGAACATTCTTAAAATTACCCCAAGTTGTTAAAATTATGTTGGAGACCCCGTTTCTCTTTTTAAAAAATTAGAACACCACCATATCTTCCCGGGAAGTATCCATGCCAATGTGGATGCAAGTGCACATCTAGTGCGGAATGTTATGCCTTTTAGAAGAATCTGTGCTTCCTTGGACATTGGACATCAAGTACTTTAAGGCTACTATCTACTAGCTAATCTACATGGTTTGACTGCGCTGATGTTGATCATACTTCAACAAGCTCAAGCGATGGGCTTTTTTTCCCCCCCTTTCTAAAGAGATCTTTTGTAAACACCTAAATTTGGATGCGAAAGCTGTTAAAATATGTTATGTAATGTTCCCCTTTTAGTTTCAGCCTAAGGGCTTATTTGTAATTTCTCGTTTATCTTATGTGATGAATAAAAGAGGGGCAAATGACATACGTCAAACCTAATTCTCGTTTACTGAAATCGACATGGTATCAGAGCATAGACCTGTGAGCCCACGCAACCACCACTGGCCTGTGCCACAAGCCACCGCCACCCAAGGCTGCGCGTTGCCACTCACCACCCCACCCAGGGCCAACCGACACCTGCCCAACCAATCCCAGCCAGCGCCGCTAACCCTGGGCCACCTAGGCCTTGCCGACAGCCCCCAACCACCCTAGCTTGATTTGCATCACCCTACCCCACCTCTAATCCACCAGCCGGAAGCCCTTCTATTCCACTGGCAACCCCAATTTACCTAACCGCGCCCCTTTGGGGTAGATCTACTTTGATCGGGTCTTCGATTAGGCAATTTCGATCGGCAGTTACTCGCTTCATTGTCTCTTGGTCTCTGTATGGACCACTGGCCAGCCTTGATTGATCCTAGATCCCTGTATGGTGCTGTGTTTCAAACGTGTGTGCTTGACTCCATTGGTACGTTACCCATCTTCGTTTTTTGTGATTGTTGCGGGATTTTTCTTCGTGTTAAGCAACGATGTCTGACGATTCTAGTTCTTTCAAAGTGACACCACATCCGCCTAGGAGTGAGAGTACTATTGTTACTCCACTCGAAAACCCGAACCTACAAATCGTATCTCTCTTCAATGACCAAAATTGTAAGGGCAAGGGGAAGATGGGTTACATAAATGGGAGAATAACAGCACCGAGCACAAAGGATGCTTGTTATGATACGTGGGAGATGGAGAACTCTATTATCATGAACGGGCTTATTCATTCGATGATTTCGGAGATTGGTGAGGGATACTTGGGCATGGAAACTGCTCAAGATATTTGGGAGTCCGTTGCATCCACTTATTCCCAAAAGGGAATCTTTGCGCAGACTTTTGAGTTGCAGAGATCCATTGGACGCTCTGAGCAGAGAGATATGACTGTTCTCCATTATTTCACATCCTTTTTCAATAATTGGAAGCATCCATATCACCTTTTGGATTACAAGCTCGTGTGCCCTACGGATTCGACTCATATAACAAACTCTTAGTGGAAGAGAGGATCTTTCAGTTCCTTGAAGGACTTAATCCGGAGTATGACCCAGTTTTAGCCATGTTATCGGGATGGATACATTGCCTTCTCTTCAGAAGGCCGTTGCTTTTGTGCAGAATGAGGAGAGTCGTCGTTTTGCCATGCCACCATCTGCTACTACTGAGCGTTCGGCCTTGGTCTCTGTTCTCCAGAGAGATGGGAATAGATAGTCCTGTAGCCGAGATAATACTAGTCAGCTTGGTTGTTCTAACAAGGACAAGCTGTTTTGCGACTATTGTTGTATGCCCATACCCACCAGAGAGACGAGTCACTTCTCCCGCCTTGGAGGTCGTGGGGGTAATTCACAGGCTCACCATACTACCGTATCCGATACTATAGCCAGGGGTGCACATGGATCGAGTCCAAGCCAAACCCGAACTGAATCTTGTCGATTCCCATACTCTAGAACCAGAAACGCCAGTGGTTGGACTGGTTGCGGTACTGTTATGAATTGGACATTCGGAATCGGTAACTGTATGTTAAAACTTGCAGCTCATTGATCATGACCCCATTTGCTTGAGTTAATCATTTCTCATTCCATCACTCTATCCAGTTGATAGACTCTTTCGACATCTCCTCACCTGGACGTGTCGAGAATTTTCAGTATAACTACATACTAGACGTAAATGTAGAAATTAAAATATTTGTTGAATGTTGTTCATATTTGTTTATACATACAAATATGTGTGTGTGCAGAGATTTGTATGTATTTTCGTACTTATAGTGTGTATATTATATATATATATATATATATGCAGGGGCGGACCTAAAGAGGGGCAAAGGGGGGGCTCCCAAATTTTGTAATTTATTTTTACATGCCTTGAAAAAGTAAAGCCCCCCCCTAACCCTAAAATTTCAAAAAGCCTCCTATTTTGTGAATATTTGAATTTTTATGTTAATTTTTATAGAGTATGTAATTCCTAGCCACCCCACTTTAATAAATGTTAATTGGAATAGATTACGATATACATATTGCAGCACTAATTGCAATCTCAGTTATCTAACCCATCTTAAAGAGCAACTGAACAAATATTAACGCAATTGTAATCTAACTCATCCTAAATATTTTGCCATAGGCAAAACACATTTTCTTCTCACTTTTTAACTTAACCTAACTCAAATGGATTTAATATCATTTCAAGCTTTACAGAAATTACTACACGAAAAATGTGTATAAGTAGGGAAAAAAATTCTCCTCGGTGGCGCTGCCCCGAACCACCATAAACTTAGCCCCTGCCAGGCCCCCCAGCGTAAAATTCCTGCATCCGCCCCTGTATATATGTAAATATCTGTACATATACTCTCTCTCTGTCTCTATATATATAGAAGTGTCCAACAATCACGTTTGGGTCTGGAATCTGGATAAAAATATTCATCAGAAGAAGAGTGGAAGGAGAAGAACTGGACCCAAACTGACCTAACCTTTGAACCGACGCAGAATTTGTTGAACGTGAGATAGCCAAACCCGAGCCAACTAGTTTGGGTCAGGTCTCAGGTCTTCGGGTAGTTTGTGCACTCCTAACTATAGCCGCAGCTCCTGTTGATCAGGATGTCTCTACTTCTGACCCGGTATTATTCTCTGCCAAGAATGTTGAGGAAGCTCTTCGTAACCTGATGGTCTGCCATGCTTCGTTTACATCTACTAGCGCTTCCTCTTTATTTGCTCATTCAGGTAACTTAGCCACTCTAGTGAATTCTTTCCTATCTCATTCTTCCCTATTCAGGTCAGGACAAGGTTAAGATTATAGATAGTACTCTTTCCTCAATTTCAGGGAAAGGTTTAATTCATGCTACCCTGTCTTTATCATTGTCATCCGTCTTACATGTTCCTAGTTTTTCCACTGACCTACTGTCTATTAGTCGTGTCACCCTTGATTTGAATTGCAGTGGATCTTCTTTCCATCTCGCTGTGTGTTTCAGGATCTTATCACAAAGAGGACGATTGGCAGTGATAGGGCAGAGAATGGTCTTTATGTCTTGGATGGGGGACGATCATTGGCACATCATACTGCGGTGTTTGAAAATAAAGCCGAAAACATCGGGCTCTGGCATAAAGAGATTGGGACATCGGTCTTTTCATTTACTTAGAAAATTTTTTCCTTCTTGCTTAGCAAATAAAAATATTTCTGAGTTTTCTTGTGATGCATGTGAACTTGGAAAACATCATAGAGCGTCTTTTGCTCCCAGTTTTAATAAAAGAACAGTTCCTTTCACTTTAGTGCACACTGATGTTTGGCGTTCTAGCGTTTTGTATCTTTAAAGGGCCATAGATGATTTGTTACTTTTATCGATGATTTTTTTCGCTCTACTGGGCTTTACATGTTAAAAGAGAAACAAGAAGGGTTCTCCGTGTTTAAATCCTTTAATAAAATGGTGTATACTCAATTTGGGACTGCTGTTAAAGTTTTACGTTCTGACCTTGTGGATTATTTTGATGTTCATGGCATTGGTCATCAGTCCTCTTGTACTGATACCCCACAACAAAATGGGTTAGCAGAATGTAAGAATCGTCACCTGTTAGATATTGCTCGATCTCTCCTCTTCGCTGTTCAAGCTCCTAAGTCTTATTGGGGTGAAGCAATTCTAATGATAGCTTGCCCCATTAATTGTCTTCCCACTTGTGTCTTAGACAAGAGAGCTCCAATTGAAGTCCTTTAGCACCCTTCTTCATCGTTGTCAATACCACTGTGAGTCGTCGGGGGTGTGTGCTTTGTTCATAAGCACGACCCCCCGTGCTATCATCATGTGTTTTTGTATGTTACTCTCCCACTCAGAAAGTGTATAAATGTTATTATCCCCCACCTAGAAAGTGGTTCGTGTAGATGGATGTCACTTTTTTCGAGTCACTGGCCTACTTTCAAGATTCACAGTCCTCTCTTCAGGGTGGGGAGAAGATTGTGAAGAGATCTACATTTACACATGTTACGCTCACTGAGGTCGAGGAGACAATTACACAGGGGAGTGAGGAGAAGGAAACTGAAAAGGGGGAGGCGGAGGAGACTATATAGAGGGCTAAAATAGGAAAAGAGGGAGAAAAAGAGAAAGAACTCTTAGTCTATTCCAAAGGAACATGGAGGAGGAAGGCTAAAGAGACCATCCCTCTTGAACTATCACTGACATCTCCTACTATTGATAAGGATCTAGGTAATCCTGATACTTCTGTGTCTTTTGTTTCTCCTATTCCGTTTGAGTTAGATGACCTTGATTGGTCCCATTGCCGTGCGAAAAGGTGTTAGGTCCCGATATCTAATTTTTTTTTGTCTTACTCTCGTTTGTCTTCTACTTATAGAACCTTCATTTCGAAAATTTCTTCTGTTTCTGTTCCTAATTGTGTTCAGGAAGGTCGTACTGATCCCAAATGGAACCATGCAATGATTGAAGAGATAAAAGCTCTTCGTAAGAATGGTAATTGGGAATTGGTGAAGTTACCAAATGGAAAAACAACGGTGGGGTGCAAGTGAGTGTACACGATGAAGCATAGGGAAAATGGTTCTTTTAAGAGGTACAAAGCCCGACTCGTTGCAAAGGGCTTCACTCAGACCTACGGAGTTGATTATTAGGAGACCTTTGCACGGTTGCTAAGATGAACTCACTCAGAATCCTTCTCTCTATTGCAGTAAATTTCAATTGGCCTCGTCACCAGTTTGATGTTTGATGTGAATAATGCTTTCTTACATGGGGATTTGGAGGAAGAGGTGTATATGGATATTCCTCCCGGCTTCGAGGACTCCAAGACAAATGGGAAAGTGTGCAGGCTCAAGAAATCATTGTATAATCTTAAGCAGTCACCTCGAGCCTTGTTTGAGAGGTTTATTCAAGCTATGCTAAGATATGGCTTCCGCCAGAGCCTGCTGATCACACTTTGTTTGTCAAGTATTCTTCATAGGCAAAGCCACTACTCTTATTGTTTATGTTGATGATATCGTGCTTACGGGTGATGATTTGGAAGAAATGCGGCGGCTGAAGAAGTATCTGGTTACCGAGTTTGAAATGAAAGATTGGGGGCCCTAAAGTCCTTTCTGCGAATTAAGCAAACGTAGTGGTTCCAGTGCTGAGGCGGAGTTTAGGGCGATGGCTCTAAGGCATTTGCGGATTTTTGTGGATCAAGTCGCTACTGAAGGATGTGAGATTGGACTGAACAGATTCTATAAGATTATTTTGTGATAACAAGGCTGCAATCAATATAGCTCATAATCTGGTACGGCATGATTGAACGATGCAAACCAAACATGTTGAGGTTGGTAGACACTTTGTCAATGAAAACCTTAACAATGGCACGGTTTGTATTCCGTTTGTGAAGACTGGCCAGCAACGTGCAGACATTCTTACCAAGGGGGTTGGAAGACGATCGTTCCACTCCGCTCTTGGCAATGAGAGATATTTTCGTACTGCCCCGGCGGGGGGGGGGGGGGGGGGGGGGTGGGGGTGGGGGTGGTGTTAAAATCTGTTATGTTATTTTTCCCTTTTAGTTTCAGCTTAAGGGATTATGTGTAATTTCTGTTTTATCTTGTTATGTGATGAGAATAAAAGAGGGGGCAATGACATACGTCAACCCTAAGTCTCGTTTACCGAAATCGACAAAAACCATGTCTTGTTGATTCCATATTCAATAGAGAACTATGCTTATTCATTAAACTAATGAAGGTTTTTGTTTTGCAGATAATTCATGATTTAGATTGTCTGGCGGAAGAGGTTTCTGGTGACTACCTTGGGCATGTACTTGAGCTTCTAAACTCGTGTCCTGCTGAAGTACTTGATCTTGTAAAACAGAGCATTTTACGAGGTGGAAAATCCCTGAGGGATCTTATTCCCCAAGTGACGAATTCGATAGTAGAAACACTAGTTGAGAAGTCTGAAGAGGTGAGCTGTATATGTGATCAAAGTTTGGTGAATGTGTATATGGAAAACTTTAAATTTATATTTTCGTCTTAACTCTAGAGGTTATGCGTTAGATGTGATCGCTAGGCTTGGATTGGCAGGCCAGTGGCTTATGCAATTAGGCAGTACATAATCCCAATTCACAAGGGCATGATAGGAATTAAGGAAAATCCATTGAAACCTCAATTTGTTGCCTACACACGTATGAGCTTAAGCACATCCGGATCTGCTTCAGCAAGAACGTGCATTGGAGCTCCAAAGTGCTTTCTAACACTAATCCAAACAGGCTAATTTATGCATTTGGGTCCTAGACACTCGTTTGTTGAGAAGTGATTCCAGACCGACCCTTAGTGTGTTGATTTACTGTTGGCCTTCCAAATTTTTTTCTAATCTTCTGTAGTTCAGTTATTTCTCTGCATCTATATTTGTCGTAATACATCTTCAAAATTGTCATAGGACTTAAGACAACTGAAGGGAATAACTGCAACATACAGGATGACTAATAAACCTCTTCCTCGTAGTCATTCACCGTATGTGTCAGGAGTATTGCGGCCTTTGAAGGTATATATGGTCTTTTATTCTGCTTTCTTGATTTTCGCACTCTTTCCTCCTGTTTTGGAAATAAAATCCCAATCTGACTTTGGTTTGCTGAATTCTTTGATTGATTTATCAACTTGAAATATATGTGAACATATTACGTGAGATTCCTTTGAATATTTTGAGCATGACTTTCTTTCGAGTTAAGGTAGCAACTAGTCCATTTTGCTTTGTGTAGCGTTTTGGATGATTATATTTGTTACTTGAAGGATGGTATTCAACTTATAACATATATCTATCTATCTATTTATATTTATATAGATGCCGGCTTTCGGATGCATGGTCCGTTTACAAACCGATTTCTAGCGACGAAATTTCATCGCTAAAAGTCAACAAGTTCGTCGCTAAAAGTCAACACCTTTAGCGACGGAAAAATTGACTTTTAGTGACTGAATTTCGTCGCTAAAAGTCGGTCCGCAAACAGACCGTCCGTTTTAAAGACTTTCTGTGTGTGTGTGTATATATATATATATATATATAGAGAGAGAGAGAGAGAGAGAGAGAGAGAGAGAGAGAGAGAGAGAGAGAGAGTCTTAATTCTTTCACTTGAACTTCTTCTGATTGAACTTGCATTACAACTTATGGAGGTTTGATTTGAAGCCACTCTGGGACCTGGGTGTCTACTTGGAACGGTTTTTAATTCCAGCCATAGAAACCACTCTGGGTGTCTACTTAGATTTGCTTTTAATTGCAAATTGCAACCATAGAAACTTGTATGTTTGGCACGTTGTGAATTTCTATCATCTTTGGTTCATGGATTTAGCTAGGGAAAAGAAAAGAAAACACAAGAAAATCACTTTTCTGTGTTTCTTAATAATGAAATCAATGAGTTAATAGGAAGGAAAAGAAAATTGAGTTACATGTACATTAAAAATTTCGAATTTTGTGAGTCACTTCCCTTCCTCTTTTCTTGAGTAGCTTTATTTCTTGAGATTTTTATAATTTAGTACCATTTAAACTTGGTGGAAAAAACTAAGCTTTATTTGGTTCATGGATTGGTGAGGGATATTAAGGAAAACTCTAGGGAAAAACGTTTTCCTTTGTTTAGGAAAAATTAGGACGGAAAAGAAAATATAACGTGAAATAGAACTTTTGAATTTTGTAAGTCACTTTGCACCCTTTTTCCTTAAATTATAGTAATATAATTAAAATTTTTTTTTAAATGCTATTTAAGCATGAGGGAAACACAAGGAAACTAATTTTCCTTCTTGTTTTCCTTCTCATTTCCTTTTCCTTTAATAAATCCACAGTCCAAACAAAGCCTAAGGAGAAACATAAGGGAAATAGTTTTCCTTTCCCTCTCTAAATCTGGAAACAAACAGAGCATAAGTCTCCTGTTACTACCTCAATTGATTTCTTCTGAGAACTGAAACACCTGTACTGAACCAAGCCATTTTGTCCCAGGTCTTCTTGGATGGAGAAAGAGCTGCCACATTTTTGACAAAAGAAATCAGGGATGAACTCGTTCTAGGTACTGCTTTTGAGATTACTGGTCGCTATTATGAATTAGCTGCTGACCTTGTTAGTGTGGTAAGTATGGAAATTACAAAAAAATTATCATTTTATTTTATTTTTCTTGTCAAATTGAGGGATTCGTTTTATCTCAGGAAAAAATCTTGATTTAAAGCTTTTGATTATCTTTACCAGGCTAAGAAAACCGAGTCCTCGCTTCAGAGAATACGGCAAGGTGCACAAAGACGAGCTGGAGCAAGCTCGGATGTATCAGATTCCAACGTGTCTAATACAGACAAGATATGCATGCAGCTATTTCTCGATATTCAGGTGAAGCACCCCCTCTCTCTCTCTCTCTCTCTCTCTCTCTCTCTCTCTCTCTCTGTCTCTTTGTGTGTGTACAAGTTTTGGAATTCTTTTACATTAAAATGAAACTCGGAATCGTTAAATAGTAAGGCTCCGCTTGGTGTGGGGTTTTAGAGAGTATAAAGGAGAAGGAAAACTGTTCCTGTATTGTTTTCCATATTATTCTCCTCCATGCTCACATAACATTAGAAATTAATTTTTTTTTAAAATATACCAGTAATGCAAGAAAATAGGAAGGACAGTGACTCAAGAAGTTCAGAACTTTTAGTTTTATTTTCACTACATTGTTTTTCCTTCCTATTTTCCCCAACAGTTTTCCTTATTAACCAAATGAAGAGAAGTGTTTTACTCTGAGTTTTCTTTTCCTTTGCCTCACTAATACATGATCAAACACGGCTTAAATGAATGACTTCGGAACATTGAAATGACATTCTTCGCTGTTCTTCCATATTAACAGGAGTATGGCCGCAACCTCTCTACCCTTGGGGTTGAAGTCACAAAAATTTCAACATACTGTTCCTTGTGGGAATGTGTTGCCCCTACAGACCGGAAAAGTACAGTAAGTTTCTAGGTTAGGAATTTGACCGATGTTTATCTTTCAAGTGGAAACGGACGCGTTTGGCACACCTAGTGGCAGAGCGTTTTGCTGTGAGTGCCTGAGCATTTGGCAGCTATTAATTTCATGGCGGGAGTGTAAAGCGTTTGGCGGCGAGTGGCACGTGAATACATCATTTCCTATATCCTTCAAAGTTGGTTCATTCGAGATCCGTTTATTTTTTGTGTAATGCCTTTTTCTTGTGATTTATTTTCAGTAGTTGACTTGATTAAGCACTGGAGTTTTAAGTTCTTATATCATCTTACACAAACTCACTCTTCATAAGTTTTGTATATTGTACACTGTTAGGACTAAGATAATAATTGGAGGGAAAAAAAAGAAGTAATAATATTCTTTACATTTGTCTAAGTTCTTACAACATTACTCTCCTTTTAGTTATCTGTTTGCAAAGCATTGAATGCTTCCATTCCTAGCTATTATTAAAATATAAAATGCTTTATTCTATTGATATGTCTCTGCCTTAAGACTTGTTAAGGGCTTGCCATGAGAATACTTGTGCCACTCTTTTTTTTTTTTTTGGGTAAATTTTTAGGTCTGTCTATAGCTCTTGTAAAGAGGAACTATCACTGTGTGTGGTCTTTGCCAAGGAATGATGGGAGAGAAATTTTAGGTACACTCAGTAATATTTCTCTCTGCACCAATGTGAGTGTAGAGAGATAAAATGGTAGGTGCATTTAGATTATCCCCAAGACTGTTTGGTTTGCTTATTTAAAGGGGGAAAGGAAAACAAGAAGGAAAGCTAATTTCCTTTTGTTTTTAATTTCCTTCTTGTTTTCCCTCCTTGTAGTTTGGTCCGGTGTCAAATTGGTTCATGTTTTAATTGTGTCAATTTAGTCCTTAACACTTCCTAAATTGGTCCAATCTCATTCCACCGTCAGTCTCAGTTCGGAAGTGAACATCTATGAAGGCAAATTTGGAAATTCAGTGTTTCCCTGCCCAAACACGGTCGCACATGCAATATATGCATACCCATATATACAGCAGCAAGAAGCCAAGAACAGAGCCCTAAACCGCAAGAATCATAGCGAAGATTCCAACAAAATCAAGGCAAAACTTCCATAATGGAAGCTATTTATTGTCAAATGTGGAAAAAGGACATCCATTAGAACTTCATGGCATCATCCATAAGGGTTAAATTATGACACATTACCCTTTACCCTTGCTTTCTTTGGAACCTTCCTACTTAACAATAGCATCATATTGTGTATCTGACAGGGCATCATCACCAATTCATCACCCAATCCATAGTCCAAATAAGCAAATTCTTCACTCAGATGATTCATCCTCAAATTTGAGTTTCGTTTGATTATTCTGACCAATCTCGGTATTCTTCCCATCACTAGGTTCTTCTTCCATTGAGTCTCATCATCTAGTTAGTCCTTTGCTTGCTGAGAAACTGTATAAAAAGTAGTACATTAGAATGTGGGAATAGTTCGTGATTGGATCATGACAAATCGATGAAAGCTTTGTGCAACCTAGTCCACGAGTACATTTAAGAAACATGGTTGACTTGATCTTACCAATTACTAAGGCAAAATTGTTTAGCATATGCTTTCTCAGCACCCATATAAATATTTGTTTGACTCATACTTATGTTTAACTTGGATATGGCTCCATTGGGAGCTTGGATTCTCATTGTTATAACCTGCCCAAGTTAAAACCGCGGCTATAAACCGTATGAAAAAGGAAACAGTGGATCATAAGACTCAATTAATATTACGGTTTCTCTCATCACTCTGGCCACCCAAACATTGGTTAATCTTCTCTCATATGCTCTGGTTGTGTATTTTGATAGCAGAACTAAGTAAAGTTTTGCTTAGAAACCCGCGTAACCTTCAAATCTAAGTATTTTCTTGTTTTTGTATTTGTTCGGATTGTGTTTCATTGCTGGGAGAAGTGAGGAAAAGAAAAGAAAAAAGAAATCTATAATATTCTTTTATATATTGTTGTTTGTTTTAAGTCGGGAAGCACCGATGCGGGCGCGAGAATACTTGTATAAAATATTTAAACAATATATTACACAATTATATAAACTACATATTATCTTGATACTGTGTTTGTAAATATGACATGCATGAATACCAAGCTTTCGACGTGTAATCCAACTCCCAACATTCTTAAGTACGTTGACCCCAGAGTTTATAAAATCATGGTAGAGAATGCCATGATTTTAAAATCATTTATTATACCATGCTTTCATTTCAACATGCTTTGAGCCTACTTTAAACATGAATTTGTGCTCAATATGGACTACACATGTTATCTATATAAATTACCCTTACAACCAAATGGATTTTACCATGGAAACATCTAAAAGTTATGATTTATATCACTTACCTCTTACGATTCGCTAATAAATGTCAAAATTATGGATCCCATATGGGCCGCCAAGAACCTATCGATTAAACTCGAAATAAAAGATAGCTATGCGTAGCCCATACCTCTACGAGACCAAAACCGGTCTCGTATTGAAGATTGGAGATCGTTTGATACTCGAATCGTCAAGAAATCCGCTAAAGCTCAAGAACTCCCAAGCTCCCTCTCTCTCCATGTGATCTTTTGAAGAAGAGAAGAATGAGTCTTCTCTCTCTCTCTCTCTCTCTCTCTCTCTCTCTCTCCTTTATATAATATCTAAACCCTATTATGGGTATTTCTAGTGAAACCCACCACTAATTTTGGTTCATTTCAATTACACCCCCACTAGTTATTAAACTAACTAGTTAACTACCCAAAAGTATTTGACTATTCATCTAAGTCCCGTGTGAGTCCCGTACGTGGTCCCACATACAAATTTCACAAAATTACTAATTAGCCTACTAATTATGCATCGTGTTAAATTCATACTCACTAGGCATTCAAATGACCCCGAGTGAGTCGCTATCAATAATATAATAATCAATTATATTCACATATGTCTAAATAACATTAATCACATAATCATGAGTTAAATACTCATTTCCCCTTCTCTAAGGAATTCTCACTCGTCCTCCTTTGGGACTACCTTTATTGGCCAAGTTAGATTCACAAGGGATATCCCAAACATCTAGTGAGTTACCACTCACTTCACATGTGTCAATTAACACAATAATTGACAATTTATGCATGCTAAAACATATTAAATAAATACCGCGAGAGCGGGTATGACAGTTTGAGAATGAATTGTTTGTTTGCATTGTATATTTTTTTGTTAGTGTTTTAGTAACATCTTGTTTAATGCTTAAGGATCATAACCAATCATGCAAACTCTTTGAATGGTGAGAAGACACCCGCAAGGAGGACGTTGATGCCAATGCTATGGATGAAGCTTCATCAAAGTTTGATGTAAATGATGTTGAAGACTTCCGAAATGAAGTAAAGACAACGATACAAAATGCCCAAAGCCAAATATGTGTTGACCTCCAAAGAATGGGCAGTAGGCTCTTGGTAAAATTTGTTGTAATAGTTGTTTCTATGCTTATCTTATCAAAACAAATGTAATGTAATATTTGCTTGTTGTAATATTGGGTTTAATGAATCAATGAATATTTTTAACTTGTTGTAATAGTTGTTTTTAATGCTTATCTTATCAAAACAAATTGTCATTCCCATTATCGTTTTCAATAATATTCTCGACCAAATTCACAAACCCACTTGATTCTTCTTGTTCCATGTCTCTACAATAAAACATATAATGAATAAGTTAGAATACTACATTATCTAGCTAAAATTGAAGAATGAAGTTTTTAGCTACATATAGCTAGCAATTCAACACCATTAAAATGTAAAAACTTTTAAAATACATGACCAACTGATATCAACTTGAGCTTTTTCCTAGATACTTGTTCACTACCATAGCTTCTCACTTCACATGAAAATTGCAATCAAAATCAAACCCTTGGCCCCTTGTGATCCTTATGTACTGTACCAAAGAAAATTGCAACCTACATATATGCATATCTCACCAACATAAACATGTAAATCACCTAAACCCTATTACAAGTTTAGATTTTGTGGCTAGCTTAGAAATGAGTGTTAATGGGTTTGGAGAGAGAGAAGGATAGCTAACCTTGAAGCCGCCGCTGAGCCATCGTCGTCTGAGAAGCTGTCTATATTACCTACCGTGGTAGTCGCTGTCACCACGTTCGCCATCACCACATCAATCATGTACTATATCGAGTTCTCCTTGGTGTCGCCTTACTGTCGTGACCTCGGTGATTTGTGCTCCTCCTCTAGGTCACGACGGGTTGTTTCTGAAATGGAGATTTGAGGATGTTTGGGTTGTGTCTGATGTGTGTTTGTGTAATAGATAGAGAAGGGTTTATTTGCAAATATGATGTGGGCTCCACTGTCACACCCGTTCCGAGAAAAACATGATTTTAAAATGCATAAATAAAATTTTGTGAATTATTAATGTTTTTTGATAATTGAGAATAAGGTTGACTGGAGGTCAACGGTGAGGTGTCAATCGAAGACACGATAATAGGAAATCACATGGCATCAACACGATTTAAATGACATTTATGTGATTAAATGTTATTTTAGATCTTTGGTATTTTCATAAATAGTAAATTTACCCGTGTAGAGTAAATTTTTGGTAGTTTTTGTTATCGCCGTAGAGCATTGTAAACACTGTGGTGAGAACGTGAGTGGTACGTTAAATAAAAGGTAGGTTGTGTAGAGATTTCACAAAATTTAGTATTTGGACGTGATTTTTGGACCAAACGAGAGTCGAAAACTTTTATAAATTTTAGTTTTCACTCGTAAAGTTATAAAATGGACGTGTGCGACGTTTTTGATTAGAAGTTTCTAGAACTCGTGGGGAGTTAAGTTCTGAGAGTTGTGCCTATAAATAGTAATGAATGAGATTTCATTATTATCCACAACTTCTAAACTATCTAGAGAGAGGAGAGAGAAAGGAGATTTGATCCTACGATTTTCCGACGACAAACAGCGACCGTTCGTCCGTCAGTTTTTGACCAAATTTCATATTTGGACTCCTCGAGGTAAGAGCTTCATTTTTATATCTCTTAGGCCACGTTTGGTAAAGTTTTTCCGAAAAGTTAATTTTAAGAAATTGGAAAAAACATGTCTGTACTTATAGGAATCATTTACGATCAGAGATCCGACATTTATTTGGTCTCCAAGTACTTCTCCTAAGTTTGAGAGATATAGCTCGAGGTATGAATTCCAAACCTATGTAATATAGGAAATTTTGGATGTTTAGAATTGTGATTCGGGCAAACTTATGTGTTAAATTAGGCCCGTTAATTTTAGCGAGTACATATAGAAAACCATGGTGACATGTTTATGTGAGTATGCTAAATGTTGTGGGTCAAAGGGGAGTTTGATATAATTTTACGCCGGTGCACAACTCTCGATATTTGAGAGTTTATAGTAGTGACGACTACTTTATTGGTGTGGGAAGTGGCCAACCAGAGCAGATGAATGCAATGATTGAGTGATCCTTGGCTAACCATTGGCATCACGGTTTAAGATTTAAGACTTGCCGATATACTGGGTGAATGCGTATCTTTCTCCCCGGAGACTAAATTATGTGAATTAGATGTTTAAAACATAAATTGCCTCATATGTATTTGTTTAGAATTGTATACTCAGCATACAGTTGAGCAGAGCTGAGCAGTGGAGATTTTCTCCATTGCTGGTGAAAAGAAAAAGGGCAAGAAGAAGCGAGAAGAGTGAGGGCGAGGAATACCGGGGGAATCACACTTGTTTATACTTTTGGGTTCTTTCTAAACTTGTAATAAGAACTTTGAATAATTCGTAACATGTTTAGTTTGGAATTTTGGAAGAGGTTGTAGTATTGTAATATGTTTAAACTCTTGTTTATGTTTGGAATCGTGAATCATAGTGGTGTGTATGTTGGTAATTAGTTGGTAGAGCTTTGGTTTGAGGTTGCTCCAGATTGGGCTTTTCTGCTAGAAATTAGTCAACTGATCCCTGGTTCAGTCAACTGGACCCTTATGTTTCAGCAAGAATCCCTTCAGTTTTGAAAGGCTTCAATCGACTGGAGGATGATTTTAGTTGGATGGTTTCTGCACGAAAAAAGGACATTCTGCATGCCTAGTGTCTAGTTGACTGGACAAGGAACTAGTCGACTGAGAATTTGAGGCCCCAGTCGACTGGGTCCCCGACACAGTCGACTGGACAGGGCTGGAAAACTTTTCTTACATTCTGTTTTGAACCTCCAGTCGACCGGACCCTCTATCAGTCGACTGGACCTCTATTTTTCAAAATGGATTCCTTGGGAACAATTTCAATTGAGCAAAACTTTTTCTGACTCTGATTTTAAAAAGGATTTTACTTATGTTTTCCACTGCTACTTACTTTAAATGGAACTGGATAAGCCTTGGTGGCGTGCCACGTGATCTATTTTCGAACTGGATAAGCCTTGTACGAACTATCCTAGTATATATAGGTTTAGAAGTTTTAAATCCGAAATTCTATGATTCCCGCAATTCTGACGAGCGCGACCAGTCCTGCCTATGTTTTGGGACCGGTCCTGGGCGAGATCGGTCCTTCCTGTGTTTTGCGACCGGTCCTGCCTGTGTTTTGCGATCGGTCTGCTCTTTTGTTGGGACCAGTCCTGGTCAATTTTTAGGATCTTCTTCTTTTATTTCTTCTAATCAACTTTCTCTCCTGCACCATCATTCACTTCATTTTCCTTATGCCTTTATTTTATGCAAAATAACATACTTATGCAATGCCTCATTTATGCACTTGTATTGAAATAAGCATAAGTATTTTAATTAGGGAGGAAAACACGTATAATTACTCTTATTAGCGCTTCCGGATATACAATATCCGTCGCTTGTTAGGTAAGGTCCAAGTACCCTGACGTGATAAGTGCTTGACAAAAGGGCACAATTGGATAGATATGAAGTGGGACCCACGTGAGGTCTAGATTAGATAAATTGCATTTAGTTGCATTTATATGATTAAATGAACATTTGTTGAAGTGTTTTTAATATTTTATGATCTTTTATGGTACCAGTTTAGGTACCCGTGGGAGAGCAAATTAGAATATGATTCATAACTAGTAGGGTAACTAGCAACTTCACAAAATATGTGGGACCACGTTTGGGACCCACGCGAGACATAGACAAATACCCACTTAGATATTGGGTAGTTAACATAATTGTTTAGGGGATTTCATAATAAAGCTTTAAAAAATATTGGGGGTGTAAATGCAAATAAAAAAAATTTGGCATGAAGCTTAGGAGGATGACACCTCCATTGTGACTCATCATCTTCAATATACACAACATAGAGAGATAGATATAGGAGAAATTCGTCCATTGAAGAAAGCTCCGTCGTCCTCGTCGTTTCGGCGTCATTTCTTCACCATCGGTACACCGTTTCGCGAACTGAAGCCGTATTCGGAATCGTGGAGGTGAGAGGATCGTTTATATACCTTTCTTTTTCAGTTTCGTTAACATTTTTCCATGACCCTCTTTGAGGTGACGATACATATACATGATATTTACAAGTAGGATTATCTCCGGAGATAACTAGAGCTAAAATTTACAAGGAATTTGGAGTTTCTAGGCTTTAATCAAAGTAATTTGTGAGGTGAGTATTCTAATCATAAATTGGGTGTTAAATGATGCTTATGTGATATTGAGTATGACAGATGCTTAGTTCTTGAATTTGTAGATAAAGCATGTGTTAATTAGAGCTTATCATGTCAAATTTGTTGAAATGACTATATGATATGTTGATATGATTATGTGCTTATATGAGTCAATGAATGTCAATTGATAATCACCATTATTTAGCCCATATTAACGGGACATTGTTTTCCTCAAGGAAAAGGGGACGGTGGTGACGACCACAACGATTTGACTACGGTCACGTGAGAGTGTGTGGTTTCGCTATATGCGACGTTAAAGTGAGAAAAGGCCCGAAATCATAGATTCGTTGCGATGGTGGTTAGTTACTTGACATACTAGCGACTAATTTTATCATTGTGTTGTTTAGATATTGCATATGTCACATTTCATACTCCAATGGCACGGTTAAAGTATTCACTAAGCGTAAGTTTAAAACAAAACTGTTTTCTGTGTGGTTATTGAATAACCACCACAGGTATGGATCGCATAGGGGAAGGAAAGTGATCGGGAATTCGGGCGGCGTATCATCGTGTTTATATGTTTATAAGTTTGTAATGGTGGGACTGGAACTCATGTTTATAAGGTGGTAGTTGTGGATTTTGGTTGTAGATGGTTTTGTTGGGAGAGAAAGTTATGTTTAGAGTTTGTATATTGATTGTGGATGGTTGTTGAACCCAAGAATCTTGTTTAAACTAGTTTCTCACCTTCTTTAAGTGCTATAAATGTTAATGGGTATGATTAGTTTTCAAATGAATCTTCTATGAAAGGAGTTAGGGAGGTTTAGTCAAGTTTTGACAGATTTTTACTCATGTTAAGCTTAATGTTGGGAAATGATGCATGCTTGTGTTCTTCTTTTGTGATACATGGTTTCTCATGGATTTGGTGATTGAGTACACTTGCAATAGTTTAGAAATGAGTCCTAGAGATTCATTTGATGTTTGGTTGGAATTTCGTAGCAACCCATATGTTTTGAGATTGTTTTAAAACTTGCAATAGTTTTTAGCAGCTACAACATTTGGTTATGCAGAAAGTTGGATTGAGCACAACCATCTGTTCTTGAGTGAACTCTGGGCAGAACTTGTGTTTGCAAAAGTTGGATTGAGCACAAACATCTGTGCTTAAGCGAACTCTTGGCAGAACTTGTTTTGCAGAAGTTGGATTGAGCACAAATAATTGTGCTTGAGCGAACTCTTGGCAGAATGCTTGAACAATTTGGGCACAATCAAATTCAAGATTTAAATGAGCATAACTTGGTTTAGGAAGTTTGTATTTATGCGCCATTTTCAATGTTGGGTTCCTTATTTGAAGAGCTATCTTTTGAGATGAATCTTGACAAAATAAAGTACAATGACCATTTTACCCTTGGGGTTAGTTATGTATAAATGAGTTTTAAAGAGAGTTTAACCTTGATTTATATTATATCCATTGGGGACGTGCTTTGGTGGCATTGTTACACGTGTCCCAATCTGCCCGAGACGGGTTGGGGTGTGACAGTATTTGATTGAGCTGACTTGTTTGTTTTTTTTTTTTGGTTGGGTTTGACAAAGCAAAGGTGTCACGCCCCGATGTAGGATAAATAAGGAAAGCGCTTAATTTCCTTTATGGACCCGTAGGTCGTGACAGTTTGAAGGATTGATTCCGTCCCAAACGTCAACAACAAAAACATAATAATCAGAGCAGAGCAAACAAGACTTACAATATTTTTCTAACTTAATAGTTATTACATCACGGGGTCTTTAAAGGCACAAACTGCCTTAAATCAAAACAATAACTTAACATCTATTACAGTCATCCTTATTACAAAAGAGTTCATAAATTAAAACATAGGATATTGATAATAGTTCTATCATCCAAAGCAGCCGTTCTCAGTTTGCATAATCATAATGTTCCGCTTGATCAAAACCTGAAAAGCCTGAACACGAATGTCCAGGGCGCATCAACGCCGTCAGCTTCAAGAAGCCGGTGAGTATTGAAAACATAACTTTGAATGTAAAACATACTCATTTACCATTTTCAAATTCCCATTTAATTTAATAAGTTCACATTAGAGTAAAGAGTTCATTTTAGAAAACAACCACAATGTCATTGGTAAGCTATAATTCACATATATGTGACCGTGTATGAAAAACAATGCACCATCTCATCTTACTAACTCTTTTCTCTCGACAAACACAACAACCCACCATCTCTCACCAGTATCTTTGAAATACTCCGATAGCCACACTTTAGCACAGGGGTGCCAGGGAATGTCCAGTTTGCCTCACACTTTAGTACCTAATTCGCCTCGCAAATACATCACGTAGTATCCAGACTCGGGTACCAGGGAGTGTCCGTAGGCCACACTTTAGCACTTCCATGGGTGCCAGGGAATGTCCAAGTTCGGCTTCACATACTTTGACGCTACCATGGTCGTCAGGGAGTGTCCAGTTTTGCCACCGTCGCATTTCAAAAACACTCTCGCCGCAATCTCAACCACAACACACTTTGGTACTCACTTACCAGGGAGTGTACGCAATACAACCTCAACCACACACTCTGTACCACCCTGACCATTACTCTTTTCCGTACTGACCAACACCCACACTCACCATGCATGTACAACTGACACCATATGAATGACGTGCAACAGAACATATGAAATGCCGAGATCGATAACCATATATATTTGAAAGAATCGAAATCATAATCATCCTTTAACAACCAAAATGAAATCTGTTTTAACATAATTCCAAACAGAGCCTTAAAAATTTATAAAACATCATCTAAACAGTCCCTTAGCAGAAAACAGATAAAAACCAGAAACTGTTAGAAGTCGCGCGCGCGAGCCGCTCGCGCGATATGCCTATTTTCCCATTTTATTATAAAAATTTTCCTTACTGCTTGGAAACACATAGATCGCGCGCGCGGGCCGCTCGCGCGATTTGCCCAATTTTCGTTTTTCTTTTAAAATCTTTTCTGTCTGCTTGAAACCAGCCAGCTTGCGCGATCGCGCGCGCGAGTTTAGGTAGTGTCTTCGTCTTCTCCACTGAAACTTCCCCTGTTTCAGATTTTAGACCCATTTTGAAAACTGAAAGAAATCAAGCCTTATTATATATGAATTTCTTCGTTTTTCAATGAGGATTAATAATCTACAACCAATTTTACATGAATTAATCTATATCTCTCGGATTTTATGAAAAACTAAAAGTTGACAAAACTTGATTTCTTATATACTTTTTCATGTGGACAAATTAAGCTCTAATACTTTGGCTACAACTTCTATGAACTATAGTCTTACAAAATCATCTATAAAAACCGATTTTGGTTGAGTTTGGAAAATCACCATTTTTGAGCTTCAAGCTTTCATACGAAAATTAACAATGGTGTCCTTCTAGTTAGACTAAACCAATAGTAAATAAGAATGAGATTACATTCTGAGTGAGTTTAGAATACTCACTGAGATTAGAGATTGAAGAATTGTTGAGAAGGAAAAACAATATAGGAAATTCAAACCCAAGCTTTGGCTATGGGGATTAAGCTTTCTCTCTCTCCAGAAATTTAAACTCTCAAGCTCTCTCTGTGTATCTCTCTCCCACTCTCTCAATTTTCAGTTTGCTAAGTGCAGATTGTGTGTTGTGGGAGAGTATACAAGAGTATATATATAAAATCTTGAACTTGGGGGCCAAGCTCCTTATGCTTGACTCAACAAAATGATTAGTTTTCCAATTCTTCTAATTACCACATATGCACTGATATGATCATACGTATATACATATATGGTCTGATGGACTAACTCTACAGATGTATAAAGGGTCAAGTATAGGCTAGTAGGGGGCAACAAGAAAGTGTTTGGGAAAATCAAGCTTATGGCATAAAAATACACACACACACACAAAGCATTCCCAAACAAGCCCAACCCAATCATTGCTTGCTATAAATGGAAAGTAAAGCATAAGTTCAATCTTGCTTTATATCACTTCCAAAATCTGTGGGAGTTCAACACAGCGCGGACAGTTTTAAACATAAACTGGTATTTTCGCGGTGCGGTGTTCACCACAAAAGTACAGAAAATTCATTTTAAAGTAAGGATTGATTTTTCGGTTTTATAAAAATACTGATTGAGTTAAAAGCAAGCATTTCCACCGTTTTGAAATAATGATTTAAAATTTAACACAGGTACTTCTAAATTTATAAAAATTACAGTTTAGTCCTAACAATGATTTTAATATGAAATAAAACTAATAACAAGATTTAACACATGAATATAAAAATTAAATAAAGCAGGCAATCCCAATTAAATTTTAAATGTGACAAACGAAATTACACTATATTAAATATGAACATGAATTTTAAATTAAATGGAAATGCAGGTTGTTAGATCCTTCCTCCCTTAAATAGGATTTTGTCCCCGAAATCAAGACTAACTAGTCCAAGGTCCCCATGTGGGAAATATCTAGCTTTATACACTTGGTGGAGTAAAGAATGCTCATTGGTTAACAAGCGTAGGCTTGTTTGGCAAGCATAGCCTTATTAAAAGCTTCAAAATCTCATAATCCTACCCTACCTTCCTTCTTCAAATTGCATAGTGAGTCCCATCTCATACACGTCTCTTCTCCCCATTCTGACCCACCAAAACACGGCCAACACATTCTTGAATACATAAATTTAGCACTTACTTTTTAGTTCTAAATTTCAATTTTATCAAACGGGCCCTAATACACAAAATTCATGAATAAATTTTGACATTTTAACCAAGTAGATACACCATGTTATGGCATTTTTGCAGCACTCCAAATCTTAACATTCTGAATTTCTCTCATCCCATCTTAATGCAGAAATGAGTTTTGTTAATCTAAATATGCAGCAGATCAAATCTTCCATTCACTATGACACTACTCTACTTGAGAAGAGTCTGTTTGGGAATGTCTGAAAATAGGGCCAGGTTTAGTTCAAGTTTTACTTTTTATTTGATTCTTGTGAAAACCAGTGTTATGTTTGTTTGACAAAAAAACATTTTAAAGAGAGTTATGAGGTCAGGCACGGACGCCTATACTAGAAATTGATTCTCACCAAATCCTTATGTCATAGATACGGTTCACTAATGAACCACAAATTATTATCATTATTATTATTTTTCTAAACAGCCTTGGAAGTGATAACTCTATTGCCAAACTCACATACCTAATGTCTCTTCAAATAGCATTTTACTTCTACCCGTTAGATTTTTTGAATGTTTGTTATGAATAAGGGTGAAAACAATTCGGTTCAGTAAGCAAATAGATCGGTTGATTTAGTGTATAATGTCGATTGAGTTTTTACACAATTAAAAAAAAAAAAATTGATCGAATCAATCGGTTTTGTTATACCCCTAGTTATGAATGTGTCTGCACTTAAAATATGCATTTTGTTATTTTATATTTAAAATAAATTTGGGTAGACCGAATACATGGATGATAATTTATTTTATACATGGATGATAATCTATTTTTTATTTGTTCAGACCAATGAGAGTGATGACGTAAATTAATGGCCAAATAAATGAGTTAAACTGAGTTGGGCTGAATGAGAATCATGTAACAATAATATCATATTCGGACACATGATCACATGAAATAAATTTGTTTGGCTTTCCTAGACTAATTATGGTCACATGACCTCACTAATTTTGGCCAACACTTATATTTGGCGGGCCACATGAGGATTGAGATTTGGCCATTATCATGATTTGGCCTGACATTGGGACATGTGATGAACAACTAGTTGGACTGGACATGCGCATATTTTGGTTTATCAGTCCTAAAATCTTTATGATTATATCTAAAGGGGGGAGAGAAGTTTTAATTGAAGCGGTTGCTCAGGCGATTCCCACCTTTGCCATGTCATGATTTCGACTTCCTTTATCCATTTGTAACGAGATTTCAAGCCAACTAGCTCGCTTCTGGTAGGGTAGTTTGGGCGATAAACAGAAAATTCATTGAGCTTCCTGGGAGAAATTGTGCAGAAGCAAAAAAGAGAGAGGTATGGGCTTTAGGGATCTGTTTGTCTTTAACCAAGCTTTGCTTGTGAAACAGTTATGGAGATTGTCACAGATGCCAAATTTTGTTGTTCTTCCATGTTTTTAAATCCCGTTATTTTCCAAATTCTGATTTGATGCATGCAAAATTGGGCTCACACCCGTCATTCACGTGGATGAGTATTTGGGGGGCTATGGACTTATTTAGAAGAGGATGTAGGTGGCGGATTGGTGACGGGAATAGAGTTAGTGTGGGTTTTGATCCATGGATCCCCATTTCACATTCTTTCTTACATGTTTCTCCTTTTCAACACAACGTGAAGCATAGTAAAGTTTCTTAACTTATCGATGGTCTTCAGGCACTTGGAATGTTCTGCTATTTGGAAGAATTTTTTGTTATATGAAGGTAATGCAATTCTCAGTCTACCTATACATAGGATGGCATAGGAGACTCGCTCATTTGGCATTGGGATAGGCGGGGCTTATTCACTGTTCGGTTGGCTTACCATGTGGGTATGTAGATGAAAAGGGAAAAGGCCGGGAGAGGTGAATCTTCGGGGCAATATAATGGCCTTCAGTGGCAACGGCTTTGGGATTTACTGATTCCTACAAAAATTAAATCCTTTGGTTGGTCTATTTTAAAAAATTTTGTCCCATGTAATAAAAATCTGACACAAGGTGTGGACATTTCTCCAAGATGCATTCGGTGTGGAGATTTGGAAACTATGACACACGCATTGAGTGGATGCCGTTTCTCTAGGGAGGTGTGGTCTCGTCATTTTTCGCGAAGTCTTACTAAGTTTGGAGATCGCTTGAGGGTGGATGATTGGTTCGATCAATTTCTTCAAGCCGGTGGATCGGGCCTCTTTATTTTTGATCACTACTTGGGCAATCTGGGGTGATAGAAATAAAGTGGTCTTTGATGGTGAGTGCTCTTTGGATTTTGCGCGTTGTGGGTGATTTTGCTGAACATTATAGTGCTGAATTGTCACAACTGCATGAGAGTCGAGTTGATAGGAGTGGAAGGCCGAGTTTGGTTGCATGGGTGGCCCCTTCCCATGGTCACTACAACAAAATAGGCCTTTAAAGACAGAAAAAAGTGTTGTAATAGGTTATAAAATATGTCACTAGTTGTTATACCAACACTTAGTTAAGTGTCATAATAGGTGTTGTCGCTAAGCCTTATTGAGACACTTACCAAAGTGTTGGTAAAACTGTCAGTAAAGGTTACTTTATAACGACAAAGAAAAAGTGTCATTAAAAATGTCACTAAATGTTACTTTTGAAGTGACATATATTTGTGAGTAATGACAAAACAAAGCTGTCATTAGAAGCTACTTTTACTAACATACATATGTTTGTGTCGCTATGAGTGTCACTAGAAATTGGACTAATTATTTTTCCTAACAATCTACCAAGTTTTGAACTTAAGACCTCATTGAATGTGTAGTAGTCTTGATTCCACTTGACCAAATATCCAACTTTCAACTACAAGTACGAAAAATATTTATTTGTATATAATAAAATCATGTACCATTAACATATGTTTAAAGTATTAAACACCATTAGTAATATATTTTATATTACTAATATATTTACTTATTTATATATTATATATTACATAGTTATTATTATTGAATACATTTATTTAATTTATTATTTAAGTAATTAATTTTTATTAAATTTAATAATATGGAGCACTAACAAAATAACTATGTATCCAATACAAATAGAATATCAATACAGTCTAGGGGTATAATTGTTTTTTGAAGATTTAAATTCACCTTATATTTATGTCGCCAAACACCTACATAATATTTTCTTCCACCGTTACCACTTTTACAATACATTACCCAAATATCACAACTATTATAATCTATTCTGACAAAAGTAGTTTCAAAGCTATCACAATTGCAAAACGGAAGCCACCCTAAATTGGGTTGTATATTTTCCTTTGTGTTTTCCTTCATTCTTAAATAACATTATAGATTTAAAAAAAATTAGACAAAATTATCAACGTCGTTTTATTAAAGCAGGACTGACAGCAAACGTTTAAACGTTCCATGTTGTCATCTTCAGTGTTAGCCTAGTCATTGCACTGCTCTTTGCACTAGCTTTCTTCAACGATGAGAATATTAGAGCGAGTCGTTTATTTGCTAGAGAAGCTGGAAAGATAGCTAGAATTCTTCTAGGAGCTGCAAGCTACTGGTATACAGAGAATTCAATCTCTGCTTTTTTTGGTTGTACGTAGCTCTTCTTTCCATTTGCCTTCTTTGTAATATCATCATATTAAGGCCTCATACAGAGCTTATTTTCTCATTCTCTCACTAGGCATATGCCTAACCAAGGTTGCAGATTTGTGGCGCTTAACGATATGGTCATGGGTCACATAATTGGTTACTTGCATGTTCATCTTATATGGCCGGCTCTAGGCACAAGCAGGCAAAACAACCGCTTTGGGCCCCCAAATTTTTGATGAATTTGGGGGCCCATTTTTAAGTCCAACTGTTATACCCTTATGCGTATATAAGCTCTCTAACTCACTAGCTCTCAATCGTTCCCACTCTACAATTGAAGCTCTCTCACTTTCTGTGTGTATGTATAAATGAAGCCTACCCCTTTTTATAGCCATCTCCTCCCTAATGGATGCATAGGATGCTCTTGATCTAACGATAGCCAACGAGTCTCATGAACATTCTTGACCACTCTTAGGACCCTAACATTATCCACAAGCTTATACGAGGTTCTACAGTCTTCCATTCATTCCTAGAACATAGCAGCCTTCTGCAATCCTCTAGAACCTTCCACGATCTTCCAAACTTCTCTCCATGAAGACGGAGTAGGAGTAGGAAGAACTTCTATGAAGATAAATTTGATATTTGAAATTATGATAAACATAGAAAATGTAAGATAAGATATATTGTCTAAAATTGGTTTCAGTTGAAATTTCTCACAAATTTAATTAAACATATCTGTGTGATACCATTTGGTAATGCTATATGTTTTAATTCGAATTCCAAACTTAGCTTAAAAAGTGTACTAAATTTGCTTTTTTATTTTTATTTTTAAAGGATACATATGGTTTTCAAATGGCGTATTTAATTTTTTTACCTTTTAAAATACCTACACTCTTTTTTACCTTTTAAAATACCTAGCCTCTAATCTGTACTCTCTCTCTCCTCCTTTCAATTTGAACGAATAGTGTCAGCCCCTCGACCCACTCGCGTATTTTAGACAACTGTTTTTAGTTTATTCCAACTATTTGTTTTTTTGGGTCTACTTTTCCTTTCTTTTTCACTGCATTAAAAGTTGAAATTTAAAATTTTTTAGTATTACATGTAAGCTTTTCTTTTAGTAAAAGCTCACTTGACATCCACTTATCTAGTTAATTTTTTTATTTAGCTTAAAATATCTAGTTAATTTTTATCTAGGATTCATTTAAATTTTTTTTTTATTATCTGATAGAAATGTAAAGTATATTTTCACGAAACCATGCTCATATATATTTTTTCCTTTCTGGGTTGAAACCATGCTCATATGCAAGAAGGTGATTAAATGGAAAATTCTACAATTGTTTAAAACTTAATGTGGATGGTGCACGGTTTGAGGAGTTGGAAGGGTATGGTTTGGGGCATTGTCCGGGATCATAGCGGCCACATTATCTTTGGCTTTTCATTGTTTGGACATGGTTCGTTGGACCCCGCTGCGTCTGAGGCCATGGCGGTGCTCCGTGGGTGTGAGGCAGTCGAAGAAGCTGGTCTTTCTTGTGATATCATTGAAATGGATGCACTGAATGTTGTTAATCTTCTCCCCGATCCTGACCCTTGTTTTTATCCTTTTGGTCACATTATTGAAGCAGCCAAGCAATTTCTCACTTGAATGCATGTTACAGATTTGTCTCATGTTCGACATGATGGCAACAAGGTGGCTCATGCTTGCACGTTACACAAAAGTTAATCGAGTGGATGTTTTTTTCTTTGATGCTTTACCTCATTGTATTCAATCTTTGGCTTTGTCTGATCTTGTAACTTCTTGAGTTTTGCAATGAAATTCCTAGTTTTCCATCAAAAAAACATTGGTGATAAATAGTAATTGTGAGAATAAAAATATCAAGATAATATCATATTATTAGCGGTCGGGGATCATATTACTAGTGGTCGGAGCACACGCGTTATGTGTGCAACACATTGTATTTGTTATGTATTTACTAACCTAGATAATAACATCAATTTGTGGAGAGCAAAAATGAAAGCATAATAACTAAATTTCGGATTCGATTTGGGAAAAGCATTTAAGCACTAAGTTAGGCATGCAACACGTTAAATAATGAAAAGGATAAAAGTATTTGGGCATCGGGTAAACAAAAAAAAAAAAAAGAAAGAAAAGAAAAAGAGGAAAATAGAATTAGGTATAACATTAATTTGTGACTCAGATAAAAGCTAAAGTAATTTATGAAATAAATTCATAGAACAGTCATGCTCTAAAGAGGGCGCCCTCTCTTTATTAAAGAGAGGGCTTTTGTTTTGGCCGTCGGATCGTGTTTAAAAACTGTGAAATGACAACACTGCCCTTAATAAAAATACGATCCGACAGCCAAAACAGAGGCGCCCTCTTTAGAGAATTTTTATTCACAGAAAGTGCAATTGTAAACTAAATTGAGGAGACATTTGTTACATTTAGTGCACACAACCATGTATAAGGGCCAATTACATATTGCCAAACCAAAGAAACTTGTCCAGTTGTCCAACATACCTCACTCTTCATCATCTTTCATTAAATAAATTAAGGTTGCACAGGTTCCCAAAAAGAGTAGTAAAATAAGAAAATCTACTAGAACAATGACAATTAGCAAGTAGGGATGTTACCTATACTTTAAGCAATGAATATTGATGAGGAGGTTGTGGAATTTGTCCATTAGGAAGTTGAAGAATCTGTCTATCTACAATTATAGGGTTGTGAGAGAGTAAATGATATATAGGCGGTTGTTTGGGGTAGTTTTAGTTGGGAGACATGGGGTGGTAAGTTATGGAAGGTGCTGAGTGTATGGTGAATTACAGTTGGGGACTCTAATATTTTATTTTTGTGTAAAAGAGTATATTGGTATTTCTGTAAATATGAGTGAGAGAAAAAAGTTGTTGGGTACCCTCTTCTCCCTTTCTATAGTAGTATAGATTGGAAAGATTATCAAGAAAATATTATCAGATTATGAGGATAATATTATGATATTATGGAAGTATATCTCTTACTTGCATGGGAAGCAAGATGTATTGAGACCGAATATGGACTCTATTCAATATATTGGGGGACATTCAATATGATCAGGTTATGAAGATAAATCTGATAAATATTATCAGATGATTTTTTGAAAACCAACTTGCCTTCCAAGCACCCCCATGGCCGCTATAAATACACAGGCTGACCAAGCTATCAGGCACCTTGCGTCTCAATCACAACTTGAAAAGCATCTTACAATGCATTCCATAATTTTCAACAAATAAAAAGTACTCGTATCATTTTATTTTATTTATTTTTCTTTTTTTTAGGCTTTCTTAGCATTTCCAATAATTTCTTTCAGTTACCTGATTAGAAGTTCTAAAACGTTTTCTATACACGCAAATTTTATAAAAAAATTTGTGTTTACGCACGTTTGGGCTTTCGTACAAAACTCTTGGTACGCCGGAACGTAAAAATAGAGCAAACAGAATGTTTGTGTTGAAGCTTGATATACATTGTTGGGCCCATTCTCTAATAGCTTAAGCTTTTGGAGGAGTTGGTAACTTAACATGGTATCAGAGCCTTGTTTGTGGGAGGTCCTGGGTTCGACTCTCCATCCCCACTTTGTTGTGCATATTTGCACTTTTTTATTTGTCTCCAATATATGATGGAGTTTGGTTTGTTTGCTCTCCACGTGCAAGTCGGGGTTGCACGTGAGGGAGGGTGTTGAAGCTTGATATACATTGTTGGGCCCATTCTCTAACAGCTTAAGCTTTTGGAGGAGTTGGTAACTTAACAGTTTGATTTTTTTTTTTTAAAATGTTTGATTAAAAGTGAGCTCGTAATATTTTTGATCAAAAAAGGAAAAAAAAAAGAAAAAGAAAAAAAGAAAAAAAGAAGAAGAAAAAAGTAAGGTGAGCTCATATTTTCATGCCGTGGATGAGACTCATGAGAGCTTAATTCAAATATAACAAACTCACACCATTTGTCCCACGGAACTCATGTGGATCTTTGCCCTGCTATTCTTGCAAGTCTTTATAAGGACTTGAGATTTTTAAAAGAACAATTAATGGCTTGTTCTCAATCAATCAATGTGTTTGGTCCATTCCAATTGTTCCAACTTTGGGCATTTGAAAGGTTCCCACTTTTGGGACCGAATGCCCTGAACCCACTTGAGCCAGGCGAACCTAGGGCCGCCAGATGGCACAAACTGGAGGTTCAATCTTCCTCTCGTTAAATCGGACCTGAGGCTGCCAGAAAATTTTCAGTGGCGGCTGTATGGCCAGAAACTTGAAAAATTGGCAGCACTCAATGTAATGTAAAGAGGCTGATCGATCTTTTTTTTTCGATGCTTACAGGGTTGTGAGCTGACGGGGATAGGTTTAGAGAGAAGTATCAGCCAAACCGCGTGGCGATGTAGTTTGGATTTGATCAAGAACTTCCTGCCGCCGCTCCTTCAGTCCGTTCAAATTTCATCGCAGAACAGTCTAGCTTTTTTTCGGTGACATCAAGATCACCGTTGGACCCTTGTGTCTCAGCAAGATACTTAAAATGGTGGGACCAATTTGATGGTTGCTCGTGAGGTTGCTATTCACAAAAGAAAGCTTGTGAGCTCTAGAACTTTGTTACCCCCAGAGCAAAAGAAGGATTTTCATGGCTCATTTGCACCAAAAAGTATAAATTCGTGGCCACGATACAAGACCAAGACGCAGATTATTCGAGAATGGAGTGATGAAGCTGATTTGACGTCAAGTTCTGCGGTTGGAGCATGTCACGCCCTGGAACGGCAAAAATAGAGAAAAATAAATTTCCTTTTTGGGTCCAAAGGCAGCGACGGGTGAAGTCACATGATTGTCCACACCATGCAGTACTAAGCAATAAGAAGTAATAGTGTAACAAGAATGAAGTCTAGGTTCTGATCACAACGTAACATAAAGTCAACAGAAGTTACTAACTATTACATATCAGAGTCTCGAATCAAATATAAGGCAGCGGAAGTACAAATGCCAAAGCAACATATGCCTGACTACAAAAGTTCAAAAAGGGTAACGACAACTAGCTACAATCCTAGTCTAGTCTTCAGTTGGCATAAAGGTAGTCCTCGGCGTAGTAGTCTTCTTTGGCCTGACCTCCGTCGGGGAAATCCTCCACAGGGACTCCGTCACCGGCATAGTAGTCCTCTCCTGCAGGCCCTTCACCTGTATAGTCATAGCCAGGGTGCGCTGGAACGTAGAAATGTCCAGCGGCATAAACGCCGTCAGCTTAATGAAAGCCGAGTGAGTTAGATACTAACAGGGTATCAACTATTGAAGTTATTACAAGTTATAAACCGTAACCAAATTAGAATTCTGTAAGGGTAACTTCTTTACATCAAACCGATCATCCGATTACTAACGTCTTACTTATTTAAGACCGATAATACGTCTAGATAGGGGAACAGACTCGACAGTAGTTCAACTCTATAACACACCATTGCTCATCCACCGCTTTTAAGAACATATGCACAGTTCATCGCATGTCATGGATACCACGTTAGTCCATCCCCCGCTTTTAAGAACATATGCACAGTTCACCGCATGTCAGGGATATAACGCTTTAAACAACAGTACATCATTCTATTCCACGACTTAGCGACGTCTACCAGTGATCACGGTCCACCGCATGTCATAGACACCTTCGTCTGTCTACCGCTTTTAAGAACATATGATTAGATCATCTGGCTATCTTAGGGCAAATGGTCCGGTTCACCGCAAGTCATAGACACCTTCGTCTGTCTACCGCTTTTAAGAACATATGATCGACCAAAGCCCGCCCACGCAAGATTCCCGAATCTTAGCAAACCTACTTAAGTTCAACTCTATTTCCGATACATGACAATCCCAATGTGGCCCGACTACTCTGAATGAAATGAACGTTAACTCCAAAGGATTCACAACTATTCCGTTATCTAACATTATAAACATTATTCGATAGCCTTGTTATTACTACGATCCTACGCTGCATTAACTCATTATCATGTCTGTATTACAATAATAAAGCATGCTGGGAAATACTGAACAGTAAATAACCAACTAAATAGTCATTACATTATCTAAACAAGTAAAACAGTAAACTGTAATTGTCAATCGATTGGTATAGATGTCAATCGATTGGTATAAAAGTGGCATCAATCGATTGGAAGAAGATTCAATCGATTGGTATAAAAGTAGTGTCAATCGATTGATCAAAGATTCAATCGATTGGATCACAATCCATGTCAATCGATTGATAAAGATTCAATCGATTGGAACATGAAGATGTCAATCGATTGATAAAGTGTCAATCGATTGACACTTCGTCTTCTTCACAGAGAAGACTGCCCAGCAACATATAAACGGGAATACATGGTTTCTCTTCCATTTCTTCATTCAAACATGTCATAACATCAATGTAAGGCTACCAAGTGAGTTTAGAACTCACCTAGGCGTTAAGGGCGTGTTTGGGAATGTGTGTTTGAAGCTTGGAGCTTCAATGGTGGCTCCTCCCTCTCCTTCCTCTGCTCTCTGTCTTCTCTCTTCTCTTTTTCCTTCTTCTCTTCTTCTTTCTGGTCTTCTTCTTCTTCTTCTCAGTCCATCTGTGTGTGTGTGTGTAAATACATGTATATATATGAGTATATATATATGAGTGTATATATATATAAACACACACAAAACCCTCCCTCTCACTCTCTCTGATTTTTTTAAAGAGAAAAACGCAGGAAAAGGGCTGGTTTATATAGAGGAAAGGTGTTCACGTGGCCTCTCCCCAGCCAGAGCAAAAGAATCTGCCCAGCTGCCTCCAATCGATTGACATAGTGTCAATTGATTGAAACAATCAATCGATTGAGATAAAGTTCAATCGATTGGTATAAGCAATCGATTGATATACTTGCCAATCGATTGGTATCCAAAATATACCAAGGGTAAGGCCAAGCTCATACAAGTATTAAAAGAAACATACAATGTCTTAGTTATATAATATATTACGAAAATACAGGGTATTACATCATCCACCACTCACAAAAGATTTCGTCCCCGAAATCCGAAATAAACTGGGTTAAAACAAAAATGGAAACTTCTCTCGCATCTCTGACTCCAGCTCCCATGAAGCTTCTCCTTCGTCGTGGTGCTTCCATTGAACCTTCACTAGCGGAATATCCTGGTTTCTGAGCTTCTTCACTCCTCGGTCTAGAATACGCACTGGTCCTTCGTTGTATGTCACGTTCTCGTTCACCTCGATATCTTCAAAACTGATCTCGTGCGCTGGGTTGTGGGCACATGTCCTCAACATGCTGATGTGGAAAACGTTGTGTACTCCTGACATCTTTGGCAGCAACGCAAGTCGATAAGCAACCTTCCCAACATGTTCTAGGATCTCGAACGGTCCTATGAATCGCGGCGATAGCTTGCCTTTCTTCTGTCCGAATCTGACGATACCTCGAACTGGCGAGACTTTAAGTAGCACATGATCTCCAACTGCAAACTCTAGATCTTTCCGTCGCTTGTCGGCATAGCTCTTGTGTCTGGATTGCGCTGTCTTCATCTTCTCTCGTACAATCTGGATCTTCTCGCTGGTTTCTCGAATCATCTCGGGTCCAAGTAGTTGAGTATCTCCGACTTCGGCCCAACATAGCGGCGATCGGCAAGGTCTTCCATACAAAGCTTCAAACGGTGCCATCCCTATGCTCGTGTGGTAGCTGTTGTTGTAGGCAAACTCGATCAAAGGTAGATGCGTCTCCCATGAACTCTCGAATTCAATGACACAGGCTCGCAACATATCTTCCATCACTTGATTGACTCGTTCTGTCTGACCGTCTGTCTGTGGATGAAAGGCTGAACTCAAATTCAATGAAGTTCCCATTGCTGTCTGAAGGCTCTTCCAGAATTCTGCGGTAAAGCGTGAATCTCGATCTGAAACTATTGAGACAGGTACACCATGTAGTCGCACTACTTGGTCTAGATACATCCAGCTCAATCTTTCAACACGGTACGTCATGCTGTAGGCGATAAAATGTGCTGACTTGGTGAGTCGATCCACTATTACCCAAATAGCGTCGTGGTTTTGCTGAGACTTTGGCAATCCAACCACAAAATCCATGGTGATGTGCTCCCATTTCCATTGGGGAATCGGTAGTGGTTGTAGGAGTCCAGGTGGTTTCTGATGCTCTGCCTTTACTTGTTTGCAAATAAGACATTGCGATACATACTCGACCACTTCTCGCTTCATTCCTTCCCACCAGAAGTTTCTCTTTAAGTCCTTATACATCTTGTTTCCTCCTGGGTGGATAGTCATCCTTGACTTGTGTGCTTCGTCCAAAATGTTCTTCCTGAGACCATCGTCATTTGGCACACAGAGTCTACCTTTGCATCTCAGTGCTCCGTCCGTACTAATACTCCATATCTCTGGTTCCTTTGCGAACATCTTGGCAAACCATAACTTTAAATCTTCGTTCGACTGTTGAGCTTCCAAGATACGGCTGATGAGAGTCGGTTGCACGACAAGACATCCAAAGTGTTGTCCTCCTTCTGATTCCACTGGTTGAAGGTCGAATTCGGCTAACGTCTCCAATGCTCGCCATTCCCTAATCAAAATCGAAGAAACCAAAAGGCGCGGCCTCCGGTTCAGAGCGTCGGCTACAACATTTGCTTTACCCGGGTGGTATTGCAAAGAGAAGTCGTAGTCCTTGAGTAGTTCCATCCATCTCCGTTGTCGCATGTTCAACTCCTTCTGAGAGAACAGGTACCTTAAACTCTTATGATCTGAGAACAAGTCGAACTTTTCTCCATACAAATAGTGTCTCCAAATCTTCAGGGCGAACACGATTGCAGCTAGTTCCAAGTCGTGCGTCGGATAGTTCTTCTCATGTGGCTTCAATTGTCTTGATCCGTATGCGATGACATTCCCCTCTTGCATTAGTACACAACCAAGTCCTTGGTGGGATGCATCACTATAGATTATGAATTGTTCACCACTCTTAGGTATTGCAAGCACGGGTGCTGAGGTTAGTCTCTCCTTCAATTCCCGGAATGCATCCTCATGTTTATCAGTCCATTCGTACTTCGTCTCCTTCCTAGTCAGGCTTGTCAACGGTCCAGCGATTCTAGAGAATCCTTCCACAAATCTCCGGTAATACCCAGCCAATCCAAGAAAACTCCTAACTTCGGTCGCGTTGGTTGGCCTGTTCCAGCTCAAGACTGCATCGATCTTAGATGAGTCTACGGAAATCCCATCCTGTGATATCACATGTCCCAGGAATTTAACTTCCTGAAGCCAGAATTCACATTTGCTGAATTTCGCATACAGACTATTGTCTCTGAGAGTCTGTAGAGCAATTTGTAGATGCTTCTTATGTTCTTCTTCCGTCCTTGAATAAATTAGAACGTCGTCAATGAACACTATAATGAATTGATCCAGATAGGGTCTGAATACTCTATTCATTAGGTCCATGAATACTGCCGGGGCATTAGTCAATCCAAAAGACATCACTAGAAATTCGTAGTGTCCATATCTCGTCCTGAAGGCAGTTTTCGGTATATCTTTCGGCCGAACTAGTAATTGATGGTATCCTGAACGTAAATCGATTTTTGAGAATATCCTTGATCCTTGTAGTTGATCGAACAGGTCGTCTATCCGGGGAAGTGGATACCTATTCTTGATCGTGACTTTATTCAGCTCCCTGTAGTCGATACAGAGTCGTAGCTCTCCGTCTTTCTTTTTCACAAATAAAACTGGTGCTCCCCAAGGCGATGTACTGGGGCGAACAAAACCTAAGTCTTCAAGTTCCTGAACTTGCTTCTTCAATTCCAACATTTCTGTTGGCGCCATCCGATACGGGGTCTTGGAAATCGGCAACGTTTCGGGTGCTAACTCAATGCAGAAGTCTATCTCTCTCTTCGGCGGAAGTCCTGAGATACTTCGGAACACATCTTCAAAGTCTTGAATAACGGGGATCTGCTTGATAGTAAGCTCCGTGCTTGAAGTCTTAATTGTGGCTAGGCAGCTCATGATAAACATGTCGCTCAACGGTTGGCACTGAAATCTGATCTGCGGGCAACCAGGCGTCGAAAAGACAATGGTCCGACTAACACAATCCAGGTTAGCGCCATACTTAGTAAGCTAATCCATTCCTAGGATCACGTCGAACTCAGACATTGACAGGACTATCAAGTCTGCTGGAAAATTCCTACCCTCTAGTGTCAAGGGACAATCCTTGCACACCTTACCTAACTTAACGGATACTCCCAAGGGCGAAACGACATTAAGGGTCGGCTCAAGTGCTAGGGGTAACAAACCCAAATCACGCACCATCTTAATAGCTATGAAAGAACGGGCGGCACCGGTATCAAACAAAGCTCTAACTTGACAGTGAAATAAAATGAGTGTACCTTTCAAGTTCTGCTGTTCCTCAGCATTATACCCTGCATTGTCAGGGATGATGGCATTCACCCTAACCTGTCCTTGCTATCCTTGCTGTCCTTGAGCAGGCGCTCCATAGTAGCCTCCACGTGGTGCTCGACAATCCTTGCTTATGTGACCAGGCTTGTTACAGTTGCGGCAGACGAGGTCATTACGGCGGTTGGTCTTGGGGGCTGTGCAATACCTTGCAATATGTCCGGGCACTCCACAGTTAAAACATCCATCAGTGTTCTATCGCTGGGCGACGGGCTGTGCCTGAGGTGGTCCTCGCTATTGATTCTGTTGTCGAGGAAAATTAGCTTGGGGCTTCCTTGTCCCATCCCATGTGCGCTTGGTTCCCTGATAGTTGTTGGTCTGGGGTTTCCATCCTTAATTGTTCTTTGATGATTGCACGGGAAAGTTCCTTGGTTGGAAGGTCCTGGGTGGAGGTCGATTCACTTGTGGTCCTTGCACAGGGTAAGCATCCTTTTCCAAACTTGAAGCAAGACGGACAATCCCTTCAAACGACTGGCCCAGATGGCCTATCATCATGTGCCGGAGGTGTGGGTTGAGTCCTTGGTGGAATCGCTTGACCTTCTTGGCGGAGGTGTCTATCATATGCGGAGCGAAACGGGAAAGTCGCTCAAATTGTGTAGTATACTCCCTGACTGTCCAGTTTCCTTGGGTTAGACTCAGGAAATTCCTCTCTTGTTGGTCTCTTTCGTCCTCAGGGAAATACTTCTCGAGAAATCGAGTCTTGAATGCTTCCCAAGGCATTCTCCTTGCAGCGTCAATCCCAATCGTAGCTCTCTCGGCCTCCCACCAGTCCGCGGCGGAGTAAGTCAGTTGAAATGCGGCTAGACGTCTCTTGTCAAGCTCACTGCACTCCAGGGCTTCAAAGATTAGTTCCAACTCTCGTATCCATTGCTCTGCTTTCCAGGACTCTGCCATGCCGTCGAACTTTTCGGGTCGCAGGCCACGAAATCGTTCCAACAGCTTGTCGCCTGTCTGCCTTGGGGGTACAACGTGGTTGTTGCCATTGTCGTTGGTGGCATGATTGTAGGTATCGCCGATGTGCTCCATCCGTTGCATGAAAGCTTCGAAGACTCCAGTTGGGTCCATACCCTCGGGAATGGGTGCTCCCAGTCGTGCTTGGTTCCTTGTGGGTCCCACCATAGTGATCCGTGTGAGGTGTACCTATGAAGGATCTAACGATTAGCTGACAATCTTCTCGGGGAAATGATCATACTTAAATAACAGGAAGCATAGCATGAATCAAAATCACAACCATAACATAACAATGAGATGATAACAGAAATAACCAAGAGAAACGACCTGCCATATATATATATACCCAAAAGATGTACAACGGAGTACACAATAGATCATCTGTGTACCGCGTAGTACATGATCCTATACAAGATCTAAACAAAAGAAAGATACATACAAAACCACTACTGGTGGCTACCTATACAAAAAGGCTACGATCAATAGCTGTCTATGTAAGCGTCAAAAGTAAGTGGACAACATGTCCTAAAGTCAAACGTAAAAAGTCTAAGTCTTAAAGGTACTGGACTCAAAAGTTGTCCACATCGGATCCATAGATGGAAGCCTCGTCCTCTGGGGCAACCTCAGACAAAACATCATCCTCATCCATGTCATCGTCATCCATCATGTCCTCATCCTCTATCACTACATCCTCAATCAGCTCGGGTCCATCATGCTCCACAACAGCTCCCAAATCTCCTGCATCAGCGGCCATGTCATCCTGGGCTGCATCAAATGCGGCTGCAAGTGCCTCAGCCTGTACCATAGCCTGTGCCAACTCCGGTGCTCCGATCTCAAATCCATGGGGATGTGCAGCCATCTCTGCGGCCCACTCAGCTGCTAGCTGTGCTATAACTCCTCCTGGTAAGACTGGTACTACTGCATCATCGTCTGCAGCTACCTCCTCTTCCTCTATCGAATAACCCTCTGCAACCACAATATCTACGCCAACTGGCACGTCCATACCGGCTGGGTCCACGGGGTCCTCCTCCTCCGGATCATACTCCGGCTCCTCGTCATCGGTGTCCTCGTCCTCCTCATCCTCCATCTCCTCGTCGTCATCCTCTGGCTCATCGTCGTCATCGCTCTCATCATCATCCTCCGGATCCTCATCTGCTGGGGGTGCATCAGCCATGTCCTCTTCTGGTGGGGGTGGAGGTGCTGCTCTAACCTCTGCAAGTAGAACCTGGTACGAAGAACGGTCTCGTAACATCAGTAGAGAATCCTCCTCGATGCGTTTGAAGGTCTCCTTGCGGTAGATCATCTCCTGACGTATCACTTCTGGGTCCTGGGTCCCAAATCTCTGCTGCTCGATCCGCATGTCTCGCTCTGTCTCTACAATAGCCCTCTGCCTAACCTTCCAGGCATAGTACTCTGGGTCTGCTGGCGCAATACTACTCTCATACACATAGTGTCCTCCGAACTCGTCTGGAACGAACAGCGGCGGTGCCATGCTACCTGAAAAGGGACTACCTTAAGTCAGAACTAATCTTAATACTCATCTATAGAATCTCAAGGTTCTAGGACCAGATGGTGTGGGACAATCTGTGAGCGAAAAGGTATACAACATTACAACCTAGGCTCTGATACCAAAAATCCTGTCACGCCCCGGAACGGCAAAAATAGAGAAAAATAAATTTCCTTTTTGGGTCCAAAGGCAGCGACGGGTGAAGTCACATGATTGTCCACACCACGTAGTACTAAGCAATAAGAAGTAATAGTGTAACAAGAATGAAGTCTAGGTTCTGATCACAACGTAACATAAAGTCAACAGAAGTTACTAACTATTACATATCAGAGTCTCGAATCAAATATAAGGCAGCGGAAGTACAAATGCCAAAGCAACATATGCCTGACTACAAAAGTTCAAAAAGGGTAACGACAACTAGCTACAATCCTAGTCTAGTCTTCAGTTGGCATAAAGGTAGTCCTCGACGTAGTAGTCTTCTTCGGCCTGACCTCCGTCGGGGAAATCCTCCACAGGGACTCCGTCACCGGCATAGTAGTCCTCTCCTGCAGGCCCTTCACCTGTATAGTCATAGCCAGGGTGCGCTGGAACGTAGAAATGTCCAGCGGCATAAACGCCGTCAGCTTAATGAAAGCCGAGTGAGTTAGATACTAACAGGGTATCAACTATTGAAGTTATTACAAGTTATAAACCATAACCAAATTAGAATTCTGTAAGGGTAACTTCTTTACATCAAACCGATCATCCGATTACTAACGTCTTACTTATTTAAGACCGATAATACGTCTAGATAGGGGAACAGACTCGACAGTAGTTCAACTCTATAACACACCATTGCTCATCCACCGCTTTTAAGAACATATGCACAGTTCACCGCATGTCATGGATACCACGTTAGTCCATCCCCCGCTTTTAAGAACATATGCACAGTTCACCGCATGTCAGGGATATAACGCTTTAAACAACAGTACATCATTCTATTCCACAACTTAGCGACGTCTACCAGTGATCACGGTCCACCGCATGTCATAGACACCTTCGTCTGTCTACCGCTTTTAAGAACATATGATTAGATCATCTGGCTATCTTAGGGCAAATGGTCCGGTTCACCGCAAGTCATAGACACCTTCGTCTGTCTACCGCTTTTAAGAACATATGATCGACCAAAGCCCGCCCACGCAAGATTCCCGAATCTTAGCAAACCTACTTAAGTTCAACTCTATTTCCGATACATGACAATCCCAATGTGGCCCGACTACTCTGAATGAAATGAACGTTAACTCCAAAGGATTCACAACTATTCCGTTATCTAACATTATAAACATTATTCGATAGCCTTGTTATTACTACGATCCTACGCTGCATTAACTCATTATCATGTCTGTATTACAATAATAAAGCATGCTGGGAAATACTGAACAGTAAATAACCAACTAAACAGTCATTACATTATCTAAACAAGTAAAACAGTAAACTGTAATTGTCAATCGATTGGTATAGATGTCAATCGATTGGTATAAAAGTGGCATCAATCGATTGGAAGAAGATTCAATCGATTGGTATAAAAGTAGTGTCAATCGATTGATCAAAGATTCAATCGATTGGATCACAATCCATGTCAATCGATTGATAAAGATTCAATCGATTGGAACATGAAGATGTCAATCGATTGATAAAGTGTCAATCGATTGACACTTCGTCTTCTTCACAGAGAAGACTGCCCAGCAACATATAAACGGGAATACATGGTTTCTCTTCCATTTCTTCATTCAAACATGTCATAACATCAATGTAAGGCTACCAAGTGAGTTTAGAACTCACCTAGGCGTAAAGGGCGTGTTTGGGAATGTGTGTTTGAAGCTTGGAGCTTCAATGGTGGCTCCTCCCTCTCCTTCCTCTGCTCTCTGTCTTCTCTCTTCTCTTTCTCCTTCTCCTCTTCTTCTTTCTGGTCTTCTTCTTCTTCTTCTCAGTCCATCTGTGTGTGTGTGTGTAAATACATGTATATATATGAGTATATATATATGAGTGTATATATATATATAAACACACACAAAACCCTCCCTCTCACTCTCTCTGATTTTTCTAAAGAGAAAAACGCAGGAAAAGGGCTGGTTTATATAGAGGAAAGGTGTTCACGTGGCCTCTCCCCAGCCAGAGCAAAAGAATCTGCCCAGCTGCCTCCAATCGATTGACATAGTGTCAATCGATTGAAACAATCAATCGATTGAGATAAAGTTCAATCGATTGGTATAAGCAATCGATTGATATACTTGCCAATCGATTGGTATCCAAAATATACCAAGGGTAAGGCCAAGCTCATACAAGTATTAAAAGAAACATACAATGTCTTAGTTATATAATATATTACGAAAATACAGGGTATTACAGAGCAAGAGAAAGAAATGGTGGAACATCTACTAAATCTAAGGATTTCCCTAAAGTATCAACAAAATCCATTTTTGATGAGTCAGGTGACGACGATTATCTCTTTTCACAAAAAAAAAAAAAATCAATCGTAGTAGTAGAGAAAAAACAACAAAAGGGAATTTACGAAACGAACCAACAATTCCTTCTGTCAAGGACATTGCAAAAGAAGAGCAAGGGAAGGTTAGTCGCGCTTCGGATGATCCAAAAGTTGTTGCGAGCGAGCTTAAAAGAAAGGCCGGTGGTCCTGTCAATGACTGTGCCTGTTCGAGCGAAAGGTTCAAGCGGAACAAAGAATCAGCTAAAGGTGTTGCCAAACAAGGGGATGAAGAATAGGCTGTAGGGTCTTTCGATAATCCGATAAACCTGGATAGCTATAAACATGGGCTCCAACTTGAAGAAAGGGTTCAAAACATAGAGAAATTTTTTGAGGTAATACAAGATTTATGGCTAGAGGGAAAGTTATAGGTTTTCATATTCTCTCTCTTTTTTTCCCCTGATTATGTGGTAATGTCTTCTGTTCCCGACTTGTTTAGGCACTGAATTTGAACTTGTGTTTTTTTTGTGATGAAATTGGTGCATTTAGATGTTTACTTGTTGAATACTTGTGTGACTGAACTTCATGTGGCATCAATGAGTTCATTAGCATGCTAGTTTATATCCAAAATTTTGGCCATACATACATGTTCATGTGATTATTAATTTATGGTCATTCACATACTGTGATTGTGGTGGTTGTACAACGTGTATCGTATCATGTTACTCAACTAGCATGTAAATAATGATCAAATTAAAGGGCAACTGCTACAAGGAGCTCCTCCAGTGTCCTGTGTGGGTCTAGTAGTACTCTTGTTGTTTTTTTGAAGTTTTGACCATGTGTCATACACTTAAAGCGTAACAGTACTATTATGTCAAGGTTCATACCCCCGCAAATGACATTCTAGTCCTTGATAAGGCTTGTAACTTCATAAGCTTACGGTCTATGAAGCACGGACACGGGTACGCCGACACGGACACGATACGACACCGGTACGTCGACACGTTAAATCCTAAAAATGATGACACGACACGGCGGGGATACATAGATATATATATATATACATATTTTAAAAATTAAGTTTAATTTTAAGTTCATTCTTATACTTTTCAGAAATGTTAAAATGTTATCTACAGAATGTTCACTTCACATTTTTCGAGTGTTATTGTTTAATATTAACAAAATGAAGAGAGTGAGATGGTCAAAGAAGATAGAGAGATAGATGAGATCGGACAACAAGGGTCTTGAGAGACTAATGTCGGGAGAACGTGAGGAGATAGTAATGCTTGACAACATCAACTCCGATTGGTTTTCAAAATGTTAACAAAAACAAACAAAATACAGCTTTTTGGTCAAAAAAGAGTTACCCTCCATGTCCCTTGAAGTGTCCTGCTGTGTGTCGGTGATGTGTCCGCCTCTAAACATTGCATAACAGAAACAAGACACGTATTTTTCGCGTCCGATACGTGTCGGAGGTGTGTCGGGCGAGTGTCGGTGTCCGATACGTGTCGGACACGGGTACGAAGCCCTTTTCGAAGTGTCGGTGCTTCCTAGCTTACGGTGAGTACATATATGTGAATGCAAGTTCCCTCCATCTAATCTGAGCCAAAAAAATAAAAGTTCCCTCCATCTAAAGGACTCATGATGCTCTTTTTTTTTTTAATTTAATTTAATTTATTTTTTATTTTTATTTTAAATCTCACATTTAACTATCACTAGGCGTAGATAGTAATCCGATATGTGCATTTAATAGCTTCCAAAAAAAAAAGTTAAAAAACACTCAACACATTTATATATGTTCTGTATACGTACAGTGGTGGAATGGCCGTCAATTTTGTGACCAAAATGTCCCGACTAGAAGAATAATGTTATGCTTACTAAATTTGAACTTTAAATTTGATTTACAAATAATTTAACAGATGTATCATATATTATGGTGGTGATTGATGTTATTACATGTGACTCATGTGGTGCAACTAATAAAGCATTTGAAAACAAATTTAAATTTTAAATTTAGTTAACATAACATTGCTCTGACCGGAATGTTTTTGTTTCTTTTGAGCAATACTATAGACTATAGTAGTACAGTAATACTGAGAGTTTCATCAGCGCAAATTCTAGAATGTGTTCCATTTAGGGGTGTGTTTCGGTCGGAACGGATCGGAAACACCCCTTTCGGAAAAAATTTCAAAATTTTCGGAAGCCAAAAATGTATTCCGAATTCCGTTCCGAAATTTCGGAAATTCCAAAATTATTTCCGATTCCGAAATTTCGGAATTTTCGGAATTTCATTAGATTCAGAATTTTTCGGAATATTCGGAATTTTTCGGAATATTCGGAATTCAAGCTTAATGGGATTTCACTTGAGACTTGTAGGCCTTTTATAGAAGCACATTACATCCCATTTTTTTTGTGTTTTTTCGATGTGTGATGAACACAATTTTCGGAATATTTCGGAATCTTTTCGGAAAAGTTTCGGAAAATACAATTTCGGAATGTATTCGAAAATTTTTCGGAAAAGTTTCGGAAAATATAATTTCGGAATATTTTCGAAAATTTTTCGGAATTTTCGGAATTCTAAAAACAATTCCGATTCCGATCCGATTTTTTTTCGGAATTTTCGGAATTCGAAAATTCGGAATTCGGAATGCATATTTAGTTGCCAAAATCAGAATTTTTTGGATCAGAATCGGTCGGAATCAGAATTTCTGTTCCAAATGACACCCGTAGTTCCATTCAAGGTATTGGGCCTGGGTTTCAATTTCATGGCATTCTTCTAATTCCCATCATTATGGGAAAAGACCCAAAACTCCCCCCCCCCCCCCCAAACACAAAATCCACTACTACTCGTATTTTTTTTTTCGCTAAGAACTACAACTCGTATTATTTATGAGTAGAATAATGCTATATTTTCTAAAAATATTGTTAAGTTTGTGCTTCAGTGTTTTGTTATTTACATCAAATATGCTATCACCCATCACTATTATAGCATGTGATATAACACTATAGAGTAATATTTAGGACACAAATAAATCTCACTAACACTTCCACTCACACTCTATTTTATAATATTTGGGACACAAACAAACCTCACTAACACTTACACCCCCACACTCTGGATGTAAGTGTCCAAAGTGTGGGGTATAAGTGTTAGTGAGATTTGTTTGTCCCCCTAAGAGTCTAAGATAGAGTGTGGGTGTAAGTGTTAGTGAGATTTGTTTGTGCCCCTAGTATTGTTGAACACTGTAATTATTAAGGAGTGTATTTTTGCTCACCCAAATTTTGTCAACCCCAAGCATCCCATAGGGTGAGCATGTGGGATCCACCGAAAGTGGTGGATCTCACATGCTCACCCTATGGGATGCTTAGATGGTCACAGTGCCGCTAGGAGAGAGAGATAGAGTGTGGGTGTAAGTGTTAGTGAGATTTGTTTGTAGCCCTAGTATTGTTGAACACTATAATTATTAAGAAGTGTATTTTTACTCACCCAAATTTTGCCCAACTCAAGCACCTCAGAGGGTGAGCATGTGAAATCTACCACTTTCCATCTTTTATGGTAAATCTAACATACTCACCGAATAAGATACTTAAATGATCAATAGGTAAGCAAAATTTAGGGAAACAAAAATGCACTCAACTAATAGGCCACTTTTGTAACCCAAAATTTAAAGTTCAAATTTGGGAGGCGCGTGATTATTCATGCTCTCTGTATTTGAGTAATGCTATGGTTATACCCACAGCCCACTTCATTATCAAAATCCATCACCACCAGTAGAATTGTAATGTGAATGATGTGAAAGATTGTAAGTTGTTTGTCCCTTAAAAGTCAGATAATTTTGTCACATAATAACTTTTTACTAATATTAGTAGATTTTATTAGTAATGTAAGTATGAACATAGCAATACTCATGTTATGGTTATTAAATTTTAGGATAATTCTTGGGATACAAGAGAATCTTACAAAAATAAGTACATAAATTTTATGTATTTATCTCTCTTTTCTCTACGGATTCCTACAGACACTATGTCAGTAGACCACATCAGGGGAGAGATACCCCTTGCGTGTGCGTGAGTTATTAACATCTAGGATACTAACCCCGTTAATGTCACAGAGATAGTTAGATGTCTGAGATACAGCCAAAAAAAAAAAAAAAGAAGTTAATACTAAGTTTTAAATCTGATTTTAAAATACACGTAACTGTGGAGCCACCAAATTTTTTTTTTTTTTTTTTTTTTTTTTTGATGATCGGCAAAAGCCTACAACATTACATTGTAACAAACAAACGGATTCCAAAAGGAACCAGTACAGCAACAGAAGAAAGAAAAAAATACAAACACAAAAGCAACACAGAACAACAGAAACAGAAAACAAACACAGAAAACATCTGAAGCTGCACTGCAGTAGCCCAAATCCAAAGATCTCTTGAACTGTGGCACCGCTACCAAGCTGGGGCTGAGGAGCAACTGCCGAACCACCCACTAACGAGGAACACCCCGAAGCATGAACTCCACCACAAGAATCCCACTCAAAACTCCAAATCTAACGGAAGAAAAGATAGATCTGGAGTAGAAAGAACTGGATTCAAGCACAGCATCCATGAGCACGAAGCGTCTCGTCGGGGAACCAAGAAAAAAGAAAAAAAACACACACCAAACCCCTACAAGAGGGGACAAACCCTCAAAAGAGGGACAAAATCCCCACAAAGGGGAACAAACTCTCCCTAAAGAGAGACCAAAAAAACAAAAACAAGATCCAAACTCTCCCATGGACAAGCCATGGGAGAGCCTGAAACCAGGCGCAGCAAGGGGAGGGGACGAGGGGTTTCTAGAGAGAGAGAGACGTGAGGTTTTGGATTGGTCTATAGTGGAAACTTTTGGAGCCACCAAATTTTGATTGATGTAAGGAGTATGTATTAAACTGACCTATCATTACTGGAGGTGAGCCGATATAATTGAAAATTAATTGGGATTCAAAAAGCATATATAGCATTACGCTGTAAATTGTTATCAATACAAAGTAGAAAGCAGAGACTTCCCTTGTACACTTTCCAATTTCCCAAACCCCCCCTCCCCTGTCGATTCATTTGCTACCCTCTCTCTCTCTGTTTCTGTCTCTCTCTTGTCAGTTCATTTCTTCAGAGCTGTTGATCTCCATCAATGGCAAAATCCCCTGAAGACACCATCTTTGAAGAGAGAGAAGAGTTCATGGTTTCACCTACAGGTGGAAACCCAACTCTCAGAATTGCCAATTTTCTAAAACCCTCCATCACCTCCATTAAAGGACCAGTCTTCGAGCTCCCACCATTTTCTCTCTCCTCTCCCTCTTCCAATTCTGGGCCCACAAAATGTCCATTGAAGGTCTTCTTCCGTGGTTGGAGACAGTCAACTGATATCTGGAAAGAATGGGTCGATCACATGCATTTCCTGCACAAAATCATATGGATCAAAGCTGGAATTCACGACCCAATCTTGAATTCCACATACGAAACTCCTCGAGACAATGATCTGATCTTCGGGGTTGCGGAGAAATGGTGTCCCGAGACGAAGTCCTTTTTGTTCCCATGGGGTGAAGCGACAATCACTCTTGAAGATATGATGGTTTTAGGTGGTTACTCTGTTCTGGGTGACTCTGTTCTTTCAAAACCTCTTGAAATCAGAGAAATGGTTGAAACCCATGAAAAATTAATCCAAGCTAGACTAGAACTGACAAGGACTACAGCCCATAAGGCTTGTCAACATCCTTGGATGGTTAAATTCATGAAAAGTGGAAGCGAAATCGAGCACGAAGCATTTCTAGCTTTCTGGTTGTCTAGGTTTGTCTTCCCAACTTCTCCATTTAACACCATTGCCGAACAAGTCTTAACTGTTGCTGTTCATCTAGCTAGAGGTACCAAATTTGCACTTGCACCTGTTGTTCTTGCTAGTATTTATAGAGATTTGAGGTTGCTAAAAGAGTCCATTGATGTTTCTTACAAATTTAAGACCAAAGGATATGATGGTGGTGATTTGAGTCATTTGACATTGACTCTTTGGGCACCTTTGAATTTAGTTCAAATTTGGATTTGGGAGAGGTTTCCAAAATTGCGGCCGAATCCCAAATCGATTGAACATGGTAAGCCTCAATTGGCTAGATGGGACAAGGTGAAGAAGGTGAACATTGAGGACTTAAGTTTGGCTATAGACTCGTCGGGGGAGGATTTTCGGTGGCGTCCTTATTGTTTGTTTCATAACCTAGGCAACGAGAGAGAGAAGTGGGTATCGGTTGATCCTTGTTTGGATGAAGATTTAGAGTCTTTTGTGCGATGCTTGAGGGTATGCGAGTTAGTTGGAATAGACTGTGTCGAGCAGTACTTCCCACATCGAGTTGCTATGCAATTCGGTATGGATCAAGACCTTCCAGGCCGCATTGGAAGTCCTAATACAAATCCTGAAATGGCATGGGACAATTATACTCGGCCTATTAGAGACAAGAAATTATATGTTCCACCGAGGCTTTTTGAGTCGGATGTTACAACTCGGTACTTGGAGTGGTGGAAGAGATCAATGATTGCTCATAAAGATGGAACGAATTGTGTTGTGAAAGAGGAAAAGGGAAGTAGGAGTTTTGAGAATATGAAAAGGAAATTACCACATTGTAAGATTGCTGATATTAATGATGCTCTTAGTGTCCCTCCTGGTTTTCCTCCCAAATGCAATAGGGTGGAAACAAGGGATTCCGATGATGAAGATGGACTTACACTGAGTGAATTTGTAAGGAAAGTTAGGACTAATAATGGCAACATTCCAATTGGGAATCAATTGACAAGTGTATTGTCTTCAACTTGTCCTAATGGAAGTGACGAAAAGAGTGAGTCGGTGGAAAAGATAGTAAAGACCGTAAATGTGATAGAACTATCAGACACGGATGAAGAAGATGCAAATGAAAATGGAGAAGCAACTTTTATACAGGTAGAGAATGTTGTGAACATTGAAACTGTGACGGAGTTGTCAGATGCGAATGTAGAGGAGGCAAATGAGAGTGGAGAAGGAACTTCTATACCAGTGGAAATGATTGTGGGGAGAGATATTGGGATAGAATTATCGGAGACAAATGCAGAAGATGTATATGAGAGTGGAAAAGAAACTTCTGTACATGTAGAGAAGATTGTGAATAGTGAACGTGTGATAGAACTATCAGAGACAAACGCAGCAGAAGGAAATAGAGATGGATTAGAAAATTTTATACGGGTTGAGCAGAATGTGAAGAGAGAACCTGTGATAGAATTACCAGAGACAAATACAGAAGATGTAAATGAGACTGGAAAAGGAAATTTTATACGGGTTGAGCAGAATGTGAAGAGAGAACCTGTGATAGAATTACCAGAGACATACACAGAAGATGTAAATGAGAGTGGAAAAGGATCTTTTATACCCGTAGAGAAGATTGTGAAGAGTGAGCCTGTGATAAAATTGCCGGAGATATGTACAGAAGATGTAAATGGGAGTGGAACAAGAACTCCGGCTTGTAGTATGGTAAGCAATGATGACAACCGAGGAACACCTGATGCACCCGTATTGGAACTTGATGCAAGAATTGATTGGCTTGAGAAAATGGTTGATTTCCTGAAAAACACCAAATTCCGTCGCAGGTTAGCTTAAAATCCTTTATTGACCTACATCTTGGATGAATATTCCATTGACAGTCCATAAGAAACCATCATTAGTTTCATTATGTATCATCTGAATCACTGTCCCTGGAATTCAATGTCTTGAACCACATAATACTTTTTAAGTGCTCATCTTTCTTGCTACCAGTGCACTTTTGTAGCTTTTCCTTTGTTGAAATACATTAAGTGCTTGGGAATAGAAATATTGGTCTTTTGTTCGTTACTTTGAGATTTGATATTAAACTCATCAAAGAATCTCCTCTTTTTTTGTATTATGTGTTATAAGCTGATAAGTTAACATATATGAGAAAGAAATTGAATGCATGAAGTCGTACATACTAGCGTGATAATAAAAAGAGAATGCAACATATAATGAGAATTCTTTTTTTGTATTATGCATTATAAGTTTAACATGTATTAGAAGGGGTGGTATGCATGAAGTCGTACATACTAGACGTGATAATAAAAAGAGAATGCAACGCATAACGAAACAAGCCCATGCATTAATTGAACCTAAGACTAGATTAAAATGTACTTAGCAAAAAAAAAAAAGAAAAGAACTCGGAAGGAAAATGATCGTTCTATTATTTATTTTGTTCCAAGATTCAACTAGTCCACCAATAGTTCTGTGATACCAAAACTCTGGATTCCAAATTTGAATTAGTCCCCTGTCAGTTGGCATCATTAGACCAAGTACACATTGGATAAAAAAAAAATCTCTTACCTATGGTCTCTACAAACTCTATAGATTTGTGACACAATGGAGTTGTCACAGACTCACGATATAGAGCCTGCAATATAGAGATCTATAAATTGTGTTTTCTCTTACTCATATAACTTAATAATTCAGATTATGTTCTCTAATCTGAAATCATACTATTTCAAGTTGCTTGAAGAAGTTTCTATGTTCAGATTTATTAACTTTTAGGCTCTGTTTGGTTCGTGGATTTAGTGAGGGAAAAGAAAGGAAAACATGGAAACCATTTTCCGTTTGGCTAATAAGGAAAACGATGAGCAAAAAAGAAAAGAAAAGAGAATAGGTTGAAAAATAAATTAAACACTCCAAATGTTGTGAAATGATTTCCCTTCCTTTATCTATATTTTAGAAATGTTTAATTTTTAATGTTATTTAAGCATGAAGTAAAACACAAGGGAAAGCACCTGAAACTAGTTTTCCTTGTCGGTTCTCTTTCCCTGAACCAAACAGAGCCTTTGTGTCGTCAAAGCTGTTATCACTTATCCCTGCGTTATAGTTTGTGAACGTTGCGAATGATTTCCTTCCTTTATCCATTAGGTTGTCATATCGATATCGCTGTTCCCGATCATTCATGTTATGCACTATGTTGTACCTATGAGTATTCATTAGAGACGATCACGATTCTTGTAGCTTAGTATTTCAGTTTTGGGAAATCAGTTCTCGCGTCTGGTGATGCATTCACGTCTCTTTCTTGCCCTGTCATTACCTCCAACTTCAAAATCTGAAGGTTCATTAATGGTCTAGTTAAAAAAAAGATATGGTAGTAATATTCCTTGTTCATAGTTTTCTTCTTAATTTTATTTGTTGTAGGTGAATTTGCATGAGAATGTTGTAGCCTTTGTAAATTTAGACTTCACCATGGGATCAAATAACCTCATTTTGTCTTAGCATTCGAAGTTAGAAATCTCTTCTTCAGATTAAATAACCTGAGGTGGACCAGTGAGAAGAGAGATAGAGACTGCTTCTCATTGGTCCACCTCAGCGTGTGGATGCTTTTTGGGTGTGGATGGGTGTGCCCCTGGCATTGTTGTTACATTATAAGCATCTTGGAAAGGCCTTTAAGCTGTACTGGTTCTACCCATGCAGAGTGCTAGAAAGATGAGAAGAAATTACTACAAAACTAAGCATATATGCTTCAAAAATGATATAAATAAATGAAAAAAAAAAAAAATGTCCACAGTGAAGTGTTATAGACTATCCAACAAGTATGCCATTAGGAGAATAATATCCAGAAATAAAATCAAATTTACTTGGTTGTATCAAGCAATTGAACATCATATGCAAATAAGAACACAATGACAAGGAGTCCCACAATGTTCATCTCTTCAGAAAATGTTGATGTATAAAACAAAGCAAGGCATGAAGAGACATTTTTAAAACCAGAATGCAAATCCTAATTGGTACTTACTGGCTAATTAATGCTTCTAAGTGGAACACTGTTGTTGGGGCATGTAGACATGAATTACATTGTGGATTCGAACAGGCTTCAATTGTAGAGAAAACTGTGAGATTACAAATAAGAAAATACCTTGGAAGGTGTTGCTGATGAGGTTTGAGGGTAGGAGTTCTCAATCTGCAACTGTCCTCTTAGTAAACAGATCTCTTAACTTAAACAGTGAAAAAGCCTAGTTACCTAAAAAAAAAAGTGTAATTCAATTGAAATTCAGATGAAGATGTAATGACAACTGGTAAGAAGTGATTTAGAAAAGGCAACCGAAATTCGCTAATAGATATCCATGAAATGCATTCGGCATTCCATAAAACTCGAATCAATCATCTATGAATTATTAGTAAACAAAAAAAAACATCTTCAATTCAGTTTCCGTAATAATCTCGCCATGTTAAATGATTGAAGGTGTCCATAGCCATCAAAGTTCAGACAACATAAAGAACAGGAATGGTTTAGTGCTACTAAAAATAAGTGAATCTTGGAGTTTATGGAAAAAGAACACGTTTTCTTTGTTCTTTGAACCAGAACGACAGTTTAGTCCAGCTGATATATGGGTTCATAGGACTGGTCCGACTGGAATAACTGAGAGTGGAATACATACCTTTATATCCCATATTAGCCAGCAATGGTATCAAAATTACCATCTGTGTTACAAATCTTTAGGAGAAAGTATTTTGGGAGATATTAGAAAGAAGAAACCATATGCAACAGTTGTGAACTTGGAAAGTGCAAATTAAGTCAATAGAGCATGAGATATATATATATATATATATATGTTCATTTACACTTGTTCTTACTGAGAAAATAGTAACACGAGGGATACAAGTATTATTAGAGCGATAATTGACTTCGTAATCATAGTTAGGTTTACAAGTTTACATTGAAGTTTAAAAACAATCACACTGAGGATGAGAATTTGCATCATTCTTTCTATATTTGTGACAGAATTACTGGATGACTTTTAGGCAAGTACATAGAAAAGCTGTAAAAGGTTTTAGGATCAGTAGGCCTAACCAGAAGGACAGAATGCAACCTAGTCAAAGATTGGACCGAGTATGACCGATACAAGGAATGGCCAAAATTCATAGCCAGGAGATACACGAAATATCAATGTATTTTGCTGTTATCACCCAAATAGAGGGAAAACTAAGATGAAATTGATGGCCCCTCAGGATAATACTTGTAGCAATAAGTAAACCCTCAAGTTGATACCTATTGTATGGTTGAATTGTTTGGTTAGCAACATCAACAGGGATGAGTGATCAGGTTGTAGTTGAAGGCACTACCCGCCAGGAAAAGAGAATCCAAACACATTGTGGCTTACAAATTGAAAGAATTTCTGATAGCCTATAATATAAAATCAGTATTCAGAAAAAGTAGTATACTGGAAAAGGATTCATTTTACCGATAGCAAGAGATGGGGTGAAACTTTGGTCAAGTTTAGTCGATTTTCAGAAACGAAAAACGAAAAAGGGCATACACGATTTTTAGTGCTGAGAAAGAAATACAATAATGCACTAACTACATTTGTTCAAAAGATGTGTTTTCAAGGTGTCATTGACGGTGTATGATGAAGAAAGAGGTGTTTTCATGAAAATTACCTTAGAAATGAGTAGGTAACATAATTTGTGGTGCAACTTAAGTTTCAAAATAAATGGCTAGATTCAATAACTCACAATAAAGCACATAGTTGGATCTGTAGCAGCCAGTATAGGATTCCTTCCTTCTCCATCTCAAGCCCAACTTTTAGTTAAGAATTTTAACAACCTGCAACCAAAGTAACCTCTAACCATGTCAAGTGTTTTAAAGAAAGAATAAAAGTAAGCGGCATTTAATTAATGAATAATGACAAAGTATTTCCTTACTCATTCTTGCAAAAATGGTACCTCCAAAATGGTGGAGTGGCTAGGCCCTTACTGAAATCTGTCCACTCTATAGTTCACGATAACGAATATCAAGTTCAAAACACCAAGTAATGATTATTCATTCCTCGAGTTATATGAAAAAAGAGCATTGGAGAGGGGAAAAAACTATTCATACAGAATAATATTATGAATAAAATATAATGACAACAGTTAAAACTTTCTATTCCAAGTGAATCAATCGGGCAGAGTAGGAAAAAAAATCATTGGATATATATGTAAATTCCACCCTTCATACAATTGAGCAATTGAGCAAAGAACACATTCAATCATTCTTCCACGCATACAAAACAAATGAAAAACCTAGTCCTGGTAATTTAGTCTCCTTGAACCTCTGTGTGCAAGACCGAGGCGGTATAGGCAAGTCAAAGAATGGTTGGCTTGTCCAAAACTTCTCAGCTGACGAACAACTTTGAAACATGAAAATCGCACTCCCAAAGCTTGTCCCGAAAAACCAATTATGGACATCCCAGAGAACTTCTATGGGTAACCCATTAACCAAAATGGTATAATTCCCACGAAACTTCCATCTTAGGCGGTTCACTTGCATTACCGTCTTACAATCTATGCGGATCACAAGGCACGGATCATTAGCACTAACTGTATCACACTCAATTGAGAGGTCATGAATTTGGCCATTATTGCTGAATTGAGCTTTAGTCACATATACCCCTTTCCCAAAAATGTGTTCCCTCTTGGAAATGGACAATGCATTGGAGAGAGTGGGGGTTACAATTACATTAGTCTTTTTGAATGCTTCTTCCCTCAGATCCCCAATGAGCAGAACCATCTCACCCTTACACACCATTGCCAAGTAAAACCCTTCCAAGGGCTCTGGCCCAGATCCAAATTTTGCCAAACAAAGGTCCCAAAACATGTCAATTTTACTAGAATTCACTTCTAAACATTTGGACCCTTTTCTTTTTGAGAACAAAGAAGGCCTTACATCAACTTTACCGAGACATTGGTTCAACAAATCGTCAATTTCAACACTAAGGCACAGACCCATCAAATTTTTGCTCCATGTAATGGTGACTATATATGATTTTCCAACCAATTTACACTTATATATGCATGTAACCAAATTTTGAGAGGCTTTAGCTTTACTCACAGTGGAACATGAAGCATCAGCAACTTGTACTCCATTTTCACCAAAACAAGATGGGAAGTCCTTCATTATAGCAGCAAGCAACAAATCTTTTTTGTGGGTAATCAAATATCAATTTGAGCTTTGGGTCTCTCTTTGCAACATTGATGAAACCAGAAACCAAAAAAAAATGGAGTGAGAATGAGCAAGAAATCAAAGAGGGTAAAGTGTATTTGAACCAGAATGAATCAATGAGGGGTGAAATTAAAAACCCATGACCCAAATTTTGTTCTGAAATGTGCCACCGTTGTGCTCATTGCTCAAGGGTTGAAGAGAGAGAGAGATGGGTTTTGTGAAGTTGTCATTGTTTTGGGATATATTGCCCCTTGTATTAAAGTCCCAGGAAACCAACACTGTTGTGGAAAGGACAGGTGGAGCTCTAAAAGTAGGGGCAAATTTTGTGGAAACTACTGAGTAAAAACTTTAGAGAGAAAATGCAAAGCCAGAGACAATCCTCGCTGTTGGCAATCCTTTGAAGTTTGAACTTTATGCTATTTTTTTTTTTTTTTGTTTAATTTAAAATTTCATATTTATTTTATTTTTTATTTTTGTCAAATAATACATCATCTCTATTTGCATCATTTATCGGGAAAAGTGTTGATATTATTTTCTGAAGACACAATACAGAAAAGGAAATTAGAAAGAAAAAAAATCTTTAAAAAATGTTGATATTATTTGCAGTTCAAAAAAATATCTTCACCTTCAATTTCACAGAACCTTCACTAGATCATGGGTGACAGAAGAAATTCCCCCAAAAAGATAAGCATGCAAGAGACAAAGTTTTAAAAGCCAATTTTGAACAAAATGGGTTAAATACACTTTACACCCTTGTAGTTTATGACTTGTGTCAGTTTGGTCCTTGTAATTTAGAAATTGTCATTTTAGTTTCTGTAGTTTTATAAGTGTGTCAAATAAGTTCAATAAGTCTTTTAGTGATGAATAATTTTGTCACTAAAAGTAAAAAAAAAATTGTCACAAAAAGTGTTTGAGGGACTAAAATGACACACTTATAAAACTATAGGGACAAAAATGACGCTTTCTAAACTATAAGGACTAAATTGACACAAAGACCAAACTAGAAGGGTATAACATGTAATTAAGCCAAACAAAAACAAACGAAAAAAATGAAAAGAAAAATTCAACTAACAGCCCCATAAAACTTTTCTGATGCGTGTAATGTAACACGGGCCAATGCGTGCCCGGAACAGCATCATTCCATTCCTTGTAGTAATATTTTGAATTTTTGATTATTTTCAACTTTTGTGAAGACTATTAACTGATTTTTGCTTTTAAATATTCCTTGAGTAAGATGGCAGTAAAGTTCAATTAATTAACTCTCAATGTCATGAATGATGATGCTCAATTACAAAAACCGAAAAAAAACAAAAAAAGGGGCTGAAATCGAACAGATCGTTCGGTGAAAACACCGACCAAACCGAACCGATTTCACCCCACATAAGATGCACTTTAATACAATTTCTTGTATAGATACAATATTATTTAATCATAGGATGCATAATGCTCAAATAGGCAATAATTGCTCATACAAAATAATTAGGGGTGGCAATCAGTTAGTTCTGTTGATTTTCTTTGATTTTTTCAAGTTTCAAAATCAACCAAAGGTCCTCAGTTCAATCAGGTTTCGTCGGTTGGATCGGTCCATTCAATTTTTGTAACACCCTAAGAATAATCACCCATTGTATGTAAACTAAATAATTAATATAATAGTTGTATGAGTAATGTATTATCACAAATTATTGGGACTCTATAGTTTTTATATATTTATCCCCTAATTTGTAGGAAAAATCTCTACCAACTCAATACTGTTGGAAAATATGGAACAACTAATACAACAAACTTGAATAGCAGAATTACAGTAACAGATCGAGGCTTGCAAATTGCAATGTCCTAAAGACATATTTGCGCCCTGCCCGTAGTTGCTTGCAGTTTCAATGGCGACCGTCTTTGAGGATACAACAATCTAGTCAGAGTGCAGCAACAATTTTCTACTCTGACTCTAGCGAACGATGTGTGTAAAATCTCTCCAAAAGAAAATCACAAAACTGTGTAAAACAAAAAAACTAACCAACTCAGAAAAACAAATACTGTATATATCATAAGATAGTAAATCTATAACTATATCTTCCCCCAAAGGAAAAAAACGATATATGTATATGTATAAGGAATCTATACGTGGAGTTGTGACTGCCCAAAGATAAGGCGTGATCTTTCAAAATTCTTTAAACAGTGCTTCGGTTCTCATCAAGTTAGGGCCTGTTTGGAATTCGTAGAAATCAAATACCAATTGCATCTTTCTTTATCCAAGACACCACACATGGCATAAGACTTGTGTCTATCCAAAAATCAAAGCCATGTGATTTGCCCATTATATCAAATATCATCAGACTATTAATCAACCGAAGGAGTCCCAAAGCTTCACGTATTGGGTTTGCACCGCTTTGTATAAGGCCTATTTGGCCTCGCACCAATTAATTATATTGGACTATATATATTTTATCCAATATATCACACCACTTCAAACCAAATACACATGTTAACTTTTATTACAAATTACATGTATACTTTTAGTCACATAAAATTCTAACAATCCCCTACATGAATAAAAGTATACAACAAAATTCGAAAGATATAAAAATAAACAAATAAAAGTTGGAGAGATTATTATAGATGAGAGATACATCAGGAAAATGTGTCTTTTGGACTTGAACCTTCCTTAGTGAATATCTATCGGGTTTACTCGGTGAGGCTGTCACGCCCCGGAGTAGCCAAAAATAGGAAAAAATTAAAATTTCCTTTCTGGACCCGTAGGGAATGACGAGTTACATAAAACTGACATGTCCGTGCAACATACTAACAACATATATATCAGAGTAAGAAATTTGCAAAAGCATCTAATGGTATTCATGGGGGAACTTAGAGTGTTTTGCTACTTAGACTATTACAAAAGTTCCAAATGAAAACCACAAAAGATAAGTTTGGGCAATTTACGCCACTTAAATTATTACATCAACCAAAAGATAGTTAAAACATAAGAGAAGTCTTAATGCGGAAATAGGCCAGGGTCCTCCTTCTAACTGGCAAACCCGTAACCTTCGTTATCAAACTCTTCCTGATAGTCTGCCTCAGGATCACCTTCCTGATAGTTCCCATCCTGAGGATAGTGATATGCATCTTCATTGCTACCTTGATAGTTCTCCTCATTATAACCTAGACATAAAATGTCCAGGGCAGGGAAGGAGCCGTTAGCTTTTGAAGCTAAGTGAAATCGTCTTAACCGATCACTCCTAATACATTTAAGGATATACAAGTATGACAATATCTTGAACCAACACTAAATAAACATATGACATGGTAGAATGACGACACAATGCATTATCGATATATCCGACTTTAACTCAACCATGGACATCACAACCGACTCATGTGACTTGTTACTGTTAGGGATATATACTAAAAGCCATGCTTTATGTAGTTGATTTATTATTCATTTAATAAAATCAGTTAATCCATTTTTTATGAGAATCTGTGTGGGCAATGTTTGTATTATATTATTTATTTAATGTGTGTCTCTCATTCTATATAGTAGGTGGTTTGGTGTGTAGAGTTCGGCTTACACACGGAAGATCAGGCCATCAGATATTATAGAATGTAAGATTTTGGTTTACAGTCTTAGATGGGATTGGACACACCATCGGTAGGACTGCAGCATGGTGTTGTAGTAGGTTTGTCTTGACTGCGGGAAACGGCATAGTTTTAACTCACCATGCTGGTACATTTTGTGTATTAAACAGGACCGACTTGGGGTAATTATCTTTATACTGACTTATAAGATAATTAATACCTCATGGCTATTATGAGTGCTTATGCTCTAAATCCTAATTTATTTTATAGACACGTACATTTGATATTTATACTTTGATCCCTAAAAGGGTGAGATCCTTAAATGGGTCAATATCTCATTGGATTGGGTGGCAATATTAATTGGGTGGTGGATATTAATTAATGATGGAATCCATGTCTCAATTTTGGGATTGATGATATCCCATTGAGAAAGCTTATAAGTTTTGATTATGTCAAACCCTGCAGGTGGATTTTGTATCCAACATATCAGATAAGTTAAGCAGAGGATCTCAAGGAATTTTAAGAAATTAATTAAATATGATTGTCAGTAATTATATTTAATTAATGGATATCTGTAATCTTAACATGGGGAGATAATAAGCTTTAATAACATGGAGCTCGAAATATATTTTTGAGATAAGGGTAGGAGTGCAATTATAATTCTTTAGTGGTATGAATTATAATTTATGAAAATAGGAATCTGATTCAGTTCGAATTAGGGTTTCCTAATTCCATAAGGAAGCCTATTCCTTATTGACTTCTAATGGTCCCTATCGTAGCCTATATATATGCTGCCTTGGCTCTTCTCTCAGGTTGCATGATTTCATATTCTAAGCTTCCCTTTACCTCCTAGCTTTCTTCTAGAAGGGTTTCCACCAAACCCTAGTCTCTGTGAGCATTCAAGAGACATAGGAGTGTAGATTGCTAGCGTCGGACAACGCTCACTAAAAGAGCTTCGGACTGCTCGATACTGATCGAAAGTTGCTGAATTTTTTACACAACGTTCCTGACGTCGAGACGGAGCTGCGGTTAAAAATTCAAGTAAATCGGAGATCGTTTGATCCTCCTGACGAACACATCTTTGTCGGATCAATGTGATCAGGATTGAATCGGCACAGCAATCAAAGAGAGTGTTATAACTGGGAATAGAAAAAAGAACGTAAAGAGAGAAGAGCAGAAAACTAAAAGGATTTCGAAAGAGCCCACACTCAGTTCGATATTTTGGCAGCAAAGGAATACGGTAGAAGATCGTGAGCTGTTATCGAGCCCGTGTTCTCGATTCGTCTACTACAGCAATCCAATTTTGCAGTTCAAGGTAACCCTAGTTCCGCCCATGTAGGTTTATTATAGATTTCATGAAATTTTTTGCAGTACCAACTTATACGCACTGTCAATGGATTCTGGGAACGCAGTTTCCTAACAGTTACATTACCAGTGTAACGCCGTTAGCTCAGAGTAGAATGATTACGTTGCTATCGTCGCCTAGCAGGGCCCTATAGCAGTTTTGGTTTTAAAAAGAGTGTAATCATTGGACTCTTAGGTCCTCGTGACCTTGCCGGGAGAATAGAATAGTTACAGCGCTATCGTCGCCTAGCAGGGCCCTATAGCATTTGAAAGGTAACTATTGTATTCTGATGGATACATTGCTTTCGTTGCCTAGCAGGGCCCTATAGCGTATCAATCATCAATTCATGCATAACTTTAATGATTTCAATGGAAACTCTGGCTATCGTCGCCTAACAGGGCCCTATAGCAGTTTCATTATTGTTTCCATTTACTTGACTGTACCACTCGCACCACCGCGGTCCATTCAATGTATATATTGATATGATTGGGTTAGTCCCCGTGACTAACCATGCAGACGTCAATGTTGACATCAATACTCGACCATGTTCATATGAATGTTCATGTGACTATTGAAACAGAAATCATGATAAACAAGAATATCAGCGATTATTAACTAAGCATGGAGTATAGTTAACTAACATGCATTCATTATATAAGAAATAATCTCAACATTTACAATACTAATATTTATCAGTATCGTCCACACAGGACGCACTGGGCATACATATATGATCAAAGAATAATTCTATAATATACCAAGTGAGTTAGGACGACTCACCTCGATGCGGGTGCGTAACAGTAAGCGTAGCGATTCCTACAAAGCATTAAGATTACATGGAACATTGATTAATAAGCTTACTAAAATCAGGGGCATAATGGTAATTGTGCCGGGTGGGTTCCTAAACCTCAACATGATAATCTAGGCATCATTCCGAGTCCAACGCCATTGACTAGACTCAAATCGGAGTCCGTCGCATAAAAGGCTAGGTTTTCTATACCAGTTTGGGCCCTAAAGATAAGCTGTATTTTTTACCGTGTCGAAAGGTCACCAAACTTTAAGGTGATGTTCTAGACATTATTCTAAGACTTTAGGAACTGACCGCGTATTTTTCTGAGCTACGGTTTAATTATTATGAATTTCCGAAGTTTAAAACGTCTAATAATAGACTGCGGGGTCCCATAATTATAAAATGTAGGTTAGGGAGGCATTTGAACCTTACAAATATTTTTATTAAATACTAGACTTTAAATTAGGTTAGTAGTATTTTTCTCATAATTTTCGGGGCTCGTTTGGTATTTTAAATAATTAAAATACAACCAAATCGGACTTTTAATAATAATTAATAATTATTAGAAATACTAAATCTAGGGTTTTATAAATAATAATTTATAATATAGAGATACTAGGTCTTAGGAAAATTTAATATAATTTTCCTATACTTGAAAAGTGGTCATTAGGTATTTATTACCTAATTATTTTAATTTAAAGTATTTACTTATTATTTATTTAAACCAATAAATAATAAGTATATCATATAGTAATAATAATTCATAATTTCATAATATAAGAATATTATCAAAAATAATATTACAATTTATTAAAATATAATTTATAGTATTATTGAAACCATTTTTAGATTTTTAAAAACAATTTAAAATTATTTATAATTATTTATATTTATTTATTAATACAAAATATATTATAAATAATATATTTATACACTAATCTTGGTTAATATATACTAATTATTACTAAAATAGAATATTAACACACTAATTGGAATTAACAAAATCATTAATAATATAAAAACAGATTAATAAACCTTAATTAAGATTAGCAGGATAATTAATAATATAAAAACAATTAATTATAATTACAAGTAAGGTCCGCGGGTCAAATCCGAATCCAACCCGATTCATTGGGTTACCCAAATACAGACTCAACAAAGTCCAGGGCCAAAACTCGCGGGTCAACCCGAATCCTAACCCGGCTAATACGGGTGAAACCACGTAGAGACTCAATAGAGTCCATGGTAAGGTTCGCGGGTCAAACCCGAATCCTAATCGGGTTCTCCATGTAGTTAATAAACTGATCAACCCGAACCCAATTTATCTCACATTCCAACCCGGCCCGTTAACCCGAACCAGATCCAACCAAATCTGGTTGGATCCGAAACCAAACGACGTCGTTTGGATTAGTAACCTTCATGTTATTTTAAATGAACCCGACCCGTATTATTTAATATGATATAACCCGAATAAAAACGGGTCCGTACCACGGTCCAAGCTTGGGGTACAAGCCTTTAAAGTCCTAGGTTTCCGGTCTCCTTCTCCGGCAAAGCTACTCGTCGTCGGCGAGCCCCGCTTTCGCCGGAAAACTTCAAAACCTCATAGCTTTTTCGTTTCTTCATGTAAATGGTTAAAACCAATGGGAAAAGGACCGGTTTGGGACCCTTAATCACATACTAGGAGTTGGGTTCATGGTTTATTCGTTTAAGGCTCCTACGAACGAATTATCCTTTTCGATTTCTTGAGGAATAACCGAGTGCATGGCCGGCCAAATGGGTCTCAAACCAAAAACTGTTCTTATGGGGCCTAACTGGGACTATAAGGGTCTGGTTAGTGTAATTTTTAAGGGGTGTGGTTGAGTTTTACAAATTGAGCTCCGGTGAGGAGCTCTAATGGTGATTTGGGTTAAATCCAGAGCTTAAGGCTCTGTTTGGGTCATTATAATGGGTCTGGGAACGTGTGTGAGGGTGTGTGAGTGTGTAGAATCAAGCAGGGGGGGTGAGGTTTACCTGAGGAGCCTCGGTTCTCTCTCTCTCTTCTTTAATCCTCCGACGAGCTCTCTCTCTCTCTCTCTAACCCTCACTTTCTGTGGTTCCCTCTCACTCTCCATTCTGCTATAAATAAGCACACAATGCATATACACAGATTTTTAAAATCTGTTTTTGAGGTAATGTGATGGTGATGGACATGAAAGGGGGGGTGGGGAAGTGTGCGCCGGTGAGGGGGTGGGGGTAATGGTCCGGCGGGTTGTGTGGGTTTGATTGGGTAGGGAGATTACCCAAGTTGATAATAGGGAGTGGGATAGTACGTAGGCTATCTAGTTTAGGTAAGGTTCTCCGTGTACCATCTTTCCAAAACTGTAAGGTTTAGCCGTCGCCTGAATCCACGTGCAATCCAGTCCAGTTTGGATACAGATTTTACGGATTTTCGTGCAAGTCAGTCCGAGGTTGAAACTTGCAGTCTAATTAAGTACGTTCACGTATCAATCAGGTTCTGGAATTACAACATTCATACACTAAAAGATACGAACAAAAAAAAATGCGGGTACTGGTTTTATTAACGACGAAATTTACGGGTATTACAGAGGCAGTGTACACAACGTATTGAACTGTCCAACCTTTTAGTGTAAACCAAGACAATAGATATCACACACCACTCAACCGAACACACTTTAGTTCATACGTTTGTGTTCATTTTGTTCCTGAACATATCCTGTATTCATGAGAACTCCTAGAGAGATAAGCCATAAAATTTCTCATAGAAACGACCCTACTTCTATTCTCATATAGGTGACACTAATTGAGAGTACTACACTTTACTCATTAATATCATTAAATGTAAATACATATCCTCAACATCTTTACTTTTAACACATTCTTCAAATACATAGGAATGGAATTACATTATGTGTTACAACGATGAATCACCCCAACTAGTTTGCCTATTGAACCTAGATCTTGGGATCTCCAGTCAGCTAGGTTAGGTTTCCACCCGGGTAATTCATTGAATTGGCTTTAGCCCCATTCCCCTTGTCGTAAATTGTACTTGATCTCTAGGCAGCCCCTTGGTGAGTGGATCGGCAATGTTCTCCTTTGACTTGACATAGTCAATCCTGACAACACCACTAGAGAGCAATAGCTTTATTGTATTATGTCTGCGACGAATATGTCTTGACTTGCCATTGTAGACAGCATTCTTGGCTACTGATGATGCTGCATTGCAGTCACAATGTATACATATAGCCGTGACAGGCTTTGGCCATAAAGGAATGTCTTCTAAGAAATTCCGAAGCCATTCTGCTTCTTCCCCAGCTTTATCTAAAGCGATAAATTCAGATTCCATTGTGGAACTGGCTATACATGTTTGCTTAGTGGATTTCCAAGAAATTGCAGCACCACCTAAAGTGAACACATATCCGCTTGTCGACTTTGTTTCTTGACTATCTGAAATTCAATTAGCATCGGTGAACCCTTCTAACACAGGTGGATACCTTGTGTAATGTAAACCATAGTCAATTGTGAATTTAAGGTACTTCAATACCCTAACTAGTGCATCCCAATGTTCACGTGATGGATTGCATGTGTATCTTGCATGTCGATTCACTGAATAAGCAATGTCGGGTCTAGTACAGTTCATAATGTACATTAAGCTTCCAATTACTCGAGAATATTTGAGTTGAGATACACTTTCACCTGTATTTTTCTTTAACTTACAGTTTGCATCATAAGGTGTCACAGCCGGTTGGTGTCAAATTGACCAAACCTCTTTAGCACATTTTCTACATAATGGGATTGAGTGAGAATGTACCCTTTAGAAGATTTCTTGACTCGAATTCCAAGGATGACATCTGCTCGACCTAAGTCTTTCATGTCAAAATTGGAATTCATCATTTTCTTGGTAGCATTAATAACACTCTTGTTTGTTCCCATTATGAGCATGTCGTCTACATACAAGCACACTATAACACATGAATTGGCAGTGTTTTGAACATACACACATTTGTCACACTCATTTATTCTAAATCCATTAGATAACATAGTGTGATCAAATTTCTCATGCCACTGTTTAGGTGCTTGTTTTAGACCATAAAGGGATTTAACAAGTTTGCACACTTTGTCCTCTTGACCCTTTACTACAAACCCTTCAGGTTGTTCCATGTAAATTTCTTCCTCTAAATCTCCATTTAAAAATGCAGTTTTTACATCCATTTGGTGTATTTCCAAATTATAAATCGCTGCTATTGCAATTAACATCCTTATAGACGTGATTCTTGAAACCGGAGAATAGGTATCAAAGAAATCGATTCCTTCTTTTTGTCGGTATCCTTTGGCTACCAAACGAGCCTTGTACTTATCAATAGTACCATAAGCTTTGAGCTTTCATTTGAATATCCATTTGCAGCCAATTGGTTTACTTCCGGGAGGTAGTTTAACCAATTCCCATGTATGGTTCTGCATAATGGAATCCAATTCACTGTTTACTGCCTCTTTCCAATAAGGAGCGTCTGGCATTGCCATTGCTTCTTTAAAAGTCCGAGGTTCAGCTTCAGTTAAAAATGTAATAAAATCTGGTCCAAAAGAAGTTGTTTTCTTTGGTCTTTTGATCTTCCTAGGAGTTGTCTCAGTTTCCTTATCATTTTGACTACTAGGTAAGATTTCTTCATAGCTCCTTTTAGAACCAGAATTGTGTCTCCCTTCCTTATACGGAAATATCTCTTCAAAAAACTCAGCATCAATAGACTTCATAATGGTATTGATATGAATATCAACAATTTCGGATTTAACCACTAAGAATCTATATGCTGCACTATTTGCGGCATATCCAATAAAGACACAATCAATTGTCTTAGGTCCAAGTTTATTCCTTTTAGGAAGTGGAACTTGTACCTTTGCAAGACACCCCCACACTTTCAGCTTTTTATATGAAGGCAATCTCCCTTTCCATACTTCATAAGGAGACTTATTATACTTCTTATGTGGAATCCTATTTAGGATCACATTTGTTGTAAGTATGGCTTCCCCCCACATGTTGTGAGTTAACCCAGAACTATTTAACATTGCATTAGCGATGTTCTTAAGAGTTCTATTTTTCCTTTCTGCTACACCATTTTGTTGTGGTGTATAAGGAGCAGTAGTTTGATGAACTATGCCATTAAGTGTACAATAATCGAACAGTGGAGTGGAATCATACTCTCCCCCTCTGTCAGACCTAAGCACCTTAATTGTTTTATTAAGTTGATTTTCAACTTCCGCTTTATATGTTTTAAACATATCTATGGTTTCATCTTTACTATGAAGCAAGTAAACGTAGCCGAATTTGCTGTGATCATCAATAAAAGTTGCAAAATATTTTTTGCCACCACGTGTTGGTGTCATCTTAAGATCACAAAGATCAATGTGTACTAAGTCAAGTAATTCATTGCTTCTTTCAATTGAATGGAGTGGTTTTCTAGCAAATTTAGATTCAACACAAGTTTCACATTTATGTGTTCTATCTATTTTAACTTTTGGCAATAAACCTAAATTAACCATTTTATACAAAGAACCATAATTGACATGGCCTAATCTAGAATGCCATAAATCACAAGACTCAACAATATAAGCAGAAGACATAATACTTTCATTAATAATATTAGCAATTACATTAAGTTTAAAAAGACCATCATTCATGTATCCTTTCCCCACAAACATACCCCCTTTAGTTAATACAAACTTGTCAGATTCGAATACAAGTTTAAACCCTTTCTTGCTAAGCAAAGATCCCGACACTAAATTCTTTTGAATTTCTGGCACATGTAGGACATCAAGGAGGGTAAGTTCTTTCCCGGAAGTAAACTTCAAAATCACATTTCCTTTCCCTTCAACAGTAGATGCAGAGGCATTTCCCATAAATAATTTCTCACCACTCCCAATTTTCTGGTAAGTAGAGAACATGTTTTTATCACCACAGATGTGCATACTGGCCCCTGTATCAATCCACCAATCTTTTGAGTCGGTCACCATATTAGTTTCAGAGATGATTGCAGCCAAGTTTTCACTTTCAGTCATATTGGCTTGATTGGTTTTACTGTTGCTCAGACTTCCAGAATTTTGCTCTTTCTTGTAGCGACAGTCTGAGGCACGGTGTCCTGGTTTCCCATACACCCAGCAATTGCCCTTTATCTTTTTAAAGTTCTTGGCTTTAATTCCAACAGAAAAATTCTTCCCTTTATTTTTCTGGGAACGGGACTTAGTTTTGAAGTTTTCTCCTTCAACAATGTTGGCTTTTGCCTCAATCGAAGATTGAATGACATTTTTGTCACCTTTTCTATTATCCTCTTCTATTCTTAGACGTACAATTAGATCTTCCATTGTCAACTCCTTACGTTTGTGCTTTAGATAATTTTTGAAATCTTTCCATGACGGTGGTAGTTTTTCAATAATTGAAGCAACTTGAAAAGATTCATTAATAGACATACCTTCATTATGAATGTCATTAATGACAATCTGAATATCTTCAACTTGCTTGACAACAGGTTTGGAATCTGCCATTTTAAAATCTAAGAATTTTCCAACGATGAACTTCTTCGTTCCAGCATCCTCTGTTCTATGCTTTTTCTCTAGCGATTCCCACAGTTGCTTTGACGTCTTAAAAGTTGAATAAACATTGTAGAGAGAATCCTCCAATCCATTCAAAACATAGTTTTTGCACAAAAAATCAGAATGTTTCCAAGCCTCAGTTGCAGATCCGGTCTCCTTTGTTTGCTTGTCTTGCGGAGTGACCAGACAATCTTCTCTCAGAATATGTGCCAAATTTAGTGTGGTCAAATAAAATAGCATCTTCTGTTGCCAATGTTTGAAATCATCACCCTTGAATTTTTCGGGTTTCTCGTTGTGTGTCGCATTCGTCTTGACTGTTGGTTGTTCCATCTTTAACAAATCTGTCTTTAGATTGTTGGAAAATATGGAACAACTAATACAATAAACTTGAATAGCAGAATTACAGTAACAGATCGAGGCTTGTAAATTGCAATGTCCTAAAGACATATTTGCGCCCTGCCCGTAGTTGCTTGCAGTTTCAATGGTGACCGTCTTTGAGGATACAACAATCTAGTCAGAGTGTAGCAACAATTTTCTACTCTGACTCTAGCGAACGATGTGTGTAAAATCTCTCCAAAAGAAAATCACAAAACTGTGTAAAACAAAAAACTAACCAACTCGGAAAAACAAATACTGTATATATCATAAGATAGTATATCTATAACTATATCTTCCCCCAAAGGAAAAAACGATATATGTATATGTATAAGGAATCTATACGTGGAGTTGTGACTGCCCAAAGATAAGGCGTGATCTTTCAAAATTCTTTAAACAGTGCTTCGGTTCTCATCAAGTTAGGGCCTGTTTGGAATTCGTAGAAATCAAATACCAATTGCATCTTTCTTTATCCAAGACACCACACATGGCATAAGACTTGTGTCTATCCAAAAATCAAAGCCATGTGATTTGCCCATTATATCAAATATCATCAGACTATTAATCAACCGAAGGAGTCCCAAAGCTTCACGTATAAGGCCTGTTTGGCCTTGCACCAATTAATTATATTGGACTATATATATTTTATCCAATATATCACACCACTTCAAACCAAATACACATGTTAACTTTTATTAAAAATTACATGTATACTTTTAGTCACATAAAATTCTAACAAATACAACTTCCACCTTTTTTTTTTTTTTTTGAGGAAATCATCTTCCATCTTTTTTAGTACGTTATAGTGAATGACGTGGTTATTCCCGTTGCATTCAATATTTACTCACTATATGTACATGACCGAGTGTTTCATAGTTTTTTTTTCCATGAATAATGTTATGTTTTCCAAAATTTGAATTCCAAATTTGATTTCCAAAGACTTACCAGTTGTATCATAAGCCGTACCAGTGACCGATAGTACAACTAATAAAACGTTTGAGAACCAAATTTGAAAACCATACACTCTGTTTTCCATTACAAAAAGATGGGAAGTTGTCTACTAAAGAGCTAAGCCATTTATTTGGTTTGAAGGACATTCGAGGCAAGTTAAACTTTTGATGTTTGTTGAACTTCATGAAAGCAACCCAAATAACCTTAACAATAGCACTTTTTTTATTAGTTCCATTTAGACATGACTCATGTGTACTTAATAAGCAAAATTGTGATGCACAAGCACAAACAAGGGTTCTTTCCTTCTTTCACTCTTGTTTTTGTGTTTCTCCTTTCTAGTTTTTGATGAATGATGAGGATGTTGCTAAGGTGTATCTATTAGTATCTCCTTTTTCTAGTTTTTGATGAATGACGAGGATGTTGCTAAGGCGTATCTATCAATACTAATCTACATAATCCAAGGTCAAAAATTTATTGACTATTTGTCCCCAAAAAAATTGCCCAATTAGAACTCCACATTACTTCACTACAATTACAAACCACCTAAACCACATTATCGTCTATATTTATTGTGTACATTTACATATACAAATATATGTATGTCTTCCAAACCCAACCCCCCCCCCCCCCCACACACACACACACAAAAAAAAAAAGAAGACTTTAGTGAAAGCTGAAGCTGTTGTGCAATGAGAGCAAGTAGCTTTACATAACTTTTGCCATGTGTGCTCTTTAATTTCCCTCTGTATATATGCATCAGAGTATTGATTAAAAAAAAAAAAAAAGGTATTATTTTGTTGTCTTTCTCATCCCACCAGCAACTATAAATCATAACTATAATTAAATTATGCATTCATACTTTTTAATAATAATGACAACAAACAAAAATGATCATATCCAGCATTAAATTTGTCCCCCACTTTGTCCAATCTCATACCACTGCATCAACTAAAATCCCCATTTAACTTGCCCCACATCACATGGCCCTCTGCCCATGCTCTTGTAGTCTTGTGGGACCAAAAATGCCTAATAGATTCAGGACAATTTGATCATTTCTCTCCAGTTTTAATTTCTTTTTTGTTTATTTGTTTTTAGATTCATCATTCACAATTAATTTTTAGTACATCACCTGAACGAGATAAGCCAAGTTAATGTATAACAATTTGACTTATGTTTTTCATTGTACCATCACCTTTATGGTTGGGAGAAATTATTCATTGAAATGGTAACACATATCATCATTCTAACGGTCTGGTATAACATATTAATCATATCTATCTATGTATTTAATAAAGATACACTTTATTATGCTTACTAAAAATAAATAGTTACATGTAATATTTACTTTAAAATATGGAGTAGTTATAAAACAAACTAATAACAAATGGGAAGAAATAATTGGTGCGTCACACTACGTTTTATATCAGAGAATCTATATATATGGTGACTAAGGAGTTTGAGGGTCATGATCTATTTGGAAAAGTCTAAAATTGGATGAGGTTAAATTCATGTCTTATTTTTTATCTGATTCTTGTGAGAACAAAAGTAATGTTGGTTTGACAAAGAACTAGTTTTAAGGGAGTTATTACACCAGGCACGAAATCTTATATAAAAAAATTCTCTCACTAAACAATTAAATTTGTAGAACCAGTTCACTTATGAACCACAGAACTGCTACTTTGCTTTTCCTGACAGCCTCTGATATGGGTAATGCTATGTACCCATAAAATGTGCATATGAAGTGTGCATATAAAGATCTGGGTCATTCATTTCAGTGGAATCCATGTCTGCATACATGGGACCTACTAAAATTAATGGTTCAAATCTTCATGTGCACATTTTATGTGCATCAAACATTACTCTTTGATAAGTAAATCATGTCCAAATTGGCTTATTCAAAATGCCCCACGAGCTAGAGTATTCCACTATTCCAAGACATGGGGCCCAATATTTTTTTAAAACCTAGTTTCTCATAACATAGAAGCTATATAAGCCCATACTTTCAGCGCATTAAATTAACTGAAAAACTTAATTAAGGATGTGTTTGATAACTCAATTAAGTATTGAAAATGAAAACTTTCATCACATATTTCTTTTTAGTGCATTAAATAATATATCAATTAATTGACAAAGTAGCCAAAAAATCACTAAAAACTTTAATTGAAAATTTTCTACTGAAAAAATTCACTGAATGCAGTCTATTTCAGTACTTAAAACACTGATTTCAGTATTGTAAATACAATCGCTTAATATATTCAGTACTTAAAATTTAGCACTTAATTTCAATACTTAATTCAGTTTTATTAAACGGGCCCTAAGTCTTTGATCCACTCAGGCAAAAGCCTAATCCAAGCCCATTCCCAATTAGGCCCACAACACCGACATACAAGTCCATTCATCTCTGTATCAACCAATAATAGTAGTAGTTTAATGAATAATGCTATGCTTCTCAAATCCTAATCTCAAATTCTTATCCCAAATAATTTGGCACTGGACCCACTAAATTTGATTGGATGGTGTTGAAGAAATTCCATCATTATTAAAAGTGGTCCCGCTGTCACATCATTTGGGATGAGAATTTGGTATTAGGATTTGAGAAGCGTAGATAGCATTACTCATAATAATGAGTACATAAAGACATAATAAAAATATTAATAATGTGCTAATTAATCGTAGATAGTGTTTGATAACCAAACAAGTGCTTAAAATAAAAAATTTCAGCACTTTTATTTTCCAGTATTTTTTATAACATACAAGAGATCACCACTTAATTTATAAAAAAAAAAGTAGCCAAAAATCTACTGAAAAAAAAGTCACTGAATACAATATGTCTGCATCTAAATAATTTACTTGTTAACTATTAGACATTTAGCTTAAAACTTTCAGCACTTAAATTCAGTACTTAATTTAGAACTTAAGTTTAATTTTCTCAAACAGGGTCTTAGTAATTTTAAACTTGTAACCGTGCAATAAGTCAATCCAATTAGCAATATTGGCTTTCGAAAGTTTAAAAGTTCTTTTCACTTAAGAAAAAAAAAATTGTATTTAAAAAAACATATTGTTGTTTTTTAGTGTGGCAAACTAAAAAAAAATTTCTCAAGTGTTTTTTTAACTAAAAGAATGATAGCACTTATAAGTAGCTATTGTTTATCTTCTACCCTACTCTGTTGGCACTCATTATTTTTTTGAAGTTCTACAATTTGATGATTGTATTAATAATTTCTGTCCTTTTTAATATAAATTACTTAGATTGTAGAATATTAAGGGATAACTAATAATAAGTCCTATTAGCTCCATTTTATGTGTAATAGGTACAGGGCCTAAAATAATTTAGTCATAGGTCCATTAATATTATTAAGATCGTACTACCCCCAATTTAAACTCTTTCCAAATACAACTTCAAATGAGATTCATATTTGCTGAAATCTCGCAATCACATACCTTGATTATAGGGTTTTCAAAATTTGAAAATCACTACAACAAGTTTCGTTTTCAGCTGTTAATTGTAATCAAATCACTGTTTTCAAAACAAAGAACAAGTTGAAGATTTCTTGAAATTTTTTATCAACCCAAAAAAAAATTGATCAACCCAACATACATACCAAAATCAAGAACACCCTCTATACATTCTGCACAAAAACCAGTCCCATAATTTAGCTTATCTCTCTATCTCAATCTCTCAAACCCTCTTCTCTACCTCTCGCATGTTTACAAATTTGAAAGAGGTTAGAAATGGTCGCTGGTGGTGATGGCCGAAGTCAACGACCTCTCTTTCTTCTTCTTTTCTGGTGGTGGCCTGATTGGGTTTTGATTTTTGTTTTGATTTCATTGCTTGAGGCCTTGTTGGAGAATTCATGTGCTGAAGAAGGAGAAAATTTAGGGCATTTTGGTCTTTTACAAGTACAGGGGGTGTAAGTGTCACTTTTTCCGTTAACTTTAACGGAATTCCTGACGGTGACACTTTACATTAAAGTATAGGGGTGTTAGTGTCACGTTTTGAACTACAGGGGGTCAAAGTGAAAATGACCCAAAGTACAGGGGGTGTAAGTGTAATTAACCCAATTTATATTTAATCAATATAGTTAATAACCATATAACTCAGTTAATCATGCCATGCATTAAAGTTTAGTCTGACTTTATAAAGAATTATTATTTTTTTATTTAAGTTTTCATTAACAACATGTCTCGGAAAGTGGCAAACTTATACATTATATTTATATTGTAATCATTTTATGATTTACACTCTTGGGTTAGAAGACGTATAAGATAAAATAGAAAAATAAAAATATACATATGATGTAAACTATTTAGACTCAAATCTACCAGAAAATTATCCCATTTCTTGAGTTAGTTAGAGAGAGGGGTAGTTAAAGCAAATGTGGCTATATGGATGTTACTAAAATAGCAAAATTTGACCATGTCAAATGCTTAATTTATTGGTTCTTCTCTGGGCTAAGGTTTGTAATTTCTGATATCAGGTGATCAAAATTAATTATCTGATCTAAAAACTTTCCCTTCAATGGGTGGGCATCTCTTGCTTGTGCTATGGATGTACAACAACAACAACAATAAAGAGCTATCAAAAGTAGTACTTGATTTGAGATTGTGATTGTGTTTTGGAAATTTTGGGTTTTGATTGGAATTGAATTGGGTAATAGGGAAAAAATTAAAGGGAAGATGAGTTGCTTTTCATGTTGCAATTCAGAGGAGAAATTTGGTAGAAAGTCATTGAAGAAGAGCATTCAGGAATACAACCATACCAAAACTTTAGCCTCCTTTGCTAACATCTCCTTTAAATCTGGTAAAAAAAAAAAAAGTTATATATGCGCGCGTGTGTATGTGTTTTCGATATACAAATAATTGTAACATAATATATATATATATATATATTTCAATATGCAGATGACAGCAGACGAAAGTACATAGCAGAAGAAATAAGTAAAATAGGAAAAGGGAATATTTCAGCTCAGATTTTCACATTCCATGAGCTGTGTGTTGCTACTCAGAACTTCAACCCAGAGTGTTTAATTGGTGAAGGGGGTTTTGGAAGGGTCTACAAAGGCCAAATTCAAGGCAAAACTCAAGTAGGTTGGCTAGCCTATATATGTACATATATCTCTATGCAACAAGTAACTAAGGGCCTTTTTTCGGTAACCTTTCCAATCTAAAAACGGAGACTCGGTTTGTTTTCTTTTCATAAAAAACGGTTTTTTTTTTTTTTTTATACCTTTCCTAGCCCAATTTCATTCTCCTATTTAGAAAAAATGGGAAAACGGAAATGATTACAAAGCACATTTTTGGTTTTCGTTTCCAAAAAAATGACAGAAATGATTACCAATTTATACGATTTTAGTTTTGTTTTCAAGAAGATTATTAATTTTTTTTTTAAAAAAAAAAAGAGAAAACTGCGACGTTACCAAATTGTCCCTAAAAGAAAACATGTTGGAAAGTTGCTTGAAGTGAATTGTTATGACTTGTATATGTATCTATTTGTTTTGTTAATTTAATTCAGGAGGTTGCTGTGAAGCAACTTGACAGGAATGGATTCCAAGGAAACAGAGAGTTTCTTGTGGAGGTTTTGATATTGAGCCTTCTTCACCACCCAAACCTTGTCAATTTGGCTGGTTATTGTTGTGATGGTGAACAGAGAATATTAGTGTATGAGTACATGCCCAATGGTTCTTTGGAGGACCACCTTCTTGGTATGCCCAAATTTTATTCAGAATTTAAAAAAAAAAAAAAAAAAAAAAAAATTACTCCGGTTCTCATTTTATGACATTTTGGTTCTGTATGGTTTGTGGATTTAGAGAAAGAAACAAAACAAAAAAGAAAAACTTATTTCCCAATGTTTTTCCTAGTGTTTTACTCCATGATTAAATAGCATTACGAAAATTTTTTTATTTTTATTTTTTTAATGCTGTAGGAACTCGAGAAAGAGGAAGTGATATTTTTAATTTATTTTTCACCGTGATTTCTTGTCCTTACCTACTTTTTTCAAGGTTTTCTTTGAGCTCCATTTGATTCATGATTTAGTGAGGAAAGATTAGGGGAAAGAAAACAAGAAGAAAAGTATTTTTCTCCATTTGATTACTTTAGAGGGGGGGAAACCAGGCTTTCCTCATTGTTTTCCCTCATTTTCTCGATTTCCTTCTATATTTGAAAGTTGTTTTAATTTCTAAAAATATTCAAAGTATGGAGAAAAACACAAGTGAAATAGTTTTTTCCTTCTTTATATAGCTCTGTAAACCAAACAAAACGTACTTGTTTTCTTTTATTTTCCTTCCACTCACTAAATTCACGAACCAAGCAGAGCCTTAGAATTCAACCATAAAGTCTTCAGCTTGCATTTGCGTGATATTATATATCACACAGTATATATATTTTCCATTGTCTTTCTTAATCTCATAAGACCTCTCCCTTCTTCAGATATCTCTCGAAATAAAAAACCTCTAGATTGGAACACTAGGATGAAAATTGCGGAAGGAGCAGCCAGAGGACTCGAATACTTGCACGAAGCAGCTAACCCTCCGGTGATTTACCGCGATTTCAAAGCTTCTAACATACTATTAGATGAGGATTTTAACCCAAAACTTTCAGATTTTGGGCTTGCCAAACTAGGACCAACTGGTGATAAGACTCATGTGTCTACAAGGGTGATGGGTACTTATGGCTACTGTGCTCCTGAGTATGCATTAACAGGTCAGTTAACAACAAAGTCAGATGTGTACAGCTTTGGAGTTGTGTTTTTGGAGTTGATCACAGGAAGGAGAGTCATTGATAATTCAAAACCAACTGAAGAGCAGAATTTAGTTCATTGGGTAAGTATCAAAAACTATGTAGGCCCCCCAAAAGTAGCATATAGTACTTAATTTGAAGTGTTAATTGGTCTTGCATCAAGCAACAAAAATAAAAAGGACAGTTTGTTTTCTATTTATTAAATCACATTGAAAATTTGTGGCATCTTTGTTTGTTTCATGAATTAGAGGAAAAAGAAAAGAAAAATTAAGTAAAATATTTTTTTATTTTTTATTTTGCTAAAAATAACAGTGAACAAAAAAGACGAGAGATAAGTTTTAAAATCTTGAACTTTGTAGTTCTCTTCCTTTACTGTTTTGTTTAGTTCCAACTTTTTTAATATCTCACGTTATTTAAGCATTGGGCATTACGAAAGAGAAATGGTTGTCCTTCTTGTTTTATTTTCATCTTTCTTTTTCTTCTTTAAATCAGCAAGACAAATAAAGCGTTTTCAGGAATAGGTCTGATTCTATCTCTGTTCGTTCTGTTTGAAGCAAGGAAGGATCCCAAAGAATCGATCTTTCTTTTAGTTTTTGAATCTGTCTTTGATTGATCAATGTGTGATATTCTGAATCCTCATTACTAGTGGAATCCAATGATCTCTGGATTGATTAGAAGATCCTTTCAATAGGCTAGGATCCGTTAAAGTGTCTAGGCTTCCTTTGTTTTGCGGATTTAAAGAAGGAAAGGAAAACTATTTCACAGCGTTTTCTCCATCCTCAAATGATATTAGAAATTAATAGCTTTCAAAATATAATAGTGAGTTAATCAGAAGGAAGGGAAGTGACTCAAAAAAAATTCCAAATTTTAATTTATTGTTACCCTAATTCCTTCCAATCCTTATTTTCGTCAATATTACTTATTAACCAGACAAGGAGGAGTGCATCATCAGTGTTTTCTTTTTCTTTCCCCTACTAAATCCATGAAACCAAAAGCGCCTTAGAGCTTCAATATTGCATCTATCATACGTGATACGTCCAATGTCTTTAATTAAAGATTAGCCAAGTAATTGATCTTATTACAATTCTTATAATATATAATCTTTCATAGGCACAACCTTTGTTTAAAGACAAAAGAAAATTCACATTAATGGCTGACCCATTACTGGAAGGGAATTATCCCCTCAAGGCTCTCTACCAGGCTCTTGCTATAGCAGCAATGTGTCTTCAAGAAGAAGCTAGCACGCGGCCATTGATCAGTGATGTGGTTATCGCTCTCGAGTTCTTATCAACAGAGAAGAGTACCGATGATGGAGGCGGAGAAGATGGAAGGAAATCAGCTTCTTCTGATAGAAACATGGCAGACGATGTAGAAAATGATGCATCAGATGGTCTTTGGGACAGAGATTGAGAAAATGATGGAGAATTCAGAGCTATATGTGAACTGTGTAATGTGTTAGCTGGTTTTCTGAGAATTTACTCGATTCTTTTGAATTTCGAATTTATTTTCTCCTTGTTTTCTTTTCTTTCTTTCACTGTGTGTGTGTGTGTGTGATGGACTATCTCTTCATCCAAACGTACGCACAAACAAACAATGCTTTTGCAAGTTAGATCATCATCTCTTCAGCAAAAAAAAAGAAAAAAGATCATCTTGCATCACTAAGGTTGCAACTCGGATGAGCCAGGCTTAATTTTAGTTTTGTCACGGTTCAACCAAGCTTTAGTGCAGTCTGTCTGAGCCTGATCCACTCAGCAAGCCTGACCCGATTTGAATTTAGTATATAATTACTTAATTAGTTATATCAAGTACATACTAAACCTGATTGAGCTCAGGCTTGGATTGTTGCTATATAACTTTTGCCCAAAATCATTTCGTACTTGTGATTTCTAACCCAGGATAGTCCCAAATTTCATTTCAGGTGGGCTGAACTCGGGTTAGCCCACCCGCCCGCCCGCTCGAGTAGCTGCCCTATATTGTCACCATATCAAACACACATAAAGCATCTTTCAACAGCAAGCTTTCATCATTTGCCGTAAAGTCATATAAACCAATTCCAATTAGAACCAGAAACCTGTATCCAATTCCAAGTTAACCAAAACCAACATATTAAACAGTGGGTCCCTGGTTAAGTATTTGCTCGAGCAGGTCCCCGGTAAACTTTTGCATTGCATGTGTAATTACAAGATGTATCACCCCAACAAAGAACACCCGTAAAGTAAAAAAAATAAATTCACTATCCTTCTAAGCTCTTGAGCAAATGATTCCCTACTTCTCCAGCTGTTGCAGATCAACTTCCCAAGCCGATGCCAGCTGAAACAAGAGCTGGTCTGGCATTGTACCTTCCCAGTCCTCGGGTAGGTCGATTGTTGAAGAAGCTTCATGTAAATTCAGCAAAAGCTCCCTTTTTACTTCCATAGGGGTGCCAAATATATCAGGTCCGTTTTCCACCAGAATATCTACCAACTGAGAGAGAGAGAGAGAGAGAGAGAGAGAGAGAGAGAGAGAGAGAGACCAAGTCTAAGTCAAAAATTCTTGAAGCTACAGCCATTTAGACAGAAACTAAAGGAAAGAGGAGCTAATTCAGCCAAAGAATTTGGCATATAGAAGTGAAACCTATTGCTAGTAGGAAAATATTGATTATATTCAAACCCTCAAAACATAAATTTGTTGCTTGACGGTGACTCCTACAACTAAACAACGTGAGTGATACAAAAGATACTTCTTAAAGTTCTAATTATAAGTCAGTCAGTTGTTTCTTTGTTAGAGGCATCAAGCAGAAGTTTCTGGCCTAGACTAGAAAATACTGGTTATGGACATGGTCAAGGTAGTGTTCATAGTATTCCATGCTTATTTTGGAGAAAGATGGCAGAGAATGTAGATATTACCATCAGTCATTCCATTTCTGCTATACATACACATCAAAAGATAGACCAAATCAAAATCACTTAACACATATCATTCTATAATTCTGGCAATTTTTGTTCCATTTTCTTGGTAGAACTCCAACACTTGGATCAAAAACAAAATTCTCAATCACATTTTATATGCCTTGCTAACATACTTGGTTTTGCAAGTCAAAATTTTAAACTAGCTGGAATGACATGCAATTCAAAACTTGATAAAAGGTACGTACCTGTTGAATCCAAGACATACATATGTCAAACAAGTTCTGCTCCAGTAGAAACTGTGAAACAGCATGCAAAACCTCACTTGCCACCTCATTTGGCAGTTGATCAATCACCGGGCCCGATCTGTCCATAAGCTTCACAAGCAAGAGATCATCCCCAGTAGACAAGACTTCTGCATAAGCCGAATCCATATCACCCACATGAAGTGCATCCATTGCATTACTCCAAGCGGTCCAGACTGGGTCCCTTTCTGGCACACCGTTGTCATCCCCCATAGCTTCGGCAGTCAATTCTGCTATAGCTACTCTTGGATTTCGAGTGGTTCCATTGTCTTCACCGGCCACCCGAATAGCTTCCAAGGTTGCTTCATCCTTTGACGCTTGCCAAACACTTCTTGCAGATGGACCCTCGCCAAATCTAACGGGTCCAGCCCCTTTCTCCCACGCTCTCCTGCTGCTAACCTGATCACTCTCATGTTCAGATTTAGGTGACCGACCATCTATAGGACCACCGCCAGTAGCTCTCCTTGAACCCATTTGCCCGTTTTTGCCAAACGAGTGTAGATCCCAAGCCTCGGACATGTCTGATCTCCAGGGTGGGCCCCGACCCCTCATGCCCAAAGCAATACCATCGGATGGTGCAAACCTATCACCAAACGGAATCCGCCCATCACCACCCCTCCCTAACTTGGTACTACCATAATCGGAGAAGCCATTGTACTTTCCTAAAGGCCTATTTGAAGATCCCTCGAATCCCATCATAAAATTATTACCCCTCCGACCTGATGATATTGACAAATCACGTGACATGTCTTCAACGACTCTCTCAAGACCCCGTACTCTGTTCTCCAATGAAATCATGCTATCATGGGACCCACCCATGAAATCCTGCATGACAAGAAAAACCATCGGTGAAAAAAAAAAGAATTGACAACCGTGCCCGTTTGGTATTTTTGGGGGAAAGAGATTTTTCCTATAATGAATTTTAAAAAAAGCAGCAAATTGCTGCTTCTGATGTAAGTGGTTTTTCCAGCTCTACAGTGGATTCAATTGTTAAAAAAAATAGTGGATTATTTTCCCAAACAAGTGATTGTTGGTCCAAAATAAACTGATCCAAATTGATTATTCCGAGCAAATTAATTATTAAACCTGCAACATGTTCATCAGGTGAGTCTGTTGTCTCTCCAATTGCAACAACTGCCTCTGGATGGCCAACCAATTTCCTTTGCCACTTACTCGCTCTTCAGCCCATTTATCTCGATGAAAGTCATCAAATTCTCGTTGTCTTGAGAACATGCCGGCTGTTTCTCTCTCTACATTACGATACTTACTGTTCAGAGATCCATCCTCTGCCTGGCCGTTCCCCTTAGACCTACCATTTTGATCTGCCTCGTTTGGTTCTGACTCGTTCTGTGAATTTGAAGAATTGAGACATCTACGAGGAACCACCACTTCTACAGGCAAGTCTCCGGAACCCCTACTTTCTAGTTTCTGGAAGAACTCTGGGTTCGGTTCTTTGTCGGTCAAGGTTGGCCCCTTCTTCTTCAATATCCCCACAGCTTTGTCCGAAATTTCGCCGCCCCTGGCTTTGGAAGCAGAATCAGTAGGAGATGATCCACTGGATGAGTCCTTTGTAGAGGTCTCGGTTCTTACAAAACCAGGATTTGAAGTTTTAAGGTCCTTTTCAGGCAACTCAGCTTGTTCAGAATCTTCACCATCTAAACAATTTACCATTGAAGAAGAAAAAGAAAAAGAAAAGGGTTAATTATTTAAAAATCAACTAGTTGGAGGAGCATTCAGATGAAGTGGTAAGCTTACAACGCGATGAAGTCTTCTGATCATCTGAAGATCCATCTCCTTTTCCTCCAATTTTCTTCCATTGCTGCAATGCCTCTGTCATACTATCTCTGACTGGTTTTATCTGAAGAATCGGTCATAACAGAATGTGTAACGAGCAGTAGAGATAGGATTCATAGGAAAATACACCTGACATATGCCTTTATAATGGTTTATCTGCATTCTTCTATGGCCATGCAAGTTTCGGCGATAAACTATATGATAACACATATTCAAAAAGAACCAACCAAAGGTGTTATTAACAGCTCCTAAACAGGTTCCTCGATTTCCCTCGAGAACTTCCATCATGGTTTATAGCACTAAAAAGGGTAGTTAATAGAACATTCATGGAAAACAGATCAGTTCAATTCTCAACTTGATCGATTAGGGCTGCTTTCCCAAACCTTCACTGATGGCAGTGTGGTTCGCCTGTTTCTAGATTCTTTTCTAGTTTTGAAGATGTCCGTAAAAATCTAAAGGATTTGAATATTAAGCATTGTTGGACAATTACAACACAGAAACCCACTGACCAAAGAACATGCAACATGCAACATCGCGAAAAACCCAATCAGAAATGTTCCACGCTTTTAGCCTTTTAAGGTGTTGACACCCTGACCTATGTTAAACAAAAGGGAAAAACCATAGAATCGCCGAATGGGTATGAATGAAGGTGTCCAATGCAGCAAAACGAAAGATTGAATACAGAATCCCACTAGCCATTATTCGTATGAACTCCTAGATCCATGAAGGGCATGGCATTGTATCTGGTGTAGCAGAGCGAGAAGCGCAAAGAAGGAATCACAAAATCAATTCAAAAATTCCTTCTTAATTTGATATATACAAATTGGAAGGATATCCCGAGGAAAACCTTGTCGAAGCGGCAAGCCTCAAGCACCGTTAGTGTGGAACAAGCTCCATCTGCAATCAAGTTGCTTGAATGCAATGCTATGGCACTTAATGTATCAGCAGCCGCCTTGCGGGTTGCCCAATCTGTACTCCCAAGGCACTCATGAATACTTTGCAACAATGTTTCCAGGCTTTGGGGTGCAATAGCTCCTACCTGCGACAAGTTTGTGATATACAAGTTATGTACTGAATGCATTAATGCTTATAAATTAATTCTTGCAACTGTTAATGAAGTTTATCATTTAGTGGAAGGCCATGTTTCAACGGATTAGCCCCATTGACCCATCAAATGAGCCAATTCTCGGCTTCTCCTGGTTCATTTAATCTCCAAGACCTAATTCATTTGCTCATTCATTACATGATCTAGCAAACTTCATTCATCAAACATTCTGGTATATGAACCGAGACAAACAGGTCTCACAAATGATGCACGGACACTCCAAAAATGGTGTCGCGGGGGAACTAAGTGCGTACTCAGTACGGGTGCGGCTGTTATGGTGCGCTGAGCGTGCGGCAAGCACACCGGGGGGGGGGGGGGGGGGGAGGTGTCGGAAGGGACACTTATGGGGTACAGCGGGGGCAATTTATAAAAATATAAATAAAAAAATTAAAAAAAAAAAAGTTCCGAAAACAATTTTTTTGATAAACTAGGGGTCCCAAAAAAAAATAGTACAAAATAAAAAAAATAATAATAAACAAATAAAATAAAACCCCTAATTATACCATCAAGTTAACTACTTACGACACATTTTCAGTCCAAAAATGAAAAATGAAAAAAGAAAAGAAATAGAGGAGAAGAAAGAGACGTTCAGTCCAGCGGCGACTCCAGCAACGATCTTCTCCAGACAATCTAACAGGTTCCTCTCTCTCTCTCTCTCTACTCCACCAGGCTTGTGGTCAGGTCAGGTCAGGTCAGCCCAGAGGAACCTAGCCCATGAAGAACCGACAACCTAGCCCACGTCTCACTCTTTGGTATTTTTTTTTTTTTCAGAGATGAATTTTTTCAGATTTTATTTTTCTTTCTAATTGCAAATGTTTGTTAGTTTTGTGATTTTTATTTTCTTTGGTAGCAAATTATTTGTAGTTTGAACTTATGACCATTAATTATAGGGAATTGATTTTTGCACTCCAAAAGTTACCATTGGCACTCTATGCAGTGCATTAACTACATGGTACTACATGCACTGGATGTGGTACAATGGAGTGTCAATGGTAACTTTTGGAGTGCCAAAATCAATTTCCTAATTATATTGCTAGATTATGTGTTACTTAGTTGTGTATGTAGCATTTATGTTTGAGTTTATTGCTTGTTTGTTGTTATTAGGTCTTAATTAGGAAAAAATAAATAAATAAATAAATAATAATAATAATAATAATAATAATAATAATAATAATAATAATAAATATATGAAAACAGGTGTGTGTAGTGCTTGAATGGTTCATATATAGTAATATATAAAAATATATTTTTAATATTTTATATAAGTACCCCGTCGCACCCGCATTCTTGATTTTGGGAAAATTGCCGAACTCCCTACACCCAAATCCCCGGCGTCCGTGCTTACTAGGGTCTCACTAATTTGATGAGCTATCAACAAGTACTTCAAAACTAGGCAGTACATGCCTCATGGCCATGCAAAACCCTTAAGATGCATAACACTATTACAGGATCATTCTTCGCTAAACAACCAAACATAATCACTTTGAAATTAAAAACTAACCTAGTGATAAATTCATATGTACAAGTCTCACCAATTTGATAATCTATGAACAAGCAGTTAAAAATTAGTACCTATGTTACCCAGACTCGGGTTCAGGTGTCGGGTACAGACTCGGGTACGGGTGTCGGGTTCGTCCAATTTTAAAGATTTTACACTATTTTGAAGGATCGGAAAGAAAAGTACCCTCATCCGGGTGTCGTGTCGGGTACGGGTACTCCATGAATTATAAAGGGTCCGGGTAACATAGATTAGTACATAAGTGTGACATGGCCTTATAAACCCGTTAAGGTGCTAACACTATAACAAAATCATCCTATGCACAACAATGTACCATGATCAAGCAGAAGTTGAAAATCACACCTATACTGTTATATAACATCCTGAAATAGAGTTTGACATATTATCAGTCCTCCATAATTAAAAGACAATAACAAAAGTTTTTATACATTTATAATTGTTAGGGTCTATATATTGTTATTTACTTTATGGGTACTATTGTATTTTCCCTCATGGCAACATATATATATATATATAGGAGGAATGATTATTTATGCTAACTAGGACACCTTGGACCCTTGATGTGTGGCATCATCGAAAGGTCCAAAATTGTTCCCACTCTTCACCACTATCTTAAATTTAAATTTTGAAAATTCCCCCACGTTTTACACCTTTTACATTTCCCTCCACTCTCTTCGTACCTCTTTCTCTCTAAAATAAGTAGATGTATGATTGCTGTAAAAATATGTTTAATTGAAGTTTAAACAAACTATTTTTTTGGGTAGTGGGCCTAGTGGCGTAGTGACCGTGGACGCAGGCAATGTTTAATACACACACACACACACACACACACACGTATATATATTTATTTATTTATATATATATACACATGCAAGGTGTAGGGACATAATAATTAATTTGCCCTGATGACTTTTCTAATCTTTTCTCTTCTCTTAATCTACATGCATACAACTTGGCATCAAAGCCTTGTTTTTTTTTTTTTTTTTTTGTGAAGAGTGTTGAAGCTTAATATACAATTGTCGGTATATTCTATAACAACTTAAGCGTTTGGAGCAACTGATTACTTACCATGGTATCAAAGCTCGACATACATACAATGTAACAACATTACATGCAAAGTGTGTGGGCACCCTAATTACTTTCTAATCATGCTCTCTTCTCTCCTTCCTACCTTTCTAATCATGCAACTGATTACTTAACATGGTATCAAAGCTCGACATACATACAATGTAACAACATTACATGCAAAGTGTATGGGCACCCTAATTACTTTCTAATCATGCTCTCTTCTCTCCTTCCTACCTTTCTCTCAAACCCTATTCTGCATATTATTATAGGAGAGACCTTTTTAGAGTAGTAGTTAAGGGTTATTTTACTTTTTCATCTAATTGCATTGGAGTAATTATGTGGCACGACACACGAATGTGAGTATGAGATATATGTTTGAGAAATCTAGATGGATATGCACTAGCAGCCTTCTGTTCTACCGAATGAAGTTTACTAAAATATCAACTATGCACTAGCCAGCATGTTCCGTTCATTACATGATCGCTTTGAAGTTTGAGTAAATTGTGATTGTTGAATGGGTCTGTGTGAAGGTAAAAACACTATTCATTGAGCAAGTAAGGAAAAGATTCAAAACATTATTTTGCTGTCCCTATGTCGTTGGGTTTTAGAATTTTTGCAAGTCCAATGCTTAGACTCTGCAGCAGACAAAATATACTAGTTCATGAAGTATAAGTACACGCATATACACATATTAGAAGAATCCAAAAAGGATATTATGGATCATTCTCTTTCTATGAATTCATGAACACAATTTTTGTAATGAAATAAATCAATGGACGGAGGAAATATGAGTAGCTACATTGAGATTTCAAATTGTTTCTACAAAAAAAAAGTGCAGAAATCACAATTCAACCAATAAATTGGAGTCAGGTCTTATTAATATTCCAAGCTTTCAGTATTCCTCTTATGACCAATCAAATATAGAGTAAGTTTCAATTGGCTCATTGAACTTGAAACATTTAATGTCAACATTCTAGATTTGAGTAATTTTCAATTGGCTCATTGAACTTGAAACATTTAATGTCAACATTCTAGATTGATTTTCTGCAATTTCTCAGTAATTAAAAAAACATAAAACTTCAACTCACTTGGGACAACTTATGTTAAGCATCCAAGTTCTTCCCTTCCCCCATCCCCCCAAAAAATAAAATAAATAAAAACTAAAAAATTTCATGATTCTCAGAAAGTAAACAGTTGTGCAGGTCCGAATAAATCGTTAGCCCAATCCTACCAACTACCAAATTATGTTCTTTTGCCTATGATTTTCTGGGTAATCTAACTGTTGAGTGTGGCTCATATGTAATGGGTCCGTTACACTAGGCCCAAGAGTCAAGGAGAGGGCCCTGTGACCCATGGCGGAGAGAAGCGTAGCCATGGAGCCGGGCCCTCCCGGAATGCTAACAAGAGTTATGTGCGGTATGGACTAGTCAGGTGGTGGGTGCGCCCCCCGCGGTACGATATGGGTATTTTGGGGATTTTGCCATCTACCTATAGGAGATATATATGATGTAACCCAAAATTGTTTTTTGATAGTGAAAACTTCTGACTCTCCGGTGTGGACGTAGGCACATTGCCGAACCACGTGATAATTCTCTGCGTCTCTTTAATCTTTTCTATTTTCATATATTGTTTGCGTGTGATTGTTTCGATCCAACACTAACAGATGCATAATTCTAGTGAATCATCAAATTGTACAGAGTCCCTATATCACGAGTACAAAATGAATCAGGGAACAAACAAAAACAAGCAATAGACAAGTACAAAATGCACAACATTGTAACAGTCCCTATATCACAAAACCTGCAACAAACTTGAATCAAACAGAGTGCATAATTCTAGTGAATCATCAAATCCTATACAACATAAGCATCAAGCTGAAACAAGCAATACATAAACACAAAATGCACAACATTAAACAAGTTCCCAATATCACAAACCTGAGACAAACTTGAAACAACAGGCAATAGTGCGTTCTTCGCCAAGAAGTTTGGATTGTTAAGTAGTTTGCAGATCCTCGGACACAGCTTTTGAAAAGCCGCAATGGGTGGGTCCGAAGCACACTCCACCATCTTCGCCATACACAAGGCCGACCCACCTTGAACCCCTTTGTTCTGCTCACTCATTGCCTCGAACAATGGCTTCACAAACAACGAAACCACACCTCCATTATCGACCTCACCCTTCAAATATAGCGAAGAGAGTGCCCCAATTCCGTCTCGACACGCGTCTCTCACGCCCGAATCAGAGTCTTTGAGCCGTTTCACAATGTGGGCAATGATTTTGGTCAAGTGGGTCGCCGTCGAATCGCCGTGGGCGGCACAGAGGGCGGCGAGGAGGCGGAGGGACTCCTTTTTGACGGCGGGTTTTGGGTCGTTGGTGGCGTCGTAGAGGCAGTTCAGGAGCATTGAGACGCCGTCCGGCGAGAGGCTCTGGATGATTCTCTCGAGGTCCTCGACGGCGATCTGGTGGGTGTCTCTGTCAGAGAGTTTAGAGAGAGAAGTAAGGATTCGTTGTTTGAGCTCAACCATGGCGAGGTGGGAGGAGAGAGAAGATGATGATCTTGTTGTGGGTGTTGCTGTAGAGGGTTGATTTGGGGATTTTGTGGGTCTCGAAGATTTACGCGCCTCTGAGCTCATTGTGGGTTTTGAGTGAAGAAACACAAATGGAGTTGCAATGTAGAGAAATTTTACAGTTGCATAAACCCAATGGTGATTGGAGTAGAGAGAACAAAAGATTGCAAGATTTGTAGAGAGAGAATGGGCGAGAAGAGATGTGTGAGAAGTGAGAACTAAGACTTGAGGGGATTACCCAACATGAAAGCAAAATCAAAGCTACTTAGAAAGGAAAATTGGATCTGTGAGTGAGTGAGAGAGAGAGAGAGAGAGAGAGCCACACAGGTTTTTCAAATAATTGAGATCTGATGATTCATGGTTGTGAGAGAAAATTGGGTATACCAAATGGTACTCGTATTACTTAAGATGACTTCACTAAACTATTAAATTAGTCTATAAAATATGGTTTAAGCTAACATGGGTTTTGGGCTAATGTGTGTAGGGTTTAATTTCTGTTAGTTGACAATGGAATCAGGATTAGTCTCCTAATTAGGGGTGAAACCAAAACCGAAAAAACCGAATCACCGAACCGAACCGATCGGTTCGGTCGGTTTTCATCCTATGCACATAGTGTAAAACCGAAACCGAACCAACAAAATTGCACTAAAACCGAAAAAATCGACCGAAATCAAACCGATCGGTCGGTGAAAAAAACCCCCAAAATCGAACGAACAGAACCGATTTCACCCTTACTCCTAATAATTAAAGACAGCATCACATGCATGCATGTATAGGGAGATGATCTAAAGTGAACTGGATTGAGTGAAATTACCCAGTTCACTTTTATGCCTAAAAGAACCCGCGGGCTGCTCCGCTCACCTGTGCGCCCCGATGACCCGCGGATTCTTTTAGACTTAAAATTCAGTTTACTGGGTAAGTTCACTCAACTCAGTTCACTTTAGATCATCTCCCTACATGTATATTATTAGAAGTAATGCTATGCTTCCTAAATTTCTATTCCAAAAGTATTTTTCAAATGATGTGGTAGTAGGGTCAGATAAACAACTTCTAGTTAAAATTCAAATGGTCTCACTGTATTAGAGATACCCCTACTACCACACCATTTAAGAATCACTTTCGGGATAGCATTACTCATATTACTAAATATTACTCCTATTTTGATTTGGGATTTTGGAAGCAAAGAAATAGGCTTAAAACAAATTATATTCCTAAAGTTTGGTCTTTCTCTCATTTTAGTCTTTGTACTTTTAATTGCATTAATTTGGTCCCTGAAGTTTTTGAATATAAGCAATATGGTCTAAATATCTCATTCTGACAGAAAAATTGATGAAATTCACCTATTGCTATGTACAATTACGCTGATAAGTGGTTGAGAAGATTGGTGGTGTTCTATTTTTGCCTCTAAAAAATGTGACAATGCATAGTATGTGAGTAAATTCTGTTAACTTTTCTCACAGAATTAATATTTGGACCAAATTGCTTCTATTTAAAAATTTCAGGAACCAAATCAATGCAATTGAAACTATAAAAACTAAAATCAGATAAGGACTAAACTTTAAGGGTATATTTTGTTATTAAATCAGAGAAATATGATCAATCAGACAACTTATATTACTTCTGATACAAAAAACACCCACACCAAATTCTACAGCCTTCTGATATATTATGTACCTCTATACTAATTTTTTTGTTGAGAGGGAAAATTCATAGCTGGGATGGATTTAACATGTGAGCAAGTGAATTTGTTTCAAAAAATAATGTTACTTAAGTAATTTATAAATAAAAAAAATTAAGAATCTTTTTATTTTATTCTCACAAAAATTTTATTCAAAACTTGCCTCTGACACAGTCATCTCTAGATAGTAGAACTCTATCAGTTGACACTTGAAGTCCCCTTGTATCATGTCTCTTCCTCTTCATCATTTGGAACCCCTAGACTACTTTTTCTTTCTCTTTTTTTTCTTTTTTTTTTTTTCTTTTTTTTTTTGCTGAAAGACAATATAACCCCTAGACTACTTGATCTAGGCTTATTCATCTCTATCACTCACCGTGAAAACACCATGGATGAAAAGCATAGAAGGCATTGTAGAAATGGAATTCACACGCCTCGCATGGTAACGTTGTGGTTTTTAGTTTTTAGTTTTTAGTTTTCGTTTTCATTTTTTGTATTGAATTAGAGGCAAGCATTAATACAAAAAATGAAAACAAAAACTGAAAATCGAAAACCACAACGTTACCATGTGAAGTTACAAATATATGGTGTAAAAAAAATGTTATGATTAGAACTTCAAATTTTTGGAGTTTTTCTTTTCTTTATTTCTTTTAATCAGAAACAAGAAATGTTATTCAATATGAGCAGATGAACCATCATTCTATCACCACATGGTGACATTTAGGAAGGTATGTTCCAATTCCAACCCAAACCTTACAACTTAAGGTAAGTTTTTGCTATATAGCTTGACCAACGTGTGAGCAACATTGTTGCTTTCCCTAAATTATTAGAGTTATATGTATCAATACTAATTTTATACACTTTTATAACTTCACTTTTATTTGTGAGTTTGAGATGGTTCTCATTGAGACAAACCTCCATCTCCACTCCTGATTGTTAGTCAAATGTTCTTAACTCTTTTTTTTTAAGGAAAAATGTTCTTAACTTAATAACCACTCATTTAGAGTAATACAATACTTTATAAATTTTGAATCTCATATGTTTCTCAAATTAATATATGTGATTCCACAGTCACATACATTTAAAAAGAATTTGGGATTCAAATTTTTGAAAGCATATCATTACTTGAACAATTATTCAAATATATGGTGGTTGGACACTCTATCATTCCATTCTTGCTTCCATTTTATGTGTCATGTGTGGATGGCACGATCTCTATATATAAACTCATAGATTAGCTATCCCAGAAATAATCATACATCAAAGAACTCGTGACTCCAAATTCCATATTGGAAGTATTTGTTATTTTTTATTTTTTGAAAAAAAGCTCATCATATTTTTTAAAAAATTTCATACATACATATATTATCTATGGGATCTTCTATGATACATTCTCATGGTTTTGATTCTACCGTACCTCTCAATTTTTTTTATTGTTTGGTATAATAGTCTAGTGTGAGGACTTACGTGCTAAGCTAAGCAGGGTAGGTCCTGACAAATTGGGTGTCTTAGGCGAACATTGAAAGACGGGGCCCTTTAAACAACGGGAGTCCGAGAGAAGCATCCTCGAAGCGAAAATTTTTGGATCTATTTATACATGTTTGCGAGTATAATTCGTATATCAAACAAAGTTATAAACCTTATAATGTTGTTTTTTTTTTTGGGTCATTTTTTAGAATTCAGAGGTTTAGGGGGTGTTTGATAACCCAATTAAGTGCTGAAAATGAAATTTTTCAGCACTTATTTATTTCAGCGCGTTTGATAATGTACCACTTAATTGAAAAAAGCAGCTAAAAAATCACTGAAAATTTTAAGTGAAAATTTTCTACTGAAAATAATCACTGAATGCAGTCTATTCCGGTACTTGAAACACTGTTTTCAATATTGTAAGCTCAATCGCTTAAAATTTTCAGTACTTAAAATTCAGCACTTGATTTTCAGTACTTAATTTTTAATTTTATCAAACACACCCTTAGTAATTGTAATCCTTATTGTATGTATTGATTCTGATTTTCTTCTCCTCCCGCTAGCCCCTTTGGCCCTTTGTAGTTCCACATGTGTTCATATTATTACTTTTTGCTGATAATAAGGGTTTATCCCTGATAATAACTGATAAAGTTTGATCCAAGGTAAAATAATTTAAGTTGAGCTAAACAAAAAAGTGAGAAGATAAGTATTGGTTTAAATATTTGAGGTGGGCTGGTGGGCTGGATTACAATGGGCACATACATTTTTTTTTCAGTACTTGCTTTGACTCTTTTACAATTAGTTCAACATATTATAGATGAAACTTTTACTTTAAGCTCTACTCAGTATTTTTTGGGGCCCTTTTAAAGAGCAAAACATGAACAAAATGTGGGCAACCGCCTATCCTACGGTCCTACCTATAGGCAGGGCCTGGTGCTAAGGGGAGGGGAAGCGGATCCAATCCATTCAAAGCTAAGGCCAGGGAAAGAGAGAAGAGGACAGGGTTCAAACCTTGAAGAGTGCCCTTACTAACTGGGCTAAAGTTGCTCATATTCTTTTTATGAACATGTTACGGTTACAAATACTATACTGTTTATAAAATGTTAAGGTTAGAGTATAAATGTTTTATTCTTTTAAATTTTTGGAGTTATATGTAGTAATAGTAATTTTCTAGATTTTTACAGCTTCATTTTTATGTGAGTTTTAGATTGTTCCCAGTGAGACAAACTTCTATCTCCATTCCTGGTTATTAGTCAAATGTTCCTAACTACCCATAACAATTATGTGATATTAGAAATGAGTAATGATACACACTTTTTTATACACTTTTTTACACCCAACAATCTTGGTCTTTGATTCTAGTGGACCCTATATAGATCTCACATGAGTTCCATTGGAATCAAGAGTCAAAATTATTGGGTGTGAAAAAGTGTGGAATAATGTGTGTGTGTGTCATTATTGATTGAAAATTGGACACTCTATCATTCTAGTCTTACTTCTATTTTTTGGATACTTGCGGATGACACAATCTTTAGAATAAACTCGAAAATCAACTATTGAAAAAAAAAATCATGCATTAAAGATCTCATGACTGCAAATTCTAGATTGGAGTTTTTTTTTTTTTACCTACAAAAATTAGTATCACATTTTAAAATTTTATAGATACTATAATTGGGGAAAAAATGATTTTAGAAATATCATTTATTTGGTATCACACAATTTAATTATATGAATGACAATGAAATATTGTTAGAGGAGAAGATTGTTTTTGTTGTGGGATGATAAGCAATAAGTCATTAGAGAAGTGATAAAAAATGTGGCCTTCATGAACTACCATATTAGCAATTCTCAACAAATAATACAAGACCAATGCCTAAAAGCTACACTTTATTTTTTTGCCAAGTCGAGTCAATTAAAGTGAGAACAATAAGGTTGCTATTAAATCAAAAGCTTGCCCCGAGGAGTGATGGAAGTGTCAACTGTCAAGTGGTGTTGATCATCCCATTCTGAGTGCAAAAAATGGAGCAGGATTGGGCCTGCTAAAAGGAATCAATTAGAGGAGTGGGGAGGCCATGTAGCCTCTCTTTTTAGCCCATAAGAACTTTGGGCAAGGCCTAGGAGGCTAGGCATTTCTTGGAGCACTAGAAGTTGGATGTTGAAATTGTTGAATGATGTAAGAGTAATATTTGGGACACAATTTTCATACAACCTCTCCAAAACATGTGTCTATCTCTCTCTTGTGATGTCACTGGATCCCACAGTGACACAGGAAAGAGATAGACACATCTTTTGGGGAGGTTGTATGAAAGTTGTATGAAGGTTGTGTCCCAAGTATTACCCATGATGTAACTTGTAAGGGTCTGTTTCGGAAGATGTAGAACCGGGTTGGTGGTAGACGAGTAAATTGATTCTACAAATTCAAATGTTTAGTAGATAACTTTTTTGTGTGCGTGGGAGTCCATGCTCAACCTAAAACCATTTTAAAAAACTAGTTCTTTACCAAAACAATCTGTTTGAGAAAGCCTAAAATTAAATCAGGTTTAGTCTCACTTTTTATCTGGTTCTCGTAAAAACCAAGGTAATGAAAGTTTGAGAAAGAAAAAAAACCCATTTTAAGTGAGTTATTAGACTAAATACAGACTCCTACGCAAGTAATTGACACTCACCAAACACTTAGATTCCTAAATTCGATTCTTTGATTTCCCAAACATCCTCAATATGATGTTTTTTTTCTTTGAAAATTAGCCTTAATATGATGTTGATTTTCACAAGAACTGATTTTACAGCAGTGGGGGGCCAAATTTTGTTCCCAAACAATCCCTAAAGGGTAACCAAAAAAAAATTTTGAAAAGCACCAAAAAGGAGTGGAGAGACAGAAGCTACTCTTCTATCAGAGCCAGGTTTCGATCCTGGGACCTGTGGGTTATGGGCCCACCACGCTTCCGCTGCGCCACTCTGATTGTTGTGATATTAGGTACAAATGTATATTATTTGTATGCTTTGTGTGGACAAAACAATCAAAATTTGTGGATTAGATTGTGGCGATAAGTTGTTTGGTTTTTTGAGTCCATTGCTCTGGAACACTCTCTCGATCATGGCCTCAATCCCATGTACTATCCAAATCCAACTAACTATCGCCTCAAAACCCTGTAATTCTTCATCTGGGTCGACTCCATATCTACCCAAACTCAGTTCTAGCTTTCTGGGTATCCCAAAGAGGCTTGGATGGGTCAGACCCTCCAGAATCGGACCCACCTCTGGTTCCAGAGCAACATGTTGGTTCAAATTCGGCAAAAATGGTGTTGATGCTGAGGGAGCTGGCATCTACGGCAGCCAAAGTCGCGAAGACTTCGACCGCGACGATGTTGAACAGGTACACTCTCTCTCTCTCTCTATACAGATATTTGTAGCCGGTTGCTTGTTGTTTTGAGTGGGTTTATATTCTTTAATTTTTATGGTTCGAATTTGGAACCTCAATGTGTGATTTTTCAGAGCACTTCACTGCTGTTTAGTTGAGCAACCCTGTATAACCTTGAAAATAAGTTCAATGTTTAATTTGAGTAAAAAATTTGAGCAAAAGCTTCATTTGTTATGGAGCTCTCCAATGGTCATGCTCAAATTGTATAATTGCTTTCCCTCATTTGAGTAAAGCCATCCCTTACTCAAACCCATATTGAATCCAATTTGAGTTAAAATAACTTTGTTTTATTAAAAAAAAAAACCCTCTCCAATCCTTACTCAAACCCATATATCAAAATTTGAGTATGTGATCAATTTGGGTTTAAGTTTGAGTCAATTTGATATGAGTTTGAGTCAAGGATTAGAGAAGGATTTTTAGGACCTTTACCCAAATGTGAGTTTTGTTTTGGGTAAGGATTGGAGATGCCCTGAGACTGTTATAGATGCTGCTGAGGGAGACTATTGGTAGTGATTTTTGCCTAAACACACACGCACACGCACAGACATGTACTTATTTAAGGTTGGAACACAGATTTATTGTATGTAGCATGTACACACCAAGTTATACATAATACATACAAACACATAGAGTACTTATATATTTAGATGTGCGTGCATACACGCAGGGGCGTAGCCAGGATTTGATCTTAGGGGGCACGAACTTACATGGGGGTTCGGGAGCAGCGACTCGGTCCAATCCAATTTTTTTGGTAGAAATATTGTAATTTTTTATTCTATTTCTGGGGTTTAAGAAAATGTGTGGTTGTTCCTTGGGTTTCACATATATTGTAATTATTCAAGGCAAAGTAGTTTCTCCTTGAACTCTTTCAAACAAAATTGTGTATATGTACTTAATTTTTTATTTTTATTTTTTGCTAGTTTCACTTATAAAACAAAAATTCCTTATATGCTCAATAAGGATATCTATAAGGGTCAACTATTTGTGGCTAATTGAATAAATATGATATTTACTTGGGTGGAAGCTAAACAATTTTTAAGGTCCAAACTCCAAAGTAAAAATTTGGAATTTAGTGGTGGCACAAATGCATTGAATCTATAATCTATAGGGTGAAAGTGAACTTTTGAAAAGTTGAGAGGGGGCACATGCCCCCCTGCCTTGCATGTGTACCTCTGCCCCTGCACAAACATATATACATCTGTATACAGAAGTTCTTTTTAATCTTGTTGGGTTTTTTCTTTCTTTCTTTGGAGTAATGAATTAGAGTGAAATGAACTAGAATAGGAAAGTTACTTGAAGCTGAGTTCCTATTTAAGGTAACTTGTAAAGCTAATTTATCATAAAAGAGTTGTTAGCATAATGCAATGACTAGTTATGCCTTCTAAGGTTGGTGGCTTAAAATTTCATATTGATATTTCAAGTCCAACTCCACAGTGTTCACGTACACTGCTTGTAAGTGTTCAAAACTATTATAGGCATCAGTTGACATTGGGAGAGTACCTGGATATACCACAAACCTATTGGGCACAAGGACATGAAGAGCATTCTGTTTCTAGCGGTCCTAGGATTTTAATTGGGCGGAGGATGAACTAGTTTAGGAAGATTCAATCCTACAATGTGGGTGAAGTTACATGTGCCTAAAACTTTGTGGTCCTGATTCCTGAACAATCAGAGAGATCTTTTAGAACCTGTACATTGCAATTGAAATCAGTCATCCTTCACCCTTTTTTCTTCATTTTTTTTTTTTTGAGAGACTGTCCTTTTAGTCAACTTTCTTTGTTGATGATGAGGACCAAATTGCACCCTGTTCTTTTCAAATTTGGCTATCGTCCTCGTATACACATTCTTTGGTGTATATCGGTGTGGAACCAGGGATACGGTGAATGTATGCATACCCTAATATGTGCGGTATTGATCTACTGAGCCTAGAGGGGAAAGAGACTTCTTCTTAGCTAAGCACTACCTCATGGCCAAAAACTATGGAGTCTTATCAGTGCTTAGTGCGGTCACTCCCTCTAACTTGAGTGCAGCCAACTCTGCCTTTCGACTATGTGCATCGGCAACCTGGTGGTTAGTCCTCCCATGTTTGTACTCCAAGACCATATCAAAATCAGCCAAGAAGTCTTGCCACCTTGCTTGCTTTGTCTGGGCTGAGCTTCTTTTGACTTTCACCTATCATCCTCCCTTACTTTCCCGAGCTTGAACTTCACTCTTTGAGTAAGGCAAAGGAGAAAGAAGTTGTCCCCAACTTATAAAGCAATTTTATTTGTTCTTTACGCAATGAAGACAGACAATCATATTTTTTCATTTGCTTCGGTGCTGAAAATGGGCAATGGCCCCTGATTGCTGTTTCTCATCATCTGTTGTAGTATTTCAAGTCCTACTTATACTGCCGAAAATTTCATCATTGTTTTTCTGTTCTATGGTTCAGCAGTGAAATCACTTTTCACCCCCAAAATATCTTGGAACTCCCTACTTTCGAAATTTTTTGAAGTCAGTTGCAGAGTTTTTAATTTTCTTTTTCTTATTATAGGATTGAGATTTCTTTTTATATCGCAGGCACAATTGTGCTTGAAGTCTTGCAAGAATATCATGTTTTCATGACAATTTCATTACGCTTTCAGTACTTCAACTACATGGGGATGCTTGCTGTTGAAGGTACATATGATAAGTTGAATGCTCTTTTACGCCAAAACATTCACCCGGTGGACATTTTGTTGATGATGGCTGCCTCAGAAGGTGACAAACCGAAGATCGAAGAGCTACTGAGAGCTGGAGCCGATTACACTGTAGAGGATTCCGATGGACGGACTGCACTTGATAAAGCCTCCACCGATGAAATCAAGGACTTTATTCTAGGTTTTTCGGTCCAGAAGGCTTGACGTAGAGCTTTTGGAATTAGAATTTTTGCTCTTGCTTTGTCGCCTGTTTTATCGTTTTTTATTCTTCCGGTAGCAATATTTGTTCTTCCAATGTTTTTTTTCTAGATGCAAGTTTAATTGCTTTTAATGGTATCTTGCAAGTATGGGCAAAATTAACTCTGATGATTGCATTGAAACGTTATGTCGTGTCTTGGTTCTTGTGATAAGTTGAAAAACCTTTCTCTTTTTTTTTTTTTTTTTGCGGTCAAAGGAAAAAAAAAAAAAAAAAAACCTCTATTGAAATATTCAATTTGTATAGTTAAATGAAATAACACTTGACCACACAATGCTAGCTAAATTTCAGTTTCACTTCTCTAGTTCAGAGTCACATTCTGAGTATCTCCTAGACTCTACTTTTTAACTAGTAAATTCATTTATTTTCATCCATTTGTGCTAATTGCATTTTTTTTTTTATTTTTTTTTTAAATTTGACGGATGAGAATTGGAAAGCCAAATTCTCTCATAAATCTAGATAGATGAACAAGTGCGAATAACAAAAACTTTCCACTTGAGCAAGAGAGAGAAGGAACGTTGATACACCGTCCTGCAATATAAGAGGGAGGAATTAAAGACGGCAACGTAATATTACGACTTCAATGAGAGGAGGTCTTGCTCGGGCATACCATTCACTAGCTTGTGAAAAAAAGGGAGGAAATGGAAAGGAAAATAGTTTTTTTTTTTTTTTTTTGGCTTTTACTCTCTCCGTTCCATTTTGTGAGTCATGTATTCCATTTTGGGATGTCCCAAAATAAATGTTCACTTTTCTAATTTGGTATATAATTTTTACTAACTTTTCAATACCCTTCATGACAATTGTGAAAAGTAAGTGTAGGGAGTACCAAAAGTGGACTCACAAAATGGGACGGTGGGAGTACCTTTTTGCCTTTTTGACCTTTTTACCCTTCGCATTGAATCATCGTTTCTATTATGTATGGTGTAAAAACAATATCACACAAGTCTCCATTCCTTTACCCTCTTCCTTTCTCATTTAACCAAAAAAAGCTTTAGGTTGGATTGTCCCACATCGCCCGAGCATAGTCAAGGACGGATCCAAAAATCTAATCTACGGGGCGAAGACATACGGGGATTAAGGAGCAACACCCCGAAAAAAAATAATAATTTGGCATCTATTTATACATTTTTTATAATGAGATAAATATATAAGGAGAGATAAATACAAACTATTTGAATCAACAAGCTAGGCATGAAGTAATTTGTAAACTAAATTTAGAATTTATATTTATGTACAAACACCAAAGTTTTTCAAAAATTACATTTACACATCAGTTAAAAAAAATCTAAAATGGGGCAAGCTTAATAATTTTGAAAAAATTTAGGGGGGGCAAGAGTATATTATATACTTAACGTGTATTTTCGAATAATACTAGAATAGTTAAGTGTTTTTTTTTTTTTTTTAAATCTAGGGGGGCGGTGCCCCCCCTCCCTAGATCTATCTTTTGGCATAGCCCTCGTTTGTGCTTCTTACAAGCCTAGGTAATCCTCTTCTGAGGTTAAATCAAGCGCATTGGTCTTTCTATTCTTTAAAAAACATTCATGGGAAATGGATAATAGGCTTATTAATCTTAAAGCTTCCATATAACACCCGTGTACGTGTTTATCGCATTTTATTACATTTGTTATATAACACCCGTATTTGTGTTATTGCATTTCATTACATTGTCATGCATGATAATATAATGTGTTGTGTCTTATGACACATGTGTGAGTGAGTTTTGACTCACGAGTTGATTTGGGTGTCTGTGTAAGAGAACCCTTTTAGACTGTGTTGAATGACTGTTTGGATGTTGTGAAGTCTCTCCGAGTATGAGACGTTCATTGTGGAATACTTTAAATGTGTATCTGAAAATAAATGTTTACCTATGTATTTTCACTATCTGTATTATTTTATGGCTTAGAATTTATTATGTTGTTAATTTTAGTATATCCTTGTGAGGACGAATTAACACGCTACTAATTGGGTAGGCTTATTAGCAATTTCGTAAAACATGTAGAAACTTGTGTTTTAGCAACCAAACGAAACTTAGTCGAAAACTTTTATAATTTTTAGTTTTTACTCGTAAATTGATGAATTGGGCGTGTAAGAAGTTGCAGAGAATAATTAGGAATTTTAAGAACTTGTGGGGAGGTAAATACAATTTTTGAAAATGTTGAATATATATATATATATGACTTGGATGTTTTTATAAACTTTCTAGCCTAAAATAAAAAAAGAGGCCAAAGAGAGATTTTGGTTGCTTAGAGCTTCACGACGACAAATGACGGGCTTCTGCCTGTTTAATTTCTTCTAAATTTCATACTCGAGCTCCTAGAGGTAAGAGCTTCATTTTGATATATGTTAAGACTTGTTTGGCTAAGTTTTTTGAAAAACTCATTTTCTAGAATTTTCCATAAAAGTTGATAATTTGATTTTTGATCAATAGGAATTATACTTGACGGACTTCTGCACAATCTTTGTGTTTGGATTTTCTTTGGATCAAATTCTTAGAGCGTTATTCAGAGGTGAGTGATTCAACTATGTGTTTGAAATGATTTCTTGACATGTATTCATGTTTTGTATGAAAAGCATGTGTTAGTTCATAGATATATATTGTGTAGTTTATATTGGGCAATTATATTGATAAGTAGGCCCAATTGTACGGTGAAATGTTTTGATATCGAAAGCACTGTGAAATGTATTTGAGCATGTTAAGTTGCTATTTGGGTCAAAGTAGTGCGTGTATCAAGCCATCATTGTAGAGCTGTTATAGGCATAAGGTCACACATTTGAAGAGAAGAAACGTGAGTCTTACCTTTTCCCGTAGACTTATTGGCGAGGAGTCGCAGATTAGGAGTATGGAACGTACACGTGGGATCTTCGGAGACTAGTATCAAATGTAGAGATGTGAATGCGAGCATGTTTGTCATTCATGTGCATTGTTGTTTTATTCACTAAGCATTATCTTAAACGAATCGAAGTATGTGTGGTTATTTAAATAACCATTGCAGGTGTGAATGCCGACGAGGAATCGGGGAAGTGATCACGAGATGGCGGGAGTTCACTTAGAAGGCGACTTATCATGTTTACCTCGTAGTTTTGTAAAAGACTTGTTGTAATAAGGATTTGTGACCTTTGACTACGTTTAACTTAGAATCATTGAACGACTTCATAATGTTGTAATAGATAGAAATCTTTTGTAATTATGTTTTAACAATGCTTTAATTCAGTTGGAATCGTTTTGGTATGAGTTTGGAGTGTGTGTTTAGTCCCTGTATGATTTCAGGAAAAAAAAAAACCTTTAACTTGGAAAATGCTGTAGAAGGGGGCTGCTGTAGGAAACCAGTCGACTGAACCGGGGGCACAGTCGACTGGACCCCTGTTTTATCAAAATATCTTTCAGTTTGTAAAGGACATTAGTCGACTGGAAGATAGGAACCAGTCGACTAGAATCTATTTTCAAAACATACAATCTGCAGGATTGGTCGGTCGACCGGACGAGACCAGTCGACTGAACATTTAAGACATCAGTCGATCGGATCGAGGAGTCAGTCGACTGGAGTGAGCTGTTGGAGTTTTCTTATTCTTTGCAACTCTAAGTCAGTCGACTGAGGGACCAACCCAGTTAACTGGACTGCTAGTTTTAAAAATGAATTGTTTTGTTTTCCACTGTATGTTCTTAAAACTAATTTTTGAGAACGTTAATGAATTGGTTTAGCCTCGGTGGCATGCCATGGGCTTCGGTTCCGCTATTGTGGGACCAGGCTGTGACATGTCATGCATGATAATGTGATGTGATGTGATGTGATGTGCATTTGTAGCACATGTGTGAGTGAGTTGTAACCCATGAGTCGATTTGGGTGTCTGTGTAAGAGAACCCTCTGAGACAGTATAGAATGTATGTTTTGTTGTTGTGAAGTCTCTCCGAGAGTGAGACGTTCATTGTGGAGTACCCTAAATGTTTAAATAATTCTATCCACACCCACCTATTTTTCTCTCTACACGCACTTACTCTATACACACATCATTTAATTTGAAACTATAATATTTTGCCCTCTACACCCACCCCTGATTCCAAAATAACCCAAATCTACTTCTCTCTCTACACCCACCAACTTTCATCTACCAACCGTCCACGATGATACCCACCACCAAGGCTGAACTACAATCCATCAACTCCAATGCCATCCAATCCCTTCTTACCGTAGAGTTCAACAGAGGCTAAAAACAAATTTTCAACAGTCCAAAGGACAATCATTGAAATCCTCTGTTAAAATTGCATCCGTCAACTTCCAAACTTGGAAGAATTCCTTCAACATGGATGTGGATTGAATTATGTCAATGCACATTTAACCATACTTAGATCAAACCCATGTGGTGTTTCTTCCTATTAAGTGAAATATTATCATATGTATAATGGGTTTGTGTTCAAGTAAAATTTATGTCACCGAAATTTCATTGTACTTCAACTAATTGTGATTTGCTAGATTGGTTGGTCTATTCTTTATTTATTGTCATCAATTGGTAGTGGGTTAGTGGCAATTACAACCTATGGAACCCTCAAACTTCTTGAAACTTATTTTAATCAATTAGGCATTATGTTCCTAATTAAATCTTTACCTTTCTTATAATCCCATTATTCTCAAACCAATTCCGGTGGAGTTGAACGGGTCGTGAGACTTCTCTGTTGCGTTAGGATGGTGGTTGTGGTGGCAGTGATGATAGCTAGAGGAGGATGGGTTGTGGTGTAGTGCTATGTTGTAGAGAGAGAAAGATGGGAAAATTTATTAATTTTAGGTTATAATTGTAATTGTGTTAGTGGGTATAATTGTCTTGAAAATTCTTTTTTAAATGGTGGGTGTAGAAAGAAAAATAGGTGGGTGTTAACAGACTCACTCTAAATGTTTATCTGAAAATAAATGTTTACCTGTGTATTTCACTATCTGTATTATTATCTGGTTTAGAATATACTTCTGTCGTTAATTCTAGTATCCTTGTGAGGGTGAATTAACACGCTACATAATTGGTAGGCTAATTAGTAATTTCGTAAAATCATGTGAAAACCGCGTTTTAGCAACCAAACGGAGCTTAGACGAACTTTTATAATTTATAGTTTTTACTTGTGAAACAATGAATTAGACGTGTAAATCGTTTCTTAAAATAATTAGAAGTTTTGAGAACTCGTGGGGAGTTAAATGTAAGTTTTGAGAGTCGTGCCTATATATAGAAAGAGGTGAGATATTTTCATTTGTAAAGTTTTCTAACATAACTTCAAGAGAGGCCAAAAGGGGGATTTTGGAGCTTTCACGACGTCAAACGACGACCGTTCATCCGTTGGTTTTCAACTAAAGTTATATTTTCGAACTCCTAGAGGTAAGAGCTTTTTTTTTATATCCACTAAGACTCGTTTGGATAAGTTTTTCCGAAAACTCATTTTCTAGAATTTTCTTAAAAAGATGTTAATCGGACTTCTGATCCATAGGAATTATATTAGACAGACTTTTGCTTGTTCTTTGTGCTCGGTTTTTCTTTAGAACGAATTTGAGGAACATTAATCGGAGGTGAGCGATTCAACTATATGTTTTGGAATGATTTCTTGACATGTATTCATGTTTTGTATGAAAAACATGTTTTAGTTCATAGATATATATGTTGTTTAGTTCATATTTGGCGACTATATTGATAAGTAGGTCTAATTACATGGTGAAATGTCTGACTTACGTCGAAAGCATGGTGAAATGTGATTTGTGCATGTGTAGTTGCTATTTGGGTCAAAGGAGCACATGGTACCAAGCCATTTTGTGGAATCATTATAGGCATGAGATCGCACGTTTGAAGAAAAGCAACGTGGGTCTTACCTTGTCGCATGGACTTATTGGCGAGGAGTCGCAGACTAGGAGTGTGGACCGTACACGTGAGACTCCAAAGACTAGTATGAATTGTAGAGATGTGAATGTGAGAGCATATTTATCATTCATATGCATTGTATGATTATTCAAATAACCATTGCTGAAAAAAATGCCGGCGAGAAATCGGAGAAATGATCATAGGAGGTTAGGAGTTCACCTAGAAGGCAATTTACCACGTCTATCTTGTAATTTTGTAATAGAAACGGTGGTTAATTGTTTTGTATAATAGTCTTGTAATAGAATTTGGAGAGTAGAAGCTCTGCACATGTTTGAATCGGTTGTAATATATTTTTTTGTATGTGTTTCTATGTTTTGAATTTGCAAAAGAGCTCATGGGAGTGGTTACCTTTGAAAAATAGGATTATGCAATTTGTGCAAAAACAGGGGAAAACAGTCGACTGGCTCAGGAGCATAGTCGGCTGGACCCACATTTTGAACGAAAAACTCTTCTCAGTTTCAGAACATTAGTCGACTGGGTCTAAAAAACAGTCGATTGGAATTTGTCCCAAAACTAAACATTCTGCTGGATTGGGTTCAGTCGACCGGACGAGTCCAGTCAACTGAGAATTGGAGGCAGCAGTCGACTGGACATGGGAGTCAGTCAACTGGAGTGGATCGCTAGAGATTTTGTGTTCTCTGCAAATTCCAAATCAGTCGACTGGATTGCTGGTTTTAAAATGGATTGTTTTCTTTTCTGCTGGGAGTTCTTAAACTTATATTTTGGGACGTTAGTGAACTGGATTAGTCTCGGTGGCGTGCCACGGGCTTCAATTCCGGTATTGTGGGACCGGGCTGTGGCATTCCATGCTTGAGACAATACCACATACATATATATATATATACACACACTCCGTATTTTAAGCCGATCTCAAGGGGCAGGTTTGAGACGAACTATCAATTTTTGTCGCTAAAAGTCGGTCCGTCCCAAATCCACCCTTCGAGGTCTGCTTAAGATTCTCACCGTATCTATAATATATATAAGTGCACCAATCCCCTTAAGTGTTTTGAACTTTTATCAATCGGTGCACTTTTGCTTAACTGATTTTAGTTAGAGTTTTAATAAATTTAGTATACCATTTTTTGTTGGTCCGTCCATAAGAATCCTACAATAATACAATTTCATAACAACATTAAATATATAAGGGCACTAGATTAGATACGATTCTATATGTGTGTATATATATATATATATATATGGTTCCCTGTTTTTAATAAATAAGCTGACTTAGGTAGATAGCAATTTCCTAATTAGAGTAGAATTGTATCTTCATTCCTCAAGCAAAGCAACAATGGATATTCTACTGCTTTGGCCCTATTGAGTCCAACCTTTTTGAATTGCTCTCTCTCTCATGGATCATTCTAAAAAAGAAAAATTTTGGGTCACGTTTGACGTGAAACTCTGCTCGAATTGTTTCAATTTTAAACCCCTATATTTTTGTACATTTTGCAGGGATCTCCTAATTGTTTTTTTTTTTCCTTTCTTTGTCCAGGTTGCCTTTTGATGAGATAATTATTCATTTTTCTCATATTTTTTTCTTTCTAGAGTAATTATTTTTAAATCGTAATTATTGATCATCATATGATCAAGCTCGAAGGAGAGATAAATAAATATTATGTTGTTAATATTTTGTATCAAATATTACTCACGTGATACAAAAACCTTTTTCTTTTCGGATGGAGTTGTAACGGAAGAGGTCTTAGTGAAAAATGCAATAGTTAAGGGGGTCAGTTTGTCAAGTTTTATAGTTTAGAGAGGTATTTAAAGGGTATTTTTGGCCAAAAAGAAAGTCAATGACTTTTGGGGTTAAACAAAAGGTGCTGGTTAAAAAACGTTCATCATAGAGACCTATGACCAAATGCCCCAATAATACTAACCTCCATTGAGGTAAAGTGAAAATACAGGGACATCCTTAGTGGTTTGCGTACTTTGACCTCCCATGTAAGAGATGGAACAAAGTTCATAGTGCATGCTATTAAATAAAAAAACAACACATTATTAATGGAAAAACTAACAGATTTTCTTAGCTTTTAATAAACTTTTTTATACCATGTTTTGCACTTTGGTCCCTAAAATTTTTTTTTTCCGCATTTTGGACCCTCAACTAATATTTTGTGGCAGTTTGCTCCCTCCGTCACTTTTAACCGTTAAAAGTGACGGGAAAAGTTATTTTTATTTTATTTTTTTTCACTTTGTCTCCTGTTTTATTTTTTTGGTCAATCAAAAAAGAGTTTTATTAGACATGAAAAAAAACATCGTGAGGAGGTACAACACACTTCAATAAGTAACAGAGCTCAATAAAAGATAGAGATCTATCAAAGAGCTCAAAAGTACCACTTGTGGACTGGTTGGCATCTTTTTTTTTCTTTCTTTTTTTTTTTTTTTTTTTTTTTTTTTTATGTAATTGAATCACAAAAAAATGCGATTGGTCAAAGTTTTCCAATGTAGCTTTTGGCCAATTGCAATTGCAGTTGCAAAGGCTATTTTGCTAAATATTTAATTTTAGCTCTTGGAGTTTCATAAATATTAAAAAAAAAATGACCGTTGTTGCCAAACATGGCCCAAACAAGGGGTATATATGTAAGGGTAATGCTAGACCCACACCCAAATCTCACACCCATCCAGTGGCGGACCCACACTCATTCCAGGGGTGGCACAGGCCCCCCTGGACTTTTGGAATTTATATAATCACATGTAAAGTTTTGTAGATTTTAGAAATAGGTCCTAAAATTCACACAGACCCCCCCTGGACTTTTAAAAAGTGTAGATTTACATACAATATTTTATAGAATTTAGACACAGGTCCCTCTGGACTTTTGAAAATTATAGATTTATATGTAATATATTACAGGTTTTAGAAACAACCCCCCTAAAATTACATGATTTACCCCAAACTAGGAGTGTTAAACTAATTCTACAATTTTACACATAATTGTGTATAGGTAGACCCAAAAAAATTCGCCTCGGGGGCGCTGCCCCCAAACCCCCGTGTAGTTTAGGCCCCCCTGGCCAAAAATCCTGGGTCCGCCCCTGCACCCATCCATCCACACCCCCCCCCCGGACATGGACCAATAGGAAAAAGAGACCAATAGGGATATGAGACTATCCCTATTGGTTCACGTCAGGGTGAGGATGGATGGGTGTGAGATTTGGGTCTAGCATTACCCTATATGTAATTAAAATACATTAATACTAGGGTGACAAACACTTACAAACTGCATTTTACTCAAAAAAAATTATGGACCCTCAACTTCTAAACATTGACTACCGAATTGCAATGTGCACCTTCCGTCTAAAAAAAGAATGGAAAAGTCTCATATGATCACGTTGATCGCATATTTGACATTTAAATTGTATTTGGTCACAAATACCCTTTATGCCTATAAATTTAAAAATCATGTAATTTATAAATGAGGCTATAAATTTATAAATGACACAAAATAGGTAATTTATAAATCACTCAAAAACAGGTAATTTATAAATGAGGCTATAAATTTGTGTCACGCCCCGCAGTAGCAAAAATAGAGAAAATAAATTCCTTTTTGGACCCGTAGGCCATGACAGTTGAAAGTCACCATATTGTCCATAACCAAAGTCAAACCATCAGAGTAATGATGTAAACCACGCATTGGAAAGTTCTAAGGTTGATATATATAATCAGAGTTCAATACTAACTATTACAAAACCAAAGTGTTTGCAGAAAATATAAATAAAACATTACAGCAACATATGCCGATTACAAACTTAACTATTACAACAGTCTCTAAAAACATAAGCATAAACTATCAACAGCAAGGTCCAAGTCTTTAGCTTGCGTAGTTGTCATCTCTAGCATAGCCTCCATCATCGTATGCTCCCTCCTTGTAGCCCCTATCCATGTATGCATCTCCTGAATACTCATAACCCTGGCCAGCTGGACGTCGAATATCCAGCGGCATAAACGCTGTCAGCTACGAAAGCCGAGTGAATGCAAATACTACCAGAGTATCTATAGATATGTAGTATATAATGACATCAATAAAAGGATCATCTCATCGTTCGTATGCATGTATGCACCAACTCAATATCTAACAATAGATATCGTCCCAATCTCCCGATACATAACATAGACTCTTGGGTCCACATTAATCAGACACGTAGTCCCATACCTACGATCTGTTCACTCTTGACACGCAGTCCCATATAATCTACCCAAATGCCCCGATATACTTTAGCCAACACACCCCATATGTTACTCTGGCCAACTCGCCCATTTTGTTACACTGGCCAACTCGCCCATGATGTTACACTGGCCAACTCGCCCATTTTGTTACACTGGCCAACTCGCCCATGATGTTACACTGGCCAACTCGCCCATTTTGTTACACTGGCCAACTCGCACATGATGTTACACTGGCCAACTCGCCCATTTTATTACACTGGCCAACTCGCCCATGATGTTACACTGGCCAACTCGCCCATTTTGTTACACTGGCCAACTCGCCCATGATGTTACACTGGCCAACTCGCCCATGATGTTACACTGGCCAACTCGCCCATTTTGTTACACTGGCCAACTCGCCCATGATGTTACACTGGCCAACTCGCCCATTTTGTTACACTGGCCAACTCGCCCATGATGTTACACTGGCCAACTCGCCCATGATGTTACAGAACATTACGGCCCTATATCATACGATCTTCGTGACCGCATTTGTACGTACCAATCATAAATAGTATCGACCATTGTGGTTGATAGACTCACTACTATGCATGTCGGCTTTTCAATCTCGTTATTATCTCAACATTAACCAAAGGGTTCCACGTTTCAATGCATTAAGTCCATTATTCCACGTATGTATTATTCCCATGCAGTTCTCTAACATCAATATATGATAATAAACAGGTTAACAGTTCATTAGATATAAAACAACTAAACAATTAACATTCAATTAAGTTCGATCGATTGAACTAAGTTCGATCGATTGAAAGCAGTAATATTCCATAATTGAACTGGACCTTTCCCGTACGTTCGGGGTCCGTTCTTTCTTTCACGCCAAAACATATATAAACATACATATCTACGCTACTAAGTGAGTATAGGCACTCACCGGTAAAGACGGTGACGCCGGCGAGTTCGGGGTGGTCGTGGGTGGTCTCGGGGTATCTCTCACTCTTCTTCTTCTTCTCCGTTCTCTCCTTCTGCTCCTCGTAGGGTCGGGGTTGCGGTGTGATTTGGGATTTCTTCCTTTCCTTTCTTTTCTTTTCTTTCTCCTTCACTCTCTCGGCTAACTCTCTATTATTATTTTTCCCTTCCTTTCTACAACTAATGGGAGGGGTTTTTATAGGGAAAGGGGGAAGGCCACCAATATGTATATATATATATATTATAAACAACACCTCACAAGACACCTCATAGGACACCTCACAAAACACTCAAGCACATGACACCTCATAGGACACCTCACAGGACACCTCACAAAACACTCAAGCACATGACACCTCATAGGACACCTCACAGGACACCTCACAAAACACTCAAGCACATGACACCTCATAGGAGTTGTTTGGGGGTTTGGCTTTGGATATAAGCATGGTTTGGGGAAACACATGTATAATTACGGGTTCCGAAATAATATTAACTACAGTGGAAATCTAGTTAGGTAAATATTATCTTTCATTATAATTTTTATTCTTGTAATAGTATTAAATAATATAATTAAAAAGTCGTATATTTACAGAAAATGTCGTAAAAATACAAAAACGGATATTTTCTCAAAATGACTAAAATCGAGATATCTTCTAAATAGAGAATAAAAACTCTTAACTTTCAATACGAATAGCAAATCATTTAACCATACGCAACTTTTTCCCAAAATTATATTTTCAGTTCATGACTTACAAAATTGTGAAAAAGACCAAAATACCCCTGTGACCAATTTTCGCTAAAATTGCACACGAAGTGTAAATCGTCAATTTAAACATGAAAATACGAGTTACTACAATTTGTAAATTAAATTTCTAAAAAAGTACAAGGAGATAGATTACTTACACAAAAAAAACAAGTAATTTTTAAAAACAGTTCGATTATTTCATGTATATTTTTAGATCTATGCACCTATGATGCAAATTTATAAAAGGAATATATTTTTATTACATTTATGCAAAAAAAAAAACACATTTTTACATGTTTGTTTAATTTTTATTTTTTTTCCCTAGGATTTTCGTAGTCGATATTTCTCTCATTTGATAGATATCCATTTGTTTTTTTAGGCATAAATGGGTATTTTTAACCAAAAACTATGTAAATATCAAATATGCCCTAAAAAATGACCGTGTGCCGCCCACGTGAGACTTTTCCATCCATTTTTTAGATGGAAGGTGCATATTGCAATTCAGTAGATAGTTTAGGGTCCAAATTGCAACTCGGTAGATAGTTCAGGGTTGACATTGTAACATTCTGAAGTTCAGGGTCCAAATTGCAACTCAGTAGATAGTTCACAGTTGACATTACACAATTTTCAAGTTCAGGGTTCAAATTGCAAAAACGTGTATAGTTCGAGGGAGCAAAATTCTTTTTACCCATTTAGTTATCAAACCCAACCTTAGTCTCTTATTTTTGCTGGGATTTTATATTTCAACTTTTTAGACAAATCTTGCTGCTTTTGTTTATTTTGGTGGACTCCAACGGATAAGCATTACTTGCTAATCTAATTTCTTTTTTAATTTCTGGAGGTGACTTTTGTTTATTTTGGGACGTTGGTAATTGTTACGGTTCTGTTCTCTAAAAATTTCAGTTAATGGTGTGAGTAATCAATGAGCATGATATCTTATTCCATAAACAACAGTAAGAATATTGATATTACAACATACTATCATCTATCATTTTATTGAATTATGGAATCATAAATACAAAACACATTTTATTACATAGATAAGGAACCGGGACTTTGACAGACTGGGAAGACGACCATAAAATTAAGGGTAAATTACACAAACCTCCCCTGAGGTTTGCCTTAATTACACGGACCTCCCCTCTTGTTTCAAAAATTACACAGACCTCCCTCGAGGTTTGAATTAGGTAACAAAACGCCCCCTCCCCTAATGGTCCATTAGTTTTTTTTACATTAGCCTCCCCTGAAAATTACAATTAGCCCCCCTAATATTATAAAATTGTCATACTAAAGCCCCATTTCTCTTATATTTTTGTGCTAATTATAAAATCTCTCCTCCCTCCTATGTTTTTGGGTTAATTTTTTTAGCATTAATTTATATCTACACAAAATATACACAAAACATATATAAATAGGTCCAATTTTTTTTCCCCCGAACAAACCTCTATCAAGCCCCCCTGTATTAATTTTCTAGATCCGCCCCTGTCCCTATGCTTCAAAAGTGGACACTTAACCCCCTGTGATTGTAGACTAAAATAGAACTGTTATGATTTCACTCAAAGAGCGTTAACCCCAAAATTAACATCACAAAATGGGTTAAGTGTTTATATTTTTAACCAATTTTAGAATTTTTGTCAGTTTTGAGTGAAATCATAACAATTCCATTTTAGTCCACAATGACAGGGGTTAAGTGTCCACTTTTGAAGCATAGGGACAGGGGCGGATCTAGAAAATTAATACATGGGGGGCTTGATAGAGGTTTGTTTGGGGAAAAAAATTTTTGGACCTATTTATATGTATTTTGTGTAGATGATATAAATTAATGCTAAAAAAATTAACCCAAAAACATAGGAGGGAGGAGGGATTTTATAATTAGAACAAAAATATAAGAGAAAGGGGGCTTAGTATGACAATTTTATAATATTAGGGGGGGCTAATTGTAATTTTCAGGGGAGGCTAATGTAAAAAAAAACTAATGGGCCATTAGGGGAGGGGGTGTTTTGTTACCTAATTCAAACCTCGAGGGAGGTTTGTGTAATTTTTGAAACAAGAGGGGAGGTCCGTGTAATTAAGGCAAACCTCAGGGGAGGTTTGTGTAATTTACCCTAAAATTAATCCCCTTAATTTATCTTTTGGAAAAAGCCAAATATAAAGTTAGACTTATTGTATATTTTAAATGCAATACTAAGAAATTTCATAATCAATATTTTACTTGACAGAATAAATTTAAAACAAAGAAGAAACTATATAAAAATACTATACTATACGAGTGGCGAAATATGAACCACTTATTTGTGTATGTACACGCAACCGAAACAAGGGTTAATTTAGTTCAACATTCCTGATCTAATATTACAATCACACAAAGTTTTCATATTTGCATTCTTATGATTATGATGTTATGATTGTATATTACGTGCTTGCAAAAACATATCGTATGAAGAATTACATCGTATGTAAGTTTCATATATTTTTTTCTTCATTACTTTAATCAATTAAGTCTAACAATTACTAATTAGTTTTACAAAAAACATAGTAAAAAGAACATTTTCATCACTGAAGTGGTTGACTTATTTACATAATTGGTTGTATGAACTATGAATGAGCATATGTCTGCATGTGGTACTATCCATAATTGGAGTTTATTATTTTTGATTCAGTGATTTATACACAAACTTTTGGGGGAAAATGGCATTACAGAGAAATAGAAGAAACTGGTACACGTTGTTCAGTGATGAGGAAAGATAACTTTATATACAAAGTACTAGAGATTCAAGAAAGAAGATGTCACGCCCCGACGTAGCATAAATAAGGAAAGCGTTTAATTTCCTTTATGGACCCATAGGTCGCGACAGTTTGAAGGACCGATTCCGTCCCAAACGTCGAACAACAAAAACAATAATCAGAGTAGAGCAATCAAAGCTTACAAATATTTTTCTAACTTATTACATATTACAACACGGAGTCTCTAAAGGCACAAACCGCCTTAAATTAAAACAATAACTTAGTGTCTATTACAGTCATCCTTATTACAGAATCAGTTTAACTTAAAACATATGAAAGCAAATTCTATTTCCAACAGTTGTTTCTCAATTTGCATAGTCATAACGTTCAGCCTGATCATAACCTGAAAAACCTGAACACGAATATCCAGGACGCATCAACGTCGTCAACTTCAAGAAGCTGGTGAGTATTAAAAATATAACTTTGAATGTAAAACATATTCATTTACCTCTTTACATTTCTCATTTAATCCAATATTAAAACAAGAAGTTCATTTTAAGAAACAACCACAATATTATTTGAAATGTGAAATTCACATATATGTGATCGTGTATGAGAACAGTGCACCATCTCATCTTACCGACTCTTTTCTCTCGACAAAGCCCAATAACCCACCATCACACACCGGTATCTTTGAAATACTCCGATAGCCACACTTTAGCACAGGGGTGCCAAGGAATGTCCAGTTTGCCTCACACTTTGGTCCGGGGTACCAGGGAGTGTCCATTGCCTCACACTTTGACTACCTAATCCGCCATGCAAATACCGGAGGAACCCTCACGCAGTATCCAGACTCGGGTATCAGGGAGTGTCCGTAGGCCACACTTTAGCACTTCCATGGGTGCCAGGTAATGTCCAAGTCCGGCTTCATACACTTTAACACTACCATAGTCGTCAGGGAGTGTCCACTTTTGCCACCATCGCATTTCAAAGACACCCTCGCCACAATCTCAATCACAACACACTTTGGTACTCACTTACCAGGGAGTGTCCACATCACAATCTCAACCGCACTCACTATGCCACACTGACCATTACTCTTTTCCAAACTGACCAACATTCACACTCACCATGCATGTACAACTGACACCACATGTATGTCATGAAACTTTAAAACATGAGGCAATTCGCTGATTTATACAAACGACGCGCGCACGGGAATTGATAAGTCACAATACAACGTTTTAATCGTCCAAACATAACCATTTAAGATTCTGATTTAATAAATTTCCCAAATGGGGCTTTAACAGTTCATAAAATACCACCCAAACAGTTCCTTAACACAAAACAAGAAAGAACTAGAAACTGCCAGAAGTCGCGCGCGCGAGCCGCTCGCACGAGGGGTCGCTCGCGCGGTCCGTTCGCACGATCTGCCTAATTTTCATTTTCTTTATAAAACTTTTCCATGTGCCTGAAACCACGTGGCTCGCGCGCGTGGGTCGTTCGCGCGAGGGGTCGCTCGCGCGCTCGCGCGCGTGAGATGAAGCAGAGACTTCGTCTTCCTCGCTGGTTTTTCCCCTGTTTCAGAAATTCAGGGTCTTTTGACCCATTTTTAATTTCGGAAGTTACTAGGCCTTATTATATATGATTTTCTTTAGTTTTTCGCAAGGATTATGAATACAAAATCAATTTCACAAGATTTCAATCGTAGCTCACGAATTTTATGAAAATTCAAAACATGTCAAAACTTCAAATCTAATATACTTTCTCCTATGAACGAATTAAGCTCTAATTTTACAACCATATACTCTACATACTATAATCTTTCATATTTCATTCTAAAAATGAATTTTTGTTAAGTTTTGGAAATCCATGTTTTTCAAGCTATGAACTTCAAACGTGAAATCATCAATGGTGTTCCTTTAAGCAACTACACAATTCAGTAAATAAAGAATGGATTACATCCCGAGTGAGTTAGTAATACTCACTGTGATCAAGAATTGTGTGTTTGTTGAGAAAGAATAAGACCAAACAAGAAATACTCCAAGCTTGGTTATGGAATTTGTGTAACTTCTTCTTCCAGAAAAAAAAAATTAGAAACTAAACTCTCAAGCTCTCTCTCTTTTCTCTATGTGATTACAGATTTTGGAGATGTGTAGATTGTGTAATGTGTGGTGTATATATAGAGAGTCAATAGAGATGAACTTGGAGACCAAGTATACTCTCAACTTGGAAGTATACATGTATTTCTCAGCAAATACATACGTATATACACAGTGTATATCAACTCTACAGTTGATCCAAGGGTCAAGCATAGGTGCTAAGGGGGCAATGTGGAGGTGTTTGGGAATTCAACTTATGAACACCACAATAAAACACATTCTAAAGGCATAGGCAAACAAGGCACAAACAATATGTCAAAGAATCACTTATAATGTTTGGCAAATTAGCTTTTGGCACTAGGAATGCACATACCCAAAAGCAATATCCAAACAAGGCATAACCAATGATTACTTGCCATAAATGGCAATAAAGCACACATCAACTCAACTTTACGTCACTTCAAAATCTGTGAAATTTTAACGCGGCGCGGACAGTTTTGAACATAAACTGGTATTTTCGTGACGCGGTGTTCGTCATAAAAATACAAAAAATTCACTTTAACGTTAGAATTGATTTTCCGGTTTTATAAAAATACTGATTGAGTCAAAAGCAAACATTTCCACCGTTTTGAAATTCAACACAGATTTTACTAACTTTCCAGAAATTGTACATTGACCCCAATAATAATTTCAAAAGAAATCAAAACAGGTATTTAAAATTCAAATCATGAGAACTGCAACTAAAATAAAAGCTGACAATGCCAATTAAATTTACATGAAATGCAGGTTGTTACAGAAGAGAAGGGTAGCTGTTAACAATTCAATAGCGAAGACGAAAATAATTATCAAACAAATGATAGGAGGGTGTCCACACAATTTACCTACTATTCATTGTATGGTTTCCTTGGCTCACTATTCTATCATTTTTTCTAGAAAAAACATTCTACCTAAGTGTTACTTTTTTTAGACAATCGATTGAAGTCTTATTAGTCATGATCACTATATACTACATCTAGCTGCTTCAGTATAATCACCCAAGAATCCTACTCAATCAAGTACTTTTGTGGATACAATTGTTATTTTTTATTTTGTTAAGCATGGTTACAATTATCTAATTGAGTCCTTATGTTGTTAACTTAAATCCATCTAATTAAAGGTGTTATATTAACAACATGATTCAATAAATTCTATTTAAGTATAAGAGTTTTTATTTTTACTTTTTATACTTACCATAGCAGGACACACACACACACATACACACACACACAACACATCCCACCTCACCCCACCGCAAAGTCCCATAATGACCCACAACAAAGCTCAACAATGGACACTCATTCTGACTGACAAACAACAAGGGGGCAAGCAAAGGAATCGCTCTAAGCAGATTTGAACCCTCAATCTCCCCACTGGGGAGAGAGAAGTGGAGAGAGAGAGGTCATACCAATTGGGCTATGCCTGCTTGGTATTTAAGTGTAAGAGTTGTCTCTTACTTTATTAGGACTCTTTATTACTTTAATGCTTTTATCCCTCCTTTAGGATATATAGGACTTTGAATCAAACATAATGAGATGATATACATACATGAATATTGAAAACATTATACATATTCAACATTGAAGTGTTTTCTATTAATAATTGTTAACTATTCCTATTGGAGTTGTTTTCTTAACAATATAATATAATATAATATGCTAAAAAAATATTTTATTTTCTCCATTTCACATAATGATTTAACAAATTTTACCATTACTACCTTTATGTTAAAGAGCTTATAATTTGAACATTTCCAATACAGCCAAAATGACGATACTCATTAATTCACTCAAAATATTCCCAAAAAAAATGGACCATCAAGGTGATGGTCATTCGACAAGGAAGTGCTGAGAAATACAAAAATGTGAAGGAAAATTTCAAAAAGTAATCGTTCTTGACGATGCAGTAATTACCAATACAATTAATTTTAGATTGTTAAAGCGTTTTGAATAAATAACTCATATTTTTTATTCACTTAATGAATGTAAGAGACTAGAGTACAAGTCATAATTTTTAGCGCGCTAACTGAAAATTTTGAAGGACTCCTTCTATACAATAAGACGTATACTATATCTAATAGAAGTCAAGAAAGTCAATCCAAATTCTGAGCATGTTCATGCGGAGTTTGAACGAACATTACAGTACAATTTTGATGTTAGGGATGTTGAATTAAGTTTAAAGTTGGAGAACATTGCTTATGATTTTGTACCCTTCAAAGAGATTCACAACACCTTCAATAAACAAACTACAATAGGTATGTTAAATTTTAGTTTACCATCATATAGTATTGTCTATGAGTATATGGTTTACATAAATTGACAACGTAGCACATTATAAATGCAGATATATTAGGGATCATCAGCAAGGTTGAACCAAGTCATGTGATCACAAAAAGAAGTGGTAAAGAAAAACAAGAGAAGTTATTCTACAAAATGAGTAAGTATCAAAATTATAATTAAAAGAGTTTATCGTAACACATATTTAAACCTTGTACATAACTTATGCTGCAGCCTACAATCAGTATCACTGAATCTATGGAGTGGCTTGGCAACTAACGAGGGACAAATACTCGAGGAGTTAGCTGCTCAACAGCTAACTATAGCAGTTTCAAAAATAAAACGAACAAAATACAAAGGTAAATTTACGATGATTACATATAGCTACAAGTATACAGCCGCGCGTGTACATAAGTTGTATTTATGCTCATACATATATGGTAGAACAAATCTAAAGTGATGTACTACTACATGTGAATTTCAAATTTTAACTTCATTCCAATCGAGCATGCAACTGCATCCAACCGGAAAAGAAGTTGACGAACTAAAAAAAACGGTAATGTACTATAACTCTAATCATTCATCTTAGTGAGTATTGGTTATTATTAGAGAAGTGAATTATTTTCGGGTAATTCTTGTCCTCATTACAAAAGTTAGGTCACAGGATTGACAAGTTTGTGTGTAATATGCATATTTGATTATACGAAATTTGTTACATTTCTAAGTTCAATCTTTATATATATGCCTTCACATTTTACAATAAAAAATCAGGTGGAAATCTTCTAAGAAAACTTAAAAATCAGAATTATTGACATTCAAACCCTTAATGAATGATACAATAGAAGTAAGTACTATTGACATTTCTAAGTTCATATTTACAAAAGATAATGTTACCATAACTTCACAAAACTAAGTATAGACTTGAATTACTTTAATACTAATTTTTTTTTTAATAATAAACAGAATACATTGTATTATTTTCAGTCAACCGTTGAAAGAATTTACAACCAAAACCAACCATGGCATGATGTGTGCAAAGCATGTAGTAAAAAAAATAGTCATAAATGGAGATAGAATAGAATGCACAAGCTGAAAAAAAATATAGAAAAAATACATAGTCTAGGAAACATAAATATCTAAATAAATAATACTTCACCTATTATTGGTACTTTTTCACAAGAATACTGAACTTTAATTACTTCTTATTAAGGTATCTTGTGAGACTCGAAACTATTCACGAGATGAGTAAAATTAATGTTGTTTTATTTGACGAGGCATCATGAATTTTAATAGGATGTCCAGTGTCAGAATATATTGCTTCCATAAATGAGGTACGCATTCCGATGTTTTGACAACAAATTTCATATTATTTTTTGAATAGTTATGTAAACATCTAATTATAACATTACTGCAAACACAGGGATGTGATAGGTCCAAGTTTTATAGTAATTTGTGCTCATGCAAATTACAAAAGAACACAAATTCTACTTCAAATTACCGACAAATGGCAAAGATTTCTCACTAGATAAAGGAAACAATACTGTTCAATCACTTGAATGGGTGAAAGATATGAGACCTATTGCTATTGAAGATGATGAAAACATCCAAAGTTACAAGTAAAGGAAACAAAGATCAGAGAAAGGTGATAGAAAGAAGAAACATCCCGTGAAGAATAAAATCAAAACAGAAAAGGAGTAAGTTTGAAATATATATAAACATTTTGCTATAGTCTTCAGAGTTTCTTTACTCGAGTATATTTCCAAATTTAAGTTACAATAAACAAGTATTTTATATTGCTTTCTTCTGTGAGGATTACACTTAATTATTCATCAATCAACTATAATTATGAGTTATGAGAACTAAGATATTAAATTTTGCACATTGTGATGATCTCATCACAAATCATTCTTATGGTTCTATACTTTTATCGATTTACTTTTTATTTCTCCTTCTTAGTATTCCAATTGTTTGAATTTTTGGTGCATAACACTATTTCAATCAACTTACTTATGAGTTATGAAGATACTTTTTATTTTTACTTATAGTTGCAATTCCCGAAAAAAAAAAAAAAAAAAAACACTGTCTTTGATAACAATTTTAGCAATATGAGCACCAACCACGTGCAACGCACGTGTTGTATTACTAGTATATATATATCGTCAAATTCTTCTCATTAAGTTGATTTTTCCTTCGTACTTCTTCATTTATTATTTTTACCAGCTTATTATCATTTCTAAAAAAAAAACAAAAACAAACATATTCGCTTATTTCTCGCATGGTAACGTTTCCTGTTTTGAGTTTTCAGTTTTTTAAAAACGAAAACCAGTTTTGGTTTTTTTTTTTGAAAAAAAAAACAAAAACTTGTTTGGTAACATTGTTGATTTTTTTTTTTTTTTTTTTTTTAAACAAAAACAGGAAACTCAAAACGACTTTTTGTTGTTTTCATTTTTTACCCAAAATTTGAAAACGTTTTTTAAAAACAAAAAACAAAAACGTTACCAAACGTGTTTTCAATTTTTGTTTTTTAAAAAACGAAAACAAAAACAAAAAACAGAAAACGACAACGTTACCAAAAGAGCCCTTATTTTTGTTCTTTGTTTTTTACTGAGTCGAAAAAAAACACCAATCTTCACAGTTCAATCAAACATTCAAAAGCACAAATTGATAGTTGTTTAATTAAAAAGGAAAAAAGCAAAACATGGGACCCCAAAATTGAAGTAAAGAAAGGAAACTTAGAGCAAAGTCACGACATAACACATCATAAGATAAAGAAGTGGTGCCAAACATCATAAATAAATATGATTTCATGTCAGATCCTGCCCTAAGAATCCGTTCACTAGTTCCTACTGAATTAGGGTCTGTTTGCCAACAGTTTTGCAGTTCACTCGCCAAAAAATTGATTTTGGTTAAGAAAAATTAAAAACTATCAAGGAAGATTTCGAACATTCTTAATTTTTTTTGAAGACTAATGTTAGGTGTACACACTTTTTGACACATTGTGCTTTAAATGTGTGTACCTTATGCTGTTTGAATTTCACATTTTTTTTCTGTGCACCACTTACACAACACATGATACACACATTTAAAGCAGTGTGTCAAAAAGTATGTAAACCTAACATTACTCTTTTTTGAATGACTCGCAATGTTGAATTGCAAATGTGGACAAATTAATTACAATTCAATCCATCTTAAACCATGACCCAAAGTCATAGATTTAAATAAAGAGTTGTTAGAACAATATTGATGCAATTTTTACCCAACTAATCCTAAATATTTTGGTCTTATAAATCTTATTCTGGCTTCTTAGCTTAATTCAACTCAAATTGATTTAAAATCATTCAAAAATTCGCAAAGAATTCTACACGAAAATATGTAGTATCAATATACAATAAAATAAAAATTATATCTCTTAGTATATTCAGCACCAAGTGCAACATTCCGATTCTGCGGTGCCCTGTCGAGCCCTCAAGCCCCCAACTTTAAATTTCTCCATCCGCCATAATTGCCAAAATTGGGTTTTCATTAGAGTTTTATAATCAATAGTAAACTCAAAAAATGTTGCCAAACAGCCTATTAAACAAGTGAAGGTAATTGGGATTCATAGATTCGATGATAGATATATTATGACGTTGACAATATGTCAATATTCATATGAATCGTGCAATGTCATAGTTCAATTACCTAGTAGTAAAAGAATATATAAATATATATATATATATATATATGTGTGTGTGTGTGTAGTTGCAGAGACTTTAGGTTTTGTATTATTTCTCATTACATTTCTTTTGGGTGAGGGGCTGGTTTTTAAAGTCTCCGGCGTCTCATATAATACGCTGCGGCCTGAGAGAGGTCCGATCAGTGTTTTTCTTTTTGATTGGTCAAAGGGTCCGATCAGTGTTCAATCCGTGACTTTGTTGGTACGTTTATATTAATCTCTATCTTTATAATGATTGTACTAGGGTTTCAATGCTTACATGTGTTCTTCATGAATTCTTGGAAGTCCCTTTCAAAATTAGATCTTGCTGTCTGGTTCTCTGTAGTTATTAATAGCTATTAGGATTCTTTTAATTTGAGATAAGCTAAAATATTCCTACATGAATCTGTTAATGGCTGCTTTAGAAGGATATTTTCCGATTTGCCATTAATTTTGTGTGATATTGAATTGATAGTAACTATATAAATAATAGTTTGTCATGGCTAGGGGAACCATTTTTGTATGATTTAATGGTGGAAACTCTGCTTGAATCTGATCCATTTGCTTGAATCTGATCCATTTTTTGTCGAATGCCCTATGATATTTTTTGGTCTGTTCTTCCCCAATTTTTGTTGCTTGGAGTGAGGACTTACATATATATTGTGTGAATATATCTATATATATATATCAATATACAGAGCTTCTGTATATCAGAATGATTCTGTATATCAGAGCCCTTATAATGAGGGATCCCTCATTTTAATAAAGTGAGGACTTTCTGTTCTCGGCCGTTGGATTGTGTTTTTATTAAGGGTACTTCTATCATTTCACTGTCATGACCTGTATTAAATGACGATCCAACGGCCACAACAGAAGTCCTCATTTTATTAAAATAAGGGATCCCTCATTAGAAGGATTCTGTATATATATATATATAGGGTTGTGTTTTGACTGCTCTTAATTCATTCACTTCCTTTTGTTGCTATGAAACCAGAACTTCTGCCAGCTAACTATAGCTTAATCCATTCTGGTGGAAGTAGGTAGAATTTTTAAGCACTATCACCTATCCAATATTAGTTTTAGGCTAAGGATTGTTATTTTCTCAGGGTCTTTGGTTGATCAAATTCTGGGTTTGATGTCAAACTTTACAATTTGTTGGCAATCATTTTTGTATCCCTATTTTTGGGTGCCTTTGAAACCCTTTGGTGATTTTGCAAAATCTTTCAATGGGTTTCTGGTCCCTTCCATATATGAGTACCTAACAAGCATTGCAACATATCCCGCCTTTGGACATATGGTATTTAGATTCAGGTCATGACCAATGAGCTAAATCAATGATTTCTGGACTTCCCTCTTTGCCATTTTCCATACTTTGCTCTTGTATCTATTTGATAATATGGTCAATTGTTCTATATGTTCTCTGGGTTTAGAAGTACTGTTTTTTTTTTACTTTTCTCATAACTTCAATCTTTCTTCCTATCACAGCAAGTGTTCACGTGCTAAATCCGTTGGTGGTTGTAATTGGTCATCTACAATCTCTCTCTCTCTCTCTCTCTCTCTCTCTCTCTCTCTCTCTCTCATGCGCGCGAGCACGCACGCACACACACACACACACACACTCAGAGTTGCTGACAAGTGAATATGCAACCTTCCATTGTTGTTGATTTATTAATCTTATAGCTATGTAATTCTTTCAGCCTTAAAACTTAAAACAGGTTACTGTTTACTTCAAATGTGAAGGAATTACCTAAAATTCAACAAGCATATGATTTCTCCTACTGCCTGATAGGTTCCTGAACTTCTTTGATTTACTTTGTCTTCTCAGCCTTCTGATTGAGATTGAAGAAAGCATGGTTTTAACACTGGAAGCTATCAAAGGTGGTGGTGGATCGATCAAAGTGGGGACCACCGGCACCATCGGCAACCTGATGTCAAGGGAATTAGAATCCACTAAAACCGTGTCTACAAATACATATCCTACAGCTTCTGCTCTGGTGCCTAGTGGTGCTACTACTCCGAGAAGACTCAAGGCAAGAACATCAGCAGATGAAGCTAGCAGCAGCAACAACTACAACACTACTAATCATAAAATCCCGGAAATCACCCGGAAAACAAAACATTGCACTCGAAAAACCCATCAGATCCCAATGCTCAATTCTGAAAATATTTCTCTAGATCGAACTCCTAGTAGGGAAAAATCCGAGAAAAGAGGATCTTACTTGGTTGAAATTGTGGACATAAAATGTGGGACCCCGGATAAGACATGGGCCAACCCTATAACAAATCGGCTCAAGAAGCTCGGTTTCTCGAAGCTCTCCGAGAGCATTGTCTAAGCCAGCAAGTTCTTCACATCAGCTTTCAGATTCCTGTAACTGAATCCAGAAGTCCCATTTGGACGATTGGTCTCTGTAACTTCCACCACAGAACACATACTCGGTATGAGGTGTTTACCTCCCATCTTCTTTTTTCTCGGGGTTGTGATCAATGAATCAAATTTTGGTTTGGAATATCTACTAGTGGAGGTCGTATCTGTAACTTGGCACTGAGGCTTCGGAGAGGTTTTCCGGCAATCTAATTCAAGTCGGCTGAAGTACTCAATCTCTTGCCTTATGAGGGATCCAATAGTGCCTCTGGTGCCTATATCTAATGGAGTTTTTGCAGCCATTTTCTCGGGGATGGTTGTGGCAGTAATTCTGGATTTATACGTCCTTTTTGGTATTTTGGGAGGGAAGGTGGAAGCTTGTGGATGAAGAGAGGTGGTTTTAGGTATTTTTTTGGTGGGGGAATTGCTTTGAATCTGGGGCATATTTTGGTTTGGACTTTGGCCTTTTCTCTGGTGTTTTCACAGGAATTGTTTGCCTTATATTCTCTCTATCTAAAGTGGAGACCCATTACCTTGTTGGAGGATTGGGTGGTGATATGGTCATTGTATTCATGTGCATTCACTTAAAAACATTTAAGGTGCTTAGCTCCTCCTGTCCCATCTTCTAACTGCTTGAGGTCTGAATTTTCTTTTCTGGTTATTATACTGATTTGATGGTGGTTTATTTGGCAATTGTTACACAAGTGGTTCTTTGTATGCTATAGAATCGAACATCTCACCCATTGCCCAATCTTTTTAAGATGTTGATATTGAATTTGGTAAAAAGGAAAATTTGAATTAATTCCATATCCATTCATGGCAAGCTCTTATTTGCTTTTCATAGTCTTCAATTGCAAGGGAAAAGAAAAGAGTAGTTTTGTTTGGTGGATGAGTAACTTTGAGTGCTATTAAGGTGTGGGGGAAGTTGTGGCCGAAATGCTCTTCTGGTGCCTTCTCTTTTCAAATTTTTGTAAGGGGTCATGGGAAACTTGTGATGTACATAGTGTACATCTTGTGAATTCAACAATTGCAATGTTGGAATGGGTGTGGAAGTACTTTTTCTTCATAGTGGAAGTGAGTAGTAGAGAACAAAAGATGGGGGAATTAAAGCATTAGTTGGATGGGCCATCCATTAATTGGAACAGTTACGACAGTATTTTCAGTGTATGACTTTTATGCATTCTACAGCTATGAAAGAGAGTAACAGGTGCAATTGGAAGGAGATGAGTTTATTATCTACCTTGCATTTAACCGGACAAAGTGATATACGTCACAAGGTAGAATAGTAGTTTTGCAATGAAAAGGACAAACCCAATGCATGAGGCTCTCGTCACTATGAGGTCTGGGGAGCTTTTTGCAGGAGATGGAAGTTTATTATTACACTATTGAGAATAGGAGAGAGTATGCATTTCATTGCACCTATTTTTAAGCATTAAAAATGGGAATGGCTAAATGCACCCACTAAATTTCTCTTTATACCCACATGTAAAACATGAGATGATATATGCATACCGTACTTATTTCCGTTGTATAATGTGGGTGTAGAGAAAAATTTGGTGGGTGTGTTGTTCAAACTGTTCTAGACACAGTTCAAACAGTAAAAACTGTACTGAAGGGCTCTCTAATATGGTGGATGTATTTGGCAATCCTCTTCAAAATTTTCAATACATTTCTTGACACAAGACAGCATCCTACTTGATCACTAATACGACCTTACCAAAACAGATTGTCATTTGGTAAATTATTCACTTTCACACAAACAAAGAGACGAACCCAAAAAATAAATTTGTTGCTTTTGCAGTTAAATTAATATACATATACATATATGTCTATCTATCTCCATTCTCCTGTGGAGATGCTCTAGTCCATTCCATGTCTCTCCAAACTCAATTCTCACTTTTCTGCCAATCCAAAAGAAGTTGGGATGTTTCAGCACCTCGACAATCGGAGCCACCTCTAGTTTCAGAACAACTTTAATGTACTGAAGTGTTGTTCATAAATCATTGGCTTTTGCATTTGTGAACAGTTGCCTCCAGCTTAATGAAATATTTCATGTCAGTGAACATGACTCTGCCGTCACCACCCTCTCAACAAACTGAATATGTGCATACTCTTCCTCGCTCTGTGATTGAACAAATTGAGCCATATTTATCATATAATCATGAGTTTTTCGGGTACAAGTACTCAGGAAAAACAAAGATTCGGAAAAACACACTCACACACTTGCACACACACACACACACAGAAGAAGAAGCCTACTTTTATTAAGAGGAAAACTAAAAGTTTTCAACAGCACACTGCATATTGACACATCACAATCACTGCTTGAAATAAAGCTCAACTAGCTTTTTTAGTGTGTCAAATACACTTGTGAATGGGTTAAATTCAACAGAAGCCTTCAATCCAAGATCTGGGAATTGATTTGTGAGAGCCTTTTGCATCCCAGACATGGACATCATAGCCGCCAGCTGACTATTAGACTTCACCTCACAATCTTGTGGTGTGTCCTTAATTTTGCTTGGTTCATACCCAAAGTTTGCCAGGTAGGTTTTGTATTTCTCTATAAACTTAGGTCCCGGATCAGGCGTTCGTGAGTACACCTGAAATATATAGATGACAATGATACACAATTTTACAGACTAGAAAATAATCACTATAAGAATTCTACATATGACATCTTAGTTCAACGAAACATAGTAGCAATAACCTGAATAAAGCTTTTGTCTTTTGCTCCAGAAACAAGAGCGAAATTGTCATAATCAGTAGCGATTACGTCATAAGGCTCCTTGGGAATGAACGGCAATGTAGGAAAGCGAAGGTAACACTTTTCTCTGATCATCTCTTGCCTTTCTAAATCAGTTACAGTTTTCTCCAAATCTTCCTCTGAAAGGCACTGAACTTTTCCCCTTATACCAGTAATGTAACCATCAGGTCCCCCGTGAACACAAAAGGTATCAACCTGGATTGCAAGTGCATCCATATCATATGTATATATGCCCTGCACTCAGACAAAGTAGGATTTCACAGTCAGAACATAAATCTAGCAGTGAACCTAAAATCTGCTTTGGCGTGTTTGTAGAAGCAAACTGAAGGAAGTTTCTTTTTTCATCCTTCAACATTATATCCCTAACAAATCTTTGAGGCTTCGTTTGATTTCCAGATTTTGGGAAGGAAGCAAAAAGGAAAAGAAGAAGAAAAATAATTGCCTAGGGTTATCCTTAATGCTTAAATAGCAATAGAAAATTAAAAAAAAAAAATAAAACATAAAAAAGAGGGAGGGAAGCGACTCACAGGAGTCAGAAACTTGATCTTATTTTTCACTCTATTTTCTTTTTTCTTCCATTTTTTTCTTGTCGTATTCCTTATTGACCAAACACAGAAAAGCGTTTCATGTCATCTACCTCACTAAATCCATGAACCCAACGGAGCCTAAGAGTAATGTTATGATTCTCAAATGATAAGGCACTAGGACCAGCCAAAAATTCTCCCAAGAAATGGCATAAGTTGAATTTGCCAAACAGATAATAGCCTTTGAAATTCCATGATATACTTGACCTTTGCATTTACCTGGGTGCAGTGGCAATCTCCTTGTCCTTGTCCCGCAAATCCACCTTTGAGTGAAGCCACTTCAAACCATCTTCCAGAATATCGGATGGGGTCAAAGTTCTTCGCCGTCATACCTCTCATCATCATTAACCTCCCACTTTTTTCATCAGAACCCTTGTCCAGTGGAAGAGTGGGCCTATTATCTGCGGCACTTGCGAGCTGGCATAAGTTTTGGTGATGAGGAAGATCCGCTGCAACAACCTGCATTAGAGAGTAGAGGATGATATAGAGAACGGCTAATGATTACTAATACTATGTGTTGTATCCTTTGATACTCTCCTTCCGTTCCGATTCACGTATTGTAAGTAAAAATCTTGTATCTCTGAGCTATGTGTCTTGGATGGGATTCTACAGTAATCTAACTAAAACTCTTGGGTCCACCTTTGAGAAGCATGTCTGGACTCTATTCAAATGTGGCATCTGAACAGGAAGGAGAATCCTTAACTAAAATCATATACTAGAAGGCCCTGTTAGGATTCCACAAAACGGGGATTGAGGTTTAGTCCCACTCTCATTTCTCTCTCTGGTTTTATGGAAATCAGCATCATGCAGGTTTGACAAACCTGTTTTAAGAGCGATTTACACGGACTCCACTGCAATAAAAGGGCATTTAGCAAACAAATGAATAGGTAAAACCAGTTCACTAATGGACCACAGAACCAGTTCTTAGCCATCCCAAACAGATCCTGAGTTGGGCCAGTAAATCCAATTCCTTGCCAATAAACAACTGAGCTGGTGGGAAAGAACCATATAGATGCAGGCAAATATTTGGTTACACAGCACATAGGAAGAACCAATAGCTTTGAGTGTTATCCCATAATCCCCACAACACTGTGTCCCTAAAACGATTGGTCTTACGCTTACAGCAATACCTATGTTGTGCGCATAATGCATGGTGCAGACTGAATGCATTCACATACTTGTGTGGATCTTGGGTTCGTCTTCAATTATGTGTTCATATTAGAATTCTATGAAAATGCTTATAGCTTTTAGTTCAGGCATAAATCAAGCACTAACCTGGTTTGTTTGAGATAATAATATAAAAGATGCAGCAAGTCCTGACAATACATGTCTGGCCACAACCTTACTCGATAAATGGTGCTCAGAGGAACACTTGAACATTATATTTCCTGGCACACCCCTAAATAATAAGAAAATGTCCCTTTAATATTGCAATCACATCCAAATAACGATCGGAACAAAAAACATACAGCCTCTAGTCTATCACAAAGTTGATACAATATACAAAGAACAAATAAAAAATAAAAATAAAAATACTTTAAGAAAAAAAAAAGAACAAGAGAATAAATACTAAAGGTCCAGCTAGAAAATAAATGTTTGATTATTTAAACAAAGCCCCTTTAACATGGAGGGGTAAATTTGCTATTAATTCTGTGTTTTTCACCAAATATACTTCAATTTTTAGCTGGATAGTCATCATCCTCAATGCTAAAATATAGCATTTTGGCATGAAGGAAATAACATTTAGTACTGGAGATGCTCCAATTATAGACTCTTTCCAGGTGAGGCAACCCCATTACTGAATTCTAAGCCTAAAGCAATAGCTCAATTTCTGAGTAACAAACTTCGTAAAAGCTCATTCCACCCCAATTGTTTACTTATACATGGAACCTAATTTTGTTTTCTCATCATACCAAATTCTATTCATTGTTAGATTCTTTTTATAAAAAAATTGTATCACCAGTCCAAAAAAAAAGCACAATGAGCAAGTAATCGATGAAACTTTTGAACGTGATGGTACTTGTTTATATGACATATTCATAAATTAAAAAAATAAAAATAAAAATAAAAATAAAATAAAAGAGCGAGTGATCTATGCAACTTTTGAATGTGATGGGAGTTGTTTATAGGGCATATTCATGAAATGCACACAAGAATAGGAACAAACGTACGCTGAAGCTCTGATTGGTTGCTTAGAAAATGTAGGAAAACAAAAGAGAGAAAATTGCAACTTTTGGGTTTATCTAAGCAACCAAAAGGGTGGTCGAAAATCAAAGAGAAACTAGAATTCAATAATTATATAGCAATTGGAGCAGTAGTAGTAGTAGTAGTAGTGTACCTAGGTCTAGGGGGAGAATGTGATTGTAGGAGCACCGGCGATGATTGTGTAACGACAAGATGATGAATCATTTCTTTTGTTTCTTTCTAATCTCTTTCTCGCTCCAAAGATCTCACCTGTTAGGTAATTCAATTCCTCTCTCTCTCTCTCTCTCTCTCTCTCAACGGAGGGTACCGTTAAACATACACTGGTCTTTCTGGATATTTGATGCGAACGACGTCGTTGTTTGGCGCCAGATCTTTTCTTTCTTCCTTATCCTTTCACACTGTTTTTTTTTTTTTTTTTTGGTTTACAGTCCGTTTTTTTATGCCACAAACTAGAAAAGAATTGATTTGCAATTTTTGTTTGTGGCAAATCATGTGTTTGGTTTGACACAAAAATTAGAAATGAAATGATTTCCAATTCTTGCCAATTTCAAGTTTTAGGCCAAAGTGAAATCCGACCAAAATTGGTCGGATTTGGTGAGAATTCATTCTAAAACTGTGTTCTTCCCAAAATACCCTAACCTGATCTTCTTCGTCTTCTTCCTTTCACTTCATCTTCTTCTTCGTCTTTCTCCTTCGCGGCTTCTTCTTCTTCTTTGTCTTTCTCCTTCACAGTTTCTTCTTCTTCTTCGTCTACGTCGTTCTTCTGTTCGTCATCTTCGTCTTCGTCTGTCTGGTCAGTTAGTTTTAGGGTCTGTTTGTTTAAGGTTTGTTTGGGTCTGTTAGTTTAGGGTCTATTTGGGTCTGTTAGTTTAAGGTCTGGGGGTATTTTAGGAAATGACTATATTTCTTTTCAATTCTATTCTTTTCATTTCTGTTTAAACCAAACAAGAGAATTGGAATTGCAAATCAATTCTATTCTTTTCTTTTCTATTCTATTCTGTTCATTCAATTCTATTCTATTTTACAATCATACTAAACGGACTGTTAATATAAGGGATGAACCAAACCAAAAAAGAGAACAAATCAACCCTGCCCTCCAGAAGAAATCAAATTACATAACTGTTGGGGGATGACCACATGCCCAATGCCCATTGATGGGTAAGTCAGGTAGTTTGGTTTGCTACAAATAAGAAATTATTTCATTTATAATTTTTATTTGTGGTAATTCTTGTATTTCGTTTGACATAAAATTATAAATTAGTTTCATTTTCAAAATTCCACACAGTTCTTGTTTTAGCGGGTTTTCACAGTGGTTGAATTTTGGGTAGAATTGATTTCATTTGTACGAATTTACTAAATTATCTCTCTATTTTAGTTTGACTTATATGATTACGGGGATATTATCTATCTTATATTAGGCAACGATATGGGTTCCACACAAAGTTGATCCACCAGTCCAGAATTCACTATTTCTCCAATTTTGGATCTTGACCTTATCCCACCACATTTACTTTCCATCCCTGGATCTACTCCATCCAAAGGTTCACAAAAAACCCACTAATACCTCATGCACCATATGACTTCCTACCTATCATCTCTCTTTCTCTCCTCATTACTCACCTATTCATCTCTCTTTCTCTCTCACCGATCCAGACTCTCTCTCTCCTTCACGAACAAATTATCCCTGGGATATCACGTGGGATTTTATCCCCGGGATATCACGTGGGATTTTATCCCCTCTCACATAATTTAAAATTTTGGTGAGTTGGACAAAGAATCCCTTGCAAATAGAGGGCCAAATGAATTTATACTGGATTTTTATTGGCTTGTTGCACCACATAGGATTATATGCACGTTACATTGAATACTTTTTCCTCCTTCACAGGCACATATTCCAAATTCAAAAAAATGGGTGAAATTCATCACACGATTCACACCATTTTGCACACTCTCTCTCCTCTGCCCAACACGTCTCTCTCTCTCTTTCTCTTTCTCTCTCTCTCTCTCTCTCTCTCTCTCTCACACACACACACACACACACACACACACATACACATACATCACGGGACAGTAGAAATTTGACTAATAGAAATGGTTAATATAGAATGACCATCCATTGAAATGGTTGAAGGTTATAGATTGATCAGCCATTTGGTCTGGCTTTCATTCCTTTTGATAAGCTTGTAAATTCAAATCCCAAATTTTGTTCTCAAGTAGCTTAACGGTTGCACCATATGTTGTGCCAGCTGTCAAAGTATTTGGGAAACAAATGTTTGGGTTTCTAATTTGGGAAGCAAAGCATTACTATTTCTATATAGACCCAAAGAATGATACACTTAAACAACTAATAGTACAATTCCCCTCTTTAATAGATAAATGTGTCTTGTGTGTTTGGAATAGTGACTAAGGACTGTTGTATATTTTACTATACATTAATATAGTTTGTAATATTAAAATGTATAAAAAGTGAATAGATAACTGTGAAAGACATCATTCAAGGGGTGCCTTTTATGTAATACCCTGTATTTTTGGATTGAATAATAATACACAAGATTTTATATACTTCCCTCGACCATACTTGAAGTTTCACTTTCAATCGATCGAAGTCGTTTCGAGTAATCGAAAATTTCTTTCTTCAATCGATCGAACTCTTTTCAAGCGATCGAACCCTACCGACCTGAATTTATGATGTGGTCCCCACTTAAATCGATCGAATCAGTCTCAATCTATCAAAATTGGTTAATCTGCTCTCAATCGATTGAGAACACTTCAATCGATCGAACGCGACTGCAAATCTTATCTCAGTTTGTGTATTGGAATGCCACCTGCCCTTACTCTTTCCCTATATATATATATGTATTTCGTGTGTGTGAGAGTGTTTTAGAAACTAGAGATTATAGAGTGAGAGTGTGTGTGCTTGTGTTTGATATATATAAACACATACATCTATATATACATACACACATATTATATATACACAGTCCGGGAGAGAGAGAGAGAGAGAGAGAGAGAAGAATAGAAGAAGAAGAATGGATCACAGACAGAGAGAGATGACAAGATAAAGACAGAGAAGGAGAGAGAAGAGAAGGAGCCATTAAAGCGTGGAGATCAAAAGCTTGCCAAACACACCCTTACGATGTTCGTTGAGTTTCGAACTCACTCGATAGCTTAGGTGTAATGTTTTCCAAGTTTTGTACATTTAATAAGGACCCAAACACGCCCTTTTAGGTTTTGGACGTTCACTGCTAGAATATGAGGAAGACGACGTTTAAGCAATCGAACTAGGTTCAATTGATCTAACGCACTAAAGTCTTAATCAATCGAAATGACTTCAATCGATCAAGGACATCTTTACTTCAATCGGTCGACCACACTTCGATTGATTGAACTTCACTTTCGTCAATCGATTGAGATGACTTCAATTGATCGAACCAAACATAACATGGATGTTTCTTTTAAGTTTATAATTCATAATGCTTTACTGTTTAATTGATGTTCCATGTTCTTATTATGCAATATTTTGGATAAAGGATGATTGGGTACGATAATGGGTATGAGTATCCTAAGGAGTAACGGGTTTGGAATATTGGTTAGGGTCGTGCGATAGTAATGGCTGTGTTTAGTCAAGCGGATGATTCGCTCAGGTTGAATCCGATAAGCAAGTGTCACGACACATCCCGCTACGGGCGAAAATAGGACACGTGGCACGCCACCAATGCTCATCCAATTCATTCAAAGATTATAGCAGCGGAAAGAAAACTTAAAAATAACATTGAGTATACAACTCCTTTGAAAACAATACCCTCCGATTTGTAAAATCCGTATAAATTTGAAAATGTAATTATATTTTGAAACGAATGACTTTATATTAAAAGAGGTCCCAAAGATACCCTAAAAACTAATCAAAACATTTAAATAATTACCGGAAGGGGTAGAAAAAGATTCCATGCAGGGGTCATCTCGACTGGTTGAACGACCCCCTTCAACCGATTGAATGACACTTTAGCAGAATTCCTTCTAGCAGCAAAATTTTGCTAAGGATCAATTTAACATTCATCCATTTATAAACCTCTCAACACTCATACTTTAATCCAAACTTTGGAACCATAACACGGCTATAAGGACTAACACAATTCTTGCTAAACATTGGAAAGAAAACGAAATTGAAACAAGCTAAGGTCTATTTCGCTCGATTCATAAAACATCAACAATATTCCTTCAAAAACTGAATTTGACAAGTAAAGCTTCCAAACACGAATCCATGAGTTCGGATTCATATAAACTTAACTAAAAGAAGTTTTACAACCTTTTACATCCTTAATGAATCGTCCCCAATTCTTACAGCTACCAAAACATGATTCTAACTTCCAAAATACCTATTTCAACATAAAAATGATACTACCACATCTCAATGGGAGAGATTTGTCCCGGGTGATCCCAACGACCTCAAACTTTGCATTCTTCTTCCCTTTCTTCACATCTGCAATGGAGTAAATCTCTATTGCTCAGCTATATGCTAAGTGCACAATTATAAACAAATGCATATGGGCAATTCATGCTTTAAACATCTAAATCACATAATTTAGTCTTTGGAGAGAGAGATACGCATTCATCCAGTATATCGGCAAGTCTTAAATCTTAAACCGCGATGCTAATTGCTAGCCAAAGATCACTCAACCATTGCATCCATCTGCTTTAGCTGGCCACTTCCCACACCAAGCAAGTAGTTCTCACTACTATAAACTCTCCAACATCGAGAGGCGTACCCCGGCATGAATTATACCAAAATCCCCTTTAACCCACATAAACATTTAGCATACTCATATAATCATATCACCATGCTTGTCACGCCCCAACGTTGCATAAATATGGAAAGCGTTAAATTTCCTTTATGGACCTGTAGGTCGCGACAGTTTGAAGGATCGATTCCGTCCCAAACGTCGAACAACAAAACATAACATTTATCAGAGTAGAGCAATCAAGGCTTATAAAATTTTTCTAACTTAATAAATATTACAGCACGGGTCATCTAAAGGCACAGACCGCCTTGAAACAAAGCAATAACTTAACGTCTATTACAGTCATCCTTATTACAAAATCAGTTCAACTTAAAGCATATGAAAGTAAATTTTATTCCCAGCAGTTGTTTCTCAATTTGCATAGTCATAGTGTTTAGCCTGATCATAACCTGAAAAACCTGAACACGAATGTCCAGGACGCATCAACATCGTCAGCTTCAAGAAGTGGTGAGTATTAAAAACATAACTTTGAATGCAATACATACTCATTTACCATTTTCCAATTCTCATTTAAATCCACAAGTTTATATTTAAGATAAAGAGTTCGTTTTAGAAAAACAACCACAATATTATTTAAGAGATAAATTCACATATATGTGACCGTGTATGAGAACAATGCACCATCTCATCTTACCGACTCTTTTCTTTCGACAAAATCCAACAACCCACCACCACACACCGGTATCTTTGAAACGCTAAGATAGCCACACTTTAGCACAAGGGTGCCAGGGAATGTCCAGTTTGCCTCACACTTTGGTCCGGGGTACCAGGGAGTGTCCATTGCCTCACACTTTGACTACCTAATCCGCCATGCAAATACCGGAGGAACCCTCACGCAGTATCCAGACTCGGGTATCAGGGAGTGTCCGTGGGCCACACTTTAGCACTACCATGGGTGCCAGGGAATGTCCAAGTTCGGCTTCACACACTTTGACGCTACCATGGTCGTCAGGGAGTGTCCAGTTTTGCCACCGTCGCATTTCAAAGACACCCTCGCCGCAATCTCAATCACAACACACTTTGGTACTCACTTACCAGGGAGGGTCCACAACACAATCTCAATCGCACTCACTATGCCACACTGACCATTACTCTTTTCCACACTGACCAACATTCACACTCACCATGCATGTACAACTGACTCCACATGTATGTCATAAAACTTTAAGACATGAGGCAATTTACTGATTTATACAAACGACGAGCGTACGGGGATTGATAAGTCACAATACAACGTTTTAATCGTTCAAACATAATCAATTAAGATTCTGATTTAATAAATTTCCCAAACAGTACTCAAACAGTATATAAATTTTATCCCAAACAGTCCTTATCACAAATCAAGCAAAACTAGAAACTGCCAGAAGTCGCGCGCGCGGGTCGCTCGCGCGAATCGCACGCGCGATCCGCCCAATTTTCATTTTTCTAATTAAAATCTTTTCTGTTTGCCTGAAATTGCACAGCTCGCGCGCGCGGGTCGCTCGCGCGATCGCGCGCGTGAGGTGAAGCAGAGGCTTCGTCTTCCTCGCTGGTTTTCCTCTGTTTTCAGTTTAAGGGTCCATTTTGACCCATTTTGCAAACCCGAAGCATATAGGACATATAATATATGGATCTCTTTGTTTTTCAACAAGGATTAAGAATATGTAATCAATTTGACATAATTCCAACCATGGCTCTCCAATTTTATGAAAAATTAGAAGTTGCCTAAACTTTATTTCATATATACTTTCTCCTATGAATAAATTATGCCTCAAAACTTTAAACATAGTCTATATATACCATAATATTTCATTATTATCCATGAAAACAGATTTTGGTTGAAGTTTAAAAAATCTTGATTTCAAGCTATGGAGGTTCAAACGTGAAATCAACCATGGTGATTTACAAAATTAACAAATATACAGCAAATAAACATGAAATTACATTCCAAGTGAGTTAGTAATACTCACTGAGATTAAGAGTGTAGAGATTGTTTGAGAAAGAAAGACCAATTAAGAAATCCTCTTGAGCTTGGCTATGGAGTTAAGCTTCTCTCTCTACAAAATTTTATGTAATGAAGCTCTCTGAACTCTCACTGTGTATCACTCCCTAAATTCTCTCTGTGTTTGTGAAGTGCAGAAGGAGTAGTGTACAAAATGTGAGCTGTGATTGTGTTTACAAAGAGCCACAAGAACTTGGAGCCCAAGTTCCTTCACCAAGGCTCAACAAATTGAATTTTAGTTTTCCTAATTATATAAACTATGAACTAAACACATACATAGATATATACGTAAATACTCTCCCACATGAATTGAAGAGGCAACATTAGACTAGTAGGGGTCAACTTGTGGGTGTTTGGCAAATCTAGCTTATGGCATAAAGTATAACACTCACACAATGCACAACCAAACAAAGCCTAAGTCAATCATTAGTTTCCATAAATGGCAATAAAGCACAAGTCTAATCAAACTTTACATCACTTCCAAAATCTATGGAAGTTTAGCACAACGTGGACAGTTTTGGAAGTAAACTGGTATTTTCGTGGTGCGGTGTTCACCACAAAAAATATAGAAAATTCATTTTAACGTAAGAATCGATTTCCCGATTTTATAAAAATACTGCTTGAGTTAAAAGAAAATATTTTCACCGTTTTGAAATACAGTTTTAAAATCCAACACAGGTATTGCTAAATTTCATAAAATTGCAATTTGACCCTAAAAGAGTTTTAATTATAAAGTAAAACAAGAATTCAGTTTTTAATATATAAGAATTGTAAATTAAAATGAGATCAACAATACAGATTAATCATGGAAATTCAAATTGAAATTAAATGCAAATGCAAGTAATTAAATGGAAATGTAGGTTGTTACAATGCTTTTCTATACATACTCACTAAAATTAACGGACCTAATTTAATACATGAGTTTTGCCCAGATCACAATTTCATACACAATGTCCAAAGCATCCAAAATTGTCTATATAACACAAGTTCCGAATTCATACCTTGAGCAATCGTCCTATAACTTTAAGGCTAGTACTAGTAGTTCGATCAATCGTCAGATCTCCGATACAACGCAAAACCTACAAGTTTACACACGTTTTCCCCAAATTTTTAGATTTAGAAATTCATAAAAACTTAGCTAAATGTGGCTTAATGACTATCAAAATGTAGCCCTTACCTCGGGGAATCTAAATATGAAATTTGGTGAAAAACACACGGCCAGAAATCCGTCGATTTGCGCCTAGAAGCTCTAAGCAAAATCACCTCTCTTGATTTAGCTTTTTAGAAAAATTGACAAATGAAAATATCTTGGCTTGCTATATATAGACATCATTCTCAAAAATTACGTTTGTATCCCCCACGAGTTTTTCAAAACTTCTAATTATCCCTCGAAATGTCTTACACGTCTAATTCATTACTTCACGAGTGAAAACTATAAATTATAAAAGCTTTCATCTAAGTTCCGTTTGTCACTGTAATTTCGTTCCGAAAATTATTTTTGTGGAATTTCTAGATAACCTACATTTTATGCAACGTATCACTTACGTTATCAATAAACCAATCAAAATGATTTTAAACAAGATCAAAACTATCAGAAATTTTACTACATAGGTAAAATCACTATTCACATATACCAGATTACGTCAAATAACACATGAATGTCATTTAAGTCATGTCAATGCCTCATTGCGTTTTAGATTGCTATGTCCTTACTTGACACCTTCCGTTGACCACAGCCAACCACTTTCACAATTACCAAATAACATTGATAATTCTCAAAAACTGATTTTGCATTCTAAAATTTTTCATTTTCTGGGACGGGTGTGACATCAAGTAACATGGATTTAACTTACGGGTGTACAATACTTGCAAGTGTTCTTAAAAGCGGTAAACAATAAGAGTTCTTAAAAGTGGTGAACAAGAGTAATGGTAAGTATAACACCCGTATTTGTGTTATTGCTTTTGCATTTCATTGTCATGCATGATAATGTGATGTGGCGTGTCTTTTGGCACATGGTTGAGTGAGTTTTGACTCACGAGTCGTTTTGGGGGTGTCTGTGTTAGAGGACCCTCTGAGCATTTGTTGGTACGTGTTTTGTGGTTGTGAAGTCTCTCCGAATGTGAGACGGTCACTGTGGAACACTTTAAATGTTTATCTGAAAATAAATGTTTACCTGTGTATTTCAATACCTGTATTATTTTCTGTTTTAGAATCTATATCTGTTGTTAGTTATAGTATCCTGGTGAGAACGAATTAACACGCTATTAATTTGGTAGGCTAATTAGCAACTTCAGAAACGTCATGTAGAAATTCGTGTTTTAGTGACCAAACGAAACTTAGTCGAAAACTTTTATAATTTGGAGGTTTCACTCGTAAAGCTATGAATAGGTTGTATAGAAAGTTTCGGACACTGATTAGGAGTTTTGAAAACTTGAGGGGAGGTAAACACAATTTCCGGAAGTGTTGCCTATATATAGATAGAGATGAGTTGAGATATTTCACAAAGCTTACAACCTAAATGTTGGCCCAAAAGTGGAAACCTTAGAGGGGGGGTGAATAAGGTTTTAGCGGAAATTAACCTTTTAAAACAAATTGCAAATTAAAACACAATCACAAGTAATTAAGTAAAGAGAGAAGGGAAGAGAAACTTGCAAACCGATTTTTCAAGTGGTTCGGCAATCGCACCCCGCGGCCTACGTCCACCCCTCAAGAACACCTCTTGAGGATTCCTTAATCCGATCTACTTACGGGTGTAGACCAAACCGTTTCCCGGAGCACTTACGGGTGTGCACCAAGCCGTTACAAGAGCCTATGATCTCTCCCAAAGAAGAACTCCTCTTCTTTGCACACAAGGGTTACTAACCCTCAACCTTTACAATTGATTTGATACAAATTGAACTCTCTTTATAGAGTGGATAATACAATTGAAGCTCACTACAATTCACTCTCTCAAAGATTACAATTGAAAGCTAGAGCAAATTGATAAACTCACACAACTAGGGCTCAATTTTGAATGATTAAGAATCAACAAGTTGTGTGATTGAAATAGATGTTTTCAAATTGATTAACCAACATCAAATGGTGTGGGAAAACATGTATTTATAGGCCAAGAAAGATTATAGCCGTTGGTGGCAAGTTTGGTAAATAAAAGCCCCTTTAAAAAACTAGCCGTTATGCCTTTCCAGGTCGCTTCAGTCGACTGGACCATGAAGCAGTCGACTGGTCCTTGAAGCAGTCGACTGGAACGTGTTTACAGAGGGTCCTGATAGCATTCTGCTCAGTTCAGTCGACTGCATCGGGCCTTCAGTCGACTGCCCCTCCCAGTTTGACAGCCTGACACATCTTTACTAAAACGGCCATAACTCCCTCTACAAAACTCGGATTTTCAATCCGTTTGATGTTTTGGAAACTAGATTCAAATACCTTTCCAACCATATAAGATTCAACATTTAATTATTTTACAATTGGTTGGGGCATTGCTTTAAAGATAATCCATTTAAAATTTGTTTCCAAAACTTTAACTTTTAGCATTTGTTTGAGCCCCTAAGAGTGTGAGATCAAGATGCCTTACAATGATGGTCCTAGACTTCAACCAATGATGAAATATCTTCAAGTCTTCAAGCTTGATCCTTGTTGAGCTCTTTGTAATCTTGATCTACAACTATTAAATCTCATGCACACAAAGATGTTAAAACATTGATACAATATTAATACATGAGATTATATGAGCATAAAAATGACTATGATAATAACAAAGAATGAATCAATATGAATCATGTAATTATCATAGCATATTTGACATCATCAAAACATAATTAAATATGCCTTAATGAACCTTAAGGCTAACAATCTCCCCCTTTTTGATGATGACAAACAACCAATGAAAGATATGCCAATATAAGCACAATTTGGTCATTTTCATATTATCATTCATAATGGATATCAAATGTTGAAGAACATGAATGATAACTACCCAAATACATCTCCCCAATACTTCTCATATTTCTCCCCCTTTGACATTATCAAAAAGATTTGGGGATAAAACACGAAGCTCCCCCTCATAATAGGCATACGAATCAAAAGGCCAAAATGATACCAAAAAATAAACAAATATAACCACATGTGAGCAAATGATACATGAAAGTGCTCCCCCTAAGCATGTGCAATGAAAAAAAGATACCAAATGATATGAATAGAGAGCATATTCTCCCAAAAAATACCAATTATAAAGTTGGAGAACTCAAAATCTATGAAAAACAAATATACAATCGGGTCAGTCGACGGAAGTGGGCAGGGATTAAGTTGTGCAAAAACAGTCGACGCCTCAGTCGACTTAACAATGCAGAATCAAAAAATTCAAAGCCTCACAGCTAAATCAGTCGACTGTGTCGGGGTACCAGTCGACTGCTTTGTTTAGCAGTTAAAAAAAATGACAATTCAGCAGCAAAAGTTTGAATGATTTACAAAACATCATTTTGTCTAACCATTCTTAAAACTTTGTCAATCAAACAAAAGCATATCATCATTTTTCAAATAAGCAATATCAAGAGCATGATAATTTATGTAAAGACATATCCAAATCACAAGTGGATGAAACAAGATTTATGCATAAAAAATCAAGTATGTATATCTAAGCAAATTAATCTATCCTACTCCTACTAGGCTTAAGGTAAGAGATTTAACCATTGTCCAAGCATTTCTTAGATGTTCCATTTGCCGAGGTGGTAGGAGAGGCCCTTTCCAATGTCATGAGGCAAAGATTGACAATCTCTTCACCATTTGAGTCGTCGTCCGATGATTCGCTCTCGGAACTACTATTAGTGGCCTTGATTGTATTCTTTCCCGATTTTTCTTTCTTTAGAAACTTTGCAAATTTTCGGGTGATCTTTGTCATTTCCTCATCCTCATCACTCTCAACATCTTTCACCTTTTTCTTTGAGCTTGAGGATTTTAAAGCCATGTCTCTCCTTTTGGCCTCTTTCACTTCCAATTTCTTGTCTTCACTTTCGAAGACGGCCAATTCCATTTCATGAGTTATGAGTGAACCCATGAGTTGTTCCAAGGAGAGTGTTGAAAGCTCCTTTGCTTCACGAACCGCCGTGACCTTTGGTTGCCAATCCTTTGGTAAAGACCTAAGCACTTTCTCAATCATTTCTTCATTAGTATAAACTTTACCAAGGTTTTTCAAGTTATTAATAAGAATGGTAAAACGAGAAAACATTTCTCCAATAGATTCATATGGCAACATTTTAAACATTTCATAAGTTTGAACAAGCAAATTGATTTTAGACTTTTTAACTTGGCTTGTTCCCTCATGAGCATTTTCAAGTTTATCCCAAATTTCTTTTGCGGATTCGCAAGATGAAATTCTATTGTATTCATTTGGGTCTAAACCACAATATAATAAATTCATTGCCATAGCATTTATTTTTATGAGTTTCTTATCGGCATTATTATATTCATCTACCGTCTTTGGAATAGAAAAACCATTTTCAATTTTTGTAGGTAGATGAGGCCCTTTGACCACGATTTGCCATAAATCAAAATCTTGAGAAATCATATAGATTCTCATTCTATTTTTCCAATAGGCATAGTTTGAGCCATTAAAACATGGTGGTCTTAATGTCGATTGACCCTCACAATAATAAATGCAAGAAGAGTCGGTTTCCATTGGATCTTATCTCTAGTTTTTCAAAAATCTTTTGAAAGAGAAGAGCCGAGGCTCTGATACCAATTGTTGGCCCAAAAGTGGAAACCTTAGAGGGGGGGTGAATAAGGTTTTAGCGGAAATTAACCTTTTAAAACAAATTGCAAATTAAAACACAATCACAAGTAATTAAGTAAAGAGAGAAGGGAAGAGAAACTTGCAAACCAATTTTTCAAGTGGTTCGGCAATCGCACCCCGCGGCCTACGTCCACCCCTCAAGAACACCTCTTGAGGATTCCTTAATCCGATCTACTTACGGGTGTAGACCAAACCGTTTCCCGGAGCACTTACGGGTGTGCACCAAACCGTTACAAGAGCCTATGATCTCTCCCAAAGAAGAACTCCTCTTCTTTGCACACAAGGGTTACTAACCCTCAACCTTTACAATTGATTTGATACAAATTGAACTCTCTTTATAGAGTGGATAATGTTGGAAAAACCGGTTTAAGTTCTAAGTTTAAACGCGCAGCGGAAAAATCAAGTTATAAAACTTAATTGGCATGCCCGAATCTACTACCCATCAACTCTATAGATGCGCACAAGAGGGGAGCAAGAGTTATACCTTAGTGTCTTGAACCCAATTCTGATTTTCTTATTCCTTGGTGATGCAGCAGCCTCCACTAGGTTGTCTTCATCCTTATGTCTCCTACAGATACCTACCGGAAAGACTAGAGACGGTGGGATCTCTAATAGAGAGGAAGGAGAAGGTTTTGGGGCTCTAAAATAGTTTCTGCAGCTTCTGACGTTCAAAATGACGAACAACTTTTCCAGAACGCAGCTGCCCTATTTATAGATTCCCAGAACTGACCTAGCTCTCGAGCGATCGAAGTGGTTTCGATCGATCGAACATTAGATCGATTGACCATCTTCAATCGATCGAACCTGTCTAGGCTTCAATCGATCGAGACAACTTCGATCGATCGAACCTGTCTTGACATTATCCTCATTTGCCTTTCCAAGCATCCTAGCGGAGCTAAGAGTGGGACCTCCTAGGCTCTTTATTGTTGGCTCAGATCAGTTGATTAACTCCCATGACCAAACTCTTTGATCAGCAAATTAATCGACTGATCAGTTAACGTTTACTCCACTATAAAACGATAACTGAACTCCAACGCAAAAGAACATATCCGAAGCGATAACTAGACTTGTATGTTGCACTAATGTCCCTCTACCGTCAGCATTCGCAATCATATTCAGGTAGTCGGATAAACAGTTACTGTCAACCTGAATCATGATTACTTCTTATAATCCTTGAGTCCCATTCACCTCTCATGATTACCAAACATGTTGATAACTCTTATCAACAAGACTGCAGTACTCAGTAATCGACTTGGTGACATTCTCAAGGGAATGCTTACTCTGAAACAGAGGGTAGATTCTGTCTTGACAATATATGTTCACAACCCTATGAATATGACATACCCAAGATACCCAGGTGTTGATCTTCTATAGACCTCACTGATTGGTAAGTCAAAGCAGTCATATCCACAGTCTGTGTTCATAATCGTCTCAAGATTGAGAACACGTATCTTATACAAGTTATGAGTTCCTATTGACTATTTGACAGTCTTGAGTGTCAACAGGAAAGCTCAGGTCCGTCAATGCACTATAAGCACTAGCATATCAACTAAGAGTAACACTCTAGTGATTGAGATTAATCACTCCATCCAATGGTAGTCAATCATGCTACAGTGTAGACCTGATGAGATATCCAGTCTCATCATCCACTGTGACAAGCTTTAAGTATCAAAGAATAGTAATTCGTATCTCACTTGTATATATCTCATACATACACGAATTACTTACTATGATACTTATGGATTAAACAATCATCTCATGAAAGGAACATACATAATGTAAAACTGATATCCATATATTAAAATGCTAATATCTCATACATAAAGTAATGGTTTGAGAGCACAAACCCAACAGATAATACAATTGAAGCTCACTACAATTCACTCTCTCAAAGATTACAATTGAAAGCTAGAGCAAATTGATAAACTCACACAACTAGGGCTCAATTTTGAATGATTAAGAATCAACAAGTTGTGTGATTGAAATAGATGTTTTCAAATTGATTAACCAACATCAAATGGTGTGGGAAAACATGTATTTATAGGCCAAGAAAGATTATAGCCGTTGGTGGCAAGTTTGGTAAATAAAAGCCCCTTAAAAAACTAGCCGTTATGCCTTTCCAGGTCGCTTCAGTCGACTGGACCATGAAGCAGTCGACTGGTCCTTGAAGCAGTCAACTGGAACGTGTTTACAGAGGGTCCTGATAGCATTCTGCTCAGTTCAGTCGACTGCATCGGGCCTTCAGTCGACTGCCCCTCCCAGTTTGACAGCCTGACACATCTTTACTAAAACGGCCATAACTCCCTCTACAAAACTCGGATTTTTGATCCGTTTGATGTTTTGGAAACTAGATTCAAATACCTTTCCAACCATATAAGATTCAACATTTAATTATTTTACAATTGGTTGGGGCATTGCTTTAAAGATAACCCATTTAAAATTTGTTTCCAAAACTTTAACTTTTAGCATTTGTTTGAGCCCCTAAGAGTGTGAGATCAAGATGCCTTACAATGATGGTCCTAGACTTCAACCAAGGATGAAATATCTTCAAGTCTTCAAGCTTGATCCTTGTTGAACTCTTTGTAATCTTGATCTACAACTATTAAATCTCATGCACACAAAGATGTTAAAACATTGATACAATATTAATACATGAGATTATATGAGCATAAAAATGACTATGATAATAACAAAGAATGAATCAATATGAATCATGTAATTATCATAGTATATTTGACATCATCAAAACATAATTAAATATGCCTTAATAAACCTTAAGGCTAACACTAAATTCCAAAAAAGAGGCTATAGGGAGATTTTGTTGCTTAGAGCTTTGCGACGCCAAACGACGACCTTCCGTCAGTTTGTTTTCTCCTATATTTCATATTCGAGCTCCTCGAGGTAAGAGCTTCGTTTTGATATATGTTAGGTCTTGTTTGGCCAAGTTTTCTGAAAAGTTGTTTTGTAGAATTTTTCATAAAAGTTGATAAATGGAATTTTGATCCATAGGAATTGTACTAGACGGACTTCTACACGTTCTTTGTACACGGGTTTTCTTTGGATCGAAGTTTAAGAGCGTAAAGCGGAGGTGAGTGATCCAACTATGTTTTGGAATGATTTCTTGACGTGTATTCATGTTATGTTTGAATAGCATGTATTAATTCATAGATATGTACTGCGTAGTTCATATTGGGCATTTGTATTGATAAGTAGGCCCAATAGCACGATGAAATGTTTGATTTTCGCGAGCATGGTGATATGTATTTGAGCATGTTAAGTTGCTTATGTGGGTCAGAAGGGGCACGTGGTCACCGTGCCATTTTGTGGAGCCGATATAGGCATTAAGGTCGCACGATTGAAGAGAAGAATCGTGGGTCTTACCCTTTCACGTGGACTTATTGGCGAAGAGTCGCGGATTGGGAGTATGGACGGGCACGTGAGTCTCCCGCGACTAGTATGAAATGTAAAGATGTGAATGCGGACATGTTTATCATTCATGTGCATATGTTGTTTTATTCACTAAGCGTTAGCTTAAACAAATCGAATATGTGTGGTTATTCAAATAGCCATTGCAGGTGTAAATGCTGGCGAGGAATCGCAGAAGTGAGCACGTGGATTTTGGGAGTTTACTTAGAAGGCGACTCAATGCGTTAATCTCGTAGTTTTGTAGTCAGATAGTCTATTTCATTTGTGTTGTTAAGGAACTTGTAATAGAATGGATAATAGTCTTGTAAACGTTTTATTTTAGTTCCAAATCCTGCAAGGAATTACTACGTTTTGTTTTGACTTTGAAAACATGGTTTGGGTTGTTTAAGTTATTATGTATATGAACCCAGAGTTCACGGTTTGAAATGTTTTACTTGTCGAATTCATGTCTTGAATTAATGTTGAGATAGGTTGCGGTCGCAAGGGTCGTTTGACCTTAGGCAATTTCCTAGTGCAAAAAGGATTGCTGTCAGAGGGTCATTCGACCGGTCGAAAGGGACAGCTCGACGGTCGAAGTGCCCTCTGCTGTGAAGGATTATTGCCGAGGGGTCATCCGACCGGTCGAACGGGGCATCTCGACCGGTCGAAATGACCCCTGCATGAAAACTTGTTATACCCCTTCCGCAACTTATGTAAATGTTTTGATTGGTTGTTAGGGCACCTTTGGGATCCCTTTGAATATAAATTCATTCGTTTCAAAATATAATCACGTTTTCAAATTTATATGGATTTTACCAACTTCGGGCATATTGTTTCAAAAGAATGACTACTAATTGTTATATTTAAAGTTTATTTTTTCGCTGCTACAACTTTAAAATGAGTAGGAAGAACCTCGGTGGCGTGCCACGGGCTCCGGTTCCGCTATTGTGGGACCGGGTTGTGACAGTAAGTCCATAGAATAGTTGTTTTATGAGAGCGATGTATAGCGTTCGCAAGAGTTCTTAAAGGCAGTGAACAGTAAGGGTTCTTAAAAGTAGTGAACAAGAACACTAGTATGACTTGATGATATCATTAGTTCGGGGTAGCTAGTCAAGGTCGGTATAGCCGGTCTTTGGGTTTGAAAATGAGAAGAATCAGGTGATGAGTTCAGAATAAAAAGAGCAAGATATTATTAGTATCACTACTATATATCATTCATAACCGGTAATTACTTTATACCTATGATATTGTGGGAGTTTCTATTCACTCAGCTGAAGTAAGCTGACAACGTTTATGCCTGGACATTCCCTGTCCAGACTACCTTGTTCCTATAAATGCAGGTGATGGAGTTGGTGACGATGGCTATTACCCGGAGGCGGAGTATGCTAAGGGTGGCCCTACCGACGATGATTATGTCGGGGGAGACTATTACACTGACGACTATGTTTATGCCACTTGAAGATCTGAAGATGGAAATTATTTTGATGTTCCTGCTTTATGTTTCTTGTTGAACTTTACTTTGTAATAATTGGTACTTTTTGCTTTCAGACATTTTATATTTTTCCTAATAGAATTCATGTGGACAACTCTGATAATGTTGGAATAACTAGATCTTGTGTAATATATTCAATTTGATATTATTATTGTTCTTGTTGCTTTTAGTTGACTAGTACTGTGTGATGTGGACAATTAGTGACATTTACCCTTCATTGCCTATGCATCCAAAAGAAAATTTATTTTTTTCTATTTTTTCTGCTCCGGGGCATGACATTTTAGGTCAAAGGGCACTATTTTTTAAGAGGTGTCTAATTAAGATACTAATTGGAAATAGGTGCCTAATAACCAAAGGGTGTCATGTTTTGGAAGAGGCACCAAGTGGTCTATATAAGATAAGTGGTAAGTACACATTCTCTCAAATCATTTCATATGTCAATTAAAAACCAATTTCCTAGAGGCTTTCATCAAAATCTTCAGAATTGTTATCTAGTAGATTTTCGAGCTATGTTGTATCCTGAAGGGGATTTGCTAGGAACTCTGTAGCAAGCTCTTTGTGAGTGGGGGCAAATAACTTCTTAAAGATAGCGACTACGCCCCTTAAAGCCTTACGGATTCTATATATATTTTATGATTCTTCTTCCGTGGTGACCAGACTCCAACAACGACTATATTTTTGGTCTAAACTAAGCAATTATTTTTAGCTCCTAATTTGGGTTGTTCTTAAATGAAATAGGCAATTAAGTTCAATTTTTTTTGGCCATTCGAAAGACAAAGATTGCTTTATGCAAAAATTATATAGAAATATACAATTTGGTCCTTAATTATGGCCATTAATAGGAATTGATCCTAACTTGATTTGGTGTATAGAAATTAATCCTTAATTTGCAACAGAAATCAATAATTAGTCCCTATTCCTAAATGGTTAGTGTTATAATAAAGAGAGAATAAGAGGAAGAAGAAAAGTAATACTAGAATCAAGTAAGTTTTCTCATTGATATGCTCCCTATTTATAGGGTAAGGTAGGGGTGTGTGAATAAATATTACTTTACAATTAGATCCCTAACCTAATACAAAATGTGGACAGCCACACATAAATATGTAATATTTACAACACTCCCCCTTGGATGTCCACCATTAAATGATTGTTGCCTCATTAAAACCTTGCAAAGGAAAACCCAGTGGGAAAAACCGAAGCTAAGGAAAAAGAGTACAACGTTCTTCAGGAACTTGGTGGATGCGCATAATGCTGCCTCATTAAAACCTTGATAAGAGAAAACCCTGTGGGAAAAAACTCTAATCGAAGGAAAAAGAGTACAACGCGCCTAAAATTCAAATATTGCATACTTCAGGATGCTTACTTTATGATCACTCCCCCTCATTTAGAGAAAACTTTAGTTGGTCTGATGATTGAGACGACGCATGCCAATTCCGTACACCAATTTCTGAAAAGTTGACTTGGGTAATGCCTTAGTAAAGAGATCAGCAAGGTTATCGCTTGATCGAATCTGCTTGACTTCAATTTCACGATTCTCTTGAAGTTCATGTGTAAAGAAAAATTTGGGTGAAATGTGCTTGATCCAATCTCCTTTGATGAAACCTCCTTGAATTTGAGCAATACATGCAGCGTTGTCTTCATAGATTATTGTCGGCTCATCAAAGACTGAAGTTAATTGACAACTACTCCGTATATGTTGGACTAATGATCTTAGCCAGACACACTCTCAACTTGCTTCATGGAGTGCTAGAATTTCAGAATGGTTGGAGGATGTAGCTACTAAAGCTTGTTTAGTAGAGCGCCAAGAAATAGCCGCATTATTGTTCAGAAATACATAACCTGTTTGTGAGCGACCCTTATGAGGGTCGGACATATAACCTGAATCTGCATAACCAACTAAATGGGAATGATTAGATAAATCAGATGAATAAAACAAACCCATATCAATGGTCCCACGAAGGTATCTAAAAATGTGTTTTATTCCAGTCCAATGCCTATAGGTGGGTGCAGAACTAAATCTTGCAAGCAGATTCACAGAAAATGCAATGTCTGGTCTTGTACTTTGAGCCAAGTACAAGAGTGCACCAATAGCACTCATGTATGGTACTTCAGGACCAAGAATTTCTTCATTTTCTTCTTTTGGTCGATATGGATCTCTCTTGACATCTAGGGACCTGACGACCATGGGTGTACTTAGTGGATAAGATTTGTCCATATTAAAGCGCTTCAACATCTTTTCAGTATAGCTTGATTGATGAACTAATATTCCACTAGTACTTCTCTCGAGCTGCAGGCCGAGACAAAATTTTGTTTCCCCAAGGTCCTTCATTTCAAACTCTTTCTTTAAATAGCTAGCAGTTTTCTCAAGTTCTTCTGGAGACCCAATTAGATTTATATCATCCACATAAACTGCTACTATGGCAAATCCATTTGCAAATTTCTTTATGAAGACACATGGACAAATGGGATTATTTTCATACCCTTCCTTAGACAGATATTCACTAAGACGGTTGTACCACATTCTTCCGGATTGTTTCAAACCGTACAATGCACGTCTTAGTTTGATCGAGTACGTACTTCTTGGTTTTGCTTCAGGCAAAGCCAATCCTTCAGGGATCTTCATGTAAATATCTGTGTCTAAGTCCCCATATAGGTATGCAGTTACTACATCCATGAGTCTCATGTCTAGTTTTTCAGAAACTGCGAGACTTATTAAATATCTGAATGTGATTGCATCCATAACCGGGGAGTATGTCTCTTCATAATCAATCCCAGGTTTCTGCAGGAAACCTTGTGCTACAAGACGTGCCTTATATCTTGCAATATCATTTTTCTCATTTCTTTTTCTTACAAACACCCATTTAAAACCTACCGGGTTTACATTCTTTGGTGTTTGTGCTATAGGTCCAAATGCACCACGTTTTTCAAGAGATTCCAATTCTGCTTGAATTGCTTCTTTCCATTTTGGCCAATCATTTCTTTGTCGACATTCATTTATACTACGTGGTTCAGTATCATCATTTTTATCATTGCCCTTGGATATTTCAGTAGCTACTGCATAAGTAAAGATGTCATCGATGACTAACTTCTTTCGCTCCCACATTTCTCCTGAAAATATATGGAATATTGAGATCTCACTATTATCAGGTACCTGAGTTATAGTCTCTTCAAGGACTAGTGCCTTGTCTAAGGCATTATCTTCCGCGGAGATTTCAGGGAAAGTGGGCTTTTGATACATAACCTCTTCTAGAGTGCTATGAACATCTTCTTTGGGAACCATATTAGGGCATGATTTCTCATTCACTCTCCGCTTTCGGGGAGCTGAATCTTTGGAACCTATAGGTCTGCCACGCTTCTGGCGTGCAACAGATTCATTTGTTGCCGTATTCGAAGTTCGTCCTACAGGGACACTAATTCGAGCAGGTGCATTCATAGCTGGCACATGTGACTTTGTCACCTTAGCTGCATCATTGAATGAATCAGGTAATTGATTTGCAATTTCCTGTAAATGTAATATTCTCCTTACCTCATAATCACATTGAGAAGTTCTTGGATCTAGATGAGACAAAGTGGAAGTAGTCCACGATAATTCACGCCGTTCTTCAGGAACAAGTTGTTTGCTATTAATTTCATTTTCTATTAATTTCATTTTCTCCCCCTAACGGCGGGAAGACTGTCTCATCAAATTGGCAATCTGCAAACCTGGCAGTAAATACATCACCTGTTAATGGTTCTAGAAAACGAATAATAGAAGGTGAGTTAAAACCAACATAAATTCCCAACCGCCGTTGGGGACCCATCTTAGTACATTTTGGGGGTGGTATAGGAACATGTACTGCACAACCAAATTTTCGCAAGTGTGAAATGTTAGGCTGACGACCTGTCACAAGTTGGGCAGGTGAAAATTGATTATAAGAAGTGGGTCTAAGTTTAAGTAACATTTCAGCATGCAAGATAGCATGTCCCCATGCACTAACAGGAAGTCTAGATTGCATAAGCAAAGGCCTTGCAACAAGTTGAAGGCGTTTAATTAGGGATTCTGCTAAACCATTTTGTGTGTGTACATGCGGGACAGGATGTTCAACATCAATTCCTATGGATAAACAATAGTCATCAAAAACTTGAGAGGTAAATTCGGCTGCATTGTCGAGTCGAATAGACTTAATTGGTTGGTCCGGAAAGTGTGCCTTAAGTTTGATAATTTGACCAAGTAATCTGGCAAATGCAAGATTACGTGTAGAGAGTAGGCATACATGTGACCATCTAGTGGAAGCATCTAATAAGACCATGTAATATCTAAATGGGCCACTAGCAGGGTGAATTGGACCACAAATGTCACCTTGTATCCTTTGTAAGAAGGATGGTGACTCAAAAGCAATTTTAAGAAATGAAGGTCAAGTAATAAGTTTTCCTTGTGAACAAGGAATACAAAGGTGTCCACTAGGGAAAATCAAATGTTGGTTTGCTAGAGTATGCCCATTTGAGTTATCTACTATCTTCTTCAACATTGTAGATCCAGGATGACCCAAACGATCATGCCAAAGAATTAAATTACTTGGGTCTTTGAGCTTCTGGCTCCCTTTAAGCTTCTGGCTCATAATAGCATGTGATTCAACAATCTCAATTGTTGTGTAATATAATCCCAATGAGAAAATAGAGAATTTTTCTAATGTAAGCTTCTGGCTTCCAACATAAGAAATTATGCATAAAAATTCTTTGTTACCTTCATTTTTAGTTTCAATATGATACCCATTGATGCGTATATCTTTAAAACTTAACAAGTTTCTTCGGGAACTACTTGAATATAACGCATTTTGAATAAATAGGTGAGTACCATTTGGTAACAAAATATGGGCTCTTCCGGAGCCTTCAATAATTTGTGCAGATCCAGCTATAGTGGACACATTTTGTTTATTAAGTTCTAGTGTAGAGAAGAACTTTTGACATTTAAGTATGGTGTGGGTTGTCCCACTATCGACCAGGCATATATCATCCTCGCATTTTTGCATCCCAAGATCCATACCTTGAAAAATAAAGTAAAAAATATTTAACTAAGCAATAAACTATATTAAATATTATTCAACGCATAATTATTCAAATATCCCAAACAAAATTCATCTCATGCAAATAAGCAAAATAAAAATAGTTCCAACTAAAGAAATTATCCAGCTAGCTAGACTGAGGCTGGTGGATCTCCTAACATTATATTGAATGCCTCATTAGTGACAGGCTCTCCATCTTCATCCTGAAAAAAATCTGAACAATCCAAGTGGGTGTTGCCAATTGTGTATCCAGATGGGATATCACTATTTTCCCATTCTTCCAATAAGTTTGTCTCCGCGGTTCTAATAGAGGCTTGGTACTGCTCCACTTCTTGCTTGGACGCACGACAATTGCGCGACCAGTGTCCGCTTTTTCCACATCTGTAACAAACATCATTGGGCGCATTTGTATTGTGCCCTTGTTACCTTTGGCAGGAGTTGCAGACCATTTCTTGTGGTTCTTGAAATTAACATTCTTTTGTGGAACAAAATTATTGTAGCCACCTCTCTTAGAATGATTATTATGACCACCTCTTCTGGGGTTGCCACCTCTTCCAAAGTTAATATTTCTACCACGTCCCCTGCCTCGGCCTCTTTGGTAGCCAAAGTTTGCATTTGCTTCAGGAAATGCCACGGCTCCAGTTGGTCTAGCATTATGATTTTTCATTAGAACCTTACTATTTTCCTCTGCAACAAGGAGACAAGTTACCAATTCTGAATACTTGGCAAAGTTACGCTCTCGATATTGCTGCTGCAGGAGCACATTCGAGGCATGGAAGGTTGAGAGTGTCTTTTCGATCATTTGAGCATCTGTCACTTTTTCACCACATAATTTAAGACGAGAAACAATATTGAATAATGTGGAGTTATATTCTGAAACCGTCTTAAAATCTTGATACCTCAAGTTCAAAAACTCGCTATGTGCATTGGGAAGTATGACCATCTTCTGGTGGTTATACCTGTCCTTCAGGGACTTCCATAGACTCAAGGGATCTTCCTCAGTTAAGTATTCATTCTTGAGGTCATCATGAATATGGTGACGTAAGAAAATAAGTGCTGATGCTTTCTCTTCAAGAGACATTTTATTTCCTTCTTCAATAGCATCACCCAACTTTTTAGACTGCAGGTGAAGTTTGGCATCAAGCTGCCAAGACAAATAGTTCCCTCCATTGACAGCAAGAGCATTAAATTCAAGTTTTGTAAGACTCGACATCTGAAGGGAGAAAATAAATAAATGAATAAACAATTAAAGAAGATATACAATCTGGGCATGATAAAAATTAGAATACTTGAGGATTTTAGATTTTATCATGTAAAACTTCTAGTTTCAATTAACCATTTTATATGAATAATAAAACATAAATAAAAAAAAATAACTTCCAATAACTGGAATAGTAGAACTTCAAGTTCTAAAACATATATCACAGATCTTCAGGTCTGGATTATTATGTTCATATGGAACTTCAGGTTCCAAAATTTACATCACAGATCTTCGGGTCTGGACGATTATTTAATAAGGAACTTCAGGTTCTCATGTATGTCACAGATCTTCAGGTCTGAATTATTATTTTATATAGAACTTCAAGTTCTAATATACATGTATGTATATATCAGTCTATATATAAATTTGAGCCATATCAGAATTTACATAATGAACGGAGTAAATCACAATAATCATCAACTAGTAAAATAATATAGAATTGAAACAAAAATAATAATAATAATAAAATAAAATAAATAAAAATCTACACTTTTAAAACAGTCCGTGGACTCATTGGTTAATTGTTGGGCTCAAAAAAATAGTTCGTGGCTTAATTGATAAAACCAAAATTTTTTTATTTTATTTTTTCAAAATAGATCGTGGCTTTAGATCATGTGAACAAAGAGAAAATTTACTTTGATCTATGTGAACAAATCGTGAATAGGGCAAAATATAGGACTTACACACATAAAGTTGCAAAAGACATCTGTTAGAATAGCCTACACACATAATATAGGACTTACAGTGGTTGGGTTTGACAAACATGTATCTATATCTCTAGATAGAACATGTAATGAATTAAATAATAATAAAATAATTGAAAAGGATAGCTTTTTTTTTCTTCCTTTCTTCACCATCAGACCCGTATGCCAAAGGTAAGATGGATTAGTTCGAAGAAGAGAATATAGTATTACTTACACACACATCTCGTACGACCATACCTGTGTTTTCTTTATAGTTGGTTGACTCTCTTTTCAATAACTAGGGTTTTAAGAGGCTATTGTGCTGATAACGTGTTATAATAAAGAGAGAATAAGAGGAAGAAGAAAAGTAATACTAGAATCAAGTAAGTTTTCTCATTGATATGCTCCCTATTTATAGGGTAAGGTAGGGGTGTGTGAATAAATATTACTTTACAATTAGATCCCTAACCTAATACAAAATGTGGACAGCCACACATAAATATGTAATATTTACAACAGTTAGTATAAATTCAGACCATTAGACCCTTGTCAGACATATATACATAGCTGTATTGTATACATATATATATATATATATATGACACATGTGAAATTCAAATAAAGTTATATAAGGTAGTTAATAAATGGAGCGGATTGTAAGGAGATCATGGATAATGATTTTTATTCCAAAAATTATGTTGATTTGTGATTCAAAACAATGCCTTTTTTAAATCTGTATTTAATATGTTTATAGTAGAAAATGATTTGTATGTTTTATTGATTCGAATCATAGAAATAATAGATAATTTTGTGTGGAAGATTGAAGGTTGCTAATAAAAAGGTGAGAAATTCTCACAATATAGTGCGAAATTTACAAATGTAATTCACAGTATAGTGCGAAATCATGCTGGAATTCATAATTTGAGAATTTGGTGATAATCTTGTTGGAAGAAGTGACTTAGTTGTGAGAAATTTCGTATTATATCCATTCAAAAAGTGAGAAATTTGTATTACTAAGTGAGAAATTTGTTATTAGAGCATTCGAAATTGGCCATATGATTAGATGTATATATGTATATATGTACCACCAGCACAAATAAGACGTGTGAATGACGGGTATGGCAAGTGTAATCCATGGAGATCATGGATAAGAGAATAAATATTGCTAAAATCAAGTAGTTTCCTTATTTTACTCAACTTTCAAATTTGTTTGCTAAAATCAGGGAATTTTCTCACTCTGATAAAATGATCTGTATGTAATACGTTTATAGTATAAAATGATATGTATTTTTTATATTGATTTGAATCACAGAAATAATATTATTTTGTGTGGAAGATTGAAGGTTGCTGATAAAAATGTGAGAAATTCTCTTAGTATAGTGCGAAATTCATACATATATATATATATAGAGAGAGAGAGAGAGAGAGCTGTGTATATTCAAAATACTTTCAAAATCGTGGTATATTCAGTTATGGGAAATGAATTTTTAGGAGATCATGGATAAGGGGATTAATATCCCTAATATCAAGGGATTTCGGTTTCAAAGAGTAATGTGAGAATTTCTCACCTTTTATATATATATATATATATATACATCTGTGTATATTCAAAATACTTCCAAATTTGTGTTATATACAGTTATGGGAAGTGTATTTTAAGGAGATCATGGATAATGAGATTAATATCCCTAAAATCAACGGATAATTTTCTTAGTATTTAGTGAGAATTTCTCACTTAATATGTAAGAATATTTTCTCATTATTAAGTGAAAAACTTCTCAGTATGTTTGCATGTCTTTCTTGTAAAAATAATCATAGTTGTGTTATGTATATGCGTAATGGTATTAGCAAATGTTTTTTTTTTAGTTTTTAATGTAAGGTGAGAAATTTGTGGTTATTTAGTGAGAATTTCTCACCTTTTGTTCAAATATATACACACATGCAGACCATATGTATCAGAAATTTATCACTTCTCATTAACAAAGTGAGAAGTTCTCACCAAATAACCACAAATTTGATGAGAAATTTCCACTTTTGTTCAAAAACAAAAACTTTAATAAGACGAATTCTTTGTGAAACTTCCATTCAAATATATATGTATATATATATATATACGCACAAACAAATTTCTCACTATTATTCTCTTAGAGATCATGAAATTTTTCACATCACTAAAAAACTACAAACAAAACAAATATAATGTATAAAAAAAATGAAAAGATTATAGAGGTTAAACGAAAGACTCGAGTTAGTGTTCTAGCCATTGCTGTCATGCAGTCTTCCAATCGTTGTCGTCGAATCGTAAAACTTTTACTGTGAAGCCAAGCCCTAATCAAAACAATAACCATTTTCTAAAAAAAAACTCCAATGTTTGAATCGAAGCTACTTGTTCCAAAATTGTGAAAAATTTGTACCAAAATTCTTAGAATACGTAGTCGATAATGAATCAAGCTTCTGAGTCGACGATCTGTATGAATCCCCTATGACGGAAGGTGGTGGACATGGTGTTGCGAAGTCTTCTTTCTTTCTCTCCTTCAACTTTTGTCTCTCTCTCTCTCTCTCTCTCTCTCTATATATATATATATATATATAGTTAATATGGGTTTTGAATTTTAAAACCTTGATTTTGGAAAGTAAATATTATATATGTGTATAGATATATTTCTACATATAATTATATAGGGGTATTTTGGTCCTCAAAATAAATTAGGGACCTATTTCTAGTTTCATTTTAAAGAGGATTTAATTTCTAGTTAAGTTTCTATATTAGGACTATATATTAAGTTACCCAAAATTATATATATATACACCTTCATTATTATTATTATTATTTTTTTTTGCATCGTGCCCGCAAGCACGGGTACATGCTAGTAGATAATCAAATTAGAATTACAATTCATTTGTATTTCAAACAAAACAATTGCAATGGACTCACTCATTAAGGTAGATGAGGAAAAAAAAAATAACTCACACCCATCCATCTAAATTTTATGGTTTCAACTATTTAAACACAAAGACGATTGTCTTGAATAGTTAAATTGAGAAATGTTTGTGTAATTAAGAAAATAAAATACTTGAAATCATGAATATTGACATTTTAATAATTTATAAAATGACCATGCACCAAAAAATACAGAAAGTCTTTGGGGCGGATTTAGCAAGAGGGCAATTATTGTTAGTTTTAGCGTCTCGCGTATTTTTATGATCTATTTATTTTCCGTAATGTTGTCACACTTATTCACCATCAATATAATTTGAGTATTCTTTAATGTGAATATTATATGCTTGGGACACAAAAGGGTTATAAAGAGATGTTCACAATGTGATAGTAGGACTCACCACACTTAACTCAATTCATGGAATGCCACATCATTTTGTGAGTATCTCTTTGTGTCCATTTTGTATCCCAAATATTATTCCTCTAATGTTATTGTAATAGGTAACGTAACACTTTTGGACAAAAATTTAGAACCCCAATCACAAATTAAGACCGAGGAAAATAAAGTAAAACGTGCAAACTTAACTGTTAAAAAAAAAAGAAAGAAATTTTAATCAAAAGTCTTCTCATCAGAAAATTTCACACAACTAGACTAGTATATGAAATTTTATGCAGTAATGATAGGTGCACAACGAATTGCACAATGGATTGCACAAACGTGCAGCACATGGTTGGACCTTGTGCTGAAAAGCCCGCACACATATTATGTGAGCGGGCTTTTCAGCACAAGGTCCAACCATGTGCTGCACGTTTGTGTAATTCGTTATGTGCCTATCATTACTCAATTTTATGACATAATTAAGGAGTTGATTTTAATCAAGTTCCACTAATTAGGAACTTTTGACCAAAATAAAAGTGAGTTAGCCTTTAAACTCAAATAATCCAAGGTAAGTAGAGAAAGTGCAAAAGAATAGAAAAACACAATCACAAGTGCATCCACATATGTAGACTTACATACCATAGTTCCAAAAACAAATATCACAATACAAATGAGTTCACTCTAATAACAAACCATAAATATTTGTACCTTGTCCAAACACTCAAAACAATCCATGCAAACCTATATTATTTTCCTCAACCTAGGAGTATACTAAGAAGATATGGGGAAGCTGGCTGAATCTGCAACAAACTTTTTGCCTTTTCAATATAGGTCGCCACCATGTCTACACCATGAGAGCCTCTTTCCTTGGAAACACAGATTGACAGTGTGTTTAACACTCTGCTGTATCTCATTATAAACTTGACCACAGCTAGCTCACTGGCCGTACCATGGAAGTCTGTTACTTCTACTCTCCTCAGTGACCTTTTCAAGCATTTAGGCACTATTATACATTCATATGTACTCAAAAATGCATGTTCTTGAATTTTGAATACAGGTTCAACATCCTGTGAAAAAAAAAAAGACGAAGAAATTAATGACCAATTAATTATACATTAATGTCAATCAATGTTATCATGGTGTGTTTTTTGATCGCGCAAATTGTCTAATTTTAGAAATTGTTCCACTATATTAAATTCGTTAATTCTAACATCCCCTGGAGAAATTATCTCGTGTGACGTTTGTCACATCCGTATGATTTTCACTGTGATTTGAGTATCCTCAGGGCCGGCCCTGAGATGACAAAAATTGTCCGAGGCCCCAAGCGAATTTTCAAAGGGGCCGGAAAAATGAGGCCTCTATACTATGCTTCATTCAAATTAGGAAGAAAATAGAAGAAAATAGGCTTAAAAACGATAAATTTCATAGAAATTAGGAAGAAAATAATGATAAGCTTCATAGAAATTAGGAAGAAATTAGAAGAAAATAGAATGATACGTTTCATAAAAATTAGGGAGAAATTAGAAAAAAATAGGCCTAAAAATGATAATTTTCATAAAAATTAGGAAGAGATTAGGGAAAAAATAGGCCTAAAAATAAGCCTTAAAATTGAGGCCCCATGCAATCGCTTTGCCAAATTGGCTCAAGGCCGGCCCTGAGTATCCTGTAGGTCCTACTGTAAATTTGTAATGAAGAGATCGCAGTGGTAACGGTCGTCACACATGGAATAATTTCTCCAGACTTTGTACAAAACGTAAATGACATAATTAAATTTATGTACGTCGCCTTATGAATTTAAATTTGTAAATGACCACGAAGAAAGCATAATGAATTTCTCGAGTTTCACGGCAAAAGGTGTCAAAGATTGAACTCTATATTAGGGCATGTTTTAAAGAAATTACCCTTTTGAGTTGTCCATACATAATCATTGTAAGAAAATATCTCGGGAAATCTATGAAGATAGAATTAGGTCTCACCAGGAGAATCGGTGTTTTACTACCTATCACAAGAATTTGTCGATATTTCCGATTCAATCACCCCCCCCCCCCCCCCCCCCCCCCCCCCCCCCCCCCCACACACACACACACACACACACACAAAAGTTGTGGGAAATTTGATAAATTTTTAATTTGTTAATTTTGATAATCAAACACAACTAAATAGGCTTAATAACATGGCCGGGCACATTGTAAATACCCCAATTTGCAATTCTATCATTTCTGGTACTTCCAAACACACCCTTGGCAAATGTAGAATTTGAAACTAGCTAGTTAGAAATGAATTACTTACAGGGAATATATTTGCGGGAGCTACATGTATTGAAAGAGTCTCCAAATGAGGACAACTGTTGAGAAGGAATGATATTCCATAAAACTCACTTTTATCCAATGCTGTCCTCAATATCAAATGTCTCACATTCTCAAGTCTAGGTTGCAAATACTGTGGTTCCTCACCAGTAGGAATTACCTTCAACAAACATGAGAGAGAGAGAGAGAGAGTTAGGTTTCCGATTTCACATTTCTTTTGCTTAGCAGAAAAAAAATAAATAAAATTTCATATTCCATATTTCAAACTAATTTTCCTATAGCCACCAAACACAAATTGTGAAAATTTGCTTAAATGCAGCCACCAAACCAAACACATATTTCATATTTCAAACTATATACATATGTATCTACATGTATACCTGAAGCATGTAACTGCATACAGTCAGTACCCTTGCATGATAAACTTTTCTAAGTATCTCACAAAGAAGGTCACCATATTCATTAAATTCAAATTCAAGCCCAAAATCAAGAACAGCCTCTTCCAAAGAATCATGGTCTATTTCAAAACCAGCAAGTATTTCCCCAGAATACCCAAAGAACCTTAACTGTGGAGCTTCAATTCTCATTCCTTCAATGTTCAAGCACTTGTCAATAACCAAAGTCCTTAGCCTAGGGGCATTTATGTCAAGATAGCCTAAATTCCAACACTTCTTCAAACTCAGGCTCTCTAGTAATGGACAGTTTGACAATAATTTACCAAATGGAGTGAAAACCCACCCCAAAGAAAGACTCTTTAGTCCCTGAAAAATGTTACTCAACTTAGAAACCTCAAATCTGCATGAAAACAACTTCAAAGATTCAAATCCTTCATGTGAATACACATTCTCTGGCAATTCAAACAGAGCAAAGTGCTTTTCAAGACTCTGATCTTCCCAATTTGGGTCTGAAAAATCAAGATCAAGAACTTTAACCCCACGATTAATCGCGAACTCAACCAACTTTCTCATGTCCAAAAGATAGTCTTTGGGTTTTGAAAATGATAGTCTAAATTTGTAAATTGTGGGTTCTTGGTAATTTTGAATCCAGTGGCGCGAAAAGTCAATGAAGACCCTTCTTTGGATTTCTTTGTTGTTGTGATCATTCAGTTGTTGGTTAGGGGTTAAGAAGTAATTTTCGTCCAAGTCTATGTTTTTGGTTGAGCGCCAAATGTGTAGCCATCTTTTGGACAAAATGGAAGTTCTTGCGGCTTCTTTGAATGGCAATGATGAGATGATGATGAAGAGGAGTGAGTCTGTTAACTGTGAGATCCTGTCTGTATTGGGACCCACCATGACTGTTTCTGTGTGTGAAAAGGTTTGGTGGGGACAAGAGAGAGAAACCCAAGAATGTTGGAAGAAAGTGACAGTGTATATATATACGTGTGTGTGTGTGTGTGTATTGGACCGTTGCAGAGGAATTGGGGCGACGGTTGGACAAAAGGGCGTGGTCTCTTGAGAACAATACACCTTATGAATTCAAAAAGGCACCAAGTTTGTGGCGGTTTTGGTAGTTTGCCTAATTAGATTTAGGACACAAAAATGGACTGCGTAATTTGTTTGTTGATTTAAGCTCCGTTTGATACATCAGAGAAAATAAAACTTGATGAGAAAACCTACAAAATGATAAGAAAATAGAATGAAAATTCAACTATACTAGGCACCAGTGGCGGACCTAAAACTTTAATTCAATGGGGGCGAAGTTTTTATGGGGTTCGGGGGCGCGCCCTTGACAAATTTTTTTTTGTAGGAATAGTATAATTTTAAGTGATTTTTTCCATAAGTTTTGTGTATATATGGGATTGAAAATTTTGTGTGTGTGTGTGTGTGTGTTTTTTTTTTCCTATCTCACGGAAAAGGAGCAAGATGAGGTTTTTTTTTTCCCGCTAAACAGGAGCAAGAGGAGGTTAATGGTGTATATGGGGTCTTTGAGTCTTTCGAGGGCTTCTGCGAAACTTCAAACTTCATCTGCGTGAGAACATTTTTTATTTTTATTTTTTAAAAACTGCCGTGTGGGACACTAGGAGACTCTAGGTGGTCTTTGTTTTGCTTTTGGGTCTTTTACTATGTAACATATACATATATACAGTCTGGATCTTCGACGGACTTAAAGGGACGGGTTTGGGACGGACCGCTTTTTAGCGACGAAATTTTCACTTTTAGCGACGAAAATGTTTGTCACAAAAAGTGATCATATTTGTGACGAAAAATTTTGTCGCTAAAAGTGAAAATTTTGTCGCTAAAAGTGGTCCGTTTTTGGTCCGCACGTTGGTGGTCCGCACTTGATCGCCTCCGTACATATATATATACACAATATAATTATAATACAATAGAATTAAGAATAGGAACAAGTTGTCAGTTAAAATCGTGTCGAAGTTCTTCAAAGTTTTAAAATTTACAAAAGAGTAATGCTATGCTTCCCAAATTTATATTTCAATAGTGCTTGTCAGATGACCTAGCAGTGGGGCGAGGTAAACAACTTCTAATCAAAATTTAACTGGCCCCACTGTATTTGACTAACTCATTGCCACATCATTCGGAAAACACTTTTGGAATAAAAATTTGGGAAGCATATCATTACTCTTTACAAAAAGCCCATGAATTAACAGAAAATCTTAATAAAAATTCACATATTTTTAAAACTATTATATATAACCTTTTTTTTTTTTTTTTTTCCAAAAGTTCAGTGGGGATGGCTGCCCCCGCTTGCCCCCACGGTAGGTCCGCCTCTGCTCGGCACACTCCTTCAACCACATTCTTACTTTAAATGTATGTACCCTGTGCTATGTAAGTGGTGCACAAAAAATTGTGAAAAATTCAAACTGCACAAGGTATATGCATTTAAAGCATAGGATGTGGTTTGGGGTGTAATTGAAGGTGTGTGCCTAGGATTATTCATGAAAATTATATGAAAAAGTTTGAATTCTGTGGTCACTTCTCTTAAATATTTGGGTAAATTATACACACCCCCTAAATACCCTCTAAACTAAAAAAAATCAATTTGAGAAGAAAAATAAGAATTGAAGAGGTCAATTTGTTGAATTTTTAGTTTAGAGGATGTTAGTGTAAAAGGATAATACATGAGGGGTTATTTATATAATTTACCCTAAATATTTTATGCATTGAGTTCCTACCATATCTTAACAAATTTTACAGTGTGAAGGAATACACCATAAAAATATAGTTCTTTTTTTTTTTTAAACCCTTTCTTTTCTTTTTCTATCTTCATAGATCAAACGGAGCCTTGCAATGGAGTATCATTTTCAATTATCTCAGGAGAGCATCGCACACACACACACATATATATATATATATATGTATACAAAGATTCTCTAAAGAGGGCCACCTCTCTTTATTCTGTCCTTTGTTTTAGTCATTGGATTGTGTTTAAAAACTGTGAAATGACAAAACTGTCATTAATGAAAACACGATCCGACGGTCAAAACAGAGGTCCTCTCTTTAATAAAAAGAGGGCGCCCTCTTTATAGCCTGACTGGTATATGTATATATATATGATGCCCACCAGAGTTTGCGTATTTCTGTGACCCCACATCAGTCCAACATAAAGGAGAGAAATCATTGAACGCATCACACTATACGACGACAAAAATATTTCCCCCCATTTGACCAATGTAATAGGCGAACCAGCAAGAATTATGCAGCAAACAGTCCAATGAGGATTGGCCATAAACCTTGCCCAAAAAATAAAAAATAATGTTATGCTACTCAAATTTGATTCCCAAACGTTTTTCACATGTTGTGACAGTAGTTGATAGTATAACGTACTACTCCCTTTGTCCCATTTTGTGAATCCTATATTTCATTTTGGTATTGTTTGCAATAAATCTCTGGTGTGGTGTGCGTTGGGCGTGCCAGAGTCTGTGTGGACTCAAAGTGGTGTGATTACCTAATCTGACTTCTAATCAAGCGATTTGTTATTTAACAATAAAACAACAATGTGGGCTTTCTCTACTCTGATGCAAGTAAGAAATTGCAAATGGAAACTGTAAGAAAAAAAAAAGGAAACTAAATACAACGATTCAAAATACCTCCATAGACAATATCTTCTCCATTGATTGAAAAGTGGCGATTACAAATATTCAAAGTAAAAGAATAAAAACGAGCACTCGAGAACAAGAACTTACGGATCACTCAAGAACAAAAAGGAATTGTTATGAGGAGATACTAAAAGTCTGCTGAGAGCAGAAGTGGCGTGTGTGTTAGCCCCCTTTCCAATGTTGTACCGCATGCCCTATTTATAGACTTGTTTGCACAACCGCTCATGTTAGTGGGGATCATGGAGTAGTGGGGTACTTGGCCCCTGGTTTCTAGGCATGTATCTATCAGCTTATGCTTCCACTTTGTCCCATGATCAACTTCCATGACTTGTGTGATGATCCCACTTCTGCCATGTTCCTCTTTTCATGTAACTACCTTTCCTTCCAACTCAGCATATTCTGAAGACCACGTTCTCATTCCTGCTTAACTGTCTACTTTCTGAGTGAATTTATGACCAATTGTGTTTCTCTCTGTGTAGTTTAATCTCTGCTGGTGATATTAATCGGCCTTCTATTTAGTAGGAAGCTTACTCGTGTCTCTCGGTCTTTTCACACCGATATTGCCTTTGACCTTCAATGATCCCGTGGAGTCCATGGCGTGGACTGCTTCTTCCATCCTATGGACTTACTACTGCAGGATGTAGAGAAGATCATCGGCCTTATCTGTTAATGCCAAGGTGTGTCCTTGATCTTTTATGATATCGGCCTTGTTTTTTGAGACCGATATCTTTATTAGAGCCGCGTTGCTATCGCCGACATTAGAGCTCAATTGTTATAAATATGTTTGTGGTCGGTCAAATATGACCGATGTTAAGGCTATTGCCGATGCTTCTCTGCCACTAGTCACTTGTTAAACTAGAGTACTTGTCTTTTATCATCCTTTCCTCGGTATTGACACCGATGTCTATCGTGTTCTCGGTCTGGATACCAATATTCTCATCTGAAATATACCATCATTACTAGTAGCTAGATTAGACAACGGTCTTTTCTGCATCATCATCCTTATCACCTGTTCATCTGCCTATGTGGTCCAGTGATGACGTCCTGAATCTACATGACCATCACGTGCCTTGGGAAACCCTAATTTAGGGTGTAAACAGGTATGTCCCAAAAGTAGTGTCCACTTTCTTAAATTGGTGTACAATTTTTACTTACTTTTTAAATTTATCCCTTTTTTAAAATCTACACCAAGACAAAATTAACAAAGTTATCATAATGATTATGGGCGATTGTGGAAAGTATGTGTAGATTTTTTTTCTCTCCTTAACAAGTTGAGTTCCCAAAGATGAACTCACAAAATGAAACGAATGAAATACTATATATGGGAAGCATAGCACTAAAAAAAAAAAAAAAAAACTGGCAGAGTCGGTAGTCACCTATTCACAGTGGAGCCATACTATAAATTTATAAATACACACCGAAAAACAGGCATCAAGGTCTGGAGGGGAAACCATGATCTCCACTAAGTTATGTTGATCTTTTCAGTAAACTCTTGTAATTCCAAAATGTTGCAAAACGGACACTTTAAGATGAAGACATCCAACACTTATATAAGGTGTGCACAGAGTCATTTGGTGCAAACAAAAACGTTAGTTTCTCCCCCCACAAGATTTCCAACATCTCCTATACGCTGATGAGAGAATCAAATAGGGGTAGCCATTCGATGATGCTTATCATCCAGACGAGTTTTCTTGAAGTAGCACGTACTTGCGACTGCACACATTCAAATATAAAAACAATCAAAAATAGCTAATTATATATGTATATATATATATATAGAGAGAGAGAGAGAGAGAGTTTGGTTCCAGTGTGCACTGGGTGAATGCACTGGGCTTTTAAGCCTAAAAAAATTGCGGGTCAGCAGGGTGGCCGGATGGGCCGCGAGTTAGTGGAGCGCCCCATGATTTTTTTAGGCTTAAAAATCCAGTGCGTTCACCCAGTGCGATTACCCAGTACGCACTAAAGCCTGACTATATATATATACAGTCATACTGGCCACTGAGCAGTGTAGCAAAAAACTGGGAATGACAACTGAAGCAACAAACAAATTTATAGGGCACTGCCGAAATGGAATTCGAGATAGGGCAAAATTTAATGTTTTAGAATGACAAACATGCACAAAGTAGATAAACAACATTTGGAGTCTGCAGATTTGATGGGTGTGCTACTGTAATGATATGTAATTACAGTAGCCCAGTGCGTTATCACGTCGTATTATTAGTAACATTCCAAACCCGACTACGTTACTTACCATGTTATCTCAATCTCGTTATCATATCTCATTACCTCCGTAATCCATAATATCGCATAATAGGAACATGGCACATCGATTACTCAACTAAGCATTATGAATTATAAACTTAAAGGAAACATCCAATTTCTGTTAAAGTTCGATCGATTGAAGTCATCTCAATCACTTGTAGAAAGTGAAGTTCGGTCGATTGAAGTATTCTCAATCGATCGAAGTGAAGGTGTTTTTGATCGATTGAAGTCATTTCGATCGATTGAACCTAGTTCGATCGCTCGAACTCCGTCTTTTCCAGATTCTGGCAGTAAACATCCAAAATCTGTTAGGGCATGTTTGGGTTATTATTAAACGTTCAAAACATGTAAAACATTATAACTAAGCTACTGAGTGAGTTTGGAACTCACCGAAACATTGTAAGGGCGTGTTTGGCTCGTCAAGCTTTAAGCTCTCTCTCTCATTTGCCTTGTCTCTGTCTCTTTCTCTCTCTGTCTCTTTCTCTCTCTGTCTTCTTCTTCTTGTTCTTCTTCTTTTCTCTCTCTCTCTGACCATATATATATATATATATGTGTGTGTGTGTGTGTATATGTGCGTGGGTGTCGGTGTGTGTGTGTATATATATATATGGATGTGTATATAAATATAAACACAAGCACACACACTCTCTCCCAAACTCTCTGGTTCAGTTAACACACAAACACACGAGCACAAGGTATGTATAGAGGGGAAGGGGTGCGGGGTGCAGGTCGCTGTCTTTGCGTGAAATCGGAATCCTGATGATTACAAGTTCGATGGATCAAATCTACTTCGATCGCTCGAGAGCAGATCGGTCAGGTTTGATCAGTTGAAAAGGGGTTTGATCGATTGAAGTGGGACCACGTCATAAATTCAGGTCGGTAGGGTTTCGATCGATTGAACAATGTTCGATCGATTGAATTGTGGAATGTTCAATCGCTCAAAAGAGCTTTGATCGATTAAAAGTGAAATTTCAAGCAGGGTCAAAGGAAATATGTAGAATCTCTCTGTATTAAATAATTATTGAAAATACAGGGTATTACATGCTCGATTCGAAAACTTCCCTCTTGGTGGAGAGCCAGCTCCACGTGAACTCCTATGACAAGCAGGAGATCTTTTTCATCAAGACGGGATCCTTTTACGAGGAGACCCACGACCCTTCACTGGAGACTCTGATTGGTGGGATAAATTATGCCCCATTTGTGTCCTCCAATTCACTGATGGCCTCATCAGACTGAAAAATATATAGTGTAAACTTGGCAATCAAAAACAACAAAATGTTAATTACAAAATGTTAATTGCTGAGAAAGCTAAAATGAAACAATGAAGTCTAAAACTTTTTAAACTTCTTGGCTTCCCAAAAAGTTAAAATCTTACTTGCTAAAACAGAAGTAAAATTTCACTATGCTCCCTAATCAAATGTATTTGTTCCATCGAGTCTTTAGTACTTGAAAGATAAAAATTCAATCTTTCATTTTCTTAGCACTTCACGCATTTTCTTACAAACCATATTTCTGAAGCAAACACTACATTAATTAACACATTCAGCTATAATCAGAGCAGGACAGTACCATATCTAGGGTTTAAGCAATTATCACCCATTTGCCTACAAATAAACAAGAGGAAAAAAAAACAATTCTTTAACCTTAATGCTAATTTGCACATACATTCGAGAAATCACAAATCAGTGAGATATGCATAAGATATGCATAAACCCTAGTCAAAACCCTAAAACCAAGCTACTTAACATCCAAATAAATAAATAAATCAACAATGATAGGGGCACAAAATACACAAACACTTACAAACACACTTTTCTCTCTCCTGGGTAGCACTGTGGGTCCGGATAATTTCAGTGGACCCTACAAAAATCAAACAAAAAATAGACTTGGACTAAACTAGGTCCTATTTTAGGCTTTGCCAAATAGGCCATAAGAGAATTCATTTGAGATAGATTTAGAACATCCACAGTGGTGTAGTTACTACAACTTAGGACAAAATTTAGTTGAAACACCCACAATTGTGTGAAGCATACAATAAACTCAAGGATTTTTTTAAAAAAAATTATTAGTGGTGTTAAATAATAAGGGTTCATTGTTTTGTAATTTATAAAGTTTGGCTGTTTTAAGACAACTTAGGTTGGGCTAGAAAGATAAGGTATTATGTCAAATTTTAAGGTGAGCTAGAATATCATATGTATTTAAAAATTAAAAAAAAAATCAAAATTATGGGGGGGAGGGGTATAGCCCACCCCAGTCTACTACTACATCTGCCTTGTATAAACTTAAGTTTTGTAGGATAATGGAACTTAACTTGCTCATACGGCTAAACTTAATTGTGGTATGACAAGGGTTAACCTTCTAAGACCGAAAATGGATGAGACTCCGCCGTTTGAGAGTAAAACGGTTAAAGGTTAGCCATTTGAATCTCAAACGGCCGAGTTTTAGTTGTTTGATCTAAACTCGTTGATTCTAACAATTGGGATTTAACCTATGTGGTCAAACAACTAAGTGGTAATCGTTTTCGTGGTCAAACAGCCAAGGCATAAATTGTATGGTGGTCAAACAGCTAAGCCTTAGTTAAACTGTAAATGATTAAGGCTTAACCGTTTGACCCTGCCATTAATCCACATAATTGTTTAAAATTATTTTCTCTATCTAAACTCTCTGCATTCTCTCTAAACCAAGCCCTTTCCGGCCGATCTCCGCCCTACTAAGGGCTCTCCCACCATGGGATGGTCCTTGACCTTTCTTTGCTGTTTTTTTTTTATTCATTTCGTCCCTTCTTGTGGGAGTTTGTCCCTCTTTATGCGTGTTTTTCTTTCTTTTCTTTTCTGTTATTGGGTTTGGTTTTCCACTCTAGTTATCTTCCTTCCCTTGCTTTGTGGTTAGATCCGGTGATCTTTTGTCAAATCTGGCATTTTGATGGGATTCCATTCACAGTCATAGTGATTTGTGGGATGATCTATGATCCAGGACTTGTTAGCAATTTTCTCCCTCAGCCGACTCAATCTTGAGCTACGTCACAGTCGGTTAGATCGAGAATTTGGGAGATTTGCAGTGTCAGAAGTTTGTTGTGCTTATTTTTCATGCTTTGTTCTTTCTTATTACACTTGTACTAGTTTCTATTGGAATCTGTTGTTTATGAAATGAAATATTTCTCTTGCTATAAAAAAAATTACTATACTAGTGTTTGCACCATAAAATAAAAATTAAAATGGGTCCACTAAATCCAGTTGGGTATTACACGTGGAAAAGTGTGAAAGTAGACTGATGGAAAAGGCAAGCTGATGCAACATAACAAATGCCATAACCTAGTGCATCTACCGCGTCAATGGTAGAACGGTTATTGGAAGTTATTTCTACGCAGGCCAATGACACCTGCAATGTGAATATCGTGATTGATGCAGTTATGGACGAAGATTCATTATGCCCAAAAATCATGGATCTAGTGGGTGGTTTCTCAAATTGCTGGACAGCGGTTATCACTCTGATCTATATAAAGATGGAGAGTTGTAGAAAGAAGGGATCCCCGATCAAGCAAAACACTTAGCATTTTTCTGTTTTTCTCGCACTGTTATTTTCCTTTCATTTGTCAATTTCAATTCCAATTTACTCACCTGTTTTAGGAGTAGATTAATAGTTCAATAGTTCAATTCCAGTTAGAAGATGTATTTCCACTTATAATTGAACCTAACTTTGTAAGAGATTTAATAGAAATTCATTTCCGTTATTCTTTGATCATTCTCGGTGTTTCTCATATTTGAAGTCTTTAAGTTTTGGTTAAAGCAAGTAGAACCCATTTGGAGAGATTTCGTTCTTCTTTATCTTTAATCGTCTGATTTTGTCAAATTGTTCACAATTCAATAGGACATTTGTTTGGCACGCCAGCATTATTATATTTTCAGATTTCTAGCCACACAATTTTTTTTTATGGCAGAAAATTTTCTTATGCACGAGCGTGCCAAGAAAATGTCTTGTTTGCCAACAACATCCTCTAAGTATGGATAAATTGATTAGGCAATTTGAAAAGTAGAGGAACAACACTTTCCTTTAGATTCTCTGTGCTTTGACAGAATCAAAGACTTTAAAATAAAACAGAAATCTCACTAAACAAGTAAATTTCCAAAAGATAATATTTTTCATTAAGCACAAGAATGATTACAATGGATTAGAGTGGTAATCAAGCCTCTAATTATAGAAACAAGAAGGAGAACACACGCCTACTTACAATTTGGAGTTGCAAAGCTCGTCTCCAAATTACAACACGAAGAAGAAGGGGATAACATGCATTCTCTTACGGATGTGGAAGAACTACATCAAAATCTACTTTTAAAATAGGAATAGGAAATAAAATATAAAGATGTCTATGGCATGTAGTTTGTTTGATCGTTCATGATGCCTTCTTCTTCATTCTCTCTTGTATTTATAGGAAATACGGTAAATTTAATTAACTGCATAATCACCACTGCATTTCAGACTGATCACTGTATAACTGCCACTGCATTTCAGACTGATCATGCCACTTTATGCTGATGATGTGATTGATGAACATGATGTGGTTATGTAGAGATAATAACATCTTATATTACTATCCCATGATGCAATAGTTCATGGGTGGTTATTTCCTAATAAACCATTTAAATAATGGCCATGTGTTAATATAACTCCACTACCTTGTAACCTCCATTCTCCACTATCTTGTAACCGCCATTCCCCACTAAATAGCAGTTTTTCTACTTCTTTATAACTGATTTAATACATGTGGCATATTTTGCACGCATACATTGGAAAGATAGGCTCTTGGCAGTTATTTACCATCAACCTGACTTATTTCAATGAGCAACCGCCATCATCTTGTGTTCAAACCCATCATCCTGGCTAACTACAAAATAACCACATGACATGTTCTCATCTTGTGACCATATCCTCTGTGGGCCCATACCATGGAATTTATTTTGTGGTGCAAACAACGAGATCATGTTTTAAAGAGTAATTCTATGCTTCCCAAATTTATATCTCATATATAATTTTTAACACACATGACAGTAGATTTAATGACACATTATTTGTCAACCACATTTTATTTTGAGAAAAAATTGGTGAAAAGGTCATTAAGAGGAGTTTTATTGGGATGGACAACTTAAAATACACATTGGTGATGAGTCCTCCCAATGTCTATAGACCAAAATACCCTCATCTTCAACCTTTAACTGTAACCAAACCTTAGCCACCATTACCATTACTCTACACCACCTTCGACCACCACCCCTGCCACCTCCGGTCACCATTGGCGACACCACCTCCGATCACCACTGTTCACGATGAACATTGTCGTTCACCCTTTCCATCTCCGGCAACCAATGTTCACGGCACTGCCATCCTTGTCACCTCCGACGACCACCTGCAACACCACATCCAACTTTTATTGTAGAAATTACTTTTGCTTTTATGGGCAGTTTGTTCTTAAGTGAAATAATCTTAAGTGAAATTTAACTTAAGATTTTATTTTAAGTGAAATTTGACTCTTAGGTCAAATTTCACTTCAGATTGATTTGTAAAATATGCAACTAACACACCAATGAAATCCATGCAGCCACAATAGAGACAACACTCATGAGATCACAACCAACAATAAAAAACCACTAAGAAATAACAACAATCACTTTAGCTACATAAACCCAAAACTTTCACAAATCACCCTCCTAATTGAAATTTCACTCATCTTAATAGAAGTTACAATTATTGATTTAAATTTGTAATTTCACTAAAGAATACATTTACACTTAGCAAAACAACTGAAACATCACTGAAAAATCTAAATTTTTTTGAAAATTTCACTTTAAAAATTTTAAGAGAAATTTGACTTAAGATATTGTATGGCAATTTATATATATATATATATATATGCGGGCGTGCCAAGAAAACGTATTATTTGCCAACAAACGTCCTCTAAGTATGAATAAATTGATTATGCGATTTGGAAAGTAGAGGAACAAGACTTTCTTTTGGATTCTCAGTGCTTTGACAGAATCAAAGACTTAAACATGTAACAGAAATCTCACTAAAGAAGTAAATGCCCAAAAGACAATATTTTTCATTAAGCACAAGAACGGTTACAAGAGATTGGAGTGGTAATCGCGCCTCCAATTATAGAAACAAGAAGGGGAACACACGCCTTCTTAGAGTTTGAAGTGGCAAAGCTCGCCTCCAAATTACAACACAAAGAAGAAGGGGATAACGCGCATTCTCTTACGGATGTGGAAGAACTACATTAAAATCTACTCCTAAGACAGGAAAAGGAAATAAAAGATAAAATGCTTAGAGCATGTAGTTTGTTTGATCGTTGATGATGGCTTCTTCTTGATTCTCTCTTGTATTTATAGGCAACATGGTGAATTTAATTAACTGCGTAACCGCCACTGCATTTCAGACTGATTACTACATTTCAGACTGATCACTGCATAACTGCCACTGCATTTTAGACTCATCACGTCACTTCAGGCTAATGAGCTGAACATGATGTGGTTATTAAGATATAATAACCTCTTATATAACTGCCCATGATGTGGTAGTTCATGGGTGGTTATTTCCCACTAAGCCATTTAAATAATGGCCATGTGTTAATATAACAACACTATCATGTAACCTCCATTCTCCACTACTTAGCAGTTTTTCTATTTATTTATTACTGTTTTAACACATGTGGTAGATTTTTATGCACGTGTGGCAAACATGGGCCCTTGGCAGTTATTTACCATCATCTTGACTTATTGTAGTGAACAACCGCCATCATCCTGAGTTTAAACCCATCATCCTAGCTAATAAGAAAAATAAACACATGGCATGTTCTCCTCTTGTGACCATATCCTCTGTGGGCCCATATCATGGAATTTATTTTATGGTGCAAACAATGCCCCCCAACATCCCTTAAGTTCAGAATCCAATGATGAAAGTTAAGGGATTTTGCTAATCAAATTCACAAATAGCTTGATTTGAAGCAAATCTCCCAAGATAAACATTAAAACTACCACTTTCAAAAGACACTTTATATAACACCCACATTTGTGTTATTGCTTTTGCATTACATTGTCATGCATGATAATGTGATGTGGCGTGTCTTAGGACACATGTTTGGGTGAGTTTTGACTCACGAGTTGATTTGGGTGTCTGTATTAGAGAACCCTTTGAAACTGTGGTGATTGAGGATTTGTTGTTGTGACGTCTCTCCGAGTATGAGACGGTCACTGAGGAATACTTTAAATGTTTATCTGGAAATAAATGTTTACTTGTGTATTTCAATATATGTATTATTTTCTATTTTAGAATTTATTTTTGTTGTTAGTTTTAGTATCCTGGTGAGCACGAATTAACACGCTATTAATTTGGTAGGCTAATCAGCAACTTCGGAAACGTCATGTAGAAATTCGCATTTTAGCGACCAAACGAAACTTAGTCGAAAACTTTTATAATTTTGAAGTTTCACTCGTAAAGCTATGAATAAGCTGTATAGAAAGTTTCAGAGACTGATTAGGAGTTTTGAAAACTCATGGGGAGGTAAACGTAATTCCCGAGAGTGTTGCCTATATATAGATAGAGATGAACTTAGATTTTTCATAACTTCTAACCTAAATTCCAAAAAGGGGGCTAGAGGGAGATTTTGGAGCTTAGAGCTTTGCGACGCCAAACGACGACCTTCCGTCAGTTTGTTTCCTCCCATATTTCATATTCGAGCTCCTCGAGGTAAGAGCTTCGTTTTGATATAGGTTAGGGCCTGTTTGGCTAAGTTTTTCGAAAAGTTGTTTTCTAGAATTTTTCATAAAAGTTGATAAATGGAATTTTGATTCATAGGAATTGTACTAGACGGACTTCTGCACGTTCTTTGTGCACGGGTTTTCTTTGGATCATATTTTAAGCGCGTAAATCGGAGGTGAGTGATTCAACTATGTTTTTTGGAATGGTTTCTTGATATGTATTCATGTTATGTTTGAATAGCATGTATTAATACTTAGAGATATCTTGTGTAGTTCATATTGGGCATTTATATTGATAAGTAGGCCCAATAGCACGATGAAATGTTTTGATTACCGCGAGCATGGTGATATGTATTTGAGCATGTTAAGTTGCTTATTTCGGTCAGAAGGAGCACGTGGTCACCGTGCCATTTTGTGGAGCCGATATAGGCAGTAAGGTCGCACGATTGAAGAGAAGAATCGTGGGTCTTACCCTTTCACATGGACTTATTGGCGAGGAGTCGCGGATTGGGAGTATGGACGGGCACGTGAGTCTCCGGCGACTAGTATGAAATGTAGAGATATGAATGCGGACATGTTTATCATTCATGTACATATGTTGATTTATTCACTAAGCATTAGCTTAAACAAATCGAAATATGTGTGGTTATTCAAATAACCATTGCAGGTGTTAATGCTGGCAAGGAATCGCAGAAGTGAGCACGAGGGTTGGGAGTTTCACTTGGAAGGCAACTTGAATGTTAATCTTGTAATTTTGGGATAATAGGAATGTTGTAATAAGAATTTGGTTGTTTTAACCCATGTTTAATTTGGTATGTTAGAATGGATTTTAAATTACCGTTGTAATAGTTAGTAACATGTTGTAATCCTGCTCTAGAAATGTTTTAATACAACTAGGATTACTTTGGATTGAGTTTGGATTGAGTGGTTGATCATTGGTGAAAGTTAGAAAGCTTTAAACTTGAAATTCTGCAGTTTTGGCTGCTGTCAGGGGAGCAGTCGACGGGATAGTGCAGTTAACTATTTTTCCCTTATTATGGTAAAAGCAGTCGACGGAGCAGTCGACGGGGCAGTCGACGGGACAGTGCAGTTCAGCTATTTTTCTTATTTTGGCAAAAGCAGTCGACTGGGCCCTGCCTCAGTCGACTGGACCTCTGAAGGTTAATGTGTTTTTTTTGTTTCTGCTTACTTCAGTCGACTGAGGGTCCTGACCCAGTCGACTGAACCTCTGGTTTTAAAAATGTGTTTTGTTTTTCCGCTGCGTGTGTTCTTCAAACCTAATTTTGGGAACGTTAATGAATTGGTTTAGCCTCGGTGGCGTGCCACGGGCTCCGGTTCCGCTATTGTGGGACCGGGCTGTGACATTTAGTGGTATCAGAGCATAAGTTTAGAGCCTTGGGAACGAGTGACGTTATATATATGCTGAGTGGCGTTGAGTGGAGTGTGTAATTGAGAAGATAATGGTTATCATTGTAGAAATGCTTCATGTGTTAGCCTTTGTTGATTGTGATGAACTGTGCACATATATCTATATTGTGGCATAGCATGCATGGTCATTATGCATTGAACTCAACAGGGGAAATATTTGAAACGTTATGGCTGATCCACCAAGAGAATTGTCACCGCATTCGCGGATGGACCAAATAGTAAATATGGTGGGAAATTTCATACAAGCGGTAAGTGAAAGAGAACGGATGAATGTTCAGCCTCCACTGGTACTGCAACCTCAACACACAATCGTGGAACAGTTTCATAAGCGGAAATCGACCTTGTATCATGGACAGGTTGACATAGACTTGGCCGATCATTGGATGATGGACATGGAAAGACATTTCCGTCAGGTAATATGTACCGATAAGGAGAAAATTTTATGCGCATCCGATACGTTGATGGGCGAAGCCTTGGACTGGTGGAACAACGTACTTGAACAAGGGAAGCCGACCACGTGGGAGACATTTAAAGAAGAATTCAACAAACGTTTCTTTCCGCAATCTGCTTATACTCATAAACGTCAAGAGTTTGCGAGTTTGGTTCAACGAGATATGACCGTGGGTGAATATGTTTCTCGTTTCAATGCCTTGTTACGATTTGGGAAAACTACCGTTCCGACTGATAGGGATAAAGCTCGAAGTTTGAGGAAGGGCTTAGAGAGAATATCTGTGGCCGTGTGGACATGTTGCAACACCCGACCGTTTTTCTAGTCGAGGAAGCCGCCCGTATAGCTGAGAAAAGTGTCGACCGATATCGACAAGGGCAACAAGGGAAGAGACCCAATGACAATAGAGGCAAGAGCCAAGGGAATGCGAAGAAACCGTTCACGCAAGGTTCAGGATCGAATATGGGTAGTCAAGGAGGAAGTGTGTTTGTTGGAGATTCGAGACCGTTGTGCCCGACATGTAACCTGCGACACAGAGGAACCTGCTATCAATTGACCACTTGCTATTTTTGCAAACAATTGGAGCTTGTGTCTAGGAATTGTCCTTTGAATACAAACTCGACCGCACCAAATACCTTTTCAAATACGAAGAGCTACAACCCAGAGATGAGGGGAAAATGTTTTGACTGTGGATAACTGGGACACATAGCGAAGAATTGTCCGAGTAAGAGACAACCGGGAATGAGTACCGATGCATCGAGTGTGCCAAGCGGGTCAAGGGTAGAACCTCGAGTGGATAAAGGGAAAGGAGTCGTGCAACAACAAGGATGATACTTCCAGCTCAGGCCGGGGAATACGGATGATACCGTCGTATCAGGTATTCTTCCTATTTGTTCGTATCCTGCACGTATACTTATGGATTCTGGTTCAACACATTCATTTGTATCACGTGATTTTGTTAAGCATTTAACTGTTAAGTCAGAACCGCTAGGATATGATTTGTGTGTATCATTGCCTGGTAGTGAACCGTTAGTTACTTCGTTGATATTCAAGTCATGTGAGATCAAGATAGGCGATAAAGTCTTGAGCGTTGATTTGATTCCGTTGACGGTGAATTATTTTGATGTGATCTTGGGTATGGATTGGTTGTCGGCTAATCAAGCCAAAATCGATTGTGAACAGAAACGGGTTAGTTTCTATCCGTCAGGGCGAGAAGAGTTTACTTTTCAGGGTAAGGGAGTGATCGTACCGCCGTACTTGATATCGGCAATTCAAGCAAGTAAGATGTTGAAGAAGGGTTGTTCGGGTTTCTTATGTTCAATTGTCGACACGCGAGTTCTTGGACCACTAATAGAAGAAATTTTAGTAGTTCGAGAATTTCCAGATGTTTTCCCGATGAGTTACCCGACGTATTGATTGAAAGAGAGCTTGAGTTCACAATAGAAGTAGTACCAGGGTCACAACCGGTATCCAAAGCACCGTACCGAATGGCACCGATAGAGTTGAAAGAGTTGAAAGTTCAGTTAGAAGAACTGTTGGAGAAGGGTTTTATCCGACCGAGTGTTTCACCTTGGGGAGCTCCAGTCTTGTTTGTGAAGAAGAAAGATGGAATAATGCGTATGTGCATTGACTACCGAGAGTTGAATAAGTTGAACGTCAAGAATAAGTATCCGTTGCCGCGAATAGATGACTTGTTTGATCAGCTACAAGGGGCTCAGGTATTTTTGAAGATCGACTTGAGATCCGGTTACCACCAATTGAAAGTCAAGGAAGAAGATGTTGAGAAGACAGCTTTCAGGACTCGATATGGTCACTTCGAATTTTTGGTTATGCCGTTTGGAGTGACTAATGCACCAGCTGTTTTCATGGACTTGATGAACCGTGTTTTCAAGGATTATTTAGATGAGTTCGTTATCGTGTTCATAGATGACATCCTAATCTACTCCAAAAGCGTAGAAGATCACGAGCATCATTTACGATTAGCTTTACAACGATTGCGTGAAAAGAGATTATTCGGCAAATTGAAGAAGTGTGAGTTTTGGTTGACCGAGATAGCTTTCCTTGGACATATAGTGTCAGCAAAGGGGATTTCTGTAGACCCTCAGAAGATAGAAGCAGTTACCAACTGGACGAGACCAACGAATGTGACAGACATCAGAAGTTTCCTAGGATTAGCTGGGTATTATCGGAGATTTGTAAAAGACTTTTCGCGTATAGCAATGCCGATGACACAGTTAATGAGGAAAGATTTTGCTTTTGTTTGGAGTCCAGAATGTGAAGAAAGTTTCCAAGAGTTGAAGGGTCGACTAGTGAAAGCACCAATATTAGCAGTTCCGTCAGGGACTGAATGATTTATTATTTACAGTGACGCTTCATATAGAGGTTTAGGTTGCGTTCTTATGCAAAGTGATAAGGTTATTGCATATGTGTCAAGACAACTTAGATCGCACGAGAAGAATTATCCAACACATGACCTAGAATTGGCCGCCGTGATTTTTGCATTGAAGATTTGGCGTCATTACCTATACAGGGAGAAATGTGAGATCTATACGGATCATAAGAGTTTGAAGTACCTGTTTACACAACGAGATTTGAATATTGAGGCAAAGGAGATGGCTAGAGTTGATGAAGGATTATGACTTGTCAATTCAGTATCATCCGGGCAAGGCGAATGTCGTCGCCGATGCTCTTAGTCGTAAGGTACCAACCAACACCGCATCAGATTTGACTTCTCAAAAAGAATTTGTAATACCCTGTATTTTGGTATATTAATAAGACCCGGTATTTCATTTCTATACTCGTATAAACTTTCTCTTCCTTTTGGTAAATTTTGATACCAATCGATTGATAAGTATCCCAATCGATTGACATTCAACCGACTAAAAGTGATGACGTGTCATTATCCCAATCGATTGCCATTCATCCCAATCGATTGACATTTTTTTCAATCGATTGACTACAAATATCTGTTGCCAATCGATTGAACTTAGTCCCAATCGATTGACATAACCTGAGACAAGTTTTCTTCTTTCCTTCAGCTTTAAACGTGTGGCACTCTTAACCCCTATATATACTCGTCCATATTTATGGCCTTGGGTCATTTTGGCAGCCTTGAGAGAGAGAGAGAGACATACCTCTTGTGAGATATATACATACATATATCTATCTATATATCTATATCTATATACACACACACACTGCCTTGGCAGCTGGAAGAAGACGAAGGGGAGGACAAGAAGAAGAAAGGAGGAAGAAGGAGAGACAGAGAGAGGGCTGGACAGAAAAGAAAGAAGGAGGAAAGAGAGAGCTTGGAGATTTCAAGCTTTGAACACACCCAAACGCACCCTAAGTGAGTTCTAACTCACTTGGTCCCTCTATATGAAGTTTATATAAGTTATTATGAAGTTTAGATGGGTTAAATGCTTATAGTGTACGTTTATATATGCTGTTTTTACAATCTCCTGGAGAAGACATAGTGCCAATCGATTGAATAGGATTTCAATCGATTGACATCCCAATCGATTGAATAGGATTTCAATCGATTGACACTTTTCAGATACCAATCGATTGACATGTTCTCAATCGATTGATATGATTTTGATACCAATCGATTGAACTTAGTCCCAATCGATTGACATGATCAGAACATGGTTTCCTTTGCCTATTTATTATATAAGAGGTTTAGTTGTTCGATTTCTAATTCGGAATTCCATTATGCGACTATGGGGTAGACAGGAGTAATGTGACACCAAAGATTTATGAATAATGAATAAAAAGTAATATGAAGACGTGGGTGACGTGTTGTTTCTGATATGAATTTGATGTCCATTTTCTTTTAATCCAAGTAGTCAGGCCACATTGGGAATTTGTCATGTGTCGATGTAGAATGGAACGTAAGTAGGTTTGGTAAGTTCTGGGAATGGTACGTGGATGGACGATTGGTCATGATATGCTCTTAAAAGCGGTGAATCGGATACATGGTTCTTAAAAGCGGTGAGCTGGACCAAGAAGTCTTAAGATAGACTGGATGATCTGTGATATGCTCTTAAAAGCGGTGAACAGGACCATTGTTCTTAAAAGCGGTGAGCTGGGATCACTAGTAGATGACGTGGAGTCGTGGCAATAGATTGATATGCCTTGTTCGAAACGTTATATCCCTTAAATGCGGTGAACAGGACCATTGTTCTTAAAAGCTGGGGACAGACTGACGTGGAGTCCATGACATGCGGTGAGCAGGATATATTGCTCTTAAAAGCGATGGACAGAATAAGGGTGTATCCCTAGAGTTAAACGATTGAGTCTGTTCATGGAAATCAGAGTCTGTTGAGTTCGGTATTTGAGTAACAAGACGATAAGGGTCGGTTTACAAGAATGAATAGAGGAACAAGATAATGTTATCCTTATAATAAGATGTTAACTCGTATTTTCATAAGCTCGTGTTTACTTCAGATAATTGGTACCTCGTTAGTTTATGCTCACTCAGCTCTCAGTAAGCTGACGGCCTTTTATTGCCTGGACTTTCCCCGTCCAGAATATCCTGCCCCTTATTCTGCAGGTAAGGACCAGTACACTGATGACTATTATCCAGAGGAGGGCCCCACCGATGACGGTTACGCCAGGAAGGATTATCCTTATGCCAGTTGAAGACTGAAGATGTTATAGTTAGATTTCTTTTCGGTTATTCTGTTAAACCTTTTGTTAGCGGGTACTTGGGCATTTGTTGTCTTCAGACCTGTTGTGATCCTGTGGACCATACTCTGATATTTTGTAATAGTTAGCACTGTGTGTTATTCTCAGTTGTTTACTGTTATTTTTTTTTGGACTAGTACTGCGTGGTGTGGATTATTAGTGACTTTCACCTGTCATTCCTTATGGACCCATAAAGGAAATTTATTTTTCTCTATTTATGCTGCTCCGGGGCGTGACAGAATTGATACGAGATATGGAGAATATGGAGCTTGAGGTGATTCCGAGGATTGAAGGTGGATTGATGTCGACGATTGTGGCACAACCACTCTTGATTCACGAGATCACGGAGAAACAACTTCAAGACGTGGCTTTGAAGAAGATTTGTGATGAGATTCCAATGGGAAAACAACCAGGATTCACGTTTGAGAACAATTTGTTGAGATTGAGGGGTAGAATTTGTGTACCTAGTGAGAAAGAGTTGAAATGGAACATCCAAAAGGAAGCACACAACACGAAGTATACCGTTCATCCGGGAAGCACCAAGATGTATAGAGACTCGAGACATGTTTAGTGGTGGCCGGGAATGAAGAGAGAAATAGCACGTTATGTTTCGCGTTGTACTAGTTGCCAACAAGTGAAGGCAGAGCGCCAAGTACCTTCGGGATTGTTACAACCGTTACCGATAGCCGAGTGGAAATGGGAGCACATAACAATGGATTTTGTTAGTGGGTTTCCGAGGTCGAAGAGATCGAACACTATTATTTGGGTGATTGTTGATTGTTTGACGAAGTCGTCGCACTTCCTACCACTTCGAACGACAAAGCCGATGACGTTAGCTAAATTGTATATTCGCGAAATTGTGAGACTACATGGTATCCCAGTTTCTATCGTTTCGGATAGGGATAGTAGTTTTACGTCGAAGTTTTGGAGAGCCATGCAAGAAGCAATGGGTACCAAATTGCACTTTAGTACAGCTTTTCATCCTCAGACCGATGGTCAATCAGAGAGAGTAATCCAGATTTTGGAAGACATGCTTCGTCTATGTGTACTTGATTTTCAAGGTGATTGGGAGGACCACCTACCGTTAATTGAGTTCGCATATAACAACAGTTTTCAGTCGAGTATTGGGATGGCTCCTTATGAAGCTTTATATGGTCGTGTATGTCGTTCACCGATTAGTTGGACGGAAGTCGGAGAAAGAATGATTGAAGGGCCGCAAATTGTACAAGAGACGACGGATAAGATAAAGGTAATTCGACAACGGTTACTGACAGCCCAGAGTAGGTATAAGAGTTATGCCGACAAGCGCAGACGGCCGTTGGAATTCGATGTATGAGACTTGGCGTATTTGAAGGTGTCACCTTTAAAGGGAATAACTAGATTTGGTAGATACGGGAAACTCAACCCGAGGTACGTAGGACCTTTTGAAATCATTGGAAAGGTTGGACCCGTAGCTTATCGTTTGAACTTGTCGAGCGAGTATGCTCAAGTTCATAACGTGTTTCATGTATCGTTGTTACGCAAACAATTAGTAGAAGATAGAGATCAAGTGATGACTCCGACATCGAATGAGATTCAGAGTGATTTAACGTATGCCGCATATCCGGTAGAGATCTTAGACCGGAAGGATCAAGTCTTACGAAATAAAGTAATATCGAAAGTGAAAGTATTATGGCGTAGCCAAACTACGGAAGAGATGACGTGGGAGATAGAAGATGAGATGCGTACTCAGTATCCGCACCTTTTTGAGACATGAGGTACAAGTTTGGGGACAAACTTCTTTTAAGGGGGAGAGTATTATAACACCCACATTTGTGTTATTGCTTTTGCATTACATTGTCATGCATGATAATGTGATGTGGCGTGTCTTAGGACACATGTTTGGGTGAGTTTTGACTCACGAGTTGATTTGGGTGTCTGTATTAGAGAACCCTTTGAAACTGTGGTGATTGAGGATTTGTTGTTGTGACGTCTCTCCGAGTATGAGACGGTCACTGAGGAATACTTTAAATGTTTATCTGGAAATAAATGTTTACTTGTGTATTTCAATATATGTATTATTTTCTGTTTTAGAATTTATTTCTGTTGTTAGTTTTAGTATCCTGGTGAGCACGAATTAACACGCTATTAATTTGGTAGGCTAATCAGCAACTTCGGAAACGTCATGTAGAAATTCGCATTTTAGCGACCAAACGAAACTTAGTCGAAAACTTTTATAATTTTGAAGTTTCACTCGTAAAGCTATGAATAAGCTGTATAGAAAGTTTCAGAGACTGATTAGGAGTTTTGAAAACTCATGGGGAGGTAAACGTAATTCCCGAGAGTGTTGCCTATATATAGATAGAGATGAACTTAGATTTTTCATAACTTCTAACCTAAATTCCAAAAAGGGGGCTAGAGGGAGATTTTGGAGCTTAGAGCTTTGCGACGCCAAACGACGACCTTCCGTCAGTTTGTTTCCTCCCATATTTCATATTCGAGCTCCTCGAGGTAAGAGCTTCGTTTTGATATAGGTTAGGGCCTGTTTGGCTAAGTTTTTCGAAAAGTTGTTTTCTAGAATTTTTCATAAAAGTTGATAAATGGAATTTTGATTCATAGGAATTGTACTAGACGGACTTCTGCACGTTCTTTGTGCACGGGTTTTCTTTGGATCATATTTTAAGCGCGTAAATCGGAGGTGAGTGATTCAACTATGTTTTTTTGGAATGGTTTCTTGATATGTATTCATGTTATGTTTGAATAGCATGTATTAATACTTAGAGATATCTTGTGTAGTTCATATTGGGCATTTATATTGATAAGTAGGCCCAATAGCACGATGAAATGTTTTGATTACCGCGAGCATGGTGATATGTATTTGAGCATGTTAAGTTGCTTATTTCGGTCAGAAGGAGCACGTGGTCACCGTGCCATTTTGTGGAGCCGATATAGGCAGTAAGGTCGCACGATTGAAGAGAAGAATCGTGGGTCTTACCCTTTCACGTGGACTTATTGGCGAGGAGTCGCGGATTGGGAGTATGGACGGGCACGTGAGTCTCCGGCGACTAGTATGAAATGTAGAGATATGAATGCGGACATGTTTATCATTCATGTACATATGTTGATTTATTCACTAAGCATTAGCTTAAACAAATCGAAATATGTGTGGTTATTCAAATAACCATTGCAGGTGTTAATGCTGGCAAGGAATCGCAGAAGTGAGCACGAGGGTTGGGAGTTTCACTTGGAAGGCAACTTGAATGTTAATCTTGTAATTTTGGGATAATAGGAATGTTGTAATAAGAATTTGGTTGTTTTAACCCATGTTTAATTTGGTATGTTAGAATGGATTTTAAATTACCGTTGTAATAGTTAGTAACATGTTGTAATCCTGCTCTAGAAATGTTTTAATACAACTAGGATTACTTTGGATTGAGTTTGGATTGAGTGGTTGATCATTGGTGAAAGTTAGAAAGCTTTAAACTTGAAATTCTGCAGTTTTGGCTGCTGTCAGGGGAGCAGTCGACGGGATAGTGCAGTTAACTATTTTTCCCTTATTATGGTAAAAGCAGTCGACGGAGCAGTCGACGGGGCAGTCGACGGGACAGTGCAGTTCAGCTATTTTTCTTATTTTGGCAAAAGCAGTCGACTGGGCCCTGCCTCAGTCGACTGGACCTCTGAAGGTTAATGTGTTTTTTTTGTTTCTGCTTACTTCAGTCGACTGAGGGTCCCGACCCAGTCGATTGAACCTCTGGTTTTAAAAATGTGTTTTGTTTTTCCGCTGCGTGTGTTCTTCAAACCTAATTTTGGGAACGTTAATGAATTGGTTTAGCCTCGGTGGCGTGCCACGGGCTCCGGTTCCGCTATTGTGGGACCGGGCTGTGACACTTTAACTCTCCATGTGGCAGTGCACAATGCCAAACACACAAATGGCTTCTAGTTGACAAATCCAACATCAATGTCAACATGAATTCCTTCATCCTCATCATGATCACTTTGAACTTCTTCCTCTGTGTCAAATTTATAATCATCCTGATTTTGACCCATGTAGTATGTCCCTCCTGTAGAATGTGTCTTTTTATTTTCTTCATTAACCAGTTTTTCATATCTAGACACAACTTCTACAAGATGACATAAATCAGCAAACTGTTGACCTATAAAATGCATTCTCAACATAGGTATGAGGTTCTCAATAGCCAAATTAACATAATCGGCCTCTGGAAGTCTTGTCTTACACATATTCCTTACACACTTAAACTTGGCAATAAATGTTTCAACACTTTCACCAAAATTTTGCTTCACTTTAGCAAGATCAACAATTGTAATTTCTGGTTCAGCTTGATAATATTGAGCATGAAATATCCTTTCCATATCTTGCCAAGTTTGGACAGAACCAACTGGCAAGTTTACATACCAAGTAAAGGCCGGTCCAGTAAGAGAACTAGAGAACATCCTTAATTTTAACATGTCATTATTTGACACGTCACCACATTGAGCAGTAAACCTGGCTATATGTTCAAGTATTGTTTGTTTATCAACTCCAAAAAACAAAGTAAAATCCGAAATTTTAAAACATTGAGGAAACTCAAACATTCGATCAATATAATTAGGGTAAGGTTTTTGATAATGTGGTCTTGGTGATGCTTTAAAAGCTACCCCAAATTGTTCTCTTAATTGATATTGTAGTTGTTCTCTTATTTGATTTTGCAATTGTTCTCTTACTACTTCAACTACGTTATCCTTATTTAGACCTAACTGTTGACTCGGCTGGACATTAGGATGAAACAAGTAATGTACCTCATTACCAACAGGTTGATAACCTTGTCCCCCACTAAAGAATCCAGATTGATTTCTTTGACCTCTAGTGATGAATCCAGGCTGATTGCCTTGACTTCCAACGATGAATCCAGGTTAATAGCATTGCCTCCCAAGCTGAGAACCAGGTTGATAAGATTGCCCCCCAAGCTGAGAACCATGCTGATGGCATTGCCCCCCAGGCTGAGAACCTGGTTGATAGTGTTGCCCCCCAGCCTGAGAACCAGGTTGGTAGTCAACAAAACCAGACTGACCACCAGTGAAAACCAGGCTGATCTCCAGCAAAACCAGACTAACCACCAGCGTAAGTAGGCTGATCCCCAGCAAAACCAGGTTGATGACTTGAATTGGTAATAGGATTGTAAGTGCCAAAAATTGGTGTCTTGGGCACATTCATGAAAATTGGTCTCTTCTCTTGAACTTGTGGCCTTCTAGGAATTTTTACTTGGCCATAATTCATTTGTCGACTTTCTTTTGGTTGGACCATTTCTTCTTGTGCGTTGGACTTTAGCGAGAATGATGGACACAATTTCTCCTCCATAAGATCCATTTGGTGATCAACACTCCTCGTGATTTGATCACTAATCTTTTGCATCAAATCTGTAATAGGCCTCATGATGGTAGTTATTTGTTGAGAATTGGTTTGCAAGAAATTATGCAAAGCATAATCAACATTATAACTAATCACAGACATATAATCCTTAAGAACTTGCGGATCTGGATTATTGTCACTTCCAACCATCCTTATTGGTTGAAAATCTTCCACATTGTGGCTTCCTTCAATGTTCTTGAAATTCTTACCCCTTCGAACATATTCATTTGAACCCTCGATCTTCTTAAAATTTTCATTCGCCTTGAGGCCAATTACTTCTTTTTCCTTCAATTGGCTTCGAGTTTTCATCATATCTTTTGAATATGAGTGAGATTTCTGACTTCCTGTCCCACCGAGTGTGCCAAAAACTGTATGGAAATATATATATATATATATGCGGGCGTGCCAAGAAACGTATTGTTTTCCAACAGACGTCCTCTAAGTATGAATAAATTGATCAGGCGATTTGGAAAGTAGAGGAACAAGACTTTCCTTTGGATTCTCGGTGCTTTGACAGAATCAAAGACTTAAACATGTAACAGAAATCTTACTAAAGAAGTAAATGCCCAAAAGACAATATTTTTCATTAAGCACAAGAACGGTTACAAGAGATTAGAGTGGTAATCGCGCCTCCAATTATAGAAACAAGAAGGGGAACTCACGCCTTCTTAGAGTTTGGAGTTGCAAAGCTCGCCTCCAAATTACAACACAAAGAAGAAGGGGATAACGCGCCTTCTCTTACGAATGTGGAAGAACTACATAAAAATCTACTCCTAAGACAGGAAAAGGAAATAAAAGATAAAATGCTTAGAGCATGTAGTTTGTTTGATCGTTGATGATGGCTTCTTCTTGATTCTCTCTTGTATTTATAGGCAACATGGTGAATTTAATTAGCTGCGTAACCGCCACTGCATTTCAGACGGATTACTGCATTTCAGACTGATCACTGCATAATTGCCACTGCATTTTAGACTCATCACGTCACTTCAGGCTAATGAGCTGAACATGATGTGGTTATTTAGATATAATAACCTCTTATATAACTGCCCATGATGTGGTAGTTCATGTGTCACGCCCCGACGTAGCATAAATAAGGAAAGCGTTTAATTTCCTTTATGGACCCGTAGGTCGCGACAGTTTGAAGGATCGGTTCCGTCCCAAACGTCAAACAACAAAACATAATAATCAGAGTAAAGCAATCAAGGCTTACAAAAATTTTCTATCTTATTACATCTTATAAACCGGGGTCAACTAAGGCACAAACCGCCTTGAAAATAAAATAATAACTTAGAGTCTGTTACAGTCATCCTTAAAACAAAACAGTTTAAAACTCAAACAAATAAACTTAATGCATAAAATAAACAGTTTCTCTATTCCAGATGCAGCCATTCTCAATTAGCATAGTCGTATGATTCCTCCTGATTGTAACCTGAAAAGCCTGAACACGAATGTCCAGGACGCATCAACGTCGTCAGCTTCAAGAAGCTGGTGAGTATTAAAAACATGACTTTGAATGTAAATCATACCCATTTACCTTTTTCCATTATTAAATTACAGAAAGAATTCACTTTATAAAACAACAATGAATATAATAAAAGTTGTTCATTCATAAATACAGATACTCGTGAAATGAGACAATGCACCACACTCATCTCGCCGACTCTTTTCTCTCGACAGCCACAACAACCCACTATCCTACTCCTGGTATCTTTGAAACACTCAGATAGCCACACTTTAGCAACGGGGCGCCAGGGAGTGTCCAGTTTGCCTCACACTTTGGTCCGGGGTACCAGGGAGTGTCCAATGCCTCACACTTTGAATACCCTAACCGCCATGCAAATACCGGGGCAACCCCTCACACAGTATCCAGACTTGAGTTATCAGGGAGTGTCCGTAGGCCACACTTTAGCACTACCATGGGTGCCAGGGAATGTCCGAGTTCGGCTTCACACACTTTAACGCTTCCATGGGCGTCAGGGAGTGTCCTTATTTGCCACCGTCACATTTCAAAGATACCCTCTTCCACAATCGCAACCACATCCACAACCATAACCACAACCACAACCACAAACTCATACTCAACCACAACCACGACCGCAAACACAAACTCATACCCTTTCCACACTACCATTACTCTTTTCCACACAGACTGACACCCAAATGCATGTACCACTGACCCACATGAATGGTATGCACTTAAGTGAAAACAAAAATGCTGAATTAAAGGAACAACACGCGTACGGGGATCAGTGAGTCATACTACAATGTTTTAATCATTCAAACATAACCAAAGAGAGTTCTGATTTACTAAATATCCCCAAACAGAGCCTTAACAGTATATAAATTTCATCCAAACAGTCCCTTAACAGAAAAACAGACAAAAACAGAAACTGCAATACCTCGCGTGCGCGGGCCGCTCGCGCGAAGGGTCGCTCGCGCGGGCCGCTCGCGCGATAAGCCCATTTTTCTTTTATTAATAAACTTTTCTGTCTGCCTGAGGAAAGCAAGGTCGCGCGCGCGGATCGCTCGCGCGAAGGGGTTCTCGCGCGACCAGCCAATTTTCAAATATATATATATAAACTCTTACGTCTGCCTGGGGAAGCCTACCTCGCGCGCGCGGGTCGCTCGCGCGAGGGGTCGCTCGCGCGGGCCGCTCGCGCGATTCTCGCGCGCGCGATCGTGGCGCGAGATGAAGCTGAGGCTTCGTCTTCTTCGCAGAAACTGCCCTGTTTCAGTTTAAGGGGTCCAAAATGACCCATTTTGGAATTCCAAAGTATATAGGACATATAATATATGGTTCTCTTCGGTTTTTCACAAGGATTAAGAATCTAAAGTCAATTTAACACCATTTGATTCATAGCTCTCTAATTTTAGGAAAGACTAAAACATGTCAAAATTTCATTTTCAATATACTTTCTTATATGAACGAATTGAGTTCTAAAACTTCAAACATAACATCAATGAGGTATAATCTTTCATAATCAACTCTAAAAACGAATTTTGATTGAGTTTAGAAATTTCATGATTTTCATGCTATGAACTACATACGTAAGAATCATCAATGGGGATTTACAACATTAAGCAATTACACAGCAATTAATATGAAATTACATTCTTAGTGAGTTTAGAATACTCACTGATTGATTAAGAGCAAAGATGTTGTTGAGAAAGAAATAAGAGATAAGAAGATTCCAACTTAAGCTTTCAAGCTATGGAGGTTAAGATCTCTCTCTATGAAATTCTGAAATTCTCTGTGAAATCTCTCTCTCTCAACTCTCTGTGTTTAGTGATGTGCAGAATGTGTGTGTGTAATGAGAGGTATACATATATAGGACCCAATAGAGAGAACTTGGGCTCCAAGTTCAACCTTGAAGACTCCACATTGGATTTCAAGTATTAGTTTTTCTCATTCAATCCTAAATAAACTACAAAATCACAGGTGTGTGTGTGTGTGATACACTTACGTATACATATATACTCTCAGATTGTGAAGAGGTGAACTAGAGTAATAGGGGGCAATTCAAATAGTGTTTGGGAAAAATAGCTTTTGGCACAACAACACACACACACACCAAGCATTGACAAACAAAGCTTAAGCAAATGATGAGTTTCCATTAATAGCAATAAAGTACAAGTCATGTCATACTTTACGTCACTTCCAAAAATCTGGGGAAATTAAACACAACATGGACAGTTTTGAACATAAACTGGTATTTTCGGGGCGCGGTGGTCACCACAAAAATACATGAAATTCATTTTAACGTAAGAATTGATTTTCTGGTTTTATAAAAATACTGATTGAGTCAATAGAAGTTACTTTCACCGTTTTGAAATACAGATTTTGAAATCCACACAGGTATTACTAACTTTTGTAAAATTGCAGTTTGGCCCCCAATAGAATTTAAATGTGAATTAGATAAGACATTAATATTCCAAACAAGTGACTGGAATTAAAATAAAAGCAGACCATGCTAATAGAATTTAAATATGCCAATGCAAATACACATAAATTAAATATGGGCATGACTTTTAAATTAAATGGAAATGCAGGTTATTACACCCTTCCTCCCTTAAACAGGATTTCGCCCCCGAAATCAAGACTGACTAGTCCTGAAATAACTCCGGGTACTTCTTCCTCATATCAGCTTCAACTTCCCACGAGGCTTCGTTCTCGTCATGGTGATTCCACTGAACCTTCACCAACGGGATATCTTTATTCCTCAACTTCTTGATACTCTGATCCAAAATCTTCACGGGCCTTTCCTTGTAAGAAACGTTATGACTTGTCTCAATGTCATCATAACTAACCACATGTGAGGGGTCTCGTATGTATTTCCTCAACATACTCACGTGAAACACGTTGTGAACCCCAAACATCTTCGGTGGTAGTGCCAGTCGATAAGCTACTTTCCCGACACGTTCCAAAATCTCGAACGGTCCGATAAAACGCGGAGCTAACTTTCCTCTCTTGAGACCAAAACGTACCACTCCTCGGGTTGGTGAAACCTTAAGGAGTACGTGATCTCCAACACTAAACTCCAAATCCTTCCGGCGTCGATCAGCATAACTCTTATATCGGCTTTGAGCGGTTCTCATCCTCTCCTTGACCAAAGTAATCTTCTCATTGGTTTCTCTTACCAAATCTGGTCCCAGCAACTCTGTATCCCCAACTTCAGCCCAACACAAAGGGGAACGACATGGTCGTCCGTACAGTGCTTCGAACGGAGCCATACCGATACTCGTGTGATAACTGTTGTTATAGGCGAATTCAACCAATGGCAAGTGTGTCTCCCAAGATTCTTCGAAATCGATCACACAAGCCCTGAGCATATCTTCCATGATCTGATTAACACGCTCAGTCTGCCCATCTGTCTGAGGGTGAAAAGCAGTACTCATCTTGAGCGAAGTTCCCATAGCTTCTTGCAGACTTTCCCAAAATCCATGAGGTAAAACGTGCGTCACGGTCTGACATAATCGACACAGGTGCACCGTGAAGTCGCACAACTTGTTGTATGTACATCCGGCTCATCTTCTCTACCGGGTATGTCATACTATAAGCGATAAAATGAGCTGATTTCGTCAGTCGATCCACAATTACCCAAATAGTGTCATGATTCTGCTGCGACCGGGGTAATCCTACTACAAAATCCATCGAAATGTGCTCCCACTTCCAACCAGGAATAGGTAGCGGTTGCAACAATCCTGACGGTCTCTGATGTTCAGCTTTGACTTGCTGACACGTCAAACACTTGGATACAAATTCGGCCACGTCTTTCTTCATACCTTCCCACCAAAAATTTCTCTTCAGATCTTTGTACATCTTCGTTCCTCCCGGGTGAACTGTATATCTTGACTTATGTGCTTCTTCCAGGATATCCTTCCTTAACTCTTCATTACCTGGCACACATAATCTATTCCTGCACCGATATGCTCCATCGACTCCCACTTTCCATTCTGTCGGGTCTTTTTCTGACATCTTCACGGACCATGCCTGAAACTTCTCATCTTCTTTCTGAGCTCCAATAATGCGGTCGATAAGAACAGGCTGTAAGATAAGACATCCGAACAATTGTCCTTCTCCTCCTTCAGCACCCTGTACATCGAATTCCGCCAAGGTCTCCAATGCTCGCCACTCTCTAACCATCAAGGAGGCAATCGTCTCACGAGTCTGTCGACTCAGGGCATCAGCAACCACATTAGCTTTACCCGGGTGGTATTCTAACGTGAAGTCATAATCTTTAATCAGCTCCATCCATCTGCGTTGCCTCATGTTCAACTCTTTCTGTGTGAACAAGTACTTTAGGCTCTTGTGATCAGAGAACAAATCAAACTTCTCACCGTAGAGATAGTGTCTCCAAATCTTGAGTGCGAAAACTACTGCCGCCAATTCCAAATCATGAATGGGATAGTTCAACTCATTCGACTTCAGCTGTCTGGATCCATAGGCGATCACCCTGCCATCTTGCATAAGTACACACCCTAACCCTTGATATGATGCGTCACTAAAGATAGCGAACTTCTCATCAGGCTTGGGTATTGCTAGTACCGGTGCGGTTGTGAGTCTCTCTTTCAACTCTAGAAAGGCTCGCTCATGCTTCTCTGTCCATTCGAACTTCAAATTCTTCTTCGTCAACCCAGTTAAAGGTGCTGCTATCTTTGAGAATCCCTCAACGAATCTCCTGTAATAGCCTGCGAGTCCCAGAAAGCTCCGAACTTCTGTAGGGTTGCTCGGTCTAACCCAGTTTGATACAGCATCGGTCTTGGATGAATCCACAGAAATTCCTTGAGATGACACTTTGTGTCCCAAAAATTTCACTTCTTGCAACCAGAACTCACACTTACTGAACTTGGCATACAACTGATGGTCTTTGAGCGTCTGCATCGCAATCCGTAGATGTTGCTCGTGTTCTTCTCCTGACTTAGAATAGATCAAAATATCATCAATAAAGACGATGACAAACTGATCTAAATAAGGCTTGAACACTCTGTTCATCAAATCCATGAATACTGCCGGGGCATTCGTCATTCCAAACGGCATTACCAAAAATTCATAATGACCATATCGGGTTCTGAAAGCAGTCTTAGGTATGTCTTCTTTTCGTACCCTCAACTGATGATATCCCGACCTAAGGTCTATCTTGGAAAATGTCGTAGCTCCTTGTAGTTGATCAAACAAATCATCAATCCGAGGCAAGGGATACTTGTTCTTGATAGTCACACGGTTCAGTTCTCTGTAGTCGATACACAATCTGAGTGTCCCGTCCTTCTTCTTTACAAATAACACTGGTGCTCCCCAAGGCGATGTACTTGGGCGTACAAAACCTAGGTTCTCGAGCTCTTGAACTTGTTCCTTCAATTCCAACAGTTTTGTGGGGGCCATTCTGTAGGGAACCTTGGTGATCGGTACGGTACCCGGTATAAGCTCGATACAGAACTCTATACTTCTCTCGGGCGGTAGACCAGAAACATCTTCAAACACTTCTTCGAAGTCCTTGACTACAGGTATAGATGACGCTGTCACCTCTGTACTGACGACTTCGATGTTGGCTAAGCATCTCGTGAGGAACATATCTCCCGTAGGGTTACATTGAAAATCAAAGGGTTGATTCTCATTGTCAGGGAATGTAATTCTCTTCCTCGCACAATCCAACTTCACTTGATTCTGAGAGAGCCAATCCATTCCTAGGATTATGTCGAACTCCTTCATTGATAGGACAATCAATCTAGCAGGGATTTCACGGTCTCCTAACCGTAAGGGACAATCCTTGCACACGTGTCCTAATCTGACCGCAGCTCCTAATGGCGAAGTAGCCTTCAAAGCTTTCTCTAAGCGATGAGGTAAAATACCCAATCTTCGAATTGTATTAACAGATATGAACGAAAGAGCAGCACCCGTATCAAATAACACTTTAACATGGGAGTTAAACAGAGTTAATGTACCTTCTACTGCTTGCTGATCAGGTTGAGCTTCTCCATAATTTCCTTCTTCATACGCAGTTCCATCATATCCAGCGGCATCAGGGATAACAGCATTCAAGCGAGTCTGACCCTGTTGACTATAAGTCACCTGCTTAGGAGCAGTACAGAACCTGCTGATGTGACCTGGTTCACCACAGTTGAAGCAGACTATCCCTTGCTGAGTAGCACGCCTTGGTGCCTTACAATCACGAGCCAAATGACCAGGGTTGCCACAATTGAAACACTTTCCACTACTACTTCCTTCTCCTACTCGAGGTTGAGTCGGATAGGTAATAGCCTGAGTCTTCTTGCTTCCGTCGAAATTCCTCTTCTGCCCTTGGGTACGGTTCATTGGTGGTCTATTCCCAAAATTACCCCTTTGAGGCGGTCGGAATTCAAATTGTTTTCGGCTCACTCGAGCATCCTCTTCCAGATCGGTAGCCAAACCAACAAGTCCTTCAAACGATTTATCCAAGTGGCCGAGAGTCAAGCGGCGAATCTGCGGTGTCAGCCCTTGATTAAACTTCCGGATCTTCTTCTCCTCGGTATCAACCAGGTGTGGGGCAAACCGAGACAGTCTTTCGAACTGTGTGGTGTACTCTTGCACCGACTTGGTTCCTTGCGTCAGATCCATGAATTCCTTCTCTCTTCTGTGCCTCTCCGTAGCCGGGAAGTACTTCTCTAAAAATCTCCCCTTGAACGCAGTCCACGTCATCCCCGTTGCAGCTCCATTCCCGATAGTAGCTATGACCGAATCCCACCAATCTGCGGCAGCATCGGTCAGCTGAAACGTAGCCAATCTTCTCTTGTCTATCTCGTTACATTGGACAGCTTCAAACATCCGGTCCATCTGTCTCAACCACTGTTCCGCCTTCCAGGGTTCCGCGGTACCCGCAAACTGTTCGGGCCTTAGAGCACGGAATCTTTCTAGCAACTTGTCTCCCGTTTGACGGTCTCTTCGGTTGTCGTTCGTATTACCGATTCTTTCTAGCCGTCTGATAAACGCTTCAAACATCCCGGTAGGATCAGCAGCTTCGGGTGCTCCCTCGATCAGGTTCCTGTTTCTCCTGACTCCTCCAGCCATTCTATGCATGATAGTGGTAGTAGAATGAGAAACATGCATGCAACAGTGTTATGAAGTAATTTAAATGACAACAACATTCAAAAGAGTATATCTTATATATATAACTTCTGCCAAGTAGATACAAAAAGCATGTATGGTCAGATCAATGCCTACCCTATCTGCATGGGTTAGGACGCATGCAAGAGTTAATGTTACAAAAATGGGGTCATTGCCCTACACTCTAATGCATGTAATTACAGCTTGCAAAAAGAGATAGAGCTAATAGTCAAAACAGTCCATATGTACAAGGCGATATCTAAATAATCAGTCATCGCCGTAAGTAGCCATCAACAGGTCAAGCGAGTCGGCCTGATGCAGTCGCTGAACATGGGAGGGGCCTGCCCCAAAGTTACAGCTGTGAGAGGTCATCAGTGAAGCAGGTCCAGGGACATCTGCCTCAGGCAAGGCTGGCTCAAGTGCAAGCGCCTCCTCAAGGTCGACCGCAAAGTCGTCCCATCCTAAGCCATCCTCCTCGGAAATGGAAGCGAGCACAATATCAACGTCACCGTCATCCTCAACAGCAGGGACGACCGGTGGAGGTACCTCCAGCTGTGCAAGGTGGGCCTGCACAACCTGAACCTCCAGGGGAAGATAGAAGGTATCGCTATTAACCAAGCGAACCATCTCAACGAGTACTAAGCGCTGAATCTCTATGAAGTAAAGAATCTCGAGGCGAGCACGAGATAGGTCGACCAGTCCTAATATATGAATCTGATGCCAAAGGTCTAGCTCGACAGTAGCAGCTGCACGCTGCCCAACAGCAGTGAAATAAAGGGTCGCCGAGGCCCTCCAACCGTAACCTAATGCCCTCCAAAAGGATCAAGTACAAACAGGGGCTGAGCTGGATCCATACCTGAAAAGGTACTACTTAAAGTCAGAACAGAATAATCTTAGGCGTTTGGGTTCTGAGTCTATCCTCCCTGTCGTATCATCGGGTGTGTAACACTTAATGGAATGTGGAATCGGGTCTATACTGGTAAACCCTAACCTGGCTAAACTATCTTGTGATAAATAATAACCTGGCTCTGATACCACTAAATCCTGTCACGCCCCGACGTAGCATAAATAAGGAAAGCGTTTAATTTCCTTTATGGACCCGTAGGTCGCGACAGTTTGAAGGATCGGTTCCGTCCCAAACGTCAAACAACAAAACATAATAATCAGAGTAAAGCAATCAAGGCTTACAAAAATTTTCTATCTTATTACATCTTATAAACCGGGGTCAACTAAGGCACAAACCGCCTTGAAAATAAAATAATAACTTAGAGTCTGTTACAGTCATCCTTAAAACAAAACAGTTTAAAACTCAAACAAATAAACTTAATGCATAAAATAAACAGTTTCTCTATTCCAGATGCAACCATTCTCAATTAGCATAGTCGTATGATTCCTCCTGATTGTAACCTGAAAAGCCTGAACACGAATGTCCAGGACGCATCAACGTCGTCAGCTTCAAGAAGCTGGTGAGTATTAAAAACATGACTTTGAATGTAAATCATACCCATTTACCTTTTTCCATTATTAAATTACAGAAAGAATTCACTTTATAAAACAACAAGGAATATAATAAAAGTTGTTCATTCATAAATACAGATACTCGTGAAATGAGACAATGCACCACACTCATCTCGCCGACTCTTTTCTCTCGACAGCCACAACAACCCACTATCCTACTCCTGGTATCTTTGAAACACTCAGATAGCCACACTTTAGCAACGGGGCGCCAGGGAGTGTCCAGTTTGCCTCACACTTTGGTCCGGGGTACCAGGGAGTGTCCAATGCCTCACACTTTGAATACCCTAACCGCCATGCAAATACCGGGGCAACCCCTCACACAGTATCCAGACTTGAGTTATCAGGGAGTGTCCGTAGGCCACACTTTAGCACTACCATGGGTGCCAGGGAATGTCCGAGTTCGGCTTCACACACTTTAACGCTTCCATGGGCGTCAGGGAGTGTCCTTATTTGCCACCGTCACATTTCAAAGATACCCTCTTCCACAATCGCAACCACATCCACAACCATAACCACAACCACAACCACAAACTCATACTCAACCACAACCACGACCGCAAACACAAACTCATACCCTTTCCACACTACCATTACTCTTTTCTACACAGACTGACACCCAAATGCATGTACCACTGACCCACATGAATGGTATGCACTTAAGTGAAAACAAAAATGCTGAATTAAAGGAACAACACGCGTACGGGGATCAGTGAGTCATACTACAATGTTTTAATCATTCAAACATAACCAAAGAGAGTTCTGATTTACTAAATATCCCCAAACAGAGCCTTAACAGTATATAAATTTCATCCAAACAGTCCCTTAACAGAAAAACAGACAAAAACAGAAACTGCAATACCTCGCGTGCGCGGGCCGCTCGCGCGAAGGGTCGCTCGCGCGGGCCGCTCGCGCGATAAGCCCATTTTTCCTTTATTAATAAACTTTTCTGTCTGCCTGAGGAAAGCAAGGTCGCGCGCTCGGATCGCTCGCGCGAAGGGGTTCTCGCGCGACCAGCCAATTTTCAAATATATATATAAACTCTTACGTCTGCCTGGGGAAGCCTACCTCGCGCGCGCGGGTCGCTCGCGCGAGGGGTCGCTCGCGCGATTCTCGCGCGCGCGATCGTGGCGCGAGATGAAGCTGAGGCTTCGTCTTCTTCGCAGAAACTGCCCTGTTTCAGTTTAAGGGGTCCAAAATGACCCATTTTGGAATTCCAAAGTATATAGGACATATAATATATGGTTCTCTTCGGTTTTTCACAAGGATTAAGAATCTAAAGTCAATTTAACACCATTTGATTCATAGCTCTCTAATTTTAGGAAAAACTAAAACATGTCAAAATTTCATTTTCAATATACTTTCTTATATGAACGAATTGAGTTCTAAAACTTCAAACATAACATCAATGAGGTATAATCTTTCATAATCAACTCTAAAAACGAATTTTGATTGAGTTTAGAAATTTCATGATTTTCATGCTATGAACTACATACGTAAGAATCATCAATGGGGATTTACAACATTAAGCAATTACACAGCAATTAATATGAAATTACATTCTTAGTGAGTTTAGAATACTCACTGATTGATTAAGAGCAAAGATGTTGTTGAGAAAGAAATAAGAGATAAGAAGATTCCAACTTAAGCTTTCAAGCTATGGAGGTTAAGATCTCTCTCTATGAAATTCTGAAATTCTCTGTGAAATCTCTCTCTCTCAACTCTCTGTGTTTAGTGATGTGCAGAATGTGTGTGTGTAATGAGAGGTATACATATATAGGACCCAATAGAGAGAACTTGGGCTCCAAGTTCAACCTTGAAGACTCCACATTGGATTTCAAGTATTAGTTTTTCTCATTCAATCCTAAATGAACTACAAAATCACAGGTGTGTGTGTGTGTGATACACTTACGTATACATATATACTCTCAGATTGTGAAGAGGTGAACTAGAGTAATAGGGGGCAATTCAAATAGTGTTTGGGAAAAATAGCTTTTGGCACAACAACACACACACACACCAAGCATTGACAAACAAAGCTTAAGCAAATGATGAGTTTCCATTAATAGCAATAAAGTACAAGTCATGTCATACTTTACGTCACTTCCAAAAATCTGGGGAAATTAAACACAACATGGACAGTTTTGAACATAAACTGGTATTTTCGGGGCGCGGTGGTCACCACAAAAATACATGAATTTCATTTTAACGTAAGAATTGATTTTCTGGTTTTATAAAAATACTGATTGAGTCAATAGAAGTTACTTTCACCGTTTTGAAATACAGATTTTGAAATCCACACAGGTATTACTAACTTTTGTAAAATTGCAGTTTGGCCCCCAATAGAATTTAAATGTGAATTAGATAAGACATTAATATTCCAAACAAGTGACTGGAATTAAAATAAAAGCAGACCATGCTAATAGAATTTAAATATGCCAATGCAAATACACATAAATTAAATATGGGCATGACTTTTAAATTAAATGGAAATGCAGGTTATTACATCATGGGTGGTTATTTCCCACTAAGCCATTTAAATAATGGCCATGTGTTAGTATAACAACACTATCATGTAACCTCCATTCTCCACTACTTAGCAGTTTTTCTATTTATTTATTACTGTTTTAACACATGTGTAGATTTTGTATGCACGTATGGCAAGCATGGGCCCTTGGCGGTTATTTACCATTATCCTGACTTATTCTAGTAAATAACCGCCATCATCCTGAGTTTAAACCCATCATCCTAGCCATCTACAAAAATAAACACACGGCACGTTCTCCTCTTGTGACCATATCCTCTGTGGGCCCATACCATGGAATTTATTTTGTGGTGCAAACAGATATGTAAATTCTGCAACTAACATACCTCATAGCTGGTAATGGTCATCTTGCATGGTGGTCACCGGAGTTCATTACACTGGCCATGGCAGCAGCATTCGAATCTTGATCTAGATTTGGATCTAGATCTCAACCGGTGAAGGACATCTAGATCTAGATCGACGCCGGCAACGGTGACGATGGCAGTGTTTGGTTGCGATGATGATGTCGGCGACTAGCTGGTAGTAGTGGCCATGGCAGCAGGATGCTTAGTGGTGGTGGCGGTGGATCGGTGATGGTGGTGCAAAGAGAAATTGTGGATGGGAGTGGTTGCTATGGTAGAGGAGGTGGCGCTAGATCGGTGGTGGTGGTTCCGATAGCGATGGATCTATGGTGGCAATGGCAGTGGTGGTGATTGAGGTGTATTTGTAGTGGTGAGAGAGATCTTAGAGAGAGAGAGAGAGAGAGAGACCAAACTGATTATGAAGGGTTAGGGTGTTTTGGGAAGTGAGGGGGAGTTTGGTGAGTTGAAAATGTTGAAATGGACTTGAGGAGTGAATTGTTATTAGTGTGGACCGGAGTGAAAAAATAGACTTGAGCTTTTGTCCTTGGGTTTGTTGTTAATGAGTTATCCCTTAAACCAAGAAGGACGAACCTTAGGGACCTTACACTAATCCCTTTTTGTTTTTTTTTGGATAAAGGTCCCCAACCACATTTAAAACACAAATTTTTGGAAATCCTAGCACGACACTGTGTTTCTAAAGATATACAGTATTGTAAGGCGGAGACCAAATCAGAGTGACAGGGCATGCAATAATTAACCAACTCCTGTTTTGCTCACACCAAAATTATTTACTATTTACTTACTATTCTTTTCCATTACATAATGCAATAGAGTATAATATTTAAAAAAAAATTAAAGAATTTTAGAATGAGCAAAAATGTATTATAATTAACCATCACATGAATAATTGTCATGGGATCACTATATAATCTCTCAGTCTCTCTCTCTCTCTCCCCCACATAGATTGTTTTTTCATGAGAGGCCCCACAGAGAAATTAGATAATGGGGCAATTAGCAATTAATCCAAATTAAGGAAAGTATAGTGGTTTAAGTATAACTAGTAAAAATATTTGGGAGAAGGTACACTCCTTGGTATTTTGACAAATCTACCCCAATATTGGTCTACACCAAAAGAGTTTCACCCCCTGTATCTCCGGTGACCTCGCCTGACCTCCGTCGACCACTACCATCACCTCGCCTGACCTCCGGCGACCTCGCCTGAGCTCCGACGACCACCATCATGACCTTAAAGCCGCCACCAACCACCACCACCTCACCTTACTTTCAACAACCACCATCACGACCTTAAGCCTCCACCAACCACCACCACCACCTCACCTAATTGACCTCATTCACAACCAAAACACCAAATCAACATACAATGATCAGAAAATAACTTTATGAAAGTTCATTTCTTATACCACCGAAAAAACTTGTGACATTATTAAAAAAAAAAAAAAAAAGTTGTGAAATTTATCAACAAAAAGTTGTGAAATTTCACAGAGTTCGTGAAATTTCATGAAATCACCACAACCACACCAAACCTTTGCTGATCACCACCACGACCTCACCTGACGATCTCTTCACAACCAAACTACCACACCAATATGAAATGATCACAAAACAAGTTTTTGAAATTTAATTTCTCGTACCAGCACCGAAAAAGTTATGAAATTTTCAAAAGAAAAAAAAGTTGTGAAATTTCACAAAGATTGTGAAATTTCACAAAAAAAGTGTTCTGCCAAACATTGAAAAAACTTTTTACAAATTTGAGCATTCATATCAATCTGTAACTTGTTTTTTGCATAAAATCTATATGTTTACAGTCTACTCAACGAGATCTATCAAACAACTACTACTATTGATATCAAACTCTGGGAAAAAATGTTGAGAAAGCTACTGACTTTTTTTGATAAATTTCACAAAAAAATGTGTTAAAAAAAAAAAAAAAAAAAAAAAAAAAAAGGAGAAGAAGAAGAAGAAGAAGATGGTGGATTGGTGCACTGGTGGCCGGATCTGCTCGTGAAAATGCTCGCTTTGGTGGTGGTGACCGATGGTGCCGCTAGCTTGGAGATGGTGGTGGTTGGCTCGCGAGATGGTGGTGGTTGGTTCTGAGATGGTGGTGGTTGGCTCGGAGATGGTGGTTGGCTCGGAGAAGGTGGTGGTTGGCTCGCGAGATGGCGGTGTTTGGCTCGCGATGGCAGTGGTGTGCGACGGGGATGGTGCACAATGGTGGTGGTGAGCGATGGCACTGCTGGTGATGAGTACAACATCGCCATTGATCGGCGATGGAGAAGATACGCCGACGATAGTAGTGGTGCCGACGACGAAGGTCCCCGACGACGACGGTGGTCTTGGTTGGTGGTGGTTGGTGATGTTGATGAGAGAGAGAGAGATGAAGAAAGAGATATGAAAATGAAAAATACAAATAAAGGTAAATATGTCCCAAAAATATGTGGTCAACTGGTCAAATGACATATTCCAAATTAACTTATTAAATAATGTCCTTATTACCAAAAAAATTTCCCTTGTGCCTTATATCCAAATAATTCTCCTAATTTGGTATTTAATGTCAAATTTCTATTAGATAATCGCCATATGGGCCATATCCTATTTATCATCCACCACCCTCACCACACACCATCGAACGAAAGTTGGCCCTGCAAAAGCACCATTCTTAAACTGCGCTCTCTCTCTCTCTCTCTCTCTCTCTCTCTCTCTCTCTCTCTCATGGCCGTTTCAACGAACCCAATTTGCAGAACCCATTCTTCTTCACCTATGTCCAAACCCAACCCTTCCTCCTTCAACCCATCCTCGCATTTACCCCTCCCTCAAACTCGATAAAATTTTACGCCTCGCCCTTCCGCCATTAACACACCTTCGATCTTCTGCGCGCTCACCACAGACTTGATTCTTCCAATGCAGCCGGACCACGGTGATTCTACAGAGACCGGAATCGTTCGGCCGCGGCGGGAAATACGTACCCGAAACCCTAATGTACGCTCGAATCCGCATTTCGTTCTCTCGCCGGAGATCAAGAGTTTCAGGTTTTTGAGATTCTTATTATCATTCAATTGTTCAACATTGGGTTTCTAGAGAATATGGAAAAAAAAATAATAAAATATTAAAATTTTTATTATTATTATTTTTTATTTTATAATTGGATAGTCCCAACTCCCAAAGGAAGGTAATGTGAAGTTTATGTCAATGTTCATCTTATCTCTTTGGTATTAAATTGTTCCGATTTCCCTTGATTTATTGGTAAAAAGTGGAGTATTGAGTTGGAAAAAAGATGGTTATAGAACAGAAAGGTTTGAATTTTTGCTTGAAATGACTGTGTTATTACGATTCTTATGTCATTTGGTATGTTTCCGATTCGATTGTATGAAATGAGATTAACGAGCAATGAGTCAAAGTCTTATGAAGTACTCTAGCAAAATTTTCAGAGTAATTAGATTAACAATGTTTAGAGTGATTCAAATTCAATGTTTTGTTAGTTTTAATAGGACTTTGCTGTTTTAGTAAAAGTACATTGTTATGCATCAATTTTACTAGACGAGTATGTTTGTTCTCAATTTAGGGCTCTTCTGCTTGATGTTCTTCATTTACTTGCCCAGAAAGTGGGACATTGGGAATTTATGCAATCAAAAATTTAATTTCAGAAAGAACTAGATGGTATATTGAGAGATTATGTTGGTCAGAAGCTATAAGAGACTGGGTGACCAATGTGGAAACGACCCATTACATTTTGGGATCTGTCCGGGCCCCATCAGAAGCTATAAGAGACTGGGTGACCAATGTGGAAACGACCCATTACATTTTGGGATCTGTCCGGGCCCCATCCGTACCCCATGATGGTAAGGGAGTTTCATGTGGTGATCAGTAAAGAAACAAGAAAACAGGCAATGGAAAAATGGGATGGGAAACCAGACGTGTTGGTCGCTTGTGTTGGCGGAGCTTCAAATGCCATGGGCCTCTTTCACGAGTTTATTGATGACAAAGATGTCTGGTTAATTGGTGTGGAGGCCGCAGGTTTTGGCCAAAATAGTGGTAAGCATGCCGCCACTTTGACAAAAGGAGAGGTCTGGGGTGTTGCATGGAGCTATGAGCTACTTATTACAAGATGAAAATGGGCAGGGACGGACCTGTAGAGAGACCAGGGGGGGCCATGGCTCCTGCAAGATATTTGAACTCTACTAATTCAGTTCAGTCATCAAATTTGTGTTTTGCGCATCATCCTCTATCTACATCTCCAGTTGAGGTAACATCTCTTCTCTTTGCGCATCATCCTCTATCTACATCTCCAGTTGAGGTAACATCTCTCTCTCTCTCTCTCTCTCTCTCTCTCTCTCTCTCTCTCTCTCTCTCTCTCTCTCTCTCTCTCTCTCTCTCTCTCTCTCTCTTTATAGTCCCATGGAGGTATGTGCATCTCTATATATTATGTATGTGCAGATGTGCTGGTTCTTAAAAAAATTGATAACACTTTTTTAATGTGAATCATGTGATTGTGCAAGTTATGACATGTTTGTGTTGGTGCTTGACTTGAAAACTTAAAATTATCTAGTTATACATGAAGATGAAGATGCTTTATGTGCAGATTTGATAATTGATTGGGTCCATTACATACGAATTGATGGTATTTGGGGGCCAAGTGAATATGTGTCCTTTAGCTGCTGTTTAGGGTGCCATTTGACTTGGCAAATGTATCATTTAGGAGTAAATTTCTAGTGTACCAATTGTGTTAACTAATCATCCCGAAAAATATGTATAAATAGACATTCAAGCCCTAAATCTAATGGCCCCAAAAAATATGTGTAAATGGACATACAAGGCCTAGATTAATTGCCGGAAAAAAATCTGTATAAATAGACCCAAAATTTTTGTCTCCGGAATTGTCAACAAACCTAAATACAATGAACTTGCCCCCCCCCCCCCAACCACCAAATCCTGGGTCCGCCACTGAAGATGGGCAAATTGTTGGGCCTCATTCAATTAGTGCAGGGTCAAGAAATATATTGATCTTTTGTTTGTGTGTTGGGTTAATGTTTTTGCTGTACTCTTCCTAAGCGTATAAACTTTTATTATGCCATAGCCTTGACTACCCTGGAGTTGGACCGGAACACAGCTTTCTGAAAGATATTGGGCGTGCTGAATACTACAGCATCACTGATGAAGAGGCATTGGAAGGTAATGGATTTACGATTATATAAAAATTCTTGCGTAGCAATGGTATTGTTCCTAGTTTATTCCTCAGTCAAAGTAGTAATTTCTCTTTGAATTAGGATAACTATTCAGTAAGTGGGAGACTGTAGGTGCTCTAGCGTTTGAATTTTAAATTTCGCAATTTAGCCCAAGTAGTTGTTTCTGTCTTTTTAGATGCTGCTATACTACAATGTATTTATTTTGTGAAATGTGTGTTTCTTTCTTAAGTGTGTTATTATTATCTTTCACTTTCCAACAATTTTAGTTCTTTCAGACCTTAGATCATATCTAACGTTAAAAACAAGTGCAAAGTTTGCAAAACTATGTGGATAGGAATATGACCCATGTGACCTAGAACATGTGCGAGCCTTCTTGAAGAAAAAAAAAAACTTTCATGTTTATCAGTCTTAAAAAAGTCGAGACCTTAGTTGCATGTTAATATTGCTGATAAAAGTTCTTGTTTTTTTTCTATTTCTGCTGAAAGATAAAAGTTCTTGTTAGTTGTACATAATTTGTTAAAACTGCCAAATCTGACAACTTTGTAGTAGCCAAGAATATGTTCATCTTGTGGATTAACAGAAATTAGGTGTTCTTTCACTAGAAGATTGACAGGATTGTGTTCTTCTATGTTCTTTTTCATTACACAAGATCGCGTTAACACGAGCTCTAGGCGTACTGTTTGCCATTGCTTAGTGCATCCAATAGCACAATAATGTTAGGGCACTATACTGTTTCATACATTTTTTTTTTTTTTTGGCCTCTTTTTATGAATATAATGGTAGTTTCTGGCCGTAATTGTGAGATTACGGGGCATTTCCAAATGCTTATTATATATTGACCATTATTTATGCATACATATTTAGATGCAATTTTTTTCTTTTATTCCCCTCAAATGATGGGGTTCCCGTGCCTTCCCTGCTTTTAGGCATGTAGCTTTTAAGAGATTATCTCGGCTGGAGGGCATAATTCCGGCACTTGAGACCTCTCATGCACTGCTCGTGCTTAATTGCAGTGGCAGAGGAGACAAAGATGTTCGAACTGCCATTAAATATTTGCAGGTTTGATGGCTTGCTTGTATATTTTATTAGCAGGATTTGTACCTATCTTCTCAATATGTCGAATTATTTTCTTGTTTTGGAAAAAGGAATTTGTTTGGTATACACGGTAAACCAAGTTTTGCCAAGTGGAGTTCGGAAACAAAAATCTAGTCTCCATTGTATGAACTACCATGTAATTCCTCATCTTTTTTGGAACTTATAACATCTCAAGAATGTTTTTTTCCCTATCCAATGAAGTCCTAACTGATGCTTTGGTGTCAATCTGATCTTTCTTGCAAAATACACGTGAATGATCAATAAACACATACTAATATTAAGCTAGAAGTACCTGTTTTGGGGTGACCTGTTTTAACAGTTATAATACATGTTGTGGCAGTGATCGGTGGTCCTTGCACTGCATGTGGTACAACTGACAAAAGCATTTGCAAAAGGATATCGTTGCTCTAAAATCCTATTCATAGGATGCCAAGTGGGTTAGCAGGGTTATTCTTGGAAGTCTTGTAATTTCTCCATTTTCTCAAGGAAATGACTTCTGAAAGTAAATATATACAAAAACAGAAAAACTGGGCAACGTCTTTTACCAGATTCTAAATTGGGGCCAGTGCTGAGGAACTATTAACTCAATATTTTTATCAAGTACATCAACTTTCAAACAGGTTTAACATAATGCATTTTCATTGCTACAGACCAGGCTCTAGCATTGTTTTCTTTTATTGGAAGTAAATCTCTCATCAACCTCAGAAGAGGAGCCTAAAAAAAGGTACAAAAAACTGCCTATTCACCTGTATATCATTATGGTCTTTTTCCCAGCTCATTATTATAATTATCTACAACACAAAAAAGCTGCTGCTCCATCTCACTCATCTCCAGTGATTATGGATTTTCTGAAAACAGATATATAATCAATACCTCAAGGAGGACAACCCCCCTTTTCTCTCACCATTATGTTACAGGCGTTCTTCGGTCCCAGCTTACTGCTTTGCCTAGAGAAAAGAAAAAAAGAAAAATATTACTATGTATTAGGTATTGCAATTGACGACGTTCTAAACAATATTTGAATAAAGAGAACACGTTGGAAACAATATTGAATAAAGAGAACACGTTGGAAAATGAGTATATTTTCTTCCTAAATTCCGAAATCATTCATTCAGGTTATGTTCAAAGTCCTAATGTGTTCAAAGCATTTTGGGAGAAATGAATCCAAGGAAGAGCAAGTATTTCTTAAAATCACAGGAATGGGAGGGTAGTGAGCCAAACAATACAACCAAATTGAACCAATATCTTGACAAATGAGATAACTTTAACATGCAAGTGAAAAATATTTATTAGATGGATAGGGTTATCCCAACATGGATGTCAAAGAATACAAAATTCTGCTACTAAATGAATTCCGATGCATTGACCAGCCCAGAGTACAGTTAGATTAATCCTACCTGTCCCAATGAGTTTTCCGATGTATTTCTGGAGTGCGATTCCCAGACACTACTAAATCTGAGTCCTAACTTCATTTCAGGCCTAGTTCAGTTTTCTGAATTCTAGTATTTGACTTAACAAAGTTGGACGGACTAGTACACCTGGCGATTGTAGTGTTAAAATAGCAGGAATAGCTCTGGAAATTAAATGCTTATAGAGGACTAGCTAGCAAACCATATCTAATTTCTGTCCAGCAACAAAGGGGTCAAACCCTGTTAGAACAAAATCTCAGAATAAAAGGAAAATGTTCTCTTTGGCTTGGTGGTAACAAGTTCATGGTATTCTTTTCTGGTGCATTTTCTTTTTCCTAAATCTATGGAAAGGGAAAGGAGGAAGGGGAGGCAGACTAGAGACAGTTTTGTTTTTTTGGTTTATTTTTTTATTTTTCTATTTTTATTTTTTGTGTGCAAGTGACTACTCTTAGACTGAACCTAAAATAAACAAAGTCGAACACAAAAAAAATTTGTTTTTTTTTTTTTGCATTGCCGCATGGATTATAATTTTCTCCTGTACCAAATATGCGCTACTGTTAAAAAAACATGGGAAAAATTCCCCCTCTGTTTTCATTTTGGACAGTCAAAAAGGTGCCGTGAAAGGAGGACAATAACAAATTTCGGACGCATAATAAAGCCATTTTAGACAAAGAAAATAGGTAACATGGGAAAAGTCAAAGTGACGTGAAAGAAGGACAAGAACAAATTTTGAGCAAAACCCATAAGCAACTTCAGACAAAACAAAAGTCTTAAGAGCATGTCATACTGAAGAGTTAAAAAAAAAAATCCAAAAAAAGAAGTCTTGCAAAAATTTCAGGCACCAAGTTTCAGCGATGGAGATATCAATGAACTATCAACATCATGCTCAATACATAAAGTGAAATTTGCAATTACCTGGGAATACAAGAAAGTTCCAAGGATTGCGATAGCTGCTCCAAGAGCATTAATGGGCTGGACAGGTGTATGGAAGATAATGATGGAGGAGACGATGACAGATATACGTTTCATGGTGTTACCGATGCTAAATGTTAAGGGAGAGATCTGATCAAGAGACATGTATGACACCTGATTGTAGAGGTGATAGAACACACTTTGGGCTGCCACCCACCTATTGTGTTAAAAAAATAAGTCAAAGGGTCAATAAACAAGAAAACAAATGTTGTCTATTAACAATAAATAAAAATTATAAAAAAAACACAGAATTTGCTAACAAATGATAAAAAAAAAACCATCAAGAAAAGGAAGAATACAGTTTTCAGACGCATAAAGACATTAAATAAAATCACAAGCAAGCAAGAAAATGAAAGACGCATAAAGACATTAGAGACGTACAATTAAAACCTTCCCTCATAATTAAATAGATGAGAGTATTGCTACAGGTCACTGCAAAACATTGGTGTTTAAACCAATGACTAAGAAATAAAAGCTTGCCAAATTTTTTAATTTTGAATTTGTTGTCTAATTATAACATTCATTTGGAAATTTATTTTAATACTGATCATATAATCAAAATCTATAATCTGGAGAGAATCCGGAATGTATGATAAAATAACCTCATACTAGCCTGTAGCAACAGCAGCAAAATGAATAATTTGATGATTCCTAGCATTTTGAATGCAAAATTTCACGAGGCAAAACATAATTGACCATCAGGTCAACTAGAATTTGTACACATCCTAAGCATGACTTATGGAGATGTCAATGCTCATGAAGAAAATCCTGTCAACGCAACAAAATTACTGCAAGTTACAAAACAATTTGGTAATACACATTCCATAGTTATTTCGTCATTATCTTTGATATATTTGTGATTTGTGAGTTATTTGTTTGTGTTGTGTATATAACAGCACTGGCATGTCATTAATACAATAATACGGAGTAATAGATATGTAGACAGAAGTATAATACAAACAAAGAGAAACTAGAGAAACCAAAGTGTGTAGCTGTCATGCGGTTACCAAATGAACTGGGGTCCGATCTGAGAGACGGCTGTTTTCCATCCAGCTGCCCACATTTGTGGTCCCTCCACAGCAATTGCAAATGGAGTGAGAATTAAGAGAGAGAGAAGAGAGAGACATGCATAGTAGTTCATTCCGCTAACAGACTTCCCCTTCATGCCCCTCTTGGAAAATATGTTCCGAAAGACAAACGCCAGGTTCGAAATCATGGCCCCCATAAAGCCTGAAAATTGACAGCCAACAACCCACATTCAAGCATCTGAAAACAACCCTTTTAATGCGACGCAATTAAAATTACATTAAACCCCAGACATTCCTCATAACACCATAAATATCACATAATGCCAGATTGCCCAGACCTAAACATCTATCTATTGCAAGAAAATTGTGACTCAAGAGATAAAAACAGCATACACACTCACAATGGAATACAAAGTAAACTTAAAATACTTGATGAACTACATAAATCAAACTTCAAGCCCCCACTGGATTATAGAAAAGTTGAAAAATAACACCTTGGAAAATTTTTGGGATCACAGATTTTAGTGTGCCTTTGAACTCCATTTTGAGTATCACAATTTTTATTTTTAGGTTAAGACCAACCAAATAGCTGTACTATAGAATCAAGATCTAGATTTCCAACTTCTTGGTCAATCTTCAGCAACCAAATACAGCTTAAAATACGAGGAACTTAGTTAACATATCAAAAAAAGACTTTATCAATTGATAAATAATCCCTATTTGCAATTAAAGAAAAATTATCCCCTAAATTACCAATCATGTTGAAGTTGAGCTCAGTAACGGCAGCGAGAGCGCATCCTCCGATGATCGGAAGAAGAGACAAGTACACCGGCACCGGAAAAGTCTCACCCAGGACAAACCTGGACACCAAAACACTGAAAGCAGGCTCCCCACTCTTGATGATATGTGTAAATGAAACTGCAACCTTTGACATACTCACTGTAGCAGCTACATGCCCAATTGTGTGTGCCACAGCAACCTAATATATCAGCAAACAAGGAAAATATCAAAACTAAACAGTAACAGTGTAACACCAACCCAAAATAATGAAACTTAAAAACACATCAAACCCAGATCACAAAATCTTTCTAAACCCTAACAAATACCATAACTGAACTTTAATTTGCTTACAGGCAAAAGGGTTTGCCAGAAGAACTCGGAAGTAAAAATAAACATCAACCCAAATCATAAGACCCAAAAACAGATAAAATCCGGATCACAAAATCTTTATAAACCCTAAGAAATACCAGAACTGAAATTTAATTTGCTTACAGGAAAAAGGGTTTGCCAGAACTCGAAGTCAGTCTTTGGGGCTTCGGCGATCCTAATGGCCCAAGAAATCAACATAATGAGAGAACCAGCGGCTAGAGAGAGAGTCGATGTGAGCCATGGATATGGAAAAGCATTCAACACCTTTTTGTTATAGATATTGAAAACCACATTCAAAGCCCACCATGTTGCGAAGTAGGTTCCGATCTTCAACTTCTTCGCCGCCTCAGATGGCGTTTGTTCGACTCTCGTTTCGATTGGCTCCGATCGATCCGCCTCGTAGGCCTTGCATGTGATCAGAGAAGGGCTCTGATCATCGTTGAGCAATCTTCTCGAGGACCCAAATCGTTCAATTGAAGAAACATACAATGGTTTCGCAACTGATAATACAGAGCTCCGGCGACTTTTCACCACGGTGAGAGGCGGTAAAAGGAAGAACTGCCGTGTCGGCGCCGGAGTTTTTCGACGGAGAATATCGGAACCGGTGATAGTCACCGTCGATTGCTTCACAGATGAGATCATGCTGATGGGTTTTCGAGAAAATCGCAAAATCAATAAGATCAGAGCAAAAAGATTGAAACTTTATGCAGATCAGCAAAGAAAGATAGTAGAGAGAGAGAGAGAGAGAGAAATTTAAAACTGTGATCTTGTGAGTTATACAGACAAGATCACAAAAACAGAGTTCAAACAAACATCAAACAACACAAATCAAACTGATCTACAACTCGAAGACAGTAAACCAAAATACCCAATTGGGCTTATACGAGTTTCATCGACGAATGATGAGAAAATCAGAAGTTTTGGTGTAAAACGACAAAAAAAAAAAAAGAAAAAGTTAATGATTTGTAGAGAGAGAAAGTGTTAATGTGATCCCACTAACGCTATGATTGGGAGTTTAGGAGAGAAAAGAAAAGAAGAGAAAGTCATAAGTAAGGAGAGAAAAGAAGAGAAGAGAAATGATGGTGTTTTCTTTCATCTTGATTGGAAGTTGAGGAGAGAAGAGAAAGTAACTTTCTTTCCCCTTGATTGCAAGTTGAGAAGAAAAGAAAAGAAAAAAAAATAAGTTACCATTCTACCCATCAATAACTTGGACTAACAAACCCTCATACACTCACGCCATACATACCTAGGAAAGTAAACTGGCAATGGAAGGTTTGGTTGTCGCTGGTTTTCTAAGCTGTGTTTTGTTTTAATTTTTATAATATATGTATGTGTATTATAATACAAGCCCTAGGACTTAGATGGAATTACAATTAGGTAAGACTAAACTAGAAGGGTATAGTGGGTATTAGAAAATATTAATTAATCCTCACTTTCTTTTCTCTCCTTTTCTTCCCAATTTGGAGAGAAAGAAATTGAAAGAAAGTGAGGGTTAGTTTTCTCTCCCTTTCTCTCCTTTTCTCTCCTCATTAAAACTCGCAATCGAGAGAAAGCGAGAGAAAGTGAGGTACTTTCTCTCCCTTTCTCTTCTTTTCTCTCATAATTTAAACTCCCAATCATAGCGTAAGCGCTCCCTCTCTCTCTCTCTGCTTTGAAATCTAAGTCGGTAATGTAATTGTTGCCAAATTATTCATGTGATAAACTCTGATCTTCTCTTTCATAAAAGTACTGAGAGACGACCTTTCTGTTTATTTGGAAATTGGGTTGGTGCAATAAAGTTTGCTTTTACTAGGGTTTTAGCTCCTCTGGATGTAACGCCTTTGTCTTGGACTTTTCAACAACCAATCAGATTTTGACATCTCAGCAGCAAAAAATTGGTAAAAGTATGAAGAGTAATTCTTGGTACATAATTTTCATATAACTTTCAAACCATCTCCTAAAAGATGTGTCTATCTCTCTCATATGTCACTGTAGGGTCCAGTAACATGAGAGATAGACACAATGACATATGAAAGAGATAGACACATCTTTTAAAAAAGTATTATAAAAATTGTATGAAAGTTGTGTCCAAAAATTACTAAGTATGAAACATGTTGGTGTTGTAGAGGTTAAAGCTTTGAGCCAACCTAACAAGAGTGGTCTAAATTGTTTTGCTTTGACTTGCAAATAATTTTTAAGAGTTTTAGTTTAGTAGGTTGCAATAGATCAAATAATTATTTACTTGTCTATTGAATTTTTTATGACTTTTCTTTTCTTTTTCTTTTTTTTTCTTGTTCAAAAGAAAGATATCCAAGGACCAAGGCATATGCCATTTTTATCTTAATTTTCCCATTCAATATTAAGATTGGACATACCCTCAAATATATATATATATATATATATACAAAGATTCTCTAAAGAGGGCCACCTCTCTTTATTAAAGAGAGGACTTTTGTTTTGGCCGTTTGATTGTGTTTAAAAGCTGTGAAATGACAAAACTGCCATTAATGAAAATACGATCCGACGGCCAAAACAGAGGTCCTCTCTTTAATAAAGAAAGGACGCCCTCTTTATAGCCTGACTGTATATATATATATTAAGATTGGACACTAATATGAGCAGGGATAACAACAATGTTAGGGGTATAAATAAATCTCATAAACACTTATACTCACAGTCTATCTTTCTTTTGGGTGGTACTGTAGAGTCTACTGAAATTATTTGGACCCCACAGCGCCACCCAGAAGAGAGATAAACTGTGGGTGTAAGTGTTTGTGAGATTTGTTTGTGCTCCAAATATTATCCGTAGGGATAATACTTCACCTAGAACTTTCACACAACTTTTTGTTCACATCCTACAAAAGTATGTCTATCTCTCTCCTATGTCACTGTTGGGTTCACTGACATCGCAGGATGACACGGGAGAGAGATAGACACACTTTTATGGGTTGTGAATAAAAAGTTGTGTGAAAGTTGTGGGTGAAGTATTACTCTATGAGTAATGATACACACACACAATTCTACATACTTTTTCACACCCAATAATTATGGCCCTTAATTTCAGTGGGGTACCATATAAATCCCATATGGGTCCAACGAGGGGGCATATGGGATCCACTAAAATCAAAGGTTAAGATTATTGGACGTGACAAAGTGTGTGGAATAATGTGTGTATCCTTATTGCACTAATATTATGTTTTCAACTTTCTAAGATTGAGCGTTAATATATGGGTAAATTGCAAATTATACCCCTATAGTTTGAGGGTTGTGACAGTTTAGTTCTTGTGGTTTTAATTTTGGCAATTTACACCCTATAGTTTGAAAATTGTGCAAAATTCATCCAATTACAAAAAAAAAGGTGGTGGTGGTGTGTATGTGTGTGTGTGGGGGGGGGGGGGGGGGGGGGGCACAATGGAAATGTCACATTATTCCTAGCCAAAAATGACCACATGTGCAGGGGCAGACCCAGGATTGTAGTTCAGTGGGAGCAAAAGTTTATACATGGGTTCTAGGGAATATCACTTTATTTATTTATTATGGATAAAATTATAGAAATAGTATAAGTCTACTGTCTATATGGTTTTTTTGTACAAATTGATCTATTCCATAAATAACTTATACTCTTTTGGGCAAATTACACTTCAGTCCATCAAACTATGCACATGTTTTTAATTGGGCCCATAAACTTTTTTTTTTCAATTGGGTCCTTGAACTTCAAAAATTTATTCAATCAGACCCAAATTCTGACACTATTAGCTTAAATTGTTAGAAATTGTTACGTATGTTGCGTGTAATGCTTACCTGTCACATGTTAGGTTAAGACAAGCACGGGAGATTGTGATTGGCTAAAAAATTATGCGATTTTGGATCTAGTCGAATGTGTTTTCGAATTTGATTGAACGTGATTTCAGATCTGATTGAATGCGAGTTTTCACACTATTCACAATCTCCCGTGTTTGTCTTAACCTAACATATGACAGGTAAGCATTACACGCAACTTATATGACAATTTGTAATAATTTAAACTAACAGTGTCAGAATTTGGATCTGATTGAATGAATTTTTGAAGTTCAAGGACCTAATTTAAAAAAAAAAAAGTTATGGACCCAATAAAAAACAGGTGTATAGTTTAATGGACTAAAATGTAATTTGCCCTAATCTTTTAAACAATTTGATACACTTAAAGGTTATAATATGATAATATCTTATAGTTCATTCAATCGGGTTGGGGTGCTGCTCCCAAACCCTCGTATAAGCTCCTACTCTTACTGAACTACACTCCTAGGTCTACCCCTGCACATGTGGTCATTTTTTGCTTGAAATAATGTGATCTTCCCATTGTGCTCTTGATTTTTTGTAATTGGGTAAATTTTGCACAATTTTCAAACTATAAGATGTAAATTGCCAAAACTGAAACTACAAGGATTAAATTATCACAACCCTCAAACTATAAGGGTGTAATTTGTAACTTGCTGTCACACCCGTTCCAGAAATTTATGATTTTTAAAAATGCATCATTTGAGATTTTAAAATTATTAATGTTATTAATAATTTGAGTTGAGGTTGACTATGAGTCAACGGTAAGGTGTCAGTGAGGACACGGGAACATGGCAGTTCACATTTCATGAGCATGAGTAAATGACATTTATATGATTTAAATGTTATTTGACTTTATCTGGTATTTCCGTGAATAGAAATTATACATGTGTAGTATAATTATGGTATTTGGATACTTTAGTATATATTTTGAGAACTGTGGTGAGAACGTGAGTGATACGTTAATTGAAAAGGTAGGTTGTGTAGAGATTCCACAGAATATAGTTTTCGGACGTTATTTTGGACCCAAACGAAACCTAGTCGAAAACTTTTGAAATTTATAGTTTTCACTCATAAAGTTATAAAATGGACGTGTGCGAAGTTTCATGGGTTAATTAGAAGTTTGAGGAACTCGTGGAGAGGTAAACGTAATTTCCAGAACTTTTGTCTATATATAGATGAGGATGAGATTTCAATCTCATCCAAACTTTCCAAAATATCTAGAGAGAGGAGAGAGAAAGGAGATTTGGTTGCCACGAGCTTGCCGGTGACATACGACGACCGTTCGTCCGTCAGATTTTCTCCAGATTTCAGATTTGAACTCGTGGAGGTAAGATCTCCGTTTTGATACCACTTAGGCCGTGTTGGCCAAGTTTTGTAAAGATCTTAATTTTAGACTTTTGGGAAAAACAGGTATAAACTTGTAGGAATTGTCTCAAATTCGAAATCCGACGATTATTTAGCCTCCTAGTCGTTCCTTCAAAGTTTGGGGGAAATCGCACGAGGTATGAGTTCTAATTTGTGAAATATAGGGAAATACATGTTTTAGCTTTCGACGACGAAATTGTTATCCGGGCGAAATCCATGTGTTATTAGTAGGCCCGTTAATTATGCACGCGCTAAATTGTGAAAAGCATGTCTAAATTTATGCGAGCACGTTAAGTTGTTTATGTGGGTCAAAGGGGAGTCTTATACAAATTCATGCCGGAGTAAGCTTCTCGATGTTTGAGAATTTAGTAGCGACGGCTACTGTGCATGGTTGATAGACTTGGACTTGCCATGGCACTTGTGGATACAATGGTTGATAGACTTGGACTTGCCATTGGTATCGCGGTTTAAGGCTTGGACTTGCCGCTGCCGGATGAATGCGTATTTTTCTCCCTAGAGACTATTGTATGATTTATGAGATTAAAGCATATTTTATCATATATTGCATATGTTAGAACTTGTACGCTCAGCATATAGTTGAGCAGTGGAGATGTACTCCATTGCAGGTAAGAAGAAAGATAAGAAGAAGCGTGATGAGTGAGGCCGATGAACGCCGGGGGAATCACCGTGGTATATGTTTTTGTTTTAAATCCTAAAACTTGTGTAATAATTGGGATTTGTAATATGTTGTAATAGAATCATGGATTAATTCCGTAGTACCGTAATCTTGTAATTGAACGTCTGTAGTTATGTTTTGAATGTTGAAAATCAGTTATGGTTGTGATTGTGGTTAGTGTGGAGAAACATGAGTTGTTAATACTTCATTACAGGCTGCCCAGCAGGGGAGCAGTCGACTGGACCCAGGGTCAGTCGACTGGATCTCGTGTGTTTGAGACACTGAAAGTGAATAGTAAGAGAAGCAGTCGACTGGACCCCTTTATCAGTCGACTGGACACTGTTGATTTTTGGCTACTGCTTCTAATAATGGAAAAGCAGTCGACTTGACCCCAGATCAGTCGACTGGACCCCTTTGATTAAGTTGCATTTTGGGTTCTGCTTGACACAGTCGACTGGGAATCCTGATCAGTCGACTACACAGTCGACTGGGTTCTCTGAGCAGTCGACTGAACTCCTGTTTTCAAAACTGTTCCTTTCGAAGTGTTTTCCTTGGGCCAAAACTTTTTATAACTCTGATTTCAATGGATTTTACAAACTCAGAGGGTAATGTTCCCTAAGTTTTAAATACCCAGGGTTGTTTTAAAGTTCTTTCCGCTGCGTATAGTTATATGATGTTTGGATGAGCTTTGGTGGCGTGCCACGTGTCCTATTTCCACGCGTAGTGGGATGTGTCGTGACACTTACCCTTAATATATTGACCATAGACTTTTGCATTTTTCAATGCACCCAAGCATTCCAAGAAAGCTTATCAAACTTCCCTTATTTATAGAATGAAAAATTCTATAATGGAAAGGGTAAGTCTATTGTAAAAAGTTTCTCATATACGGAGTATATGGGAAGACAAATTTTAACCGTTGGATGAGAATTTAGTCATAAGATTCCCCAGAATCTGGGGATGGATTTAATGTTGGATTCTCATCTACCGGTTAAAACTCGAATCCTCATATGACAAGTTGCTCACTATAAACTTGTCCATGATGCAAAAGGTTGTTTTTGGTACTATGAATGGATGATACTACCTGTCCTAAAAGCTGCAAGGGCGAACCACTTAGTAGATTGGGGTGGGCTATAGTCCCTCATTTTTTTAGATTTTTTTTTTTGGGTGGGGTTAAATTATACATTTACATCACCTTTTTTGTTCTTCATTCATAAATTTTTTTATCTTTTTAATATTATAGGGTGGTGGATTTATCCCATCCTTATTTTATATGAGCAATACAAACACACACAGGGGCGGACGAAGGGTAAAGGGGGGCTCAAGCACCCCCAGATATTTTTGAAAATTACAGATTTATACTAAAAAAAAGTTTTTACATTTAAGCCCCCTGAAAATTATAAAAGCCCCCCTTGAGATTATAAAATTATCATACTCAGACATCTCTCTTATGTTTTTGTGCTAAATATAAAATATACATAGAAAATATGTATAAATAGGTTCAAAATATACACAAAATAATGTATAAATATGTTCAAAATATGCATAAATAAATCCAAAATATGTATAAATAGGTCCCCAAAAAAAATTCGGGGGCAGAACCCCCATACATCAAGCCCCTCCTAGATTGATTTTCTAAATCTGCCCCTGCACACACACACACACAAACACACACACACACACACATATATATATATATATATATAGTATGTATAGTTAGCACATCCCATATTTAAAAAAAATAATTAAAATAAATTTTTAAGAAATCTAGGTATAAATGTATTGGCCCAATTGTTTTTTGACCCATTTTAAATATTTGTCCCGTCATATTTTCTTATCACTTCTCAAATTGGTTTACCCCTCAGTCAAGCTTTAGAGACCAACGGGTGGCCTAGTGGTGAGGGCTTTCATCCCATTTGTTAGTGATTGCTGGCTCGAGTCTGATGGGGTGGGGGTTTAAAGGGTCGGAGAGCGTGTAGTACATATATTTGTTTTTGTTTCTTTATTTTTTTATTTTTTTATTTATTTTAAATCAAGCTTTACAAATTACAATAAAGCAATCAACTCTTAATTAGGGGTGGACATTCGGTCGGTTCGGTTCGATTTGGCAATTTCAGTACGGTTTTGTTCAGTTCGGTTTGGAGAAATAGAAACTGAAACTGAACTGAATAATAAATTGGCCATTTCGGTTCGGTGACTGAAATAGTCAATTCGGTTCAGTTTTTTAATTCGAATAACTAAAATTTTTTACACTTTTTTTTTCTCTTTCTTTGTTCATTTACATATATAAGTGAATACAAATACTGATACATATAGTTTAGTACTATATACATATTATACAGTCATGCTATAAAGAGGGCGCACTTTCTTTATTAAAGAGAGGACCTCCGTTTTGGCCGTCGGATCGTATTTTCATTAATGGCAGTTTTGTCATTTCACAAATTTTTAACACAATCCAACGGCCAAAGCAGAGGTCCTCTCTTTAATAAAGAGAGGTGGCCCTCCTTAGAGAATCTTTGACATATTATATATATATTTACATAATTAATTCTGTTTTTCGGTTTGGTTTGCAACATTGCAACTGAAAACTGAACTGAAAAAAAATATATACTTCGGTTTGAAATTAAACTGAAATTTTTAACTGAATTAACTAAACTGAAATGAAAATTTTAGTTCGATTCAGTTCGAATTTTGGTTAACTGAACTATTTGCCCACCCCTACTTGTAATATTGAAAAAAAAAATTTATACACAGAAAATCTAATCCAAAAAAATTTGTACACGTCAATCTAGTCTCATTTTTTCCCAATTAAAATTTCAAGCTATGTCCTTCAAGGAATGTCAATATATCATAACGCTATGCCAATTTATGTAGTAACTAGAAAATCGCAAATGTTTTTTAGGGTTGCTACACACTGAAGCCTATGGATCTTCGGGCATCACTCATGTGGTGTTTGCAGGGAAAAAAAATCTATAACCCTACAAGTATCACATAAAATACTGCTTAAAGTGCTGCTCACAAGAGAAGCCGGGGATCCGGACATTGACCGACACCCTGCAATTAGTCTTTATCATACCACCAGCACAATTGTTTGTATTTGTAGAGAGAGTCCCATTTGCACAAAGGTTCCTGGAATAGTTGAATGATATAATGATAGAGGCAATAATATACTAATGTCTTATCAATAACTTTTGACTCTTAGATAGATGGTTAGAGTTCCTTTTTCTATTTTATTTTTGAGGGTCATGAATCATGATGGTTTAGGGTTTTTCAAATGGCATATTCCTAGATTATTTTATGTAACAAACATGTCATAATTACTGTTGCTTCCATTTGAAGCATTCTAAAACCATTCATCCCCATTGTACGGCCACACTAGTATATTTCATTTTTCAACTTTAGTGCAATAGCGAAACATGCTTTTGCTTCTTAAGCCAAATAAATAAATGATTCTTTTTATATTATATAGTATAAAAATAGGTAGGGTTAAATACACCCACTTGTTTATTATTTACACCCAATTGTTTTTTTACTTTATTAATTTTAAATAATCAAGTATTACATTATCTTAAAACCCCAAATATCCCTCCCTAACCCTAAGCAATGGACCTAATCTCCTCTATGGTCAAACTCTCATCTCTCACAAGTCATATCTCTCTCCCTCTTTTCTCACATGGAAGCCCAGAAAAACCCACAATAACCCAAAAAAATTAACCAAAAATTATCAACAACCACAAATCAAAATGCCTTCAAGACAAACCACTCTTATCTCCAAACCCTAACCCTAGACCCAGAACCAATGTTCTCTGATAGTGAAGTTGCAGAGATTTAGTTACAGAGATCTCAAATTGGCCACCAATGGGTTCACCAAGAACTTGATTGGGAATATAGAGCTAAGATTTCGGATTTTGGGTTGTATAAAGTGAAGATTGAGGGTGAGAGATAGAGAAGAGAAGGAAGGGGTGCAGATGGAGGTGAGGGGTTTGAAGGAGAGGAAGAAGGGGCAGGGTGGTTTCCATGAGAGAGGAGGGGGAGAGAGTTGAGATATGAGAGTTTGACAAAAGACTGAGAGAAAGGGTGGAGTGATAGGAATTGTTTCCACGAATATTGTAGTGTAATAACTTAATTATTAAACAAGAGTGTATTGAAACTTAAAAACATTTCCAGTGTAAATCGTTCGTGCTAAAATCGATTCTGTAGAGTCATTTTTACTATAAAAAAAAAAGAGTATATATATTTAAAATCGGTTTTGCTAAAATCGAGTTTAATGTCGAATTTATTGTATTTCTGCAAAATATTTAAGAATTGGAAAAAGGGAAAATTGAAAATAAAATCGATTTTAGTAATAAAAAAAAACCCATTATATGTAGTCGTTTTTTCAAAAAAAAAAAAAAAAAAACCCACTTTAGAAAAGTCGATTATACTAAAAACTTTAGATAAAGCCGGTTATACAAAAAATGACTTTAGTCGTCTGTGTCTTTGATTGGACATTTCTGACCACAGGGATGCAGAATAATTGAAAGGTCAGTTTTTTCAAAAACGACTTTACTAAAATCGTTTTTACAAAAAAACGACTTTACTAAAGTCATTTTTACCAATCACGACTTTAGCTAAAGTCGTTTTTACCAATCACGACTTTTAAGTCGATTTTTTATCCATCAGTCTCGTTTTTCTGATCCGTCATCTCCCTCTCTTTCTCTCTTCTTCTTCTTCTTCTTCTTCTTCTTCTTCTTCTTCTTCTCTCTCTCTCTCTCTCTCTCTCTCTCTCTCTCTCTCTCTCTCTCCCCTCCGAGGCCCCCCACACTACCACCACCATCTCATTCGCCGAAGCCACCCACCGAGCAGGTTCCGAGGTTCTCTCTCTCTTTTTGACGAAGAATTTATATATTTGTATATTTATATATGTATTTATATGTATATGTATATATTAATTAATATAACACTATTTTAAAATTACATTTATCCCTCGTTAATTAATTTTTTTTGTTAATTATTTTACCCTTATGCATTTACCCCTTGTTAATAGTTTTTTATTTTATTTTTTAGTTTGTTAATTAATTAAATTTACCCCTTGTATGATTGAACTGTGAAGAGGCAATTGGTTAAAAAAATAATGATTGTTTGTTAACCCTTGTGTATTTTTTTTTTTTCATATGATTGTTTGTTATTTTTTTTTTTTTTTAGACAAATCCAACGAATTTCAGATTTGTAAAGCCCCCTAAAATGATTTATTAATTGGGTAATTCTTTTTAATTACATTTACCCATATGCATTTACCCCTTGTTAATTTTTATTTTATTTTTTTGTTAATTAAATTTACCCCTTGTATATATGAATTGTGAAAAAGCAATTGGTTGAAAAAATTATTGTTTGTTAAATTTACCCCTTGTGTATATCTTTTTTCATATGAATTTTTTATGATTGTTTTTTTTTTTTTTGGTTAATTTGTTGAAAAAATTTCAAAATATGAATAATTATCATATTTAGTTAACAATGAATACAAACTCACTTATAAGTATCAAAAAATTGAAGATCTGATGAGGATCTGATTCTAGGTTATGTTTCAAGAAAGATCCGACGTAGTTTTATACGGATACTGCAAGGAGATAGAGTCAAAGTCGAAGTAAGTTGTAATGATTGAACCAGAGGGCGTATAATTTATCGACTCCGTAATAAAGATTCGAAGGATTAGGTGGTTTTTCAACTTCAACATTCCTTTCCGTGGGAATATGACTCGAGATTCAAAATTTCAAAAACAAGTACATTTCATTAAACGAAAACACGAGTACAACTAATACACAGAGAGAATTACAATGAAACGATAGTAAAACAACAAGCCCTAATACATAGAGAGAATTACAATGAAACGATAATAAAACAACAAGCCCTAATACATAGAGAGAATTACAATAAAACGATAGTAAAACAACAAGCCCTAATGACATTTTAGCACCGCCTACCCCCCCCCCCCCCCCCCCCCACTGCCACTCACTCCTTATCCATTTCAATTACACGCTGAAGATTTTTCAGAGTTATATTCAGATATGCAGAGTTGCGAGTTAGCTTGAATACGACTATACTAGTTGGAATCAATGCGAACCCCAGGACGATCTTACCTTGCCATTTAGGATCGTTAAAGATCTTATAGTGGATATTATCAGTGATCTTCCCAGTGTGATCCTTAAAACACAAAGGAAATAGTCGAGGCTAGTTTGCACGGGGTCATGCTTTCCAAAATACCTACGACAAGAGACGGACGACCAAGGCCATTGTGGGAAATTAGTGTTGCGATGGGATTCCACTTTGTCATGTCTAAATACACATAGTTGACGACTTGCAACCAAGGTTTTTTTTTTTTTTTTTTTTTTTTTTTTTTTTTTCTGAAGGCCTCGTCTTCAGTGGGCTCTGCTAAGACCCTTTGAACATACTCTTGGGTGTTAGCAACTCGTTCAGTCTCTGGTGACTTCCCTCATGCTCGTCGTTCTAGAATTGCTTGAATAACACCAGTCGGGCCAGGAATCACCTCGAGTAATCTCTTGATGAATTACCTCTTTCCATTAGATAGAGATCATATGGTCATTTGCTGAAAATAGGAAGTGGTTGTGATCCTTCAAGTTATGTCCACAGAGGTTATATATAGGGCATAAAAGATGATGGAAATATTATGTTATATGTATGTCGTAAGTGACTTATCGCGTCATTCAATAGTCTAAGTGACTTGTCTCGTCAATCAGCAGACTATGGTGACTTATCACGTCACTCATCAGTCTGCAGCAACTTGTCACGTCACTCATCAGTCTGAAGTACTTATTAATGAATACATACTCGCTTATACGTACCAAATGCTTTAAAACATCAAAATAATATATAGTTGAATGATTCAAACCTTAGAATGATTCCAACATTAGAACTCAAGTACATTTCATTAAATGAAAACACAAGTACAACTAGTTCATAGAGAGATTTGCAATAAAATGATAGTAAAACCACAAGCCCTAACAACATTAGTATGAACACGCATGTATACAATAGAACTACACAGAAAAGATTTACTCGAAATCTGAATCATCATCAACCGAATTAGGCAATGCTCTGTCACCGGTACTGCTATCATCAACCCATTTCATTTTCATTCTCATTTTCCTTGACTTTACGCAATTTACAGAAGGAAGAAATTCATTTAGTGCGTCAAATGATGGATCCTTCAATATTACTGCAAACAAACTGTTTGGTACAGTCTTCCAAAACTCACCTGAATAAGTTTATCCAGTGACTTTCCATGTTTGCAGGCACATTCACTACACCAAAACAGCGAAATTGTCACCCTTTTTTTATTAGCTTTGTCACTACTGAGGACAGTGACAAAATTGTCACTGTCTAGCGAATTTGTCACCCTTTTTTTCATTAGCTTTGTCACTACTGAAGACAGTGACAAGTTGGAATTGTTGACAAAAGTAACATATTGTCACCGCCCGCAGCAGTGACAATGGTTATGGTTCAATTGTCACTGCCATTCACAGTGACAACATGACCTAAATGAAAATATATATGTGTATGTGTGTGTGTGTGTGTGTGTGTGTGTGTGTGTGTGTGTGTGTGTGGAGATAAACGAACTTTCTCATTGTCGTATGTTATTCGTTCCATTTTTCATCAATGAGCATTTATAGAGATTTCATAACTAAATAAGTATGTGTATGAGCTTAAACTACTAACATGTAAATATAAAAGGAACTATCCACATCTATTTATACACCACAACGACCTGTTTTTTTTTCAATGTCTATCTTTGCAACAGCTATACTTACAACGGTTACATTTGTTCCGAATGATAATAGTATAATTTGAATAATGGTTAATTGTTCCATGTATGATTAATGCTGTTTAGATGATGCCTCCGCGGCGGGGTCCTACAGACCCATCTGTCCTGACTTTACAGTCCACCCAACTAGGACCTTCATTTACATGAACTTCTGACAAATTGTTGAACCTTTCGTAGGGCTCCGAGTAATGTGAGCTTCGATATCCATCAAAGTTGTGGGTGTAGTCTTCGTTTAAATTCAACAGGGACAAACAAGGGAACTCAACATTAAAGTTTTCGGGCTCTTGTGTCAGCAGTCGAGTAAACGGTCCAGATTGTATACTTTACGGCCAGGGTCTTACAACATGATGGACCTTCTCGATATAAATCGTAACACACCTTCTCGAATCATCCACTATGGAAAGAGCCATGTAACTCATGACAGCTCCGTATTGGTTGACTGGAAATCTACAAGTGAATTTCAAATCAACAGTTTCACCTTTACAGACTACTTTATGATATACCAACTGAACTAACTCAGACAGGGTTGTTCCGTGATTCACTTCTTGAATATCCTTGGTCGGAATGTTGTATTTAACACCTCCTTCGTTGTGATCCATTATCATACTACCCCCCAAATCAAATGTTGTCACGCCCCGGAACGGCATAAATAGAGAAAAATAAAATTTCCTTTATGGGTCCATAGGGAATGACGGGTGAAGTCACATGATTGTCCACACCACGCAGTACTAAGCAACAAGAAGTAATAGTGTAACAACAATGAAGTCTAGGTTCTGAAAACAACGTAACATAAAGTCAACAGAAGTTACTAACTATTACATATCAGAGTCTCGAATCAAATATAAGGCAGCGGAAGTACAAATGCCAAGGCAACATATGCCTGACTACAAAAGATTCTAAAACGGTAAAGACAACTAGCTACAATTCTAGTCTAGTCTTCAGTTGGCATATGGGTAGTCCTCGGCGTAGTAGTCTTCTTCAGTCTGACCTCCGTCAGGGAAATTCTCCACGGAGACTCCGTCACTGGCATAGTAGTCCTCTCCTGCAGGCCCTTCACCTGAATAGTCATAACCAGGGTGCGCTGGAACGTAGAAATGTCCAGCGGCATAAACGCCGTCAGCTTAATGAAAGCCGAGTGAGTTAGATACTAACAAGGTATCAGCTATTGAAGTTATTACAAGTTATAAACCGTAACCAAATTAGAATTCTGTGAGGGTAACTCCTTTAATCAAACCAATTATCCGATTACTAATGTTTTACTCATTTTAAGACCGATAACATGTCTAGATAGGGGAACAGACTCGACAGTAGTTCAACTCTATAACACACCATTGCTCATCCACCGCTTTTAAGAACATATGCACAGTTCACCGCATGTCATGGATACCACGTTAGTCCATCCCCCGCTTTTAAGAACATATGCATAGTCCACCGCATGTCAGGGATATAACGCTTTAAACAACAGTACATCATTCTATGCCACGACTTAGCGACGTCTACCAGTGATCACGGTCCACCGCATGTCATAGACACCTTCGTCTGTCTACCGCTTTTAAGAACATATGATTAGATCATCTGGCTATCTTAGGGCAAATGGTCCGGTTCACCGCAAGTCATAGACACCTTCGTCTGTCTACCGCTTTTAAGAACATATGATCGACCAAAGCCCGCCCACGCAAGATTCCCGAATCTTAGCAAACCTACTTAAGTTCAACTCTATTACCGATACATGACAATCCCAATGTGGCCCGACTACTCTGAATGAAATGAACGTTAACTCCAAAGGATTCACAACTATTCCGTTATTTAACATTTTAAACATTATTCGATAGTCTTGTTATTACTACGATCCTACGCTGCCTTAACTCGTTATCATGTCCGTATTAAAATAATAAAGCATGCTGGGAAATACTGAACAGTAATTAAACAACTAAACAGTTATTACATTATCTAAGCAAGTAAAACAGTAAACTGTAACTGCCAATCGATTGGTATAGATGTCAATCGATTGGTATAAAAGTAGTGTCAATCGATTGGAAGAAGGTTCAATCGATTGGTATAAAAGTAGTGTCAATCGATTGATAAAAAGTTCAATCGATTGGATCACAATCCATGTCAATCGATTGCATAAAATGTCAATCGATTGAGACATGAAAGATGTCAATCGATTGATATAGTGTCAATCGATTGACACTTCGTCTTCTTCACAGAGAAGACTGCTCAACACATATAAACGGGAAATACAAGGTTTCTTCTCCATTTCTTCATTCAAAACATGTCCTAACATCAATATCAAGTTACCAAGTGAGTTTAGAACTCACCTAGGCGTTAAGGGCGTGTTTGGGAATGTTTTGAAGCTTGAGCTTCAATGGTGGTCTTCCTCTCTCTCTCTTTAGTTCTCTGCCTTCTCTCTTCTCTTCTTCTTTCTGGTCTTCTTCTCCTTCTTCTTCTCGTCTCAGTCCATCTGTGTGTGTGTGGGTGAGTAAATATATGTATATATGTGAGTATATATATATATGAGTGTATATATATATATATAAACACACACAAACACTCCCTCTCACTCTCTCTGATTTCAGCAACCAGAATTACGCCCAAAATGGGCTGGTATATATAGAGGAAAGGTGTTCACGTGGCTTCTCCCCAGCCAGAGCAAAAGAATCTGCCCAGCTGCCTCCAATCGATTGACATAAGTGTCAATCGATTGATACAATCAATCGATTGGTATAAAGTTCAATCGATTGGAACAATCAATCGATTGAGATAAAGTTCAATCGATTGGTATATAAAATATACCAAGGGTAAGGCCAATACAAGTATTAAAAGAAACATACAATGTCTTAGTTATATAATATATTACAAAAATACAGGGTATTATAAATGCAATAAATGTATACATTGTCTAAGGTAGAAATTTTAGAGAAGAAACAAAATAAGGTCTACAAGCAAGAAGGAAGATAAAGAAATAAAAAGAAGTAAAATAACGAAGAAGAATTAAGTCAGAAGAGTTATGTTGGGTTTACAAACTGCCTAAAGTCGTTTTTTACTAAAACCGACTTTAGGGTAGCAAACTTTTTCGCTCTGCCATTTGATTGACTACACTCTGAAACACAGAGTCATTTATTTCAAAGTCGGTTTTACTAAAACCGCCTTTATAGTAAAAGTCGTTTTTAGTAAAACTGACTTTAAACTCATTTTCGGTAAAACCAACTTTAGGGTGGCAAAAGTTGCCTTGATTGACAACATTCTGAAAAAACAGAGATGTCATTTCCTAAAAAGTCGATTTTGCCAACGACTTTTAAGTCTGTTTTACGAAAACTGTCTTTATTATAAAAGTCGTTATCGACTTTAAAGTCATTTTTGGTATAACCGAGTTTTCCTAAAGTCGTTTTTACAACAAAAAAAAATGACTACCTTAAACTCGGTTTTAATAAAATCGATTATATTTTCAATTTCTTTTTCCTTCAAATTTCTTTTTTTAGATACAATTTCGGAGAAAAAAATTACATTAAACTCGGTTTTAGCAAAAGCAATTTTAAATATATACTTGTTTTAGGTTTAAAAAAAAAAAAACCGACTCTACAGAGTTGGTTTTAGCAAGAACGATTTACCCTGGAACTGTCTTTAAGTTTCAATACACTCTTGTTTAATAACTAATTTATTAAACTACAATATTCATGGAAACATGTCACATCCCGATTTTTGGACAACCAAATATTCAATCCAGAGCCTGTATCCGGACTAATATTCAATTACCAAAAATCACGAGAGCGACACCCTCCCATATGCTAACAGAAATTTTTTGAAAATAGTATTTAATACTCCTTAAATAAGGACATGTGATCTTGTGTTTAAAGAAAAACTCTTTATTATTAAACATGTATTCCCAAACATCCATTTCATTGTAAAAGAAATAAAGTTCCATTATAAATATTATATCACTTTTTAATTTTAAAAAAAAATATCATTTTCATAAATAAAATGTCCACATACAGAGTTCAGCGGAAATAAAAATAAATAAGAATAAAATCTATACATCCATTGGTCAGAGTAACTACAACGTTCCCAATACCCAATATACCATATTTATTACAATTATACATACTGGCCCACAATGCCAGAAAATAAAATACAATCAAGTACAACAAAAATAAGTACAACTCCAATAATAAACAACACAACGACCATCTCTTCACCCAAACAGAAGCTCCAACGAAAATCTCCAAAAACTAAACCTGCACAAATACATTCGACTACGTTTCATATAGAAACGCCCCCGAATGTATAACACACTCGGGTCAGTCACATGACTGGTATGAGTTAACCAAAACAACAAGTCTTAGAGTTCCAATTTGAACTCGTAGACAACAAATTACACTACAATACTCTTGGGTCAAGACAGGTAATTCCACACACATATCTGGACAATAGAGTAGTTTCCATTTATGTGGTGGCAAGTAGTTTCTTGCCCAAAATTCAAAGTTATTACGAGTTTCATACTTACCCATTACTTATGGTGAGCCAAACCTGTAATACGTTAGTGGGCCCACCATCCTGCAAATTGAATGATCATAAACCAAGCAAACAATTCTGTATACAAACCGTCCACATTCTAACTCAAACGTCGCATTCATTTTTCCACGCTTATCAGTCTTATGAAATAATCCATGTTCATTACTTATTAACTTTAAATTTATCTTTGCATTCCCTAGCTTCACCACTTGGCCACCCTCCATGGTACGGCCCACACATATATCCCATGTGTGCCCGGACATACTACCAACATTCACTCCGGTGCCAGTTTGGTTGGGGTATCAACCAAACCAGGTATACACAACGGACGGCTGGTCAATATGCCTAGACGTCTATACAATATAAGCCGAGCATAAGGCTTAGGCCAGCTTGATCACGAAGCCACTGGCAAAAAGTACACTCAACAAGTCTTAAGCCAGCTTGATCACGAAGCCACTGGCAAAAGAGTGCGAGCTACCAAAACACATATCACACAACGGGGAGCAGTGAACACTAATGAATTATGTTGCAATTATCACTTATCGTTCGTATTATCCCAATAATTGTGAATTTCACGTTTATCAAATAGTTCCGTCTCATCATAGTCTAATCACATCTCTAACTTTTAGATGCATTCCGATTTCTTACAATAAAGGGTTTTATCAATTAACCCACAACAATCTTCCCTCAATAATTTCCAATCAAATTACAAGATCTCCAATATACTATTCAACGAATCTAATTTACTCCTTTTTATCAAAATGACCACAAAATAAGGTCAGTTATTTCATGTACAATAATCTCAACCCAACATTCAATATTAGCATGCATAAAGCACATAATAAGAAATCATATTCTCCAATTTGCACGTTGAACTATATTGAAAACTGCTACTGTAATCTTAAATTTCTGCCCAAACGGTGCAGAATCAGGAAAAACTTAAAACACGAAAAGTGTGCAGAATCATGTTTTACATAAAACTCGCGGACAGAATGTTCAAATTCAAAGCCACGATTTTCTAATAATTTTCTGAAGTTTCTGCAACTGTATGAATTACAAAAAAAAAAACGAATTTCACATATCTTTTTTTTTTTATTGCGATGAATATTTCACATATGGTTTTATCAAACTAACTATTCACTTAACCCTTTCGAATACCCTAATGTCATAATCACAAAGTCACACGAAGGGAAAGAATGTATCTAAATTACTGCAACAATAGCAACGTGTATCGATCCATTACAAAGATTTAACCCTAACAATTAAATTTAACATGCACTAATTTACTCTCATACACATACATATATATACATACGTGTATATATATATATATACTCGGATACACAAAGTTTAACTCACCTAGTTCGATCCAAAATTGACAACCACGAATGCTCTGCGATTCCCCACGTGACCACGAACCCGGAATCCTTCTCCTTTCTCCTCCCTTTTCTTCTTCTTCTTCTTCTTCTTCTCTCTCTCTCTCTCTGGCGGCTGAGCAATAGGAACTAATCTTTCCTTTGAGTACTATGTAACCTAATATTATATTATGTTATATGTTTATATGTATGATGCGCACACACACAATATAACTATACTACACACACACACAATATAACTATACCACACACACGCCACATCCACCACACGTACACCGTGCACTTACACAATTTTTTTTTTTTATTTATTTTTATTTTTATTTGATGAGATTCCCTATGGTGTAAAACACTAACACCAATTTTTTTTTTATATTATCCACATTAATAATGCAAAAAATTAAATCATGAAAATATCAAATAAATTTATTATGAACTAATTAAAATAAATTGGAGTATTACATTATTCACATAGTCCAATTCCAACTAAGTCTCACAATCGTAACTTTCCTACCTTTATTCAATTGGGAATCTTTTTAAATCATATAAAATTTCGACCATTAAATTAAATCGACTTAATAAGACCTACGACTATAATATTTACATAACCAATATAAATTAATAACAATGTAACACCCAATTTAAATGAGCTCACTAATATTATAATCCGGTGCCTTCCAAACTTAAAATTTTTAAACACGTGTCTTACCTAGGTACACTCATATATCATTGCTAACTGAAAAAAAAATTAATTAAAATAATAATTTACACACTTAAATATTTTAGGGTTGTTACATTCTACCCTCCTAAAAAAAAAATTCGTCCCGAAATTTGGAACAAACACTGGTAACACATGCAACAAACAAGACTAAAGTTAAACACATAAATTCATGCATAGCACTGATCAACATTTAACTCTTGACTCTACGAGACGTGGTACTTCGAGCGAATAATCCAAACAAGGAAACCCTCATATATATACATTTATCTTGTATAGTCAATTGTCAAACGTTACAGATAATTCAAAACACAGATATTGTTGCAAAACATATGAATACAAACTATGCATGTAACATGCTTGCAGTTATTCAAAGATTCTAACTATATGTCCATGTTTACCTCTTACCAAATGCCTCATTACACCTCCTCAGGATACCATACTTACTATTCAAACATGCCGCTTCAAGAATATACATAACTCTGTACTGGAAATAAGATTGCGAAGATAATTATGCGGTCGGAAATAAACCAACACGTGTTCAAATCCGTCATAGTTGTAGAAAATAGATATATCGTTGATCCGATAGATGCTCCGGAATATAATAGAAAGTCCGAATAAAGATACAAGAATTATGCTCCATGTCAAAACACTTGTTGATAAGTACAGCTCCATAATAAGAAGTCCGAGACAACCGAATTATTGAACACGTATGAGAATACCAGTCGATAATAAGGGAAATAATATATATGATTTTTCCCGATAATAACAAAATTTCTGATACTCCAATAGAATAATAATCTCTTGAAGGATATGCCTGTAGATACCAGATAATGCTGAAGGCCTGCTAATAACAATAGGAATCCACTAGGAGGAGCTCCACTGTTGATCGTCTTCCAATTCTCCTCTACTACCCGTCATACCCACAATGTGTATGCATGCACTATTATGTAACTCATAATATAACAAATGATTTCAACAAATTAACATGTTATGATAGGCTCGGAAAGTTATGTAATTAATTGATTGAAAATAATTAAATAACATGTAGGCAACACTTGGATAATACATAAGTACACATAACCCCAAACCCAAATAAATCCGCGACCTATAGCTCTGACCAACATCTAGTCCACAATCCGAGGATCACCTAGACTCGCTAAGCTAACCTTAAGCTCTGATACCAAACTGTCACACCCCGATTTTTGGACAACCAAATATTCAATCCAGAGCCTGTATCCGGACTAATATTCAATTACCAAAAATCACGAGAGCGACACCCTCCCATATGCTAACAGAAAATTTATTGAAAACAGTATTTAATACTCCTTAAATAAGGACATGTGATCTTGTGTTTAAAGAAAAACTCTTTATTATTAAACATGTATTCCCAAACATCCATTTCATTGTAAAAGAAATAAAGTTCCATTATAAATATTATATCACTTTTTAATTTTAAAAAAAAAATATCATTTTCATAAATAAAATGTCCACATACAGAGTTCAGCGGAAATAAAAATAAATAAGAATAAAATCTATACATCCATTGGTCAGAGTAACTACAACGTTCCCAATACCCAATATACCATATTTATTATAATTATACATACTGGCCCACAATGCCAGAAAATAAAATACAATCAAGTGCAATAAAAATAAGTACAACTCCAATAATAAACAACACAACGACCATCTCTTCACCCAAACAGAAGCTCCAACGAAAATCTCCAAAAACTAAACCTGCACAAATACATTCGACTACGTTTTATATAGAAACGCCCCCGAATGTATAACACACTCGGGTCAGTCACATGACTGGTATGAGTTAAACAAAACAACAAGTCTTAGGGATCCAATTTGAACCCGTAGACAACATATTACACTACAATACTCTTGGGTCAAGACAGGTAGTTCCACACACATATCTGGACAATAGAGTAGTTTTCATTTATGTGGTGGCAAGTAGTTTCTTGCCCAAAATTCAAAGTTACTACGAGTTTCATACTTACCCATTACTTATGGTGAGCCAAACCTGTAATACGTTAGTGGGCCCACCATCCTGCAAATTGAATGATCATAAACCAAGCAAACAATTCTGTATACAAACCGTCCACATTCTAACTCAAATGTCGCATTCATTTTTTCACGCTTATCAGTCTTATGAAATAATCCATGTTCATTACTTATTAACTTTAAATTTATCTATGCATTCCCTAGCTTCACCACTTGGCCACCCTCCATGGTACGGCCCACACATATATCCCATGTGTGCCCGTACATACTACCAACATCCACTCCGGTGCCAGTTTGGTTGGGGTATCAACCAAACCAGGTATACACAACGGACGGCTGGTCAATATGCCTAGACGTCTATACAATATAAGCCGAGCATAAGGCTTAGGCCAGCTTGATCACGAAGCCACTGGCAAAAAGTACACTCAACAAGTCTTAAGCCAGCTTGATCACGAAGCCACTGGCAAAAGAGTGCGAGCTACCAAAACACATATCACACAACGGGGAGCAGTGAACACTAAGGAATTATGTTGCAATTATCACTTATCGTTCGTATTATCCCAATAATTGTGAATTTCACGTTTATCAAATAGTTCCGTCTCATCATAGTCTAATCACATCTCTAACTTTTAGATGCATTCCGATTTCTTACAATAAAGGGTTTTATCAATTAACCCACAACAATCTTCCCTCAATAATTTCCAATCAAATTACAAGATCCCCAATATACTATTCAACGAATCTAATTTACTCCTTTTTATCAAATGGCCACAAAATAAGGTCAGTTATTTCAGGTACAATAATCTCAACCCAACATTCAATATTAGCATACATAAAGCACATAATAAGAAATCATATTCTCCAATTTGCACGTTGAACTATATTGAAAACTGCTACTGTAATCTTAAATTTCTGCCCAAACGGTGCAGAATCAGGAAAAACTTAAAACACGAAAAGTGTGCAGAATCACGTTTTACATAAGACACGCGGACAGAATGTTCAAATTCAAAGCCACAATTTTCTAATAATTTTCTGAAGTTTCTGCAACTGTATGAATTACAAAAAAAAAAAAAAAAAAAAACGAATTTCACATATCTTTTTTTTTTTATTGCGATGAATATTTCACATATGGTTTTATCAAACTAACTATTCACTTAACCCTTTCGAATACCCTAATGTCATAATCACAAAGTCACACGAAGGGAAAGAATGTATCTAAATTACTGCAACAATAGCAACGTGTATCGATCCATTACAAAGATTTAACCCTAACAATTAAATTTAACATGCACTAATTTACTCCCATACACATACATATATATACATACGTGTATATATATATACTCGGATACACAAAGTTTAACTCACCTAGTTCGATCCAAAATTGACAACCACGAATGCTCTGCGATTCCCCACGTGACCACGAACCCGGAATCCTTCTCCTTTCCCCTCCCTTTTCTTCTTCTTTTCTCTCTCTCTCTCTCTCTCTCTCTCTCTCTCTCTCTGGCGGCTGAGCAATAGGAACTAATGTTTCCTTTGAGTACTATGTAACCTAATATTATATTATGTTATATGTTTATATGTATGATGCGCACACACACAATATAACTATACTACACACACACAATATAACTATACCACACACACGCCACATCCACCACACGTACACCGTGCACTTACACAATTTTTTTATTTTTTTATTTTTATTTGATGAGATTCCCTATGGTGTAAAACACTAACACCAATTTTTTTTTTTTATATTATCCACATTAATAATGCAAAAAATTAAATCATGAAAATATCAAATAAATTTATTATGAACTAATTAAAATAAATTGGAGTATTACATTATTCACATAGTCCAATTCCAACTAAGTCTCACAATCGTAACTTTCCTACCTTTATTCAATTAGGAATCTTTTTAAATCGTATAAAATTTCGACCATTAAATTAAATCGATTTAATAAGACCTACGACTATAATATTTACATAACTAATATAAATTAATAACAATGTAACACCCAATTTAAATGAGCTCACTAATATTATAATCCGGTGTCTTCCAAACTTAAAATTTTTTAAACACGTGTCTTACCTAGGTACACTCATATATCATTGCTAACTGAAAAAAAAATTAATTAAAATAATAATTTACACACTTAAATATTTTAGGGTTGTTACAAAACAACTAGGAGTGATAGAGAGAGAAAGTAGATTAGGTTCATTTGGGTTAGGGAGGGGTATTTTGGGGTTTTAAGATAATGTAATATTTTATTATTTAAAATAAACAAAGTACAAAAAAAATAGGTATAAATAACAAATAAGTGGATATATTTAGCCTCACCTTAAAAATAAAGGTAAATTATATAAACACTCTTTCAGCTTTAACTTATTTTTGACTCACTGTCTTAAATTATTTTAGTCGATGGATTGACACCTCCAACAATTGCTCTCTTCAAACTATTAGTCAACCCTTATGTTACATATCTGTCCAAAAGTTTGTATTATGACAAATTTAATATCAAAATTTTTCCAAATTTACCCCGTTTCTACTATTTGAATTCTCTCCCATGCCTTGGTCAATTTCCTTGTCTGAAACAACCCACAAGCATAAATAACCCTTCCATTGCCCCGCCGTCAGAACCTCCATCAGGTACATCCGTCCATATATCACACTATGTGCACAAAACACAAACTTCTAGAGAGAGAAACTAAAGTTATGCATTAGCATATTTGATTCCTAAAAAAGACACTTATAAAGAAGTTTAAAAAAAAAAAATGGAAAGAGAGAAGGCCTGATATTATGAGTTCCTCTGAATTCCACATTGGTTCAAATATCATCCAGCTTTTAGCCTTTTACTACTAATTTGAGGAACATTTTGTTTTGACAAAACATTTGATGGGTATATTAAGAAAAAGACAAAGCGTAGCTCCAACTACATAAGAACTGGGATTTTTTTTTTTTTTTTTAATAAGAAACAAAAAAATTGATTATAAAAACAACAATGTAAGGTTGATAAACACTTTTTACAAATACTTACAAAACACACTCTATCTCTCTCCTAGGTGGTATTGTGGAGTCTGAATATAGTATCACCTAGGAGAGAGATAGTGTGTTTGCAAGTGTTTGTAAAAAGTGTTTGTCACCTAAATATTTCGCTTATAAAAAACTAGTGCCTTCAGCAGCCACCACGCTTGAAACAAAAGGAGGGCACACACCCTTCCAAACTTTGGAGTACCATTATAACCCAGACAAGACCTGACTAGAACATGCAGGGGTGGAGTCAGGAGTTTGGGTCAGGAGGCTTAGGCTATACGGGAGTTCGGGGGCAGCGCTTCCGAGGCAATTTTTTTTAGGATCTATTAATATATAATTGACGATTTTTTTTAGGGTCTACTTATATATAATTGCGATTTTTTGGGATATTCTTATAATATGAATCTATTTGGTGACACGCAAATATTGTATAGTGTCTTTCAAAATTCTAGGGAGACCTATTTCTTAAACGCATAAAATTCTCACACTAAAAGTGTAATTTTCAAAATTCTAGACGCCTTTTCTATTGAGTTGTATATACCTGTAGATCAATATATATATATATAGTTAATGATATTAAATTGGGCCTTGGACCCCTTTAAAATTTGCGAGGCCTAAACATAAGTTGAGGGGACATAAATGTTAAATACTAAAAAAAAAATAGGGTAAAATTTTAGTTCTCAAAATCTCACCCCCTCTGAGAACAGGAGCAACTTTATTCCCTAAACGTCTGACATGAACCAAGTATGTAGTAGCAAAAAGGCCAAACATTTGTTTAATCTCCAACAGAAGATGCCCATAATGAAATTGGTCAATACTCCCCTGACTTCATCACCCCAATCACCATGGCTCCACAACCACTCTCGTGAACCCAGCGGACAAAACCAACTTCAACGCCCTGTGAATAGCCATGCACTCCGTCGAAAAAATACGTCAAAATGGGCCGGCATACACACGGAAGATGCCAACAAAACACGGTCATATCAGCACAAATCTCACAGCTCCTTGCTCCTTAAAAATTGCAACATCCGAATTGAGTTTTTCCTGCCAGGAGGAAGAAGCCAACAGTCGACTCCAGAAGCAGTAATATCGTTGGTCTCATTCGAACCTTCCTTCACTCAAGGCCTCTTTGAACTCGTGAATACAGCGTAGCGTAAATTCCACTTTTTCATCCTCGCTTCTACGGTCCCCCTTCCATAACGAATAGCCCAGGCCGTGATCGCAATAAGTTCCAGCGAAACATCCCATTTTCCAGCCAGAAATGGGATTGAAACGTATCCAAAAGATATCCAATTGGATTATTTCACAAAAACTAAAACTTGCTTTAGAAAAGATGCTAGTACCAATTAAATTCCAGATTTGACAAAGAACACAAATGACTGCTCTCCGTGGCTTATCAGAGTCCAACAAAAACATGAGAGCGATTATTAATCCAAATCCCATAAGTTTGGGCGGCTCTCTGAAAACTAATGCTTTAGCTAGATCCCACGAGTTTCCGCGGTGGTGGTTTGTGGATATGGCGGCGGCAATGATTGACAACTAAGGTGTCAGGCAGACATGGATTCAAAGAGGGGGTTGCGATTTATTGTTAGCAGTACTGGCTTGTTTTCGGTAGAAACAATGGAGGAATACTATTTTTTTGTATCTCGTTTGGTAAAGTTGTAGTTTTATTTTTATGTTTTCATTTTTTTAGAAAACGAAAATTAGAAACACGTTTGATAATATTTCTGTTTGTTATTTACAAAAAAATGTGTACAAATTTTGGAACAAAATTGAAAACAACAAAAAGTAGTTTTCGATTTTAAAAACCAAAAACACATCCCTCAACTTGAAGTTGATCACGACTTCACAAGCAAAAAAGCATTTAAACAATTTTAAACCCTTTCACATCAGAGCCCACCTCTATCAGATCAGACCAAAACTCTTTGTCTTCTCTCTCTCTAGCTCAAATGTATAAAATAGGGGTGTAAGAAAAAACCGCGGACCGCAAACTGACCAAACCGAAAATTGATTGGTCGGTTTTCTAAATACATGTACAAGGTAAAACCGACCGCAAAACCGACCAAATCCCTAAAAAACCGACCGACCGACCGCTTTACACCCCTATTGGTCGGTTTTTATATACCAAAAAACCGACCGACCGACCGATTTACACCCCTAGTATAAAACTGGGTATATAATACACACCCTTCTATACACACACATATATTGACACCAAAAAAAAAAAAAAAAAAACAAACAAACCAAACCTTGCCTCCAATGGACCCTATGCTCAGAGATCGAGATGGGCCATTTCAACACAAACAGTGTATATAATACACTCTTAGCGCAAAAAAAATCTATATATATACATATACAAAGATTCTCTAAAGAGGGCCACCTCTCTTTATTAAAGAGAGGACCTCTGTTTTGACCGTTGGATTGTGTTTAAAAACTGTGAAATGACAAAACTACCATTAATGAAAATATGATGCTACGGTCAAAACAGAGGTCCTCTCTTTAATAAAGAGAAGGCGCCCTCTTTAGAGCCTGACTGTATACATATATATATATATACAAAGATTCTCTAAAGAGGGCTCCCTCTCTTTATTAAAGAGAGGACCAATATTTTAGCCGTCAGATCGTGTTTTCATTAAGGGCAGTGTTGTCATTTCACAGATTTTAAATACGATCCGACAGTTAAAACAGAAGCCCTCTCTTTAATAAAAAGAGGGCACCCTCCTAAGAGCCTGACTGTATATATATACACTGACACACGCCCTTGCTGCAATTGTCATTGTGACATTTTTCAGTTTCTTTCCTCGTGTGGGTCTTTTTTTTTTTGCTTTTCTTTTTTTCTTTTTTTTTTTTTTGAATATTTAGAAGAGTAATATTTGGGGCACTAATAACTTCCACTAACACTTACTTACACACTCTATCTCTCTCTTAGTGGTATTGTGGGGTCCGCAGTGGGCCCCGCAGTACCACTAGGAGAGAGATAGAGTGTGTGTTAATAAATGTTAATGGATGTTGTTAGTGCCCCTAACATTGTCCAATTTAGAAACAGAATGCAATAGTTTTGTATGTTAGTATATGCATTTTGTGAGAAATCATAAATACAGTTTCGAATTATATTAGCATGATATGTATTATATATATATATATATATATATTGGTCATGTTTAAAAAAAATTCTCATCAAAACAACATTTTGTATTGAAAATGTATTTTGTTAAGGTGAACTTTGGATATTAGATTTGACATACACACACCGTTACCAAACGCGAACTTTGGAAATTAGATTTGACATACACACACCGTTGCCGTTTTCTATTTTTGTTTTCCTTGAATCAACAGTTACCAAACACGTTTTATGTTTTCATTTATTAAAAGAAAAATAATAATGTTAGGGTGACAAACACTTCTTACAAACACACTCTATCTCTCTCCTGGGTGACACTATAGAGTCCACTTAAATTATCCAAACCCCACACTGCTACTTAGGAGAGAGATAGAGTGTGTTTGTAAATGTTTATAAAAAAATGTTTCACCCAAATATTACTCAAAAAGAAAATCAGAAACTTTTTGTTTTGTTTTTAAAAAACTGAAAAATTGAAACGTTACCATGGGAGCCCTAGAATTTTATTTTTCATAGATTAAGGGGTTTGTATTTTTTTTGTTTAGGAGGGTCTTAGTGAAAACGGGTCATATTTTAGGGGGTGATGTTGTAATTTACCCTAAAAATAATACAATACCAAACCAAACAGTGCGCGAATCTAATTTATCACCAAAAGTTCATGTTGGCACATGTTCACTTATATATCTGATCCTTGTTTCCTTGCTGCAGAACAAAATAATGGCTAATAACACGTAAACAAACTTATAAAATTGTAAGGAACTTCTTTGATACATCCTAGTGATTTATGACGTATCATACAAAAGTGACAACATTTTGGCACAAATTTAGTACTACAATGTTGTGTCAAAGTGTTGTAAGTTTAAAAACCACTTACAACATTTTAGCATGGTGTATCAGAGAATTTTCCTAAATTGAGACACCAACCTATACAATGGAGATGTTACCAAAATCATTATGAAGGTTATACACACAAATATATACTTATAAACATCAAAACAAAAGCAGATCAGGGGCTTGAACCCAACAGAGGCCTAGCCAAAAGACACTGTTGAGGACCAGCACCCACTATCATGAGCACTAGCCTATCTCTATATATGTGGGCAATATATATCTATGTGAATTCTGTCTATATAGCTATTTATACAAAACCTCAACCAGGTCCTTCAAACCATTCAAAAAGCAGTGGCGATCACGCGAAGCATTCAGTCGAGAAGTCTGATACTTGGTTTGAGCTCTGGGCAGAAGACCTCAACTTTCTAAGTTCAACGAGTGTGTACAAAAACTGCATCAGTGAAAAATGAATCTATGTTATGTACATCGGCGGCAACTACTGTTAAAAAAAAAGTTTCTGAAGTACTAACCGAAAACATGAGTAGGGATATAAACAAATAACTCTCTGTTATGCTCCTCACATAAATCCCAGTTTTTCGTGACGGACTACGGCCTTGTTTGGTTCATGGATTAGCAAGGGGAACTTGAGGGAAAAACAACGAAAAACGTTTTCATTTACTTCGTTACTTGGGAAAGCAGAGAGAAAAGCAGAAAGGAAAAAGAAAGTATAGTGAAAAGTAGATTAAAACTTTTGAGTTTTTTGAGTCACTTTACTCCCATTTTTCTTAGTTGCACTTACAATAATATTTTGAAATTTATTATATTTTAATATTATTTAGCATGGAAGAGAACAAAGGGGAAAACACAAGGGAACAAGTTTTGCTTCTCGTTTTCCTTTCCCTTCTCTTTTCATTCAATAATTCCGCGAACCAAACAAAGACTAAAGAAAGTCTTACAAGGAAGAATCCTAAATGAAGGTTACAACTGATATCAGCAACATCCACATAAAGGAAAACAACTGTTCTCACACAATATGGCTTTGCTTTGCTAAAACAAGTTTTGATACTTGGAATCAGATTTCTTTTTCATTTTTTCCCCAGAATGCAGCCATATAACCACTTCGCATAGTCTAAATAGATATTCTGTTATTGGAGTGATTACATAAAGCAGAGAAAGAAAGCTCCTTTTTTCTTCAATAAACCATGCTTAAATCTTCATATGTTTTCATATATACAAGTAAAAGCTCTTACAACCAATATTCCGAATGTTGGAACCAACCCTATTTCAGCAAATAAATTAGAGGAACATTGATGTCATTAAGACAACCACCAAGCCCAACAATAATAACGTCATTTGCTTCATGACAGGAAGTGGTGACAGTCATTTACAAGCCTACTCAAGGAAAGAGCTATAATGGGGCACTCATGCTAATTTCCATAAGTTAGGTTGCTGCTCAAAGCAATTCGATAATGTAGTCAATTTAATAGAAAATGCATTTTTATATGGTGTGATTTCTTCATTAGACTAATCTAACACAAAAAGGCAAGGGGGAGAAAACTTGGAATTCTACAACTGCTGTCCCACCACCAAATACTTATAGGATTGCCATTTCCTATGCCCATTATCTGCTCAATGACCAAATGAACCATGAAACAAACTTAAGCTTTATTATTGTATTCGAAAGCAGGATTTTCTAATAACAATGCTTAGCAGGGAATGTTATCCAACTCAATCCATCCATTAAGGAAACATGACTGTAATAACATAACGACCTTATATACCTGCTTACAGCTTTTCCTAACCTTGTGCACTCTTAAGGAGAAAGATGAATAAACAGTGTCACCTCAATCAATTAACTTCTTGTGTTTAGCAGTTCCATGCCATTTCTTATTCTCGTTTTACCTTGAATGGAGAAAGGCACAACTAAAGCCTAACAAGTTAGATCCCGATAATTACCCAGTGCACAAGGAACAAGGGCTACAAGTGTGTGGGAGGATTACAGAAGTGAAAATTGAGGCCCGAATACCTCCTAGTTAGCCAACAAAAAAAAAAAAAAAAAACAGAAAGAAAGAAAAAGAAAAAAGAAAAAAGAAAAAGAGCAAATAAGTTATGGTCCGTTTGGAATGACATTTGCTGAATGCATTCTCACCAATTAAAAGTTCATCATCATCTTCATTTTCAACTTATTTACAAATGCATTCTAATACAGTTTTTGCTTCTTTAAAAAACCAAGTTTTAGTTGCTTCTACTTTTTAAGTTGGGGGAGGTGTTTCGTATATAGGGGACATGTGTTGGGGGTTGATGGAACCCATACTCCATTTTTATAACAAAGAACTATCACTCTATAATGTTTCCATCTTCGTCTCTACCTTCTTTCAACTTTTTCTGTCACTATATCTAATGTACATAAAAAAATTATACATGTGCTGCGGAAAAAAAGTTACTTCCATACCAAACGGAGCATTAACGATGGATTTAAAGGAGTGTCCTCGTTTCTGAATTTCTTCATAACTTGACAAATCATGTTTTACATCAAGACAAAAATCAATCAAAATAGAGGGCAGCCCAACGCACAAGGTCCCCTCCACTATACGAACTAGGGAGGCTTAGATGCCCACAGCCTTAACCATGTTTGCTTGGCAGTTTATGCAATCAGGACATAATGAATCTTCAACTAAATATACAATTGGAACATTAAATCCCTGATTTTCTTTCTGGTGCTTGAGGCTTTTTTGTGCATGGGCCACTATAGAAGAAAGAACCAAGGACCGTATCTATATTCCCTAAAGTACCAGAATACAAAAAGATAAATAAGCACAAGAAATATATGCAAGAAGAAAAGTACTTACTGCAAACTACTGCTGGCTCCTTGAAGTTTCAAAAGAACACGATTATGCAACCAGCTGAGCTTCTGGGATATTTTTGCAACAGCTTGCTCACCTCTTTTTGCTTCTCCAAATCTCCTGATGGATTCCTAGACCAGACGATACTCATTTTCTTCAAAACAAGCAAGTTTTTCAGCAAAAATATCACCAAACATATTTCTGTATCATTCCCGTGAAAATTATGGAGGCTGACTGACTTGAGGCAGGACAGAAAACATTTTGGCACGGGTTTCAAAACCCAATTATCTTCTCCACGGCACACACGAGGGTCAAGTCCCTAAATGGAGTGAGAAACCATATTATATATACATAATCAGAAATAAGACAATAGACTTCAAGGTGTTAAAGCACGCACCTCAGCAAAAACAAGAGATTCTAGATTTGGCAACCAGTGGAGCAAATCCATCAACGTGGCGACAGTACGATTTTCAATTTCCACGCTCAATACCAAATGTGTCAAGTTTTGGTACATGGGAAGGGACCCTAACACATTATCTGCATGAAAGAGAGACTGCATACGAAAATAAAGGAAAGGGTAATTCTTGGGACACAACTTTCATACAACTTTCACACAATTTTCACACATCCTAAAAGATGTGTCTATCTCTCTCCTGTGTCACTGTGGGGTCCAGTGACATCACAAGAGAGAGATAGACACATCTTTTAAGGAGGTTGTGTGAAAGTTGTATGAAAGTTGTGTCCCAAGAATTACTCGAAAGAAAATCATGATTCAGTATACCAGAAATGGCAAGTATGCATACATTTCTTGTTTAGATATGTCAGAAAAAATTTCTGTGACAGCAGCTAAATACCTCGATGGCACCATTAGAAATTCTCAGAGATTTAACACTTTGCACTCCTCTAAGTAGCTTGATTGCACGAAAAGCAATTTCTTTTCGCCTCTCACACAGAACAGGAATGTAAATGGATGCATCAACCAATGAAGAGAGATTATATAGAAATATTTCATTTAGTAAGTAACCACTGTATTTTAGGAAAGTGAGATTTGCCGCTTCAATCTTGATTTTACATCCATTCAAATCAACCGACGACCCAAAGTATGGTAGATCATCTATTGTCAATCTCCTCAGCGTGGGGATAGAAACCATGATACTCTTCAAATTCATCCATTCACAGTCCAATATAACCAAATCTTGAAGGACCAGGCAGCTAGAGAAGAGTTTCTGGGTTGAATCATCGTCCGGGAAAGTAACAAGAGCTAGGTGCAAGGTTTTAAGCTTCGGAAAAGAGATTCGAGTGGGAAGTTCAAGAACACAATTCATTTCTATTTTCACCACCGTAAGTAATTCATTGTTAAAAACACAAGGAGGCAGAGTAAAAGGCTTTTCTACAAAGAGGCAAAGGTCGAGCTCTTGAACTTTATGCCTTACCGCGGTGGATACCCACGAGTGAACACGAGATGGGCTGAAGCAAACTCGACATGAGAGGCGGAATTTAATCATATTTGATACATTGCGAAGTATAAGGACTCTTTCGACAAAATTCATAAAGCAAGTCAGCTCACGAGGGTACCAACCATCCAATTTACTTGAATACAACAAAGAATCGTCAAAGTCAATGTTGGGAACAGAGGTCCATAGGTACTTCCACCGTGTTGACAATAGGGATGTTCCAACTGCGTCTTTGGTGGGAAGAAAAGAGAGGATTTGATGCAGAATACAATCGGGTAGATTGCTAATCTCATCTTCACCCTCACCAACATTCTGCAACTCATGAAGCTTTTGGTGATTGAACTTACCCATAATTTTCCCTTTCCTCACCTAAGTCTCCAAAATAAAAATAGGCAAGGTCATAAATTAATCTAAAGGATCACAAAGCTATTAATAACAATGCGCAATAAAACAAAAAGAAATCTGATGACTAAAAGTGTCTGCATGGTAACATTTTCTGTTTTCAGTATTCTAAATTCTGAAAATGGAAACTAGTTTTGGTTCTTTTATAGAAACAAAATCTGAATAAATGGGGACTAGTTTTGGTTCTGTTAAAAGAAACAAATTTTAAAACTGAAAACCAATTCCTTTTAATATCGTTTTCTGGCCCAATTCCATTGTTGTTTTTAGAAAAAGGAATATATATATATATACTATTATATAAAGGGAGAAGTAAGGGTACCACAAATATTTTACCTAAAAAATATATTTACAAAAATACCAATATAATATCTTTATAGAAAAAACTCACATATAAGGACAAAACTGTCATAATGATACCCAAGAAACTACTTTTAAATACCCCTCTCCCTCTCCCTCTCCCTCTCCCTCTCGCTCAAAATTAGATTTACTCATCTTCTTCCATTTTCTCTCTCCACTCACATGGTGAACGGGCCCCAACTAGTATATATATATTTGAAAACGATGACTAAACATGTTCCCGGTTTATGTTTTCTGAAAAAGAAAAAGGGTACCAATTGCCAAACACATTTTCAGTTTTCATTTTCAAAAAAATGAAAACAATAACAAAAATCTGAAAACCACAGCGCTCCCTAACAAAACTGACCAATGCTTTACTTTTCTAAAACCAACATTGTTGGCTCTGCTCAGTTTGCAGATTTGGAAAAGGAAAGGAGCAGTAAAGGAAAACTATTTCCCTACTCTATTCCTTGTCTTCCTCCACGCATCGATAACATTTGAAACTAAAATTTTCAAAGTATAAAAGGAACTCAATCAAAACGGAAGGGAAATGACAACCGAAATTTGAAAATTTTATCTTATTTTCACCTAATTTTATTGTTCTTCCTATTTTCCTCGCTCCTTTCGTTACTAAGCAAACAAAGAAAAGTGCTTCACTCGCTGTTTTCTTTCTTGTTGCTCGCTAAATCTATGAACCAAACAGAGCATAGAGATTCCACAACATAAATTCAGGTGGCCACTAGTCACAGCTGAAAACTACACCCCTATAAACTACATTTACTGCTGTCATCTGAAAATGATCATGAATTACCATGAGAAGCAATGTAACTTTGAACAATTTCCTTCTTTACATACTTGGATGCACGTTTTAGGTGATTCAATGATGTAGTAAAAAGAATGGAAAATCCAAAATGCCAACAAAAAAAAAAACTTGGCAATCAACATATCACATATGATATACATTTTCAAGTCGGCAAATCAAAGTTCATTAGAATGTAAAAGAAATAAAAACCCATGAATGTGATGAAAAAGGGTACTATTAATATCAAGAACAATAGTACCCAAACCATCCATGGCGGTACGGGCAAAATCACCGCCAAACCAAACCACGAGAATAATAATAAAGAGAAGATCAATCTCTAAATAAATAAATCAATCAAAATTTCAAATTCACTATTGGACTACAAAAACTAAAAACCCAAGCTCAGTTGCAAATCACAAACTGTTTACAAAATAGAGATATTCGACATGTATAAAAACACAAAGACGAGACAAAGAGGGTTCAAAGGACTAACCAATTTGGTTTCACAGAGATTGAATTGTTCAAACATGTTTCGAGGACCGCGTGGCTAAATGGCTATCAAGGTTTCCCCATGAACATGGTGATTGAAACACAAAACAACCATGGAATGGGGAGGTGGTGAGAGAGAGAGAGAGAGAGAGAGTGTGTGTGTGTGTGTGTGTGTGTGTGTGTGACTCGAACCGCCAAAGGGAAGATGGAGAGAGGGCTTTAGTATGTACACGCTTCTACATCGACATGGTTTATTTCCTCTTCTACCCTTTCATTTGAACTCATGAAAAAGAGGATAAACATGGATGGTGGCACTTTCATAGGGGTAAAATTGGTGTTTTCTGGTGAGTTAGCGCGTGTGGTTCAATCTCTTGAACGTCGTCTAGAGATTGTAGTGTCTCTGGCACAAGATAGGCGTTTTTGGAAGATGATGATGATGATGATGGACGTCGGTGAAACTTCGAGAAGCACAATGTTCAAGAATCCGAGAGAACAGTTGGGTGCTAAGAGCAACTCCAAATGAGTTTTCAAAATGGATCCTTTTCAATTCCAATATTGCATTCTAATGGAGTATTCCAAAAGGGGAGCCATTTTGAAGACCCGTAGTTTAGGGATTCAAATTTATAGTCTTTGGACAGAAAAAATGGAAAAATTTTAAAAATTGTGTGTACATCCTAGCAGAATTAGCCCTTATATTTTATTTTATTTTATTTTTCTTAATAAATTTTATTTTATTTTATTTTATGCTTGCGAAAGAGAATTTGAACAAACAAATTAAATTGAGTAATGCTATTCTTATTAAATTTGCTTAACAAATTATTTAATAGTTGTATAACTTTTTATTTTATTGCTATGAACAGTTGTATAGCATACTACGATAATAATAGGTTGTATTACATACTACTACGTCTGATATTTGTGGTGTTTATAAAAGCCAAAAAATTAAAAAAATTGACCAAAATTAAACCGATCAAACACTGATTGGTCGGTTTTTAAAAGAATGGCAGAGGCTTAAAACGATCGAAAACTGACCGACACCATCTAAAACGGCCTATTGAAATTGATTGGTCAGTTTTAAAACCACAAAAAATTATTAAAAAAAAAATCGACCGCAAACATCTCATGTGGTATAACTAGCAAAGCACCTAAAAGGCAATTTAAATTTAACAATAATAATGTTATTCTATTAAAATTTGAATAATGGCATAATGTTAAATGGTCCAGAAGGGAAAAAGTTATTTGTCAAGGAAGTGGTAGGCAAAACAATTATGGGGTTGCTTGCCATAGCTTCCTGATATGGATCAAAATATACAATCAGTCCACACACTTTGTTTTCATGTCAAAAGTCCTTGGAGTATTTTTTGGATCAAAATGATCCTAAAATGCTATTAACGTGTCTCTCTACTTATTTTCAGCAACTAACCTGCACGCTTCCCAAAACAGTTTTTTCTCTTTTTCAATCTTGTAAATTCCATAACTTTCAAAATAAAAATCGATTTTCGATAAAATTTATATATTCATGATCTATAAAACAATATGCATATTGACTATAAAATTCTTTTAAAAAAATCGAACTATTGCAACTAAAAATCAGGCAACGATTTTTTTTTTTAAAAACTGACACTTCCGTTGTGTAGACTTCAAAAAACTAGCCCAAAGAAAAAAAAACTACAAAAAATGGCAAAAGAATCGCAAAATTATGGTCATTTTAGCAAATGATATTGTCATTGTGGTGTTGTCCAGGTAAAGACAGTAACATGTCATAAAAAATAAAATATTTTTTCAAATATAGTAACATGTCATTGTCGCCAAAAAATCAAAAAATTAGGATCATTCAACAGATATTACTACCTTTACGACACTTCTCAGATAAAAGTAGTAACATTTCGTCAAAGATTAGTACCAGTGTATTACACAAAATAGACACTAACATATCATCGATAGTAACATTTCTTCAAATTTGTCAAATAATTGCAAAATTATGACCAATTTATATATTTTACTGCCTTTACATTGCTGTCCAGATAAATATAGTAATATATCATCAAAGACAAAATATTTTTTCACATATAGACGTCACTGTTGCAAAGACAGTGACATTACGCTACATCACCTATGTCACATCTTTAAAAAAAAAATTAATAAATTTTTTTTTTCCAAATTTTCATAGTCACTATGGAACTTGTTTGATAGATCTTTACTTATAGATTACAGATACATAAATTTTCAAAATAAAGTTGTAGTTTGAAAGTTATGGCATTTTAAAGTTTGAAAGAAAAAAAAATTGTATTGGCATGCATGTTGAGGTGGCATGAGCATCATGTTTTACGTGTGAAATGGGGTAAACTTGTCAATTACCTTATAAATTTATAATCTATTTAAAATGGGACTTAGTGCTAAACAATTCAAAAACTAATGTCCTTATCACTTTAAAGCCAAATTATGTGGACAAATGTCCTAATAGTGTCCTTAGTAAGAACTATTAATTAATTATCTCTACAATTATCGCATTATACCAACTAGCGGTCAAGCACACGCGATGCGTATGTAACTCGTTGTGTATGCTGTAAATCAAAGTGATGGGTTCAGAAATTAGAAATTAGAAATTACAAAGGCAAATATATTTGTGAATGAGAAAGTTTCATTTATGATTGTATGTCACGGGAGTACATACCAGCACAAATTATTGTATGTTCATGTGGGTAAGTTGGTTGTATGATATATATATATATATATATATATCCAAGTTAGATCACTCTATACAAAATTAATAACAAATAGCACCTAAAAGTTTTTACCAAATTCAATTGTTATAATCAAATTCTACATAAATAAAAAAAAAAAAAAAAATAAAAAATAAAAAAAAACACTATTTTTTGGCACCAAAATTACCAATTAAACTACACTTTCTTACTACAATTTGAGACAAAAAAAATTTATTTGGATCATACAATAAAAAGTACTTGGTTGTATTATAGAATTTTTCCTTACTTCTCCCAAACCAAACTAAACACTATTACACCCATATAAGTTCCAGTATGGCATATATATTGAAGTCTTTCAAGAATCTGAAAGGGAAATCATTGATCAATTCCTACCTAGAGGATCAGAACAAAATATGACATTGCATTAATAATGAACCAAAAATTAACATTACTAGCAACCTTTAATTGAAAGTTTATAGATGATTGTATCCACCATATGTCACGTCTGCCGATAATAGTATTAGTCATGGTGAACTCCAATCTATGAATCCCACTCTTTGCCTGTCTAATTGACTGCCTAACCTTGCTTTGACCGCCCGTTATAGCAAAGTATTTTTCTTAGATTATAGGTCTTTGGTCATTAACAATTGTGTCATGCTCCGGAGCAGTAAAAATAGAGAAAAATATATTTCTTTTTTGGGTCCATAGGGAATGACAAGTGAAAGTCACTAATTCTCCACACCACACGGTACTAGTCTACAAGATAACAGGAACAGTAACATAATCATTCGAATATAACAATAGTGACACTATTACAAACATCAGAGTGGTCCTTAGGATCACAACAGGTCTGGAGACAACATATGCCCAAGTACCCGTTAGCTACAACAGTTCAACAGAAATACAGAAATATAAACTAGATCTAACTATCTTCAGATCTTCAGCTGGCGTAAGGGTAGTCGTCAGCGTAAGGGTAGTCGTTAGCGTAACAGCCTTCTCTGGCATAACCGACATCGGTGGGGCCACCCTCTGTGTATTCCCCTTCAGGGTAGTAGCCGTCGCCATAAGCTCCATTATCTGCATTAAAACGGATAGGGTAATCTGGACAGGGAATGTCCAGGTAATAACGGCCGTTAGCTTACTGAGAGCTGAGTGGATAGAAATTCACAAGGTTCCAATGATATAACGTAATACAAGTTATTGAAGTGTCTAAGATATAGTGTTACAATATATAGTATCTTCCTCTTATTATCTCAACGTCGTTACTCAACCCTTATCGTCTTGTTAATAACAACTTAGCATATACTGACCCTTGGAACAAACTAGATTGTAAAACTCCTGGATACACCAATGCTCTATCTACTACGTCCACCAATGATCAAGGTTCACCGTATGTCATAGACACATACGTTTGTCTACCGCGTACTTATGATCAACCAGTATCCTCGCAAGTCATAGATGATACGTCAGTTCATCCCTCGCTTTTAAGGACATATGCATAGCCCACCGCATGTCAGGGATTTAACGCTTCAAACATCGACACATCAATTCTATTGCCATGACCTATCGGCAGATCTACCGCGTACTTATGATCAAGGTTCACCGCATTTCATAGACACCTTCATCTGTCTACCGCGTACTTATGATCAAGGTTCACCGCAAGTCATAGATATTGTACCACCACCGCAGCCATAGACACATACGTCTGTCTACTGCGTTTACCAGTGATCAATGTTCACCGCATATCATGGACACCTTCGTCTGTCCACGTGTACTTATGATCAACCAGTATGCGATCCCGTTCTCTTCCCAGAACTTATCAAACCTACTTAACGTTTGTACTGCTACTGATACTTGACAACCCCATGTGGCTTGACTACTCTGATTAAAATGAACGAATATCGAACTAGTACATGAACCGCATAGTATCTAACGTCATCACGGTAATCCATTATTCTTAATCATACTTATCTTTGTTGTCACATTATCCCAGATCAACCCATTATCGCATAATAGAAGTTCAAATCGAGAATCGAACATTCGAACTCCATATAATAATAAACTAAAGAAACAATCTATGTTCTGCCAAGTTTGATCGCTTGAAACCATTTCGATCGGTTGAGAAAATAAATGTTCAAGCGATCAAAATCAATTCGATCGATTGAACCTTCTATCGATTGAACTAAGTTCAATCGCTCGAGAGTCGTCTTCTCTAGCAGATTCGTAAACAACAATAAATAAACGTCTTAGGGACGTGTTTACTACTTCTAAACATCACCAAAAGCTCGTAAACATTATATTAAAGAAACCAAGTGAGTAAAAACTCACTTAGGGTGTGTTTGGCTTAAGCTTTGAGCTCTCTTTCTCTCTCTCTCTCCAATGGCTTCTCCCCTCTCTCTACTCCTTTCTTTGTCTCTGTCTCCTTCTTCTCTCTCTGTCTCATTTTCTTCTTATTCTCTGTCTCTTCTCTTTCTCTTCCTCTGACTGTGTGTATATATATAGATGTATGTGTGTATATACATATATATATATATATGTATGGATGTGTGTATATATTTATAACAAGTATTAACTCTCTCTCTCAGACTCTCAAGTATTCTGAACACTCCCATACACGAACAAAATAAATATATAGAGGAGAGGGGTGGGCAAGTGGACATCTTTACGTGAAAACTGGGATTCAAATGATTACACGTTCGATCGCTCGAATGTAGTTCGATCGCTCGAGAACAGATCGGTCAGTTTGATCGATTGAAAAAAGGGTTTGATCGATTGAAGTAGGGACCATGTCATAAATTCATGTCGGTAGGGTTTCCATCGATTGAACGGGGTTCGATCGCTTGAACTTTGAAATGCTCGATCACTCGAAAGAGCTTCGATCGATTGAAAGTGAAATTCTCAGGTATCATCAAGGAAGTATATAGAAACTCTGTGTATAAATAATTATTGAAAATACAGGGTATTACAAATTGCCACCCAAACGATGTTGCAAACAGCCATTGTCGGCGGTTCAGTTTTTAGAATTTTCAGAAGATGCGAGAATTGAGAGGGCGATGGTGTAGAAAGTTTTGAATTAGAAGGTTTGTGAAAGATCTCAGGGGGTGGTTTTAAGAAGTGGAGACTGGAGAGATGTGTGTGAGCAAGGTCGGTCCCAAGTATTTGGAGGCCCAAGACGAGCTATTAAAAGGGAGGCCCTTATACGGGGGTTCGGGGGCAGCGTCCCCGAGGCGATTTTTTTTTTGGGTCTACTTATACATAATTGGCAATTTTTTTAGGGTTTACTTATTCATAATTGGCAATTTTTTTGGGGTCTACTTATAATATGAGACTATTTGTGAAACTTAAACATTGTATGGTATCTTTCAAAAGATGGGCCAATTTCTAAAACTCAAAAAAAATTTACACTAAAAGTGTAATTTTTAAAATTCTAGGGTATTTACTTTTGAGTTTTATATACATGTATATCAATATATATGTAATTGATGATACTAATTGGGCCTTGGGATGCCTAAATCTAAAATGCTAAAAATCTCAAGGTAAAAATATAATTATAAAAATTTCATGGGAGCCCTCAAAATTTTGTGAACTTTGGTAGTCCGGGATGGTTGCCCCTTTTGCCCCCCCTTTGGGCCGGCCATGTGTGTGAGAGAGAGACCTGAATATTAAGATAGGATAAGAGGTAGAGTTTTTTTTGTTTTTTTTTCCCTTCGTTTGAACTAAACGTGATTAATTATAGGGAGACGGTTCATCCAAAAAAAATTATAGAGAGACGGTTAGGATTTAGAAGTTATGGAACAGTTTTCTTGAGAGAGAGAGAGAGAGGTGTGGGAGGTAGTTGGCCGATTTTATCTCTTTCATTTTTTGATAAATTATATTATGTTTTTATGCAATTACCCTTTAGTACTCTCCAACTTTATTTTTGTGAACCAAAGTATTTTGGTTTTTTTGTAAATATGTTAGTTAGTAAAAGAAGGAAAGGTACCCCTCCCTTTGGCTTTCTATAGTAGTATAGATGTAACATTGACCTATTGGGATCTTCTATGATACATTCCAATGGTTTAGGATATATCAAACATCTCAATTTAGAAAAGAGGAAAGGAAAGTGGTTCACAAAATTTAAAGTTTTCAATTTATTTTTTACTAGCCTTTCTATTCATTTCTATTTTCCGCACCCTTTTCCTTGTTAAACAAAGGAAAGTGTGTTTAAGGTTTCTTTTTCTTTTCCCTCATTAAATCCATGAACCACACAGAGCCTAACGCTATGTTTGGGAGTTTAGGGGAGAAAAGAAAAGAAAGAGAAAGTTGTAAGTGAGGAGAGAAAAGAAAAGAAAAGAAGAGAAATGATGGTAGTCTCTTTCATTTTGTTTGGGAGTTTAGGAGAGAAGAGAAAGTTAGTTTCTTTCCTTTTGTTTGGGCGTTGAGAAGAAAAGAAGAGAAAATAAAGAAAGTTACCATTCTACCCATTAATGACTTGAACTAATGAAGCCCCTAGCATCTCTTCTTCTCATTTTCTATTCACACCAAATAGCATCCATATTTACTTGGGTATGTGTGCTTTTTGCTTTGTTAGGAGAGAGAATACACGTATATAGTATATTAACAAATTATTTAATAGTTGTATAACTTTTTATTTTATTGCTATGAACAGTTTTATAGCATACTACGACAATAATAGGTTGTATTACATACTACTGCGTCTGATATTTGGGGTGTTTATAAAAGCCAAAAAATTGAAAAATCGACCAAAATTAAACCGATCAAACACTGATTGGTCGGTTATTAAAAGAATGGCAGAGGCTTAAAACGATCGAAAACTGACCGACACCACCTAAAACGGCCTATTGAAACTGATTGGTCGGTTTTAAAACCACAAAAAATTGAAGAAAAAAATAATAATAATCGACCGCAAACATCTCATGTGGTATACTAGCAAAGCACCTAAAAGGCAATTTTGAAATTTAAATTTAACAATAATAATGTTATTCTATTAAAATTTGAATAATGGCATAATGTTAAATGGTCCAGAAGGGAAAAAGTTATTTGTCAAGGAAGTGGTAGGCAATACAATTATGGGGTTGCTGGCCATAGCTCCCTGATATGGATCAAAATATACAATCAGTCCACACACTCTGTTTTCATGTCAAAAGTCCTTGGAGTATTTTTCGGATCAAAATGATCCTAAAATACTATTAACGTGTCTCTCTCCTTATTTTTAGCAACTAACCTGCACGCTTCCCAAAATAGTTTTTTTCTCTTTTTCAATCTTGTAAATTCCATAACTTTCAAAATAAAAATCGATTTTCGATAAAATTTATATATTCGTGATCTATAAAACAATATGCATATTGACTCTAAAATTCTTTTTAAAAAATTGAAATATTGCAACTAAAAATCAGGCATCGAATTTTTTTAAAACTGACACTTCCTTCTAGACTTCAAAAAAATAGCCCAAAGAAAAAAAAAAACTACCAAAAAATGGCAAAAGAATTACAAAATTATGGTCATTTTAGCAAATGATATTGTCATTGTGGTGCTGCCCAGGTAAAGACAGTGGCATTTGTTTTCAAATTACCAAAATAATCGTAAAACTATGGTCAATTTATAGATGTTACTGTCTTTACAATACTGTCCAGGTAAAGACAGTAGCATAACATAAAAAATAAAATATTTTTTCAAATATAGTAACATGTCACTGTCGCCAAAAAATCAAAAAATTAGGAACATTTAGCAGATATTACTACCTTTACGACACTTCTCAGATAAAAGTAGTAACATTTCATCAAAGATTAGTACCAGTGTATTACACAAAATAGACACTAACATATCATCGACAGTAACATTTCTTCAAATTTGTCAAATAATTGCAAAATTATGACCAATTTATATATTTTACTGCCTTTACATTGCTGTCCAGATAAGTATAGTAACATATCATCAAAGACAAAAAACAATTTCACATATAGACATCACTGTTGCAAAGACAGTGACATTACGCTACATCACGTATGTCACATCTTAAAAAAAATTATTAAAATTATTTTTGGTCCAAATTTTCATAGTCGCTATGGATCTTGTTTGATAGATCTTTACTTATAGGTTACAGATACATAAATTTTATTCAAAATAAAGTTGTAGTTTGAAAGTTATGGCATTTTAAAGTTTGAAAGAAAAAAAAACTGTATTGGCATGCATGTTGAGGTGGCATGAGCATCATGTTTTATGTGTGAAATGGGGTAAACTTGTCAATTATCTTATAATCTATTTAAAATGGGACTTAGTGCTAAACAATTCAAAAACTAATGTCCTTATCACTTTAAACCCAAATTACGTGGACAAATGTCCTAATAGTGTCCTTAGTAAGAACTATTAATTAATTATCTCTACAATTATCGCACTATACCAACTAGCGGTCAGGCACACGCGATGCGTATGTAACTCGTTGTGTATGCTGTAAATCAAAGTGATGGGTTTAGAAATTAGAAATTAGAAATTACAAAGGCAAATAGATTTGTGAATGAGAAAGTTTCATTTATGATTGTATGTCACGGGAGTACATACTAGCACAAATTATTGTATGTTCATGTGGGTAAGTTGGTTGTATGATATATGTATATATATGTATATCCAAGTTAGATCACTCTATACAAAATTAATAACAAATAGCACCTAAAAGTTTTTACCAAATGCAATTGTTATAATCAAATTCTATCTAAAAAATATACTATTTTTTGGCACCAAAATTACCAATTAAACTACACTTTCTTACTACAATTTGAGACAAAAATTTTTTTATTTGGATCATACAATAAAAAGTACTTGGTTGTATTATAGAATTTTTCCTTACTTCTCCCAAACCAAACTAAACACTATTAAACCCATATAAGTTCCAGTATGGCATATATATTGAAGTCTTTCAAGAATCTGAAAGGGAAATCATTGATCAATTCCTACCTAGAGGATCAGAACAAAATATGACATTGCATTAATAATGAACCAAAAATTAACATTACTAGCAACCTTTAACTGAAAGTTTATAGATGATTGTATCCACCATATGTCACGTTTGCCGATAGTAGTATTAGTCATGGTAAACTCCAATCTATGAATCCCACTCGTTGCCTATCTAATTGACTGCCCAACCTTGCTATGACCGCCCGTTATAGCAAAGTATTTTTCTTAGATTATAGGTCTTTGGTCATTAACAATTGTGTCATGCTCCGGAGCAGCAAAAATAGAGAAAAATAGATTCCTTTTTTGGGTCCATAGGGAATGACAAGTGAAAGTCACTAATTCTCCACACCACACGGTACTAGTCCACAAGATAACAGGAACAATAACATAATCAATCGAATCTAACAACAGTGACACTATTACAAACATCAGAGTGGTCCTTAGGATCACAACAGGTCTGGAGACAACATATGCCTAATTACCCGTTAGCTACAAGAGTTCAACAAAAATACAGAAATATAAACTAGATCTAACTATCTTCAGATCTTCAGCTGGCGTAAGGGTAGTTGTCAGCGTAAGGGTAGTTGTTAGCGTAACAGCCTTCTCTGGCATAACCGACATCGGTGGGGCCACCCTCTGTGTATTCCCCTTCAGGGTAGTAGCCATCGCCATAAGCTCCATTATCTGCATTAAAACAGATAGGGTAATCTGGACAGGGAATGTCCAGGTAATAACGACCGTCAGCTTACTGAGAGCTGAGTGGATAGAAATTCACAAGGTTCCAATGATATAACGTAATACAAGTTATTGAAGTGTCTAAGATATAGTGTTACAATAGTATCTTCGTCTTATTATCTCAACGTCGTTACTCAGCCCTTATCTTCTTGTTAATAACAACTTAGCATATACTGACCCTTGGAACAAACTAGATTGTAAAACTCCTGGATACACCAATGCTCTGTCTACTGCGTCCACCAATGATCAAGGTTCACCGTATGTCATAGACATATACGTTTGTCTACCGCGTACTTATGATCAACCAGTATCCTTGCAAGTCATTGATGATACGTCAGTCCATCCCTCGCTTTTAAGGACATATGCATAGCCCACCGCATGTCAGGGATTTAACGCTTCAAACATCGACACATCAATTCTATTGCCATGACCTATCGGCAGATCTACCGCGTACTTATGATCAAGGTTCACCGCATGTCATAGATACATTCATCTGTCTACCGCGTACTTATGATCAAGGTTCACCACAAGTCATAGATATTATACCACCACCGCAGCCATAGACACATACGTCTGTCTACCACGTTTACCAGTGATCAAGGTTCACCGCATATCATGGACACCTTCGTCTGTCCACTGCGTACTTATGATCAACCAGTATGCGATCCCATTCTCTTCCCAGAACTTATCAAACCTACTTAACGTTTGTACTGCTACTGATACATGACAACCCCATTTGGCTTGACTACTCTGATTAAAATGAACGAATACTGAACTGATACATGAACCACATAGTAGCTAACGTCATCACGTTAATCCATTATTCTTAATCATACTTATCTTTGTTGTCACATTATCCCAGATCAACCCATTATCGCATAATAGAAGTTCAAATCGAGAATCGAACATTCGAACTCCATATAATAATAAACTAAAGAAACAATCTATGTTCTGCCAAGTTTGATCGCTTGAAACCATTTCGATCGGTTGAGAAAATAAATGTTCGAGCGATCGAAATCTATTTGATCGATTGAACTATGTTCAATCGCTCGAGAGTCGTCTTCTCCAGCAGATTCATAAACAACAATAAATAAACATCTTAGGGACGTGTTTACTACATCTAAACATCACCAAAAGCTTGTAAACATTATATTAAAGAAACCAAGTGAGTAAAAACTCACTTATGGTGTGTTTGGCTTGAGCTTTGAGCTCTCTCTCTCTCTCTCTCTCTCTCTCTCTCTATCTCTCCAATGGCTTCTCCCCTCTCTCTCTACTCCTCTCTTCGTCTCTGTCTCCTGCTTCTCTCTCTGTCTCATTTTTTTCTTATTCTCCGTCTCTTCTCTCTCTCTCTCTTCCTCTGACTGTGTGTATATATATATAGATGTATGTGTATATATATATGTATGGATGTGTGTATATATTTATAACAAGTATCAATTCTCTCTCTCAGACTCTCCAGTGTTCTGAACACTCCCATACACAAACAAAATGAATATATAGAGGAGAGGGGTGAACAAGTGGACATCTTTACGTGAAAACTGGGATTCAAATGATTACACGTTCGATCGCTCGAGAACAGATCGGTCAGTTTGATCGATTGAAAAAGGGGTTTGATCGATTGAAGTAGGGACCATGTCATAAATTCATGTCGGTAGGGTTTTCATCGATTGAACGGGGTTCGATCGCTTGAACTTTGAAATGCTCGATCGCTCGAAAGAGCTTCGATCGATTGAAAGTAAAATTCTTAGGTATCATCAAGGAAGTATATAGAAACTTTGTGTATAAATAATTATTAAAAATACAGGGTATTACAAATTGCCACCAAAACAATGTTGCAAACAGCCATTGTCGGCGGTTCAGTTTTTAGAATTTCAGAAGATGAGAGAATTGGGAGGGCGATGGTGTAGAAAGTTTTGAATAAGAAGGTTTGTGAAAGATCTCAGGGGTGGTTTTAAGAAGTGGAGACTGGAGAGACGTGTGTGAGCAAGGCCGGTCCCAAGTATTTGGAGGCCCAGGACGAACTATTAAAAGGTAGGCCCTTATACGATGGTTCGGGGGCAGCGTCCCCGAGGCGATTTTTTTTTGGGTCTACTTATACATAATTGACATTTTTTTTAGGGTTTACTTATTCATAATTGGCGATTTTTTTGGGGTCTACTTATAATATGAGACTATTTGTGAAACTTAAACATTGTATGGTATCTTTCAAAATTCTAGAGGGGCCAATTTCTAAAACTCAAAAAAAAAATTTGCACTAAAAGTGTAATTTTTAAAATTCTAGTGTATTTGCTTTTGAGTTTTATATACATGTATATCAATATATATTTAGTTGATGATACTAATTGGGCCTTGGGATGCCTAAATCTAAAATACTAAAAATCTCAAGGTAAAAATGAAATTATAAAAATTTCATGGGAGCCCTCAAAATTTTGTGAACTTTGGTAGTCCGGGACGGTTGCCCCGTTTGCCCCCCCTTTGGGCTGGCCATGTGTGTGAGATAGAGACCTGAATATATAGATAGGATAAGAGGTAGAGTTTTTTTTTGTTTTTTTTTTGTTTTTCCTTCATTTGAACTAAACGTGATTAATTATAGGGAGACGGTTCATCCAAAAAAAATTATAGAGAGACGGTTAGGATTTAGAAGTTATGGAACAGTTTTCTTGAGAGAGAGAGAGAGAGAGAGGTGTGGGAGGTAGTTGGCCGATTTTATCTCTTTCATTTTTTGATAAATTATTTATGTTGTTATGCAATTACCCTTTAGCACTCTCCAACTTTATTTTTGTGAACCAAAGTATATTGGTTTTTCTGTAAATATGTTTGTTAGTAAAAGAAGGAAAGGTACCCCTCCCTTTGGCTTTCTATAGTAGTATAGATGTGACATTGAACTATTGGGATCTTCTATGATACATTCCAATGGTTTAGGATATATCAGACAGCTCAATTTAGAAAAGAGGAAAGGAAAGTGGTTCACAAAATTTAAAGTTTTCAATTTAATTTTTACTAGCCTTTCTATTCATTTCTATTTTCTGCACACCCTTTTCCTTGTTAAACAAAGGAAAGTGTGCTTAAGGTTTCTTTTTCTTTTCCCTCATTAAATCCATGAATCACACAGAGCCTAACGCTATGTTTGGGAGTTTAGGGGAGAAAAGAAAAGAAAGAGAAAGTTGTAAGTGAGGAGAGAAAAGAAAAGAAAAGAAAAGAAAAGAAAAGAAGAGAAATGATGGTAGTCTCTTTCATTTTGTTTGGGAGTTTAGGAGAGAAGAGAAAGTTAGTTTCTTTCCTCTTGTTTGGGAGTTGAGAAGAAAAGAAGAGAAAATAAAGAAAGTTACCATTTTACCCATTAATGACTTGAACTAATGAAGCCCTTAACATCTCTTCTTCTCATTTTCTATTCACACCAAATAGCATCCATATTTACTTGGGTATGTGTGCTTTTTGCTTTGTTAGGAGAGAGAATACACGTATATAGTATATTAGAAGCCTAGGACTTAGATGGAGTTAAAATTAGTTATGAATTAAATAAAGGGTATTATGGGTGTTAAGAAAAATTCATTTAACCACACTTTCTTTTCTCTCCTTTTCTTTCCAATTTGGAGAGAAAGAAATTGAGAGAAAGTGAGGATTAGTTTTCTCTCACTTTCTCTCCTTTTCTCTTCTCACTTAAAATCCCAAATGAGAGAAAGCGAAAGAAAGTCAGGTACTTTCTCCCATCTTCTCTTCTTTTCTCTCATTTTCTAAAGGGTAATGTTATGTGCACATAAAATGTGCACATAAAGTGTGTACATAAAGATTTGGGTTATTCATTTCGGTAGAGCCCGTGCCTGCATACATAGGACCCACCGAAATTAATGGCCCAGATCTTTATGTGCACCAATCATTACTCTTTTTTAAACTCCCAAACATAATGTAAGAAAAAGTATGTTTTAACAGTCTAATATATACGACCAGGCTCTAGAGTGAACATACCCGGTGAACATTTTTTTTTGCTTGAAAAAACCCGCGGGTTGCCCCATTAACCAACTGACCCGCGCCTGCCCCACTGACCCGTGGGTTTTTTCAGGCAAAAAAAAAATGTTCACTGGGTATGTTCACTCTACCCTGTTCACTCTAGAGCTTGACCGCTAATATATATATATATTATAAAGTGGAATCAAGCTTGCCACATGGCAGCTCTGTGTTTTTTCTCAATTTTTAATCATTTTTATTTTAATTCTCTATCTTAAATCTTTATCTAATATGGAATTAATCCCTATCTCCTAAAACCACCTGCACCTCCTTAAATCACTCTATTAGATCTTATCTTTCTTATATATTTAAAATTAGGCTAGCTCTATTGCCAGAGCTGCGCGCAATGGCTAATGCCAGAGCAATTTGATTTAATAATCTATATAGCCATTTAAGAGTAGCAATTAAGATTAAGTTCAATGTTTAGAATCGACACGGAGCTCCAAACCAAAAATTGTTACAATTGATGAAAAATCTAAAGTTCAAGTCGTCTTTTTAATTTTGGGTATGCGTATAGCTTCTTCCTTTTTCTTTCTTTACTAGGAAAGAGATATATATCAAAATTCATTGTTTCAGATTCTGTGGTGAGGCAAAAAGAATAGCAGCGAATAAGTTCCTCATATGGTTTAGTTTCATATAAACTCTTCGATGTTTTCATGATAAATTGGCATGTGAACTATATATTTACTATCTCATTACATATTCATTGGATGCTTAACAGACAGTTCCTACGTGTAGGAGAAGTTTACTATCGTGTGTGACTAAGGTAAGTATGATAAAAATAGTTCTGTTGATGCCAGTGTTGGCTCAAGTAGAAGTTCATATGTTGTCACGACCCATCCCACTACGCGTGGAAATAGGACACGTGGCACGCCACCAAGGCTTAACCAACATCATCTAATAATACGCAGCGGAAAGAACTTCTATAAAACAACCCTGGTAGTTTAAAACTTAGGAAACGTTCCCTTCTGTGTTTGTAAAATACATTGAAATCAGAGTTATAAAAAGTTTTGTCCATTGAAACACATTCAAAGAAAATAGTTTTGAAAACAGAGGTTCAGTCGACTGTCCCGTCGACTGCACCAGGGTCCAGTCGACTGCTCCGTCGACTGTGTCAAGCAGAACCAAAACCCTAAATCTCAACAGAGGTCCAGTCGACTGCTTTCTGAAACCAGTCGACTGCTTTTCAATCGAAGGAGGCAGCAGCTAAAGTCAACAGTATTCAGTCGACTGCCCAAGGGGTCCAGTCGACTGCTTCTCTGATAAACACTTACAGTATCTCAAATACACGAGATCCAGTCGACTGATCAGGGGGTCCAGTCGACTGCTTCTCTGCTGGCAGCCCTGCTCTGAAAAATAATAAGTCCTGCTACTCAATACCAATAACAATCACAACCACAACCGATTATAACGCATTCAAAACATAAATACAGACGTTCAATTACAAGATTACAACACTGTGGGACTAATCTATGGTTCCATTACAACATATTACCAACCTTACACAAGTTTAAGATTTAAAACAAAAACATATACAAGTGTTATCCCCGGCGTTCATCGGCCTCACTCATCGCGCTTCTTCTTATCCTTCTTCTTACCTGCAATGGAGTACATCTCCACTGCTCAGCTATATGCTGAGCGTACAATTCTAAATGTATGCTTATATGACAATTCATGGTTTAAGCATCTAAAACACATAGAAATAGTCTCTGGGGTGAGTGGTACGCATTCATCCGGTCGATGCCGTAGGAGGCCCACCTCTCCCACGCATCTCGTACACTGGTTGGGCCTTCCTCCATACCAGGTACCGTGTACTGGTTGGGCCCACCTCCAATCCAGACACCACCACAAATTCCAATTCCAACAAGATCACAATCCTCAAGGTTCGAGGAGCTTACTCCGAATGAATTTGCACCAAACTCCCCTTTGACCCAAGTAGACACATAACATGCTCACATAAACAGTTATACGTGCTTTTATCATAATTTCACGTGCATAATTAACGGGCCTAGCTAATACATGAATTTCGCCCGGATCCAAGAATATCAAAAGTGATGTCCAAAACATGAAAATCCATATATTTCATAGATCTAGAATTCATACCTCGTGCGAATCTCTTCAAACTTTGAAGGATCGTCTAGGGGGCTAAATAATCGTCGGATTTCGAATTTGGTACGATTCCTACAAGTTTTACCTGATTTTTCCCAAAAGTCCAAAATTAAGATTTTAACAAAACTTGGCCAAACATGACCTAAGTAGTACCAAAACGTAGGTCTTACCTCCACGAGTTCAAATCTGAAATCTGGAGAAAATCTGACGGACGAACGGTCGTCGATCGGCGTCACAAAGCCCGTGGCAACTAAATCTCCCTTCTCTCTCCTCTCTCTAGATATTTATGGAAAGTTTTGGATGAGAATGAATCTCATCCTCATATATATATAGGCAAAAGTTATGGAAATTACGCTTACCTCCCCACGAGTTTCTCAAACTTCTAATTACCTCTCGAAACTTCGCACGCGTCCATTTTATGTCTTTACGAGTGAAAACTATAAATTTCAAAAGTTTCCGACTAAGTTTCGTTTGGGTCCAAAATAACGTCCGAAAACTATATTCTGTGGAATCTCTACACAACCTACCTTTTTAATTAACGTGTCTCTCACGTTCTCACCACAGTTCTCAAAATGATATAATCAATAACAAAGGTTATCAGAATTACACTATACAGGTAAAATTACTATTCAACAAATACCAGATAAAGTCAAATAACATTTAAATCATATAAATGTCATTTACTCATGATTATGCAATATGAACTTCCATGTTCTCGTGTCCTCACTGACACCTTACCGTTGACCACAGTCAACCACTTATCCTCAATTATCATATATCAATGATAATTCATTAAATTTCATATCATGCATGATTAAACTATGAAATTCTGGAACGGGTGTGACATATGTATTGGCCAACTTTTAAGCGGTAGATAAGGCACGGGCATCTATGGTGAAGTTGCAGCGCTAAGGTTCAACTCCAGCTACTCCTTTGGGCATTAATGGTGAAGTTGCGGCGCTAAGGTTCAGCTCCAGCTACTCCTTTGGGCATTTATGGTGAAGTTGCAGCGCTAAGGTTCAGCTCCAACTACTCCTTTTGTCTTGAATTTGGGGTGTCAATGGGTGATATTCCGAGGACTGGAGTCAGTACATCTACTTGCATTGCAAAACTAATCGTGGGACATCATTTTGATTACTAACACTACATGTTAAACACTGTTTAATTCAATAATTTGTAGTGAGAATTTATACGACAAAAAGAGTATTCATGCAACGTACCCGCGCATTGCACAGGATACATGCTAGTATATTATAAAGTGGAATCAAGCTTGCCACATGGCAGCTTTGTGTTTTTTCTCAGTTTTTAATCATTTTTATTTTAATTCTCTATCTTAAATCTTTATCTAATATGGAATTAATCCCTATCTCCTAAAACTACCTACACCTCCTTAAATCACTCTATTAGATCTTATCTTTCTTATATATTTAAAATTAGGTTAGCTCTATTGCCAGAGCTGCGCGCAATGGCTAATGCCAGAGCAAAAACTGTTGCTAAAAGTTTTAACGATACTTTTTTTTTTGTCACTAAAACTTTTAGTGACATATTTTGCTCTGGTATTAGCCATTGCTGCTCTGGCAATAGTATTACCCTAAAATTATTCATTATAATCTAATTGAAAGCTAGATAATAAGTAACTGCCAACCATCCTTTTTTCATCTCTACATATGCATAAATTAAAATCAAATCTTTGATCAATTTTTGAAAATAAAACTCATACATCTATACATATACACACATGTCGTATAATTGATTTTTTTTAAATATCCTTTATTAGCACTCTCCATCTATCTAATCAATTATTTTAATTCTTTAATTTGTTTCAATAATTTCTCCCGTGAATGCACGGATTTAAAAGCTAGTTAGTAACTAAAATGGTAGTGAGGTAGGTAGGCTACTTGTGTACTTGATGATTGAGGATGTTTTCCCACTACCCTAAACATATGTCACATAATCAGATTGTTATCAAAATTTTCTTTTACATGTAACTTTAAATTATTCAATTGCAAGTAAAAAAAAAAAAAAAGAGTTCTGTTATCTACTAAAAGACTAAAATGAAACAGCAAATCAGTACTTTCCGGGAAAAAAAAAAAGAAAAAAGAAAAAAAAATTGAGTCTGAAATGCAACAGATTCTTAACCATCTACCATAGGATATAAGTTTGTTTGCACTTGTTGTCAAGTTATCCCTATTAAGCTGCAATTGTCATGCATTGGCACAATATGTTGTATACTAATTATAACCTCAAACTTCTATCTTTCAAAATGACCAGTTTGAAGTAGAGCCATGTGAACAGAGCCATTACACAACTTTCTTCGGATTTATTTTTTGTTGAAGCAAGAGGTTCTGTTTGGTTTTTGTAGATAATATGCATGCACGCATACGAGACGGGTTTAGGTCACTTACCTAGCGGAATAACCTGACGGATCGCCGAACGGTGTTGTTACAAGGCCGGCGTCTTCACCCACGAACTACTGCTCCATGTTGCCTCCGTGTACTCTCTTATGCTTCGCGTAAGTCGTGAAGATCACTACTAGAGCGGTCCTCGTACGTATCACGTGCTAAATCCCATGGCTTCTTTGGTGATGGCCAAGAGAGAGATGAACCGTAGCGATAGAGAGAGAGAGAGACTAACGTGAGTTAGAGAGAGAGAGACTGCTGTGAATATATAAAATATCCTTAGGTTTTCCATGTGATATACATGTATATATAGGCACATAAAAACCTATAAGGCTTAAGACTCCAAAAGCCCATTATTTGGCGTCCAAGCCAGCCCTCTCTGGACCCAGTCTAATATAATGTGGGTGCCCGTATGGCCCAACCACAATATTTGTTACATCTCCCACTCACCCATATAGGGTTGGTACTAAAAACCAATCTCTCAACACAACGGAACTTCTCAACTCTTCATACAGGGAAATAGAATGTGCGACCTTACGAAAAGAAAGTACATCGACAGGAGTGTAATTCACCATAACCAGCAAGACACATCACTCGGAAGCTTCTCGTGTATGCCTTAGACGATTCAACCACACCGGACACATCATTCTCAATCCCTCGGTGAAAAGAATTGCTGCACCACCTCAATGTAATGTACTCATGACATATCAGTAACAAATTACGATTATCGTAGGCCTGCTAATGAGTCACAAAAACATGGTGTGTTATTGAATGGTCTTCCCTGAGCCCACATGTCAATCCGACTAACTTGACCGCTTGCCCAGACACACCCCATAGAACGGAATAATCTCATCGTCCTAGGATAGCATGCTAAAGTAACTGTCATCAAGCGTCCTCTTCATGACATAGTCTCAAGTCGTGAAGGCAACCAGTTTGTAGGATAACCAATGTCTTGGATATGCTACATGGCTCACACAGCAATGAAGAGGAATCCATTCACTGCTCCACAGTCGATCGCGAAAGCACATATAGTACGATATGTATGCTATGGCGTTCTTCCATCAAAATGGGCATGTCACTCTGTGTTTGGAAAAATAAGTAATGCCATACGAATCTTAGTCTAGACGTTACACAAAACGTCTAACCCGAGTCTCCCAGCACAGTCGCTCCTCTTAGCGCCCGTCTGAAAACTCACATTCGGCTATAAACAGGCTACATAGAGTCGTGGGATATCTCTATGTTCGACCAAATATAAAGGTCTCATCTTAGATCCATCTAAGGCGACATATAGAAATAAGAGGGTTTATATCTAGCTCGCTGTTCTTATACTGCGTATATATAAGTGTTCAAGCTCGCTTTCTAAGCGCTATGGACACATATATCCTAGCTAGCTATCTAAGCGTCATGAACACAAATGTCTCATCTTGCTCGCCATCTAAGCGCCATGGACACGCATGTCCTAGTTCGCTATCTCGGCGCCAAGGTAAATCACCCGTGTGAGCAGGTCGATTCAAGTCCGGTGACATATAAGAAATGTGCATCCGTTCCACTTATAACAAATATATATATGGAAACCAACTAGTTTATAAAAAACTTGGATAATAATGTCAATAATACAATAAAATGTCTAAGCACATCAAATCCCCAAATGGAGATGTGCCTTAAGACAACTTCCCTTTGCGCTAACCACATCTCAAATGTGACACGTGCTAGAATGGTTTTTGAAGTCTTTTGCATGTGCTCAGGCTTACGTGCTATCACCTTCGATGAGCACAACTTCATCACTATGAGATAAAGAGCCTAGCCACTGCAAAAACTCTTCAACCAAAACAGCTTCTCAAACAGCTGTAGAGCACACCACATATTATGCGTCCATCGTGGACAGCATGAGGCAAGGTCCATAGTACTCCTGCGAACATATCTCAAGATACTCTTCACTACTCTCTAGTGACAGGACCATGGTTGCTACATCAACGACTAATTAAACCAACCGCATAGCAGACATCTGACCGAGTACACACATTAGCATACTTCATATTCCCTATTGCGGACGGATATAGCAAACTGGACATTTGTTTCCTCTTCTCATTATTCTTAAGACATTGATCTAAGGTCAAGGTGAGTCCCAAAGAAAAATGGGATGTCAATGGGTTTACAGCTTTTCATGTGAAAAACGTTCAAGAACCCTCGAGAGAAGCTTCAGAACGATCTCTCACAATCTAAACTCCCAACACATAGTTGGCATCACCCATATCCTCAATCTCAAACAGAGAGGACAACCACTCTCAAGTGGCGACAATGGAACTCATCTCATTCCCAGTTAAAAGGACGTCATCAAAATATAAATAATTAAAACACTTTCCTTGGACCATTTAATGTACACACATTGTACCACTGCCTAGACAATTTGAGATAATAAATAGATCGTTTGAGACAGCACACTTTTGCGTTCATTCCCTTTGGTCACAACACCAATGGGATGATCCATATTTATCTTGTAGTCTTGTTCTCCATTGAGAAAAGAACAGTTTAAACATCCAACTAAAAAGGTTCAAAAACTAAATATGCGACAATTGCTAGGATAAGGCGAATGGAGTCAGATCTCACCCTTTGGGCGAACATGTTTCCATGGTCTATACCCTCTCTGGGTACAAACTATCGCCACAAGGCGCGCCTAATACTTGTCAATTGAACCATCTGCCTTGCATTAGATTTTGTAAATACACTTGTCTCCAATAGCCTTACGCACAGGCAGAATGTCAACTAACTCCTAGACCTTATTTACATCCATAGGGCTCATCTCGTCTGGCATAGTAACTATCCACTCAGCTTCAGCAGACGAAGAAAAACGCTTCAACATAAGAAGCAGGCTCATCCTCATCCACTTGTGCACACATTTGCACACATATGAAAATGTCTTCCTCAATTTCAAAACAGCGATAGGGAACGTTTTCCTCATCACCATACAGTGTACTACCTGAGAATCTTGAGTGCCTAGTGGTGCACTCCCACTATCTGGTACACTCCCACTAGCGTCTAGCGGTGTACTCCCACTCGGCTGGAGACTAGTACCATTTTATAGCGATTATTGGATGTGGAATCTCAATCTCCCCACCCTCGCTTAAAGATGGTATATTGTCTTCAACATCCTCCAACTCATGGAGGTCATGATTTCTCTTAGTAATACAAATCTGGGGAAGTCATCCTCAATATCATGTGACACCATTTCTGTCATTCCTATACCCGTTTGTTCATTATACAAAACATAAGCTGTCGAGCTATTAGAATACCTTTTAAAGGTATGCTTTCTAGCTCTCGAGCATAGTTTCTCGCACTTATGCAAGGTATAGTGAACATAACCTCTTGAGCTCCACGGGCGCAAATGCTCCAAAATGAGCTTTCCGTCTTTCCATAGCTCATAAGGGGGTAGAAGGAACTGACTGAGGAGAGGCACTCTACTATGTAGGCAGCAATCAAGAGTACATCCTCTCAAAACAATACTGGGAGGTTGACTTGCGCCATCATAGTCCTAGCCATATCTAGGAATGTCTTATTCCTTCTTTCTGCAACATCATATTGTTGCGAAGTTCCGGAATAGAAAGTTATCTGCGTATCCCCTTTTTCCTCACACAATTCCCAGAACTGATTAGATAAGTACTCGCGATCCTCACATCGCGCAAAATCATCTATAAAAGTGAGAAAATAAGAGGCGCCATGACGTGCCTTTACAACCATAGGTCCACAGATATTTGAGTGAACTAGATATAATGCTTGAGTAGCTCTAATAGCCTCTCTAAAAGGCTTTCGGCATGCTTTGCCAACTAAGCAAGACTCACACATAGGTAGGTCAACCTTAGCGAGTGGGCCCAAAAAAAGGCTTCTCGAGCTAATCAAGTCATCCTATCTCATCCTATGCGTTCAAGTCCAGCATGCCACGTCTCAGAATAAATGAATAATAGAGGAAACTAGAATTTATGAAAACAATTCTTAAGCAGTTATCCCTAGATAACCATGTCCTAGTAACACTACCACCCAAAAATGTCCATCCTATTACCACCGAACTGAAAAACGCCCTCGATTGCGCTCTTCCACCTTGTTAGCCTTAGGCGCAAACTTGCTGGCCCCACCCTGCCTCTAGGCGGGTTTACCTTTACCATTGCGTTTAGGCCCACTAGCCTTGCGCTTACTTCCACTTATGGAAGTAGTGGTCAAGAGTATAGCTATACAGTTCGCCTCACCTTTTTGGCGCTCCGTATTCAGCTCAACATATCAAAAGATGTCAAAACCAAAAATTTAACATTTCCGTTGTGGATCATGATTTGTTTTCTATGGACCCGCGAATCAGGCAAAGAACTAATCATAGCCTGAAACTACAGTTCGCCAGTAAAGATGTTCCGAGTATTCTGAAATCACGAATCATACCTGTCATCGACCTTAGATGTCCAGTCATCTTGTACTTGGAACGTTTCCTTTACTTTTCCGAACTTCATAACTAGATGCTTAATCTAGTAGTGAATGTGCCATCGAAAACAAATTTGAGCTGATCTCATAATACTTTGGCTATTGGGTAGTACATATACTTCCCAACAAGATCATGGTGCATGCTGCTTATCACAAAGCGCGTGCTATGATCTTTCTTAAGCCAAGTATCATAGGCTATTAAGGTTATAATGATATTGGGCCGGAGGCCCATTATTCGATTTAATGGGTTGGACTATAGAATAAGCCTAAAGCCCATAAGCTCTTACTCATTCTATCGGTGTGTTACTTTGCAGTGCCATATTACGAAAATTAGTCCCTTTTAAACTTGTTACTTTTATAAAGATCGACAAAGTGTGGTTTGGAAAACATTTGTTTTTGTGAATTCGAAAAATTTGAAGAATAATATTTGAGAACATGCGCAAGGGATTGACATTATTATTTGCACATTTCATAAGGTTTGTTTTAAAATCCAATTACAATTGAGTTTTCCCCTTTCTACAATTTAAGACCAAAAAACTCGCTATTGCTCATTAATCAAATCTTAATTTTGTAAATCAAGAAAAACCTTTTATAATTGATTTTTCTAAACAAACATCAATTAGATGGTACAAATACCTATCTAAGATCATCCACAAGATATAAAGTGCGCCATACAAAAAAAATGCGCATGGTCCCCCACGTGGGTTCGAATTGACAACTTAGAGCTCATGTTAAGGTAATTCAAGTGTATGATTTATGAACAAAGAAAACTATCCCTTTACAAGTAGGCTTTTCCAATACAAGAAATAAAACCCTCGTCCTCACATTACATTTATAGCCCATAAAAAATAGGGATGCTTTGTTCATAAACATATACAAGAACAGCCTTAAACATACATCGTGAGGACACAAGCTCTATAAATTGTCAATTATTGTCCATTCATTTAAGCCAGATTAAAATGTATCAATCACACACATCAAGCACTCATGTGGTCTTATTATAAAATGAATGGACTCATCCGTCACTCCACTTAAGGAGGAGGAATTAGAGGTCATAGGGTCAACCAATCACAAACAACAGTAATTAAACGTGACCAACAATGCAATGAGCCTCTAAAAATTATAAAATGTGCAATAAAATGATTATTGCACAGCCCGGATAGCTCCCATAAGCTAAGTAAAATCAATGAAAAAATTCTGAATTTTTCACTAATTTTAACCTAATTTTAGGTCTTAAAACATAATTTAAAACCAATTTATTAAGGGCCCTTTAAATTAACAATTAATTTAAAACCTTATGAAAAATTTTATTAATTGAAAAACAAAATTTTCATTATAAATAAAAATTTTCGGAATTTCACCAAGGCCCAAAAACATTTTGAATCAATTTAACATAATAAATTGATCTTAGTTAAACAAAATTAACTATGAGCAACAAAATTCCTAAAAATACAAAAATTTCAAGAATTTGTTCTCCAAAGATTTTCAGTGGTCTAATATGGTGTTCCAAACACCCCATATTAATTTCAAAAATTAATAATCTATTTTGGCTATTTTCAGCAATTAAATAAATGCCCATATGCATAAATTTTATGCTCTAAAATACCAAAAAAATGAGATAATTCATAAAATTTTCTCAAGTCTCCAATTAGTGTACAAAACACACTAGACATTAAATTAAAGAATTAACAACTTTAATTGGTTATATTTTAAGCAATTAATATTGCGTATTCAACACAATATATATGCTCTAAAATATGTCCCAAAGAGCGAGAAAATACACTAAAATAATTTTCTCAAGCTACCACTAGTGTTCTAAACACATTGTGTTAATTCCCTGAACTAATAATCAATAAAAATATTTTAAGCAATTTAATATGTGTACAAAAACACACAATTATATGCTCTAAAATATTAATATGATTGAGATAATTTACCAAAAATTACCTGTGGGTCCCACAAAATTTTACATGGTCTTAAAACAGTGTCCCTTATGTCCCTTATTAATTACAAAAATTAATAATGTATTATGACTATTTTAAGCAATTAAATAAATGCCCAAAAGCATTAATTACATGCTCTAAAATATCATAAATACATGATAATTTACACAAAAATTATCTTAGAGTCCCCTATAGTGTACTAAACACTATATATTAATTTTAAAAATTAATATACATTTTTGGATATTTTAAGCAATTAAAAACATATTTAAAATATATCTTTTATGCTCTAAAATACCAAAAACAATGAAATAATCTACCATAAAATTATTTCTGGTCCCACACAGTGTCCTTAACATAGGAAAAATTAAAAATAAATTTTCCACATTTTCCCAGAATTTTAAAGCAATTAAAACATATTTAAGCTATTAAAAACTATTTATTTTAATTGCAGAAACATTTTTAATTATAAAATAATTTAAAAAAATTTCTGGAAAATATATTAAGGACCGGGACCCCGAGGGGGACCCACACTCGCCGGAATCATTGTCGCTGGACCACAAAGGCCGGTGAGTGGGTCCCACTCACCCCGGCGCGAGTGGGCGAGGCCCTGCTGGGTCTTCTTCTTCACCTAAAAACGCAGCCCAGGGCTGCGCGAACCCCCAACTTTGCCGGCTTGTATCTCCTTATGCTTCGCGTAAGTCGTGAAGATCACTACTAGAGCGGTCCTCGTACGTATCACGTGCTAAATCCCATGGCTCCTTTGGTGATGGCCAAGAGAGAGATGAACCATAGGGATAGAGAGAGAAAGAGACTAACGTGAGTTAGAGAGAGAGAGAGAGGCTGCTGTGAATATATGAAATATCCTTAGGTTTTCCATGTGATATACATGTATATATAGGCACATAAAAACCTATAAGGCTTAAGACTCCAAAAGCCCATTATTTGACATCCAAGCCAGCCCTCTCTGGACCCAGTCCAATATAATGTGGGTGCCCGTATGGCCCAACCACAATATTTGTTACAGTTTGGTTTTGTTTTGTTTTGTTGGAGATCGGTTAAAACACTTTTCAAACTGATAATTAGGGGAAACAATACGTACGGTCCACATGAAGATTCTGAGAAAGAGTACCGTCGTAATCTTACAAACGTACATCAGCAATGAGGATTTAGCTGTTATGTGATCCGAGGACGTTCATTTCTGTAGCCAAATGGCTGCTTCCGTAATTTCATACATTGGTTCTGAGTAGGTTGTTGTAGAAGTTGCAAATATGACCCTGGGAATAGTAATCACCAAGTTGTGTAGACTAGCTTGTTTTTAGAAGAGAAGCCCTAGCCTTGGGGATTCTCATGTAGAAACTAGCATGAGATTGTTTTTCCTGGAGTTTTTCTGTATTAAACTTATGTTCAACTTAAATTAAGTTTTAATCTGTGTTTCTCATGCATACTTTCGCATTCACGACTGTTCTCTGAATAAATGGGAGTGTAAGTGCTTGTTTGGCAACTACTAATGCTTTTGCCATTCAATTGCAAAAAACTGCACTCCAGTAAAAGTTGCCAATGTGGCTTTTGATCAATTGCTAGTTTATGCAATTGACGCAAAAGTTGGTTTGCTAAATAGTTTTAAAGACTACAAGTTTACAATTAAGGGGCATGTTAATGCATAAGAATTTCGCAGGGCCTTTTTTCATTATAGCTCGATTGGGAATGAGGGATTTTCTGGTAAAATTTTCTTCTATCTTTTGGAGTTCTATAACCCGTAACCACTTATGGGATCCAAATGCTGTGGCTAAACGGGGTCTAACGGATATCACAAGGGGGTGAGGTGCCAACTTTTCAATCACCACATGGATATAGTGGAAGGACAAATTAATCAATGTCCTCCGCCCGGGAGGGTAAAAGGAAGGGAAGAGAATAATAAAAATGAAAGATGAGAAAACTGCAACGAGAGATCTGTTTTCTTTTATTTTATTGAGGAGAAAGAGTAGATAAAATTTTTTAAAACATAAAAGAGAAAGAAAAACAATGAAATGAAAGAAAATTTGGAGAAAACTTTTATATTTGAGTCCGAGCCTGTGTATGTACATATATATTACATTTATCTTACCTGTGTAGTATGTTTAACCGTAGAATCATATTGTCTTTTTAATATATATATATATACACACACATATCGTCAAATTCTATTGAAAAACGAAATCAATTGATGATAATCAATTTTAAGATCTAAGCCAAAAAAAAATAGGCTTGAGACTCTATAAAAGATTGTTTCTCTATTATAAGTCGCGCTTTGATACTAAAACTCACCATGGGCATGGGCTAGGTTGGTTGGACAAGTCGAGCTTGAGCTCAAGTTTGGACACACTCCAGAAAAACAGGAGCCAAATCATCGACAAACTTAGAATCAAGCTAGAGTTACAACCCTAATGATTGGCATATTACTGACAGATTAATGCTTGGAGCCTTTTGACAATCTATGTATTAAGTTAGAGCGGTTTGGGTCCCTCCTAAATTAGCAACTTTCAATTCGAGCCATTGAGATAACGAAGTTAGATATTTTCAACCCTTGGATCAAACGCTTGCAAAAATTCTCTCAATCAATTCGCTCAGTCAATATAATCTTTCCAAATATAAGCTTGCCACATCATTTTCCCACAAATAATCACTTTCTCTCACCTCAATTTAGCAATGTGAATAATGAATACATTATCTAAACATCAGTATTAGGAAATCTATTAAGAATTTACCAAAATTTCAAAGGCAGCATTGAAGAAAAAATCATTTAACTTTAACCACTCAGTGAATTCATGTCACTTATTCGTTTTTGGTTGGGTCAAATAATATGTCCCTAAAATCATTAGGAAAAAAAAAACAAAACATATATAGCATTTGATGAATTTTTGGTTGGGGTCAAAACTTTCGAGGAAAAAACTTAATCAACCCATGAAGAACATTGGAGGGCTCTAAACTCACTTGGGTGTGTGAGTCGCTTAACTAAATATGTTGAGCCAATGGAAGCTCTTTCTTTCCAATTCCTATTCCAAGAAGCAACAAAAAACAAAAAAAAAACCACGCCCCTAACTTCTCTCTATTCTTTCAATATCTTTCCAAAAAAAATAAAAAAATTTCAATTCAGTTCAAAATAGATTTGGAAGGATAGGGTTAGTTTCAATTCAAAAAAAAAAATCTATATAATAAGGGAGGCGGTGTGGGTCCTCCTAAGTTAGCAATTTTCAATCTCAACCATTGAGACAAAGTTGGATATTTTAAACCATCAAATCTAAAGTGTATACATATATCACGCATGTATATATATATATATATATTGCCTTATATATAAGTGATATCACTTATAAATAGAAAGTGACACAAGACATTGTTGCCAAAATGAAATCAATTTAAGTAGGGAAATTCAATCCTCCAAATTGATTGTAATTTGATAATTAAATAGAATATGCATCTCTCATACATTGGAAAATCTAGCACACCCCCCCTAAAAAAGGGGTTGATCAAGCTCAAAATCAGCTACATCACCAAAACCATTAAAAAAATATTAAAATTAGTTATGAGAAATGTGGCTCAGTTATGATAAATGTGGTTCAAGTTATGAGGGGTTGACATCCACCCCTTTTCTAAGGGGGTGTATTGTAGTCTGACCCTGCACATATCACATTAAATCTCTCTTTATCTCTCCATCTAAACACAGAAAGTGATATCACATTAGCATTACTCATCATTACACAATGCTCATGTACTGATGCGTTTTCTTTGATAGATATTTTTCTTTATTATTATTATTTTTCTTTCTTTTCTTTTTTCATGATTCGGCATGAACCATGATTCAAGAACACATTGTTCTTTGATTCCCATTTTAGGTCCTAAAATAACCAAGAGACGTCCATTGCAAGGATTACAATAATGGTAGTAGATTGGTGTTGAAAATTGTTTTTTTTTTTTTTGGACAAAAGATGGTGGAGTGTTTGCTTGCCATTTTTTTTTGTCTCCATCACACCAAAAATTCCAAAATTACAACTAATATTTTTTTATTATAGGGATTTTCTTTAACCCTATTTTTTTTTTCTTCTTCAAAGTTTGTTACCAAAATGACTTTGATTTCTACTGTAAGGCTTCAAACATGATTTTGAATAGTTGCAATTGCCCATGCACGTTTCAATTGTTCAAAAAAATATATCAATCTTAATCATTTGCTCAACTGGTGTGCTGAATATATCTATATAATAAGTTAGGGCTGAAGGTCCCACCCTTTTTAATCTAACTTTCAATCTCAACCATTGAGATAAGAGTGGATATTTTAATCCGTTCGATGGTTTGTTCCACAAAAATTGTGTGAAATCTAATTCATGGGATCATCTTTGCAACGCCCCAAGTGGTCCACTAGCCCAACAATTTGACGGGCTTGCCACATTAGCCATTAAAATGCTTAAGCCCAAGTTGTTAGTAGTAGCCCTCTTGGTTCTACATTTATCAGACTAACTTTTTTATATTTATCCAATGTAGGACGGGATCTCACAATCTCCCCCACTCAAAGACGCGGCGTCCTTGTCACGTAGGCTCAGTTCTCCCCTTGGCTGGTCGATGTGGAAGCAGATCATTAGTGACCACAGAGCAGCCCATAAGCGTGTACAAGGTATACTACCTCGGGGCCTCTACCCCTCTCCGGAGCCTCTACTCCTCTGCCACACCGCCCACGGCGCCCTTACGGGACCAGGGTTGGCTCTGATATCATTTGCAATGCCCCAAGTGGTCCACTAGCCCAACAACTTGACGAGCCTGTCGCATTGGCCCTTAAAATGCTTAAGCCCAAGTTATTAGTAGTAGCCGGTAGCCCTCTTGATTCTACATATATCAGACTAACTTTTTAAATTTATCTGATGTGGGACGGGATCTCACAATCTCCCCTACTCAAGATGCAGTGTCCTCATCGCGTAGGCCCAGTTCTCCCCTTGGCTGGTCGATGTGAAAGCAGATCATTTGTGACCACAGAGCAGCCCATTAGCGTGCACAAGGTATACTACCTTGAGGCCTCTACCCTTCTCCGGAGTCTCTACTCCTCTGCCACACAGCCCACGGTGCCCTTATGGGATCAGGGTTGGCTCTGATACCATTTGCAACGCCCCAAGTGGTCCACTAGCCCAACAACTCGACGGGCTTGCCACATTAGCCCTTAAAATGCTTTTAAGTCCAAGTTGTTAGTAGTAGCCACCTTGGTTCTACATATATCAGACTAACTTTTTTTTTATTTTTATTTTTATTTTTATTTTTTTTATATTTATCCGATGTGGGACAAGATCTCACAATCTCACACTGATTCTTGATTTGGTAAAATCCAGAATTAATGCAAAGCCTTTATAAAACTTACCATTTTGAAATTTAAACAACCCATCAAAATTTGAAATTTTCAACAGGACAGAAATAGTAATAACATCATGGCAATATTTAAATTTTTTTGAATTTTCTTCTTTTTTGTAAAATTATGCACATAAATATGTATTTTTTTTTAATGTACACATGTATATGCATTTATGATGAAGACAGTGCCTACGTGGGCGGATGTATGTTGCGGCAGTTGTCTCCCCTTAATTTTTAAAATCACTATTTACCCCTATAAATTTCACATATTATTCATTTTTGCTTCTTAATTGCCTCCCTCAACTTTTTAAAACCACCATTTTACCTTATATATATTTCATACATTTGTCATTTTTGTCCCTTAATTGCCCCCTCAACTTTTCAAAATAATTCTTTTACCTTACATATTTCATACTTTATTAACTTTTGCCCCTTAATTGTCCCCTCAACTTTTCAAAAAATGCTTTTAAGCTATAAAAAAAAAAAATTAAATAAATAGGGTCGGGGGTGCTGCCCCCGAACCCCCTTATAAGTGTCTACCCCTTGAACAAAACTCCTAGGTCTGCCCTTGTACATATATATGTATTACATAAATGTTCTGGATATCTATACTTGAAATTCAAAACAAATTTAAGGAAAAAATTAAGGCCATCATAGCTATATTTAATTTGTTAGTATGGTGAATTGATTCATTCATTGCATTTTTTTGCTCAAATAATGATACACACACATACTTTCGTACACACTTTTCTACACCGCACAATCCTAACCATTGATTCCAGTGGACCCTATGTGCTCCCGCGTGTGACCAATATGGAATCTACATGGGGTCCATTGGAATCAATGGCCCGGAATTTGTGGTGTAGAAAAGTGTGTATGTGTGTGTGTCATTACTCTTTTTTGCAAGTCTGTTGAGAGGGTGTTTTGTGAATCTCATGATTTTAAATTATATCATTTACACTTTTTGAACCGGAATATGGTTCCAAATTCTAATGATATTTTAGTGTACTGAATTTTTATTTATTTATTTTTATTTTTGGTCACTTTGTGCCCACGGGCACACGTTATAACTAGTTTTATCTTTAATAGTAGTCGTATGTAGTACCATTCCCATCGAAATTTGGGATGTGCCAAATTTGGTAAGGGCTAATTACAGATACACTCACTGTCTTAGCTCATTTTTCACTTTGTCCCATGTACTTCAAATCGTGTCACTAATATCTCTATATATACTATGGACTAAAGTGAAATAGTTACCAATTCCATTGAAATTAACGGGCATAAGCTATGTTTTACAACAACTTTTGGAGTTTATCAATAATTATGAACTCCAAAAGCTAAAATAGTCATGTAGCGAAATAGCCTCTGTAATCTTAATGAGCCAAAAGCTACTTTGGACAACTTATACCAATCACAATTTTTTGTGTGATATTATTGCATATAAGAAAAAGAAGCTACCAAATAGTCCACAAGAGGTATTAGTGACCCGTTTGGAATCTGAAGGGGGCAAATTGAAAAATGTGTTTACCATAGGGGGTCGAAGTGGTAAATACTCTACTAAACAAGCTTCTCTTCCGTTAATTTTTTTTTTATCACAAACATCATAAAACATTTCATATTATCAGAACACAGCATATCCCAAGTGGAACTCGTATAAGCATCAGATAAAATAAAAATACAAGAGAAAATATCAAAAACAAATCCCAAACAAAACAAACACAGAAAAAGCATCTGAAGTCGCACTGCAATCTCCCATCTCCAAAGATATCTTGGACTGTGGCACCGCTAGAAAGCTGGGACTAAGGAGAAACAACACTACACAAAGGATCACCTCAAAAGCACCGCAGTTGCACCAAGAGCCCACTCAAACTCCAGATGACAAAACAACGTTAGATCTAGGAGAAAGAAAGCCGGATTTAGGCACAGAAACAGTGAAATCAAAGGATTCACAGGAGAAAACAATGAAAAAACAAAAGAACACTAGAAAACAAACCCCCACAGAGAGGGGACAAAACCCTTACAAGAAGGGACAAACCCTCACAAGGGGGGACAAACACTCCTCAAAAGAGAGAGAAAAAGAGCAAAAGGAAGGAAATATCAGGCTCTCCCATGGGTGGAATACCATGAGAGAGCCGAAATCGACAAAGAAATGAAGAACTGAGAAGTTAGAGAGAAGTGAGAGTCTCTCTCTAGAAAAAGAAATAAGAACAATAATTTAAACGAAATTGATAATTGTTAGGGTGTTCATCGGGCAGTTTATTATTATTACTAGTGTTATTTTTTTCCCTTTGTGTTTTAAAAACCAACCGAAACGGTCGGCCATTTCAGTCGATTTTTGGTCGGGTTCAGTCCGGTTCGGTTTTAAGCTCAAAGTATTTTTTAAAAACTGACCGATTGGTTCGGTTAGTTCGATCGTTTTGATTTCTCAGTTTGGTTGAATACCCCTAATAACTCTAATAATTGTTTCTCTTTGGTCCAAAGTATAGAGGTATTAGTGACATGATTTGAAGTACACGGGTCAAAGTAAAGAATAGGCTAAGTGTAGGGGGTGTATCTATAATTAACCCATTTGGTAATTATATCCATTACCCTATGGGTAAAACAATAACCCTTTGGAAAATTTGACATTACCGCCATTTTCATCACAAAACACCATCTGTGCCCACTGCCCATCTCGCCGTTCGCATCAGGTTCTCTCTCTCTCTCTCAAATCACCCTCTTAATTTAACATCTGTTTGGTTGTCGAGAAAAAAACGTGGGAAAATTCTGAAACCAAAATTGTATAAAGTTGTTACCGTCCCGAATAATCTCAGTGGATTTACTGTACGTTCAATTTGCAGTTGTTGATATGGTTTTTCATATATATATAATTCTCATATATTTTTGGCCTGCAGTTCCTGATTTGGTTTTGCATATATGTAGATATTAGGTATCGAATTGGATGAAGTTGCATAGTTCTCCCCTATTTCGATTTGCGATTGTTGATTTGGTTTTGCAGATTGTATACGTAAGGTATAAAATGTTTGAGATACTTGCAGTTCTTGATTTGGTTTTTGCATATATGTGTATATCCATATATATGATCATTTATGAAATGTTCATGGTATATGTCAGGGAAAGTATACGAAAAAGTTAATTTTTTTGGGAAGAGCATGGATAGGATAAGCAATTTACCAGACTCCATTCTATGTCACATTCTTTCATTTCTCCCTACGAAATATGCAGTGGGAACTAGCATTTTATCGAAAAGATGGCAATACCTTTGGGCTTCAGTCCCTAATTTCGATTTTAGCGATGATTTGCTCTTCAATGCCGCCAGATGGGAAACGGGAAGGGAAGCAATAGCTGAACTTGAGTTGATCTTTATGAATTTTGTGGATAGAGTATTACTTCTCTCTGAATTGTCATGCTTAAAAAAATTCCGTCTCGATCTTCAATCATGTTCTAATTACGACCTAGTCAGTACATGGATATGTTTTGCAATTAAGCGCAAGGTTCAAGAGCTGAACCTCTATTTCTTCATTGACGACATAGATTATTTCCATGTTCGTTTGCCTTCTATGGTTTTCACTAGCAAAACACTAGTTGTTCTAATATTATGGCGTGATATTTTAGTGGAAGTTCCTGACTCAGTTTGGCTTCCTAGTCTCAAGATTCTTATATTAGAGGAAGTTCTATTTGAAAACGAGGACTCTCTTCCAAAGCTCTTATCTGGGTGCCCAATACTTGAAGAATTAAATATAGCAAGATCCGATTTGGATACTCAACAGGTGCTGAATGTTTCTGCACCTACAGTGAGACATTTGATGGTGTCGTGTCATTTAGACTACTTTGGAGAAAGCACAGTTGAAACTATCCCTCGGTTCAAGCTCATGGTTGATGGCCCCTGTATTAAAGAACTCACTATCCAAGATTATGTGTCAGACGAATTTATATTAAAGGACATATCATCCTTATCAAAAGCAACTATTGAGGTTGGACGTGTCGTTCCAGATCACATCAGATGCGACAGTTATGGTAGTCATATATGTAAGCTCTTAAGTGGAATTGCCCATGTCGAGTCTCTATCGCTACATTATTCGACTATGTCTGTAAGTATTTTCTTTGATCATTGGCTTTGATTCTCGATGAGTCTATACATTTATTCAATGGGTTTTAAACGTGGAGATTAGAGGAGATTCATGTTACCTGATAGCCATCAGAAAATAACACCAACACAGTCAGGCCTTTATAATTGGACTTCTAAAAGCTTATAATTCTGCATTGGGGATTGGGTATTTACTAAGATGTATAAGAGAAAATGAATAAATTATGATTTCACGTTCTTTAATATACATGTTTTAGTATAGTGCAATAATTTGCTGAAAGCCTTGAATTTCATGTGTGCTCTTGTGCAGTTTCTCTCTGATTGTGACGATTATGTTCTGCCAAGATTTCATAACTTGACCTGTTTGGACGTCTACCCTGCTGTTGACCCTGGCTGGAAGTTGCTAGTGGATCTCCTTGAATGCTCGCCCAACCTAGCACTTCTTAATCTTAAGCAGGTTTGTTGAGATTTAATATTAGACTTCAGCCTATATAGCATGGACACTTCAATGGGTGACGTGTCCGTGTCGGTCATGCCAAAAAAAAAAAATGTGTCTTTATTTTTTTGACATCCTACACACGACCGACATACCAGACACGGGAGTGGACAAGGCAAGGCAGCTCCTATGAAGATGTTTTGAAGACTTTAACGTTAAGTTCTTAATATAATAAAATGGCAGATAAGTAATTCCGAGTATTTGAAAATCTAAGAAATGGGAAGGGACAGGACGTTGTATAATTAATTCTAGGAAAGTAATATCTATTCGCCGTGTTCTAGGCTTCTAGCCATCTCTGTACACAATATGTTTTCTTTTTGGTTATGCTGATATGTTAATGATGTTGTGATTTATGTATTTCTATGCGAAATTTGATTGAACTAATGTTACATTCTTGTTTATCTTCGTATAAAAAATCTAAATATATACATCTTAAACGTGTCCTACTTTTTTGAGAAAAAGCGTTTTCGAGTGTCTGGGTAGTGTATTCGTGTCCCACATCCGTGCTTCTGAGACTTCAGCGTCAAATCTTCTCAACCATTACCTTTCAATTATTTTTGTTCTATGTTTTTAGGGATGTCTCCAAGGGAATTCAGAAAAGTGTTGGAGTTCACCACTACAAGTGCCTAATTGTTTGTTGTTTTGTCTAAAAGAAATCAAAATACAAGAATTTTATGGGTTAGATTATGAGATTGATGGAGTAGAGTATTTGTTGGAAAATGCTAAAGTTTTGAAGAAGATGGCAATTGATTGTCAACGGCTAAAGTCGGAGCAAGGATTTCGTGTTCGGAAGGAATTAGCCACACTTCCAAGGGGCTCGATTTCTTGCCAGCTTAATCTTAATTTTTTGAGTGGTATGTAATTCTTCTCATTTCTTATCTTTCTTTTCTTGCATTCTTGGTAGAAATCTCTAATTGTTTTTTCCCATAGCATCATATACTTGTGGTTGGAAAATAGAAGGTGAACATTGTTGTCAAAACGTGAATCGGTTGCCAAAATTATGAATTATGAATCCAATCGTGAAGCGTAAATTCACTTTTTAGAGAATAAATAATAATATATTTGTATATGCATATAAAACACATGTATATACATAATTGTATGTATATACATCTCATAATGTGTGCGCTTTTTTTAGGATGTGAAGCCCAACACTTCACATATATACATGAATGTGAACAAGAGAAAGGAACTAACACAAGGACAATGCATGAATGACATTAGTGCTGATTTCCTGAGGAAAAGCTTGGCATTATCTGACTAGTCACATATTTATTTACACACTAGCAGAAGCTTATAGAAAAATTGTATCACAATTTAACATGTAAACAAATACAAGTGAAGAATAGAAGGCTTGTAAAACGGGCAAAAAATAAGACAGCACCCTTTTTTTTTTGGGCGAAACTCAATATTTTGATGAACTGTATGAATCATGTGAATCGAATAATTAATCGTTCAGTGAATCGGTCTGAATAGAATGCGATTTCTGATTCGCAGACATGATTCGAATCGTTCAGTATGAGAATCGAATCGAATCGTGAATCGTTCGATTTTGACTACCATGAAGATGAAGAAGATTTGGTGATATGATCTTTCATATCTTATTTTCCTCCCGTTCATGTGTTGATGCTGGACCTACATTGGCCTTCATCTAATTTTAAGATTCTTTGGTCTCGTTTGTTGGTAGATAGGATAAAGGGGTATTGTATAAACTATAGTTAGTTATCCTAGCAAAGCTCAGATTCCGGTGATGGAGATCGGTTCTCCTCTATCGGTTCGTCAATGTTGACCCTGTATTTCTCTCCCTCGAACTCTGTTTTAGTCATTGAGAAATCAATGTGAAAGTTGCTGGGCTCTATTTATTAGCCATGGGTATTCTTGTCATTTACATCGACAATACCATTTAGCCTCAATACCTGAATTTTTACTACCACCCGCCTTGACATTATTTTTCCTCGTTTCTCAGTATTTTCCTTATCCAGAAATGTTTTATCCCGACTTAACTTATACCGAGAAAGCCTAAACAAAAACGGTATAAACCTTGATTGGACTATTTAGTGTGGTGGTGGTTATTTATTTATTTATGCAAGGAGTCTGTTGAATAAATGTTTTGGTAACACCATTATAGGTTAGATAAATATGTGTATGTACATATATTTGTTTTAAAGTATTTAGTTGAGGTTTCATGTTATTCCTGCATTAAGTCGGTCAAACGTTAAAAATCTGTTATTTGGGTTTGTAGCATTTAAAATAATAGATCCATGGGGGTAAATTGAGTTATGCATTAACATATAATACACTGGATGAATATTTGAAAAAAGCTTTGAATTCTCTCTGTCTCTGTTCTCTCCCTTTCTTCTTTTGTATTTCCATTCATAGTCAACTCTCCGTAGTTGAGTTTTGAGCTCTCGGTCTCCTTCTTTCTCGTTCTATTATCTACATTGTTGTCAACTCTCCAGCTAAGGATCATTGGAAGATAAAAATTATTTCTTAATGTAATCATGAAGTATCAAAAATATTTTAGAGTTCTAACTCAGACAGAAAGTTTAAAAGGTGATGCTTATGTTCTCACAATTTTTTCTAGCACTTCTACATGTAGTCCACATCCTATGCAAGCTTGGCTACTCTAAGGATCTATTTGGTTTCTGGATTTAGAGAAGAATAAGGAAAAGGAAAAGAAAACGATAACAAAAACCTTTTCTTTGGTGTTTTCCCTTGTGCTATCCTCCATCCTTAATAACATTAGAAATTAGTATTTGCCCAATACAGTGGCAATATGAGAAAAGAGGAAAGGAAGCGGCTCACAAAATATGAAGTTTTTAATTTTTTTTCACTATCTTTTCTATTCATTTATATTTTTCTCAATACTTTCCTTATTAATCAACCAAACAAATGAAACTGTTTCCTCTAGTTTTCTGTTCTTTTCTTTCCGTCATTAAATCCGTGATCCAAACAGAGCCCTAGGGAAAAGTATGTCTATCAATTAGTAACTAAAATGGTGGTGAGGTAGGCAAGCTACTTACTTTGTGTACTAGTTGATGAAGCCTAAACATGTCAAGGAACGAGATTGTCCAATTGTAACTGAAAAAAAAGAAAAGAAAAGAAAAAGAGTTATTTTATCAAATAAAATGCAAGATTCTTAACCATCTACACCATATAAGACCCATATTGTTACATTTTCAGTTTTCTTTTTCTAAATTCTAGAAACGGAAACTGGTTTTTGCTTCGTTTTATAAAAACAAAAACTGAAAACCTCTTTTTTCTAGCCCAATTTCGTTTTTTTTTAAATAAAATAAAATGAAATAAACAATAATGATTACTAGTTATAGGTTTTCGCTTTGAGGGAGGACAAAAACGATTAGCAAGCATTTTTTCAAGTCTGTTTGTTGTCAATTTTCCCTACTAAGTTGCCATTGTCATAATGTGTTGGTATACTAATTGCCTCAAACTTGTTTGCTTAAGAGTAACCAGTTTGAAGAAGCATTGTGAACAGAGACATTACACAACTTACGTTGATTTCAAGGAAGGTGCCATCAAACTTATGGAAAGATGTACTTTTTGTTCAAGCATGAGGTTTTGTTTTTCGGAGATCGGTTAAAGCACTTCCCAAACTGATAAGGGAAAACTATATGATCCGTGGTGAAGATTCTGATAAAGGAGTATCATAATCTTAGAACAACGCCAACAAGGATTAGCTGTTATGTGATCGTGGAAAGCTCCTTTCTGCAGCCAAAAGGCCGCTTCCATAGTCGTAAGTTGTTTCTGAGTAGGGTTATTGCGGTGATCACCAATTTGTGTAGACATGTTTTGAGAAGAGAAGCCTTTGGGATTGTCATGAAGAAACTTGAGATTGTTTTTCCAGAAGTTTCCTGTATAAAATTCAGTTCAACTTAGTTTAGTTTTAATCTAGGTTTCTCATACATCTGCATTCAAGACTATTTCTCTGAATAAATTAGGAGAGTGAGGGCTTGTTTGGCACCAGTTTTTGCTTTTGCGATTCTATGCAAAAAAAAAAAAAACTGCTTTTGAGCAAAAGTTGCTGGCTGATCGCATGTTTCTGCGGTTGGCGCAAAAAGTTGGTTTACCAAGCAATTTTATTTTAGCATTTGAAGTTCTATAATCACTAGTGACCTACAAAAGTGGTGGCCAAATAGAGCCTACTGATGTCATTTGGGAGGTTTTAGTGTCAATATTCCAACCACCACACGGATGTAGTGGGAGGATAAATCACAGGGGAAGTAAATTGCTGTTTGCCTCGGAAAAATTGGAATGCATAGTAAATATTCAATACAACAGTGATATTACATCATCAATATCACCACATTAATATACATGAGTACAGTGCTTATGTGTCCACACGTTTCCTTAAATTAGGACTGACATGTACTTGAATAATGACTTCTTATTGATTTGTGCTACCACGTCAGCAAAATAACCGTTGTGACTAGTCTCATTACTCCCCGTCTTCATTCTTTAAGTACAAATTGAGTACCTTTTGTGTAGCATAAACATTGGGTGAAACTTATATCAGAAATTAAAGAAATGGTTAGTTAGTGATAAGGACATTTTATGGGTCTTGTATAGATATAGGTCCTACAAAAAAAATCCCTTTAGTGAAAAGTCTATACTTATATTCCAAACTTTTACAAACCTACAAATTTTACAAAAATTCATTACTTTTGTGAAATTTCACAAATTCACAAAAGTGTATGTAAATAGGGATTTTTCGCAAAATTGTAAATTTTTAAGGTCCTTTAGACTCTTAAATTCAGAAGAAGAATTAACACTGTGCATTCAAGCCAAAGAAAAAAAGAAGTAACTTTCATTAGTCATTTTGATATTGCACAATTATTCAAATGAACAACTATTTCAATAAATAGGTAATGTTGTTTCAACAATAGCAACGAACTCGTAGATGTAGAAAATGAAGGGAGGGTGAAAGGAAGGGAGGAATAATAATGAAAGAAAAGAGAATTTGGGAGGGAGCTGTGTTTTTCGTTTGTTTTTTTAGAAAAAAAGAAAAAAAGAAAAAGGGAAAGGAAATAGAATTTGGAGAAATTTGTTAATTAGAAATTTAGCTGTAGGTCCCTGGTGATTGTACTTATATGAATAGGACAATATGTTTCTTTTGTTTTAAAAAGTCCTTCATTTAGGAAACTTATTAACAACATATCCCTTAATTTCTAAAATACTCCCTATTCATTTTTTTTTTACAATTGTGCCCGTAAATGTAAACAACCTAACCTTCCAAACATATCTTCCTCTCTCAACAACCCCAACCATCATAGCCACCGTGATCATCATTGTTTCTCATCCCATGCAATCGTCGCCACCTTAATTCGCAACCACGACTGCCACCTTTGCGACAACCGATACCTGTGCAACTTAATGGTTGCCACCTTCACGACCACCGATTCCGCAATATTGCTGCCACATTTGCAATGACCGCCCTTTTCTGCCTCTGGTCTAAACTCTCTCTCGTAGTATTCCGTTTCCCCTTCAAAATCTCATTGGAGCGGGCTCTGTTGGGTGAAGTTCTGTTATATAGCAAATAATTGCTTGTAAAATTTATGATTTTCACAAGATGTTCTAATTCGTAAATATCACGAGCATCTTGTGGTGAAATTCATAAATTTCATAGGATGTTCGATTCATAAATTTCACATGTTCTAGTGAAATTTACAGAGCATATTGTTAAACTCAAAAGACAGCGACGATCCAATTTGTTGAGTGTTGGTTGCGTCGGGACTGAGATGGTGGTCGCAAAGGTGCTGGGTATCCGTGGGTGGTTGTAGAGGGCCTGGGGGTGGTCCCGTGATGGTCACGGAGGTGGTGAGCCCGTCACGCCACATTAGCGTGATGACGTGGTGTGACCTCCCAGTAAAAAGGAGCCATGTGTCCACTAACACTAGGAGAGGTTATGACATGTGGCGGGTAGTTTGTTTGTTTTTTATTTTTTTATATTTATTTTTTATTTTTTATTTTTATAAATTTTGATAACCACATGACATGATCTCCTAGAAGTAGGTGTATATGTATTGTTGAGATTGAGAGGTCACACCACGTTATCATTTTGACGTGGCGTGACGAGCTCATTGAATAATTTCTCAAAAAATTTGAACAAGTTCTATGTGAAATTGAACTAGTTACATGTGAAATTTCACAGACTCAAAATATGTGTATATATATATATATATATGAAATTTCACATAACTTTTACAATAAAACATAAGGACTTGATCGATTAAATTTCACTAATCATAGAGTTTTAACCAAAATAAAAATAATTTGTCCTTTAAACTTAATAAGTCTAAAATAATGGACTGACATGGAATAGAATCTTTAGAAATATACATTTTGGTCCCTCAAAATATAGTCAACATACAGTTAGTCACTTTGACTTTTTAAACCCTTAAATTCATCCTTAATTTATAAGATATTCTAAAAATTAGTCCTTTTCCCTAAATATTTGTATTTTTTGTGGACAAAATTGTCCTTCATTAAATATATATATATATATATATATGTGTGTGTGTGTGTATATACCATCAATTTAAAATTAAAATTTTCAAATTCAAACCCAAATAAATGCAAGATTTTCTCTCCTCATTATCTCTCTGTATCAATCACGATCTATCTATCATTATCTCACGTTCTCTCCCTACTTTCTCTCTTGCCATTACTAATTGTTGCAGACTATTGGAGCCTACCATCTTCTTCAATAAGGCCAAAACACCCCTATTTCCTCACCCTTATTCTCTCTCTCTCTCTCTATAAAATTATATATCTACTTTTTTCTCTCTCCTCGTTTGCATGTCTTTCCATCAGATCTTCTCCATTTCTTCCTCTCGCCAGTAGTGGGCTCCGAATCTCAGCGTCCGATCCCTCCCCAAAACGGCTCCCTCTCGTCTTTAATGGCCGCTGCACCAGCCTCCGGACCCATCGAGCGTGGGTTCTTATTGGGTCCCCTTGATCTCGAAAAGGGTTTCTCTGAACAGTTAACAATCAGTAGTTTGATTTTGAGCAGTGAAAGTAGTTTTGAGTTTTCAAGGTGAGAAATTTTGAGTAGTTTGTATATTTGATTTGTGTGTAGGTGTGAGAAATTTTGTGTTTTTTTGGGTGAGAAATTTGTAATTGAACTTACATCAAAATTCTAGATCTGAAAATTTTTCACCAAAATAGATAAATTTTTGGATTTTCAAGGTGAGAAATTTCCCATTATGGTTGGATGTGAGAATTTCTCACAAGAGAAAAAAGTGAGAAATTTCTCACTTTAATAGATAAATTTCTCACATGTGGTTGGTATTGGTGAGAAATTTCTCATCAAATATGTTAAAAATGTGAGAAATTTTTTATTATAATAGATAAAATTTCTTTATTAACTCTCTCTCTCCCTCTCTCTATATATATATAATATGTATAACAAATCAGGATTTTGAAGTTGGGGTATTTATTAAATTTTCCCTTTTAATTCTCTCTCTTTCTATATATATACATATATAATAAATTTGGGTTTTGAAATTCAAAATCCTGATTTTTGGGAATAGGGGCATTTTGGTCCTCAAAATAGGTGAGTGACTAATTTCTAAATTGACTTATAGAATGGATTAATTTCTAACAAATGGTACAATGAAGGACTGAAATCTAAAGAACCCTAGAATCTTTTAAACAAATATATATCTATACATCTTTAATTTTATTGAAAAACGAAATCGGTTGAATCGACTTTAAGATCTAAGCCAAAAAAATTTAGGCTTGGGACTCTATATAAGGTGGTTTCTCTACGACGAGCCTGTTTGGCGAAGCGTTTACTCTGCGATTGAATAATGTTTGGCATTCAAAAGCAATTGCAGGCCGTTTGGGTGCAATATTTGGATTGCAAATTAATCTCAAATTGTGGGCTCCACTGCGTTTTACTTGCGATTTGTGGGTTGAGCAACTTTTATCCAATTGGGGTCAATAAACTGGTCAACGCAATTGGTAAATTACTTATGTGCCCATAACCTTTCCAAGAATGTAAAGGTGTTGTCTGCCGCACAAAATGTTTGAAAGCCTATTTAGTTTTTAATGAGTGGCTGTGAGTGACTCCTTTTAACAATTAATATGTTTACTTATTTGATTGTGTAATTAAATAATTATTTAATAACAATTACTAATACGTACCAATAAAACATACTTTATTATGTACACAACAGTAAGGACATAATTGTCTTTTGAACATTAAAATCACTTTTACATTTATGTTACCAAACACTTGCATAATCTATTATACCACCATAACAACTTTTACAATACTTGAGCCAAACAGCACAACTATCATAATCTATTATGACCATAATCTATTATCACAAAAGCAATTACTAAGCTATCGCTGTGCCAAACACCCTCTGTAAGTCGAGCTTGGGCTTTGATACTAAAACTCACAACAGCCACGGGCTAGGCTGGTTGGGCTGAAGTTGGACTTGGGCTTGAGCTTGAACAAATTCCACAAAAACTAGAGCCAAGCGTTGACAAACGTAAAATCAAGCCCATAGTTGCAACCCTAATGGCAGGCATACTAACTAGAGCCATTCGTCTCATTTTATGTATTTTTTTGTTTTTTTGGATGTCCCAAAACTGTTGTCCATTTTCTAAATTAGTAAGCAAATTTTATTTATTTTTTCAAACTACTCTTTCTTACAATCAACACTAAAACAAAACACAAAAAAAGAAAGTGCAATGATCATGGGCAATTGTGAAAAGTAGGTGTAGATTTTTTTTGACCCCTTAAATAGTTGAATTCCCTAAAAAAAAAACAGACACATAAAATGAGATTAATGGAGTAACTAATTAATGCTTTGAGTATTTTAATTTTTAACAATGGGTTAATATTACCTACGGCTACCACCCTTGAGATTTGACCTATGTGTAATTTTAACGGAATTGTAAAATGTTTCACTATAGTCCAAAATATAAGAGTATTTTAGTGACAATATTTTGAACTACAAGGACAAAGTGAAAAATATGCTAAGTATATAAGGGGTGTATCTATAATTAGCCTATTTGATAATTATACCATCAGCTCTCTCTCTCTCTCTCTCTCTCTCTCTATATATATATATATAAACCCTCCCTCTTAATTTAACAAATGTTTGGTGGTCGTCGTGAAGAAAACCTCTGAAAATTCTGAAACCAAAATTGTAAAAATCTGTTCCGCTTTGTATCTTTTGTTTCTCAGGTCCTTTTACTGCTGAAAAAAAGCTGATTCGTGATTTGCAGTCCTACATTATTGTGTCAGAGAATTAAGCAATGGGGTAAGTTTATATTAATGCCTATTTACAAGGAAGAAATAAACAAATTGAAATAAGTTGGATGGTTGTCATATTTTTGTTAACTTGCAATTATTTACTATATGGTTTTGCATATATGTATGTATATATCGTATTGAAAGAAGTTGGAAAGTTCTCATCTTTGTTCAATTTGCAAGTTGTTTAAAATTAAATTTGGGTTTTGCATAATGTATACATGAGGTATAAAAAAGTGTTTGAGCTGCAAACACATGTTAATGCTGCTGAGTTGAAATAAATTGAATGGTTCTCTATCTATTTTCTGACTTGCAAAATTTTCTTGATTTGGTTTTGCATATATGTATATGTATATGTAATCAATCAATCATGTATGAAATGTAAATGCTATATCTATCTTTCAGGGAAAGTATACGGAAAGAAGTTAATTTTGGGAAGAGCATGGATAGGATAAGCAATTTACCAGACTCCATTTTATGTCACATTCTTTCATTTCTCCCTACGAAATATGCAGTGGGAACCAGCATTTTATCGAAAAGATGGCAGTTCCTTTGGGCTTCAGTCCCGAATTTTTATTTTAGCGATTATTTGCCCTTCAATGCCAGCAAATTGGGAAGGAAAGCAGCTGAACTAGAGTTGATCTTTATGAATTTTGTGGATAGAGTATTACTTCTCTCTGAATTGTCATGCTTAAAAAAATTCTCTCTCAATCTTCATTTATGTACTAATTATGACCTAGTCAGTACATGGATATGTTTTGCGATTAAGCGCAAGATTCAAGAGCTGAAACTCAATTACTTCATTGACGAAGGCATCGAGTATGTCCATGTTCCTTTGCCGTCTGTGGTTTTCACTAGCAAAACATTAGTGGTTCTAATGTTACACAGTCATATTTTACTGGAAGTTCCTGACTCAGTTTGGCTTCCTAGTCTCAAGATTCTTAATTTAGAGGAGGTTAAATTTGAAAACGAGGAGTCTCTTCCAAAGCTCTTATCTGGGTGCCCCATTCTTGAAGATTTGAAGGTAACTAGATGGGAATTGGATACTCTACAGGTGCTGAATGTTTCTGCACCTACAGTGAGACGTTTGACGGTGTCGTGTGATTTACACTTCTTCGAAGAAAGCACAGTCGAAACTATACCTGGGCGCAAGCTGATGGTTGATAGCCCTCGTATTGAAGAACTCACAATCCGAGATTATGTGTCCGACGAATTTATTTTGAAGGACATTTCATCCTTATCAAGAGCAACCATTGAGGTTGGATGCATGGTTCCAAATCATATCAGATGCGACAGTTATGGTAGTCATATATGTGAGCTCTTAAGTGGAATTGCCCATGTTGAGTCTCTATCGCTACATGAGTCGACTGTGTCTGTAAGTATTATCTCTGATCATTGGTATTTATTCTCGATGAATATATACATTTATTTCATGGGTTTTAAACTTGGAGATTAGAGGAGACTCGTGTTACTTGATAGCCATCAGAAAATAACTTTAAGTATTATCTCTGATTATTGGTATTTATTCTCGATGAATATATACATTTATTTCATGGGTTTAAAACTTGGAGATTAGAGGAGACTCGTGTTGCTTGATAGCCATCAGAAAATAACACCAACATTACAACATAATCAGTCAGGTCCTTATAATTGGACCTCTAAAAGCTTATAATTCTGCATTGAGGAGTGGGTATTTACTAAGATGTAGAAGAGAAAATGCATAAATTATGATTACTTTATTTAATATACCTGTTTTAGTGTAGTGCCATAATCTGCTGAAAGTATTGAATTTTTTGTGTGCTCTTGTGCAGTTTCTCTCTGATTGTAACAATTACGTTCTGCCAAGATTTCATAATTTGAACTGTTTGGAGGTCTACTCGGATGATGACCCTGGCTGGAAGTTGCTAGTGGATCTCCTTGAATGCTCGCCCAACCTAGCAATTCTTAATCTTAAGCAGGTTTGTTGAGATTGAGATTTAATATAAGACTTGAGCCTACGTAGCATGGACACTTCAATTTGGCTGAGGTGTCCGTGTGCAACAAAACATGTCTTAATTTTGTGACATCGGACACACGACCAACATACCGGACACGGGAGTGGACAAGGCAAGGCAGCTCCTTTGAAGATGTTTTTAAGACTTTAACGTTAAACTATTAATATAGTAAAATAGGAGATATGTAATGGGGTTATTTGAAAGTTTAATAAATGGGAAGGGACACGACATTGTATAATTATTTCTAGAAAAGTAAAATTCGATTCGCCGTATTCTAGCCATGTCTATATACTACATGTTCTTCTTTTTGGTTATGTTGATATGTTAATGATATTGTTGTGATTTATGTATTTCTATGCCATATTTCATTGAACTAATGTTTATGTTACGTTCTTTTTTTGTTTTCATATTAAATATATACATCTTAAACGTGTCCCCAACATATACGTGTCCTACTTTTTTGAGAAATTGTGTCCGAGTGTCTGTGTCTGTGTTGTATTCATGTCCTGTTTCCATGCTTCTTAGATATCAGCATCAAATCTCCTCAACCATTTAGCTTTCAATTATCTTCTGCTTTGTGTTTTCAGGGATATCTTGAAGTAAATTCAGGATATAGTTGGAGTTCCCCACGACAAGTGCCTAATTGTTTGTTGTTAAATCTAAAAGAAATCAAAATACAAGGATTTTATGGGTTAGAGTATGAGGTTGATGGAGTAGAGTATTTGTTGGAAAATGCTAAAGTTTTGAAGAAGATGACAATTGATTGTCGATTGCTAAAGAAGAAGCAAGGATTTCGTGTTTGGAAGGAACTAGCTATGCTTCCAAGGGGCTCGATTTCTTGCCAGCTTAATCTTTTTTTCTGAGTGGTATGTTATTCTTCTCTCATTTCTTATCTTTCTTTTCTTGCATTATGGGTAAAAATCTCTAGGGTGCATTTGGTATGCCAGATAAGGGGACATCTATATAATAAATCAGGGGGGACGTTTGTCTTTTGCAAAATTCAAAAGTGACATCCCCTCGTTCTATATATTTCTCTTTCCTAGTTTACCTTTTGAGAATTCAAAATGACACCCCCTAACTCTCTCTATGTCTCTCTTTCTCTCTCTATATCTCTTTCTTTCCTATTTTGTCTTTCGAGAATACAAAATGACACCCCCTATCTTTGTCTATATCTGTCTCTTTCCTATTTTCTCTCTTCACTTTCAACCTCTCTCCTTTCACTCTCACTCTCAAAGCTCACACCGACACCACAACTCTCTAGCTTGGTTTGGTTTGATTTGGTGAGGTAATTTACTTGGAAGTGTCGTAGGAACGTTGAGAACCGTTAATAGTAGCCTGATGTGACATTTGTCTTCATTTCAAATTTAAAATAAAAAACCACTATACCTATTAGTTGATTGAGAAGCACCGAAGGCACGTTAATTGGCAAGGCAATTTACCAAGAAGTGCCGAAGGCACGTTGAGTTTGTTATTGGTTGAATGCCAATATAGTTTGAATTATTACGTAGTCCCTTTAGGCACTGTAGCTTTCAGTTGATTGAGAAGTGCCGAAGGCACATTGTTTGGTTTGGTTTGGTAAGGTAATTTACTCATGTTGAGTCTGTTATTGGTTGAGTGTAAGTATTTAAATTTGGCAAATAACTAAGGGAAGAAAGAAATTATTTCGTAGTGCCTTTATGCACGGGGCATACGGTTAAAAGATCATAAGGAGTTGTGGGATAAGAATAAATTACTAAAACAATGTCATAAAGTAGATATTTATAAACATTTAGTTAAAAGATCATAATATATTTAAAAAATCATAAAAGTAATAAAAATAAGAAATAATATTTAAATATTCATAAGCAATCATAAAATTAATAGGGGGCTTCGGCCATAGCCCCCTCAAATAAAACCCTTCCAAGCTAAAACCCATGTTAATTTTCTTTAACTCATTAGCTCCTTTTTGTAACTAAATAACTTCAAATTGCTATAACTTTTGTTCTACAAGTCCGTTTTTTCGTAAAATTTGATGTTTTGGATTCAATAAATGAGATCTATCAACCGAGATCAACATTGACCATGAAATACTTGGAAAAAAAAAAAACTAAAAACGAAACAAATATGAAAAACTGTCTGTGCGTGTGTTTTTTTTTTTTTCCTCATAAGTATAACAAAAACATATTCCTTTCATAAAATTGGCACCAATATTATCTGTCAAAACATATAATATCATCTGTTTTGACAAATAAAATAAAAAAATGAGGTTCCAAATTACTTCTTTTTGTATAATTTTCAACTCCATTGCGTAGATCTCGAAGAAATACATGAAATCAAATAATAAAATAAAAAAATACTCAAAAAGGCAAAAAAACGAGTGAGTTATGGTGGTCTAATTAATATTATCTGTCAAAACATATAATATTATATGTCATTACAGATAAAATAAAAAAATGAGGTTTCAAATTACTTTCTTTTGTATAATTTTCTACTCCATTGCGTAGATCTCGAAGAAATACATGAAATAAAAAAAAACAAATCACTTAAAAAGGCTAAAAAAACGAGAGAGTTATGGTGGTTTAAAGTTGACAAATAATATTAATATTATATGTCAAAACAAATTATATTATCTATTTTGACAGATAAAATCAAAAATTGAGGTTCCAATTATTTTCTTTTGTACAATTTTCAACTCCATTGCGTAGATCTCACAGAAATACATGAAATAAAAAATAAAAAATAAAAAAATAAAAAGGCTGAAAAAAACGAGTGAGTTATGATGGTTTAAAGTTGACAGATAATATTGCCTTAGCCATTTTTCTGTTCAAGCAAGGGGCTTTTCACCAAATTCAAAAAGTAGCGATAGGCTTTTTAAAAAATGGCCAAATCGTGTGGGTTTTTGACTAATACACTTAACTTTAAGGGGTCTATGGCCTAATATCCCAAATTAGTATTTCAAGTATAAAATTTTATTTTAATTTAAACGTAGAAAAGAATATTTTAAAAATAATAAACAAACAACAAAAATTATTATAGTAAATATTTTAAACTTTTAATAATATCTGGAAGACTAGAACTCTTATCCGACACACACACTGCCAAACGCACAACATGATTTAAGCTTATCTGGTAGAATTACTTATCCTATGCCTTATCCTATCCGTTACAGTTTTATCCGACCTTTCAAACATGGCCTAGTTTTTTTTCCATAGAATCATAAACTTGTTGGTCAAAAGAAGGTGAAGAAGAAGATTTGGTGACCTGATCTTTCAATTCTTATCTTCTACTCGTTCATGAGTTGATGCTGGATCTACATTGGCCTTCATCTAATTTATGATTTGTTGGCCTCGTTTGTTTGCCGAATTGGATAAAGTGTATCGTATAACCTGTTGTTAGCTAGCCGAGCAAAGCTTAGATTTCGGCGATGGAGATCGGCTAGTCAATGCGAGTCTCTATTTCTCTCTCCTCGAATTCTCTTTCACTAATTTTGAGAAATCAATGTGAAAGTTGTTGGGCTCTATGTATTAACCAGGGGTATTCTTCTCATTTACATCCACAATACCATTTAACCTCAATACCCACATTTTTAATACCATCTCTCCTGACATTATTTTTCCGCGTTTCTCAGAATTATCGTTAACCAAAGATTGTTTTGTCCCGATTTATCCTCTAGCGAAAAAGCTTAAACAAATACAATATAAATCTGGATTGGACAACTGAATGTGGTGGTTAATTTTTATGCAAGGAGTATGTTGAAAAATGATGTTGTAACACCATTATAAGTTAGATAAATATGTGTATGTATATATTTGTTTTAAAGTATTTAATTAAGGTTTCATTTTACTACTGCATTAAATTGGGTCAATTTTAGAATTTAAAAATCTACTATTTGGGGTTGTAGTACTTAAAATAATAGATCCATAGGGGAAAATTGAGTTACACATTAACATGGAATATACTGGATGGATAATTGAAAAGAGCTTTGAATTCTCTCTATCTCTCCCTTTCTTGTTTTGTATTTCCATTGATTGTCAACTCTCCGTAGTTGAGCTTTGAGCGCTCTCTGTCCCTTTATTTCTCGTTTTATATCTCTATTTATAGTCAACTCTCCATTAGTTAAGGATCATTGGAAACATGAAAATTATTTGTTAATGTAAACATGAAGCATTGGATATTTAAGAATTCTAAATAAGACATAAAGTTTAAAGGTCATGCTTATACTCTCTACGACTCTTCCTAGCACTTCTACATTGTCCACATCCTATGCAAACTTTTGGCTACTCTAAGGATCGGTTTGGTCTGCGGATTTAGAGAAGGAAAAGGAAAAGGAAAAGGAAAGAAAAAGATAAGAAATAACCGTTTTTCCGTGGTGTTTTCCCTTGTGCTTTCTTCCATCCTTAAAATAACATTAGAAATTAAAATTTTCAAGATACGTACACTGGCAATTTGAGAAAAGAGGAAAGGAAGTGGCCCACAAAATATTAAGTTTCTAATTTATTTTTCACTAGCCTTTCCATTCATTTCTATCTTCGCACCCTTTTCCTTATTAGCCAATCAAAGGAAAGTGCTTTCCTCCAAGGTTTGTTTTTCTTTTCCCTTATTGAATGCATGAACCAAATAGAGCCTAAGGGAAAATATCTTTAACAATTAGTAGCTAAAATGGTAGTGAGGTAGGCAGGCTACTTACCCTGTGTAGTTGATGGTTGATGATGTTTTTCCCACTCGCCTCAAAATATGTCACATAATCTATGAAGCAGCGACACTTCATTTGAGGTTCGTACCACTATTGACTCGAGTATCCGACACCGATACGATCCGATATGCTTGGGATACGTGTCGGATACTCTGTTTTTCGAATCTGTGTATTTAATGTTATTTTTTTAACCGATACGTCCCAGATACATTCCTGATATGTCCCTGATACGCACGGGACATGCAGCGATAGTTTTTGAAAAACAATTTAAATTTCGGGGGTTGTAAACAAAAATAAAAGAAAGATGAGGGTCTGAAAAAGAAAAAAAAACATTGAAATACACAGTCGCGACCTTTAGTCTTCGTCGAACAGTGAGAGAGAGAGAGAGTTGCGACCTTCCGGCGACCCTCACGCCCACCTCCGACAGTCGCGACCTTCCGGCGACCCTCACACCCACCTCCGACAGTCGCGACCTTCCGGCGACCCACAAGTTGCTCGACTCTCACATGCGACTCTCAGGTATTTATTTTTCGTTCTTTTTCTTCTTTTTCTTCTTCTTCTTCTTCTTCTTCTTTTGTACCTGAAATAAAACATTAGGGTTTTGTTAATTAGGGCTTTTCAGTTTAGGGGGGTTTTTTTTTTGGATAAACAACCAACAATGGTATAATAGATTGATAGTTGTTGTCTATTAGGTTTTACAAAGCTAATAGTTGTTGTCTATTAGGTTTAGAAACAACTCATAGTAGTTTACAGTAGTTAGCCAACTAACATTAGTTATTATTTTTTTTTTAGCAATTTACCTAAGATTCTAATTTTCATTTTTTTGTCCATCGATTTTTACCTTCTTAGATTACCTTCTTAATTGGCTTTGTTGTTATTGATAATGTCATAATGCGGTTGTGAATCTTGTGATATATGTGTTTTTATACCAGTTTTGATTAAACATGATAAAATATATATTTTTAAAAAAATATTATAAAATTCGTGTCCCCGACGAATCGTATCATGCTTTTTTGAGAAATAACATGTCAATGTATTCGAGTCGTGTCGTATTTGTGTCGCGTATCCGTGTCGGTGCTTCTTAGCACATAATCATTGTTATCAAAATTTTCTTTTACATGTTTTAAATATGGCTGGCGATAAAGGCACCTTCATGTTTTAATTAGGGCACCTAAATTTAAGTTAAAAATCTGTTTTTTACCTTTTACTTTAATTAGTAAGGGCACCTCACTTATTTGACTATATATTATGGGCTTTAACTATATTTTATACCCTATTAGTTTGCCCTTATGTCAATTTAGTCCTTGTAGTTTAGAAATGTCATTCTAGTCCCTACACTTTCATAAATGTGTCATTTTAGTCCCTCAAACACTTTTTGTGACAAATTTTTATACTTTTAGTGACAAAATTATTTATCACTAAAGGACTTATGGGACTTATTCGACACACTTATGAACCTACAGGGACTGCAGTGACACTTTCTAAATTACAAAGACCAAACTACAGGTACAAGCACAACTCACAAAGTTAGGTATTATATTAGTGTTCTAAAAATCGGCCTAGGCGGCCACCTAAGAGGCGCCTAGGCGCTAGGCGGTGCCCGGCCACCGAGATTTTCCCTAGGCGTTTGCGAAAATCGGCCAGTGGATTAGTCGGTCTCTAGGCGGGGCCTAGGCGGTGCTAGGCGGGGCCTAGGCGGTGCTAGGCGGGCTAGGGTGAGAATACTAGAAAGTCTTATTTGGGTCTGACTCTTTGGAAAAAAAAATTCTAACATTAGTATATATATATATATATATATAATTGAGGTTTAAGTTAATTATGGAGAGATCCCTAATAATTTTTTAAATATTAAAATCTTCTAATAATCTTTACTTATTTCCAAAAAACACCACATAACCTTTATATATATACACATATATATATATATATATTATTTGAACTACAAATCTATAATTATTTTAATTAACACCACATAACTTGTATATATATCTATTATATAATTAATTTTATTTATAAAAAAAATCCACCTAGGCTCCTAGGCGCTAGGCCCCCCTCCGCCGCCCGACTAGCGCCTAGCGATTTTTAGAACATTATATTTTCATAAATATTATAAAATTAAAAGATATTCAAAGAATAATAATAATAAACTTGGTACTTGTAACAGTGTTACTTGCAATTATAGAGTTTTATAATATCTTAACTTATTAGTAATCTTTCTTTCAGTGCAAGACGCTTTGCAGTTTCTATGGCTTCGTCACTTGATATCTAGATATCATAAGACCAGGCCTAGATTATACAAAAGGAAAAACGATTGACTGCTAAATTGCGACAAGTATAAAAATTGAATAAATACAACCCATGCCAAACACACACACACACACACACACACACACACTCAAACATAGTTTCACCATAAAGTGTAATAAATTAATGATGCAAAGAAACAATTTCGAAACCTAATATGGTCTAATTCATATTATTATATAAATTATGCTCAAAAGGATCATGTGACACCTATCGAGAAGAGAGAAGAATCATAATTAGTGAAAACAAAAAAAACTTACAAGAGAAGAAGTCAAATCAAAGAAGACGCTGAGTACAGATTAAGGGTGTGTTTGATATATAACCCAATTAAGTGCTAAGTGGTGAAAATGAAAGTTTTCAGCACTTAATTTTTTTCAGTGCGTTTGATAATAACCACTTAACTGAAAAAGCAGCCAAACAATCACTGAAAATTTTAAGTGAAAAAATTCTGTTGAAATTAATCATTGAATGCAGTCTATTTCAGTAGTTGAAACACTGTTCTTGGTATTACAAATTCAATCACTTTAACTTTTCAGTACTTAAAATTTAGCACTTAATTTTCAGTACTAAATTTTCAGTTTTATCAAACGAACCCTAAGAGTTAATAGAGAAAGAAATCAGAAGTAGCCAAGGATTTGAAAATAAATAATGATAGAGATACAAAGAGATAATATATAGTAAAATAAGTGAGGTGCCCTTACTAATTAAAGTAAAAGGTAAAAAACTGATTTTTTAACTTAAATTTAGGTGCCCTAATTAAAAAATGAAGGTGCCTTTATCGCCAGCCTTAAATATCTATGTAAGTTTAAACTATCCAATTGCAAAAAAAAAAAAAAAAAAGAAAAAAAAAAAGAGTTCTTTTATCTACTAAAACTCTAAAATGCAACAGATTCTCAACCATTTACCATAGAATATAAATTTGTTTGTATTTGTTGTCAAAGTTCTGTATTGTAAGCTGCCATTGTCATGCATTGGCACAGTGTGTTGTATACTAATTGCTTCAAACTTCTTTCTTTCAGAATGACCAGTTTGAAGAAGCCATTTGAACACAGCCATTACACAAACTTTATTCAGATCTATTTTTCGTTCAAGCACGAGGTTTTGTTTTGTTGGTGATCGGTTGACACTTCCCAAACTGATTAGGGGAAAAAATACGGTCCACAATGAAGATTCTGAGAAAGAGTGTTGTAATATGATGAACCTCACGAATGAGGGTTTGCTGTTATGTGATCTGGGGAAGCTCATTTCTGTCATAAGTTGGTTCCGAGTACGTTGTGGAAGTTGCCATTATGGCCTTGGAAATAGGAATCACCTATTTATATAGACATGTTTTGAGAAGGGAATCCTTGGGGAGTCTTGATGTAGAAACTTGAGATTGTTTTTGTTCAACTTAATTTAGTTTTTAGTCTATGTTTCTCATACATGTGCATTGCATTCAATACTATTTTCTCTGGATAAACGAGGAGACTAAGGGCTTTTTTCGGCAACTGCTTCTGCTTTTACGATTTAGTTGCAAAAAATTGCTCCAGTAAAAGTTGCCCAACCCTGGCTTTAGGCCGATTGCTAGTTTCTGCAATTGATGGCCCAATAGTTTTATTAGCATTCGGAGTTTTATAACCACTTATGGGCTCCAAATGCTGTGGCTAAACGGGGTCCAACTGATATTACAGGGGAGTCGAGGGTCAATTTTTCAATCACCACAGGCATATAGTGGAACGACGAATCACTGTCCTCTGGCTTTTTGTTGCCAAGATGTATTCCTTCTTTATTTTCTGTTTTTCATGTTGCTTCAAAAGTTCAAACATAGCAGTAGCAGTAGCAACATCCTCGTAGAAAAAAGAATGAAGGGTAAAAGGAAGGGAACAGAAGAATACAAATGACAGAAGAGAAAATTTGCAAGGAGAGATCTGTTTTCTCTTTCATAGAAGAACCACTGGCACTGCTAAGTAATTTTGTAATTGTGCAACCAGTGGTGACTATGTAGCCTCTTTCTTGGTACATGAAAGTCCATAACTAGGGTATGTTAGGAATGACAATTTCGGAATGCATTCTTGTCAATTGTAATAACACTAGTAATAACCCGTACCCGTGGATACGAAACGAAAAAAAGAAAAAGAAAAAAAAGAAGAAGAAGAAGAAATTCAATACTTCAAAAGATCAAATCTTTTGTGTAAAATTGTCTCTGTCATTCATTTTGACTCTGTGTAATAAATCAAGAGCAGATTTGAAACATCGGTGCCATAAAACTGCTTAAACTAAGAATAAAGAAAAAGTAAAAAATTTGAAGAGAATAGCCATCCTCAAGATTGAATGTTGAACACAAATTTAGCTACCATTACTTCAAACATGCAAAAAGAAAAAATGGAATAAAAAAAAGAAAAGAAAAAGAAGGATAAGAAAGAAATAAGGATGTTATTTTTTTTCCTGATTTTTTTTTTCTTTTTTTCCGTCTAAATCCTCGAAAAAAGGCCAATATGATTTTTTTTTTTTTTTAAGACCTAAGGTTTTGTTTGGCAACCAACCCTAACCCAAGTACCCTCTATTTTTTACCCCTAAGCCAACCCTAGCTTATAAAATCTAACTTATTTTTGGCTTAAGGGCTTTTTAACTTGAGGGTTGTTTTATTTTTGACTTAAGAGTTATTTGCTTAGCCACAGGCAATAGCTAGCTTGAAAATATAGATATTGTGTTTTTCCCCATTCTTTTCATTTTTTTCCCTCTTTTTCTTCGTATTTTATTTTTTAAAATTAGAAGACTAAATTCACTTCTCTGTCTTTCTCTCTTCATTCTGATATGGGCATTCTGTATGGGCAATCATATTGGGTTTTGCTTTGAGAGTGTATAATGACAGACTGATGACAGTTTCTTCTATGGCAGTTATTGAGTTTTGCAACGCGTTGTGTTTTTTATTTATTCATTACCGTTTTATACAAAATTGTACTTGGTTTGTAACCACAACACGAAGAAGGATCCAATGTGCATTTCAATTAATCCCATGCAAACACATGTTCCTACAATATGCACCAGAAAACTTTGCACACTATCTGACATGCTGTTTTCATTAATGTTAGATCACGCAATTTTGTGAACTGATCAACATCAAACAATTGAGTTCATGGCAATAAAAATTTAAACTACAGAGGGGAACGAATTTGATAGGGAGACAAAGAGACCAGAAGTAGAAAACTTAAATTACAGAGGGAAAAAAATTCATAAAATTGATTCAACAGTAACTTAAAAAAAATTGAAGCATTAGTTGAGAAATTGATATTCAATACCTAAACACAAAAATGTATAATAATAAAATTAAATAAAAAAAACTTTATAGAAGGCAACATACCAGAAATCAAACTTTTAGCTACCCAAATCCACTTCTTTCTCTAACATTGTTCATTGGTCTCGGTACGCTATAGCTTTCTTTCACTATTCTGAGTTTGGCATCCTTTTTGTCTCTTAGTAGTCACCAGAGGAAAAATGCCATGAAAGATGATTATGATGTGACAGTTTTTTGGGGAGGAAGAAATATGAGACGTGGAGTGGGCAGTTATCTTCTATGCTTTGAGAGTGTGTAATGAATTTTTTTTTTAAATGGCAATTATTTGTAACTGATATGGAGAGAGTCGTGAGGTTGTGGATGTGGAAAGAAGTGGGTATGTGTGTGTGTGTGAGAGAGAGAGAGAAATTAATTTTCGGTGGTGGGTTAATTTGATTGGTTAGACTGTAAATTAATTTTAATTTTAAAACTTTCCTTTTGTTGTTGGGCTAATGATCCAATGGTTGAAAATGTCTCACTCTCTCTTAACGGTGGAGATTGAATAGACCGCTCTTTCTTATTATATAGATGATCATCTTCATTAGCCACTTATTTTAAAGAAATATGCGTTTTAATGCAAATTTTACTTTTTCGTAAAAGCAAATCTTACTTGTTTATGCTTAGTAAGTTAGAGATGTTGTTTACACATGAGGTCATGAGTTGGGAATTAACAAAACCCCCTACTTCTCAACTTCTTTAGCAAAATAATATCATCCTATAATATTGGTGCATGTACTTTGCCGGAAAAAAAGAAGAAGAAGAAGTTTACTTTCGTATCAACTAGAGCAAACTTAAAAATAACTCAAGAATTGATTCTTCGACAAACTAATATAACACTGATTTTTATAAGCATTAAGCAAACGAGTCATTCTATGCTTCTTAATTTTGTATCCCAAATACGATTCTGAACACACGTGGCAGTGGACCCACGAAATTTTTCATTTGGGGATGTTGAATTGATTGTACCATTATTGAAGGTGGTTCACTGTCACATGTGTTGAGAACCACATTCGAAATATAAGTACAGAAATCATAGCATTACTCTAAGCAAAAATAAGATTTGGTCTTACATTGATAGTATTTTGGGTAAATATCATTGACCTCCCCTGAAGTTTGACCAATATTAGAATCCTCCCCTGAGTTTTGAATAATATCATCGACCTCCCTTATTATCAAAACTTTGTATCGCTGATCTCCCTTCTATCAACGGTAGTGGATGAAACCTTGTAAAGTTAGCAAATTTTAATGGTGAAATGACATTAATTCCCTTGTTATTGACAAATTGGCCAAAATAAGTTCACAAGCTTGTATGACTGTGTCAAATGATATAAATACCCTCACATTATGTATTTCAATGTGTAGGCACATTTGTCTACTGAAATATCTAATGTGAGGTTATTTATACTATCATTTAACCCAAATTCGTGAGATTATTTTGGTTAATTAATCAAATATAGGGGCAACAATGTCAGTTTACCTAAAAAATTTTGCTGACCTCATAAAATTTTATCCACAACCATTAACAAAAGGGAGGTTAATGATACAAAATTTTAAACTTAAGGCAATCGATAATATTATTCAATATCCGGGGAAGGTATATGATATTAGACCAAACCTCGTATAGTATTTTTATTATTCCCAAAGCGCCTTTAGTTAACTTCATGAACCAAACAAAGACTCCCACCACACGTTGTAAAAAACTGTTGTTAGTGCCAAAAGAATTGGTTCAAAGGTTTCTGTTTTTTATGCACCTCTTTCATACCTCATCAGCAACCGTCGCCTGAATGAACTGATTCCGGGCAGCTTGTATCAGGTTCTTATCGATTTTCCTTAGTCAGCGTTGATGCTCTATCTTAGTTTTGAAATCTGTTTGGTTTCCGAGAAAATACCTGAAAAATCAGGAAAATGAAAAAAAAAAAAAAAAAAAAAAAATCGAATTTTATGCTTTATACACTTTAGGGTTTGGGGAAAACAAAAAATCTCCTTAACCCAGTTTAACTTAGCACAGTTGGGAAGAGGGTTTTGTTTTTCGCAAGTCCTACTCATTCAAGAATAAAGATTCCTAATTTGCAATTTTTTATCTACCATTTTCTCGGAAATAATGATAAAAAAAGAAGAAGAAGAAGAAGAAGAAAGTAAGGATTTTTCTTGAGAACAAATGATGTTACTGTAGTTTATTTATCTGTTTCTAACTTGCATTTTGGTTTAGTTTTGCCTGATTAAAAAAATGATACTGTACTGTTGTGATTCCTAAATTTCTCGGAAACCAAACAGGAATAGGTTAAAATGAGAAAAATTATTGAGGGCAAATGATGGTACCGTGGTGTGTTATTATGTTTCTAACTTGCATTTTGATTAAGTTTTGCATGTAAAAATTATTGGGAAAGTCGGGTTTAGTAACAATCTGATTTTTTAGGTAAACCATTGATTGGACAATGGATTCCGGCTTTGGGAGGAACCTAGATAGGCTCAGCAACTTACCAGAGTCTATTTTGGTTCACATTCTTTCATTTCTTCCGACCAAACATGCGGTGGGAACGAGCATTCTATCGAGAAGATGGGAATACCTATGGGCTTCTGTCCCTAATCTTGACTTTGATGATTCTCTTCTCTTCACTAAGTGGTGCTCATTGAGCAAAGAAAGGAAAGCTGAAGTGGAGCTGACCTTCATGAATTTTGTGGACAGAGTAATGCTTCTCAGTGATGTTTCATCTTTACAAAAATTCCACATCATATATAGTTCGGATGACAATTACGACCATGTCAACACGTGGGTATGTGCTGCAATTAAGCGTAAAGTTAAAGAAATGAGGCTTGAGTACCTTCCGGATTGTTTTCATGTTAGTTTGCCTCATATGCTTTTCACCAGCAAAACACTTGTGGCTTTGACACTGTCTCAAGGAATTTTTCTAGAGATACCCGCGTTAGTTTGGCTTCCCAATCTCAAGATTCTTCATGTAGATTCAATTAAACATGAAAGTGAGGAGTCAGCTCAGAAACTTTTATCAGGTTGTCCGGTTCTTGAGGAACTGTTTTTAGGGAGATGGACGTTGGAAACTATAACGGAGCTAGAGGTTTCTGTGCCTACATTGAAACATTTGACAGTACAGTGTTTCGCCGATGATTTTTCAGACGATGAAGATGAATCTGACGATCCAGAGTGCAAGCTTGTTATTAATTGTCCCATTCTTGAACACCTCTATCTCCAAGATTTTGTGTCGGAGGAATTTTTGGTGGAGAACCTACCATTGTTGAAAAGTGCATCTGTTGATATTGGGCGTGAATGCTCAGAACCTACCCGATTCAATGGCTATGTAGGTTGTGTCTATAAGCTTCTTGGTGGGATCACAAATGTGAAGTCTCTATATTTATCTGAATCAACTTTGTCTGTAAGTTTTCGTGCTAATTGGTTTTGTTGTTCATTACGCATACTTTGAGTAACACCTGCCATATATGCATTATGTTCTAACACTATGCTTGGATTGAGATTTGGGAGAAGTGGAGAGAAGAGAAGGGAAAGATTCTCTTACTTGTAAGTTAAGTTGGGAAGGAAGAGAAGGTGGGAAGGAAGAGAAGGTTAGTAGAAAGAAGTGAAAAAAAAAAATTGTAAAGGGGAAAAGAGCCAATTTTTGTTTCTCTCCAAATTGGACAGTTTCGGAGGAGGAAAGACTTGAAATAAAGTTTTCTTGAAACAACCAATTTATCATCATTATTTAGTAGAGGGTGAAAGATGAAATTGATTCTAAATACTTTCTTTCCTGTTATGAAAGCGAACCATAAAGAGAAATTCGCACTTCCTTTCTCTTCTCTCCTCTCTATCCAAGCAGGGTGGAGATTTTCCTACTTTCTCCTCTCCGTTTCTGTCAAGGAGTTTCTCTTCTCCTCTCTTCTTCTCTCAATCTTAATGTTCTTGTAATTTTTCACATTTCTACCATCTGAAGCGATTTCAATAGGGCCTTGTCTTTTCATGTCAACAGTTTTAGCCGTGCTTGATGGAGGAACGTAGTACTCCTTTGAAATCCAACATCAAAACAACAGTCTAAGCCCTTATGAAAGTGAATATAAATACTTTGGATTCTTTATTAAGGATTCTTAGCTGGAGTAGGCGGAAAGAGGAAGATCCTCTGCAGCTTCTTACGAATTAGTGTGGGGTGAATAATTTGTTGAACGCCATGACTCAGTGCTGTACCCTTGGTGATGGAGGGGTGGAGTAGGTCCATGCCTAACATTTGACATTATTTGCATGACTACCCTAAGACTCAAAACCTGTCTCCTTAGGCTCTGCTTGGTTCATGGCTTTTGTGAGGGACAAGAAAACAAAATGTAGAGGAAAAAACATTTCTTTGTTTGGTTAAGAATGAAAATATAATTAGAAAAACAGAAAGGGAAATAAAATTTAGTGAGAAATTATTTAAAAATTGATTTTTTTTTTTAATCACTTCCCTCCCCCTTTTTTTTTTCTTTCTGTTAAGTTACAATTATATTTTGGAAGCTGTTACTTTTTAGGGTAAATATCGCCTACCTCCCTTGAGGTTTTACCCGATCACACCCGCCACCCTTCACGTTTGAGATATCACACTGACCTCCTTTGTCAGATTGTTGTTTAACAGAGTTGACAAATCAGTTCTTTTACCCTTATACCCTTATTTCTTTGTAATATTTTATTATACAAAATTCAAATATTTAATTCAAGGGTCCAAGAAAGGAAAAGGCGAAATTAACCTCCACTGAATGCAATCACTTTACTCTTTCTTCTACACCAAACCCTCATAGCTTTCATGATCGCCATAGGATAGAGTGAAAGCTAAAAACACATACTTATCTCATATATGTACATATATAGACTGTATATATATATAAACATAGAGAGAAGAGGACAAGGATGCTTTCATGGGTGTTGGCTTCAATGATTGGAAGATGGATTGGAAACCCATGTTGGCATTAAACATTTTCGTAAATGAAGTCAACAAAAATCTGGTAATCCAAGTAACGACACTTTAACAGAAGGGAGATATCTGATACGTTTAATAGACTCTAATAAGGGAAGACAATGTGAGATACCAAACGTAAGGGATGGTGAGTGTGATCGGGTCAAACCTCAAGGGAGGTAGGTGATATTTACCCTACTTTTTAATGTTATTAAAGCATGAAGTAAAACAAAAGGGAGCTTCCTTTCCGTTTTCTTTTCCTTCTCTAAATCAGCAAACCAGACAGTGTTAACTTACAGGCTGAGAGCTTTTGCAACCGCACTGGGTGATGATGGCCCTTGAGTTCAGGAATTTATTATTTGGTTATGTTCTGTCGTTAGCGTTTTAATATTGAATTTTTCTCCTTCGCAGTTGCTTTCCGATGCTAATGGTAGTGTCTTGCCTAAATTTCATAATGTGACCTGTTTGAAGCTGGGTATTAATGGTGACGCACAGTGGAATTTGCTAGCAGACTTTCTTGAGTGCTCACCTAATGTAGAAATTCTTGTTCTTGAGAAGGTTCGTTGAGATTTGAGAAAAAATGGTTTCATTTTAGAGATGTGGTCTGACTTATGTACTTATAATTTACTCTCTTTTTTGCCCTCAGGGATTTAGACTCCTCACGTCATTCAAATTTGAAATTCCTATTGTCCCGAAGGTTTGTTGGAATTAAATACGATCAGAAATTTCAGCTAGAACTTTTTCCTCGATTTGCTGGCTTCTAATTCCTTTTTTTGTCTTTCAGGCGCGAAGTGTTGTTAATACAGCTAAATCTTGGAGTCCACCACGACGGGTGCCTAATTGTCTGTTATCAAATCTCAAGGAAATCAGAATTGAAAATTTTAGTGGCTCAAGATATGAGCACGAGGCAGTGGAGTATTTGCTGAAGAATGCTCTAGTTTTGAAGGAGATGAGAATTAATTGTCGATATGCGAGTACAAAGGAAGATTTTCGATTTTGTAGGAAATTAACAAGGTTCCCAAGGGGCTCGAAGAATTGTCGACTTAATCTCTGTTTCTGAAGCCAGTAAGTAGTAATTGTTTTCTAAATCAACATTCTGCCTATAATGATATGTGTTTTTGGTAATGGCAGTAGTGATTATTTGGAGTTTAAAACTGTTTTAAGGTACATTCAGATGTAGTTAAGCTTGTTCTTTCTGTTTTATTTTTGTTTTCCAGCTACTATCAGGCACAAACAAACAAACAAACAAACAGATATACTATTTTGGTTGTGTTTGTAACTCTTCTGGGTTTCATCAGTAATTATATGCTTTTGATAGGAATATAACTAGGAACTAAGCAACCACTTTTAGAAAATTTCAGAACTACCACTGACTATTATTTTGGGTAAATTTCAGAAACACCCCCTCAACTATGACCCATTTTCGATATGTATATGTATACATAGAAATGTATGAACAATTAATTGGCTTATTTCTGTATATCGATTGTTTGAAGAAATTGTTCAAATTTAGCACTGTTATGATATGTAGCAATGTGGTGTTGCATAAATATATACATACATATGTGATCAAATAGAGAGATTGGGATTAAACCCAGTTAAATGTGAGATTGGGATTAAATTTGATCATATTTTAAATATTTACAAACAAGCTCTTTCAAAATGTGGTTCATCAACAAAAGAAAAAAGCAATGTGGTGTTGCATAAATATATACACACATATGTGATCCAATAGAGAGATTGAGAAAGCAAAAAAGCTAAAAGCCACATTTGTGAATGCAAGGATATGCCAAATGTGGGTAATGCTAGAGACACAAAAGGATCACAAAGAGATGCACACAAATGTGGTGGGTCCTATTGCCACATGGGTGTCACATCATTTAGTGAGTATCTCTTTGTGACCCTTTTATATCCCAAACATTGCCTGCCAAATGTATTTACATGATAACCAGAAGACCTCGGACTTTTCTTTGATTGCAATGTTTATTACCATCAGTGTTGAATCGTTGATACATAAGATAAGAGAGTATTTTTGCTCACCAAAATATTGTTTACCCAATTCTCACATTGGCCAATGCAGTGTGATTCATGATTTTACACTATTAATTAATTTTCATTTAATCCTAGGTGAGCAATTTTTTGATGAGCAAAAATACATTTCATAAGATAAATACCTATTGCAGATATTGAACTCAAAAACAGATTGGTATTATTATGTGAAGTCGTGCTGTTGTCCTTCTTTTCGGTTCTCTTTTCCACGTCAAATCATGGTCCGCTAAAAGAGTGAAACTAATATGGGATTTATATACAGTTTAGCCTGAGGCCATATCAAATTGGAAAAAAAATTTGAGTGAAAAATTCATTTTTAGTATTAATATACGACTGTCTAATTCAAAATGTAGTGTGAATTCAAGTTAAAAACTCTGCATTTCATGACTTTATATATTTTTCGGATAATCCACTTGATACGTACTATGATCAGACAATGTTCTCATAACAAAAATAACAAAAAGAGAGTTAAGAAGACTGATCATGCGGACTTTGTTAAAACGACAAACATTACCTCAATATTCAAACCATCAAAGGCTCGCGGATTGTTGCGATGAAATCAGATAATCGACGACTACCACACTCTCGACCAAAACTTTGCCTTTTCTTTATGAGAACTGTGAGTAATGTTAGATTTACACAAAATTTCACATAAAAATTCACACAAAATAATTCTGACCCTTGATTCCAGGGGGTCTTGTGTGGAACCCATGTATTCCCCACATGAGGGCCACTGAAATCAAAGACCATGATTATTTTGTATAAAAATTTTGTGTGAGTCTAGCATTATTGATGAGAAGTGAGAACTAACCAATTCCACATCGGCATCCACCGCATCCAATTCCTTTCAATCTCGGAAATAAGCGTATAGGGGGACAGTTATGAGAGATGTGAACATTCAGGTAGGGCTGGCCATCCCAACCTGAGACCCGACCAACCCGACCCAACCCGACCGACTCGAAGGGATATGAGTGGTTTTGGCGGATGGTTGGATGAGTCATGGTTTTTCCAAGCTACACCCGATTGCTTATAGTTCGGATGTTGGTTTTTATAATCCAAACCCGACATCAACCGACCCGATCCGATCCGATCACCTATTGAAAACCAAGAAAACACAATATATGTATTGAATCATTCTCTCACTCCCTCATTCGGAATGAGTCATTCCCTTAAAAAAATGTGTGTATATATATAGACAGATATGTGATATCAAACACCCTTTATAGATAGATATGTGTGTGTATATATAGATCTGTGTGTGTGTGTGTGTGTGTATACATATATAGATCTCTGTGTGTGTGTATATACATATATAGATCTGTGTGTATACATATATATAGATCTGTGTGTGTATATATATACATATATAGATCTGTGTGTATATATATAGAGATCTCTGTGTGTGTATATATAGATCTCTCTCTGTGTATATATAATGATTTTCACACCTAAATCTAGTTGTTGATTATATATGTTCATTCTATCGGTTTTTCACCCGAAATCAATCGGAAACCGACGGGTTGGTTCCACCCGACTTGACGGATGGATGATGGATTATAAACTTGTAACCTGATGGAATTTGGATGAATAGTCGGATGTGGTAATACCCTACTCACCCGACCCATGGAGACCCTTACATTCAGGTTTTTTCTTTTGGTATTTAAAATTTGAAATGGGGTAGTAAATGACATTCCAATACCCTTGAATCTGTATATATTTTGTTGGAAGATTTAATCGATTTTAATGTAGAAATTGGGTACCCAAAAGTTTCTTGAGAGTTGAGACGTTTGAGAGAGAGAGAGAGAGAGAGAGAGAGAGAGAGGTGGAACCAACCAGTAAGCCACGTTCTCATTTTCTCTCTGTATATCAGTATAGATTGGGCTCAGAGCTAAAACCCTAATCGGAGATTTCATGATAGAAACTGGTTCAGTTCTTCGCAACTCTCTGCTAAAATCACAAAAATCATACCTAAACCAAGGCATTTTTCTTTTCTTCTGCTATTATATTTCATTGTGATAGATTTTCCCACTCCCCAAACACTATCTTATTTTCCCGAGAAAAAAAAAAGGGTCGAACTGCTCATGGATTCTCCTGAGGAAGCCAATATTCTCACTCACATCCTCTCGTTTCTACCCGCTAAGTACGCAGTTGGTACCTCCATTCTCTCAACTAGGTGGAAGCACCTTTTCACTACCATCCCTATTCTCGATTTCGATCATTCTCTATCTTTCAATCCTCGACAACGTATTTTCACTGAGGAATGGTGCAATCGTTTCATCAATTTCGTAAATAGGTTTTTTTTTTTTACTGCTAAATACTACCACATCATCACATGTAACCAAATTGCGCCTCAAATGCTACAGAGGATGTGATGAGTCCCATGTTAATGATTGGATATGTACTGTTCTTCATCGTAATGTTCAACAACTCAACATTTTCATTCGCATGAAAGAAATTTGTCCACTGCCTCGCGATATTTTTATCTGCAGATCACTAGTAGTTTTAAAACTGGGAGTTGACTTTGTTGTCAAATGTTCCAAGTACGGTTTGTTTGCCGAATCTTAAGGTTCTTTCTCTCACATACATCAAATTCACTGACGAGGACTCCATTCGGAGGGTTTTAACGGGTTGCCCTGTGCTTGAAGATTTGGATTTGAATCGATGCCGAATGGAAAATTTTCAAAATCTTGAAATTTCTGTTCCATCCCTCAAGAGTTTGCTATTGTCTAGCGGCAAGGGCAATTATGAAATTGTCCTCGATACCCCAATTCTTAAATGCTTTACATATTCTGATTATATGTCGAGAGGCTGTACTGTGAAGAACATGAAGTCTCTAGTTAAAGCTCATCTTGATCTTGAACTCACTGAGGAACAACTAGAAGACAATTTCTACCGTTATGCTCAATATGTGGTTAAGACTATTAATGATGTAAATTATGTTAAGTTTCTTCATTTAGCAGCCGGAACTCTACTAGTAGCCGGAACTCTACTAGTAAGTTGTCTTACTTCTTCTTCTTCTTCTTCTTCTTTTTCCTATTGCAGTTTTCTAATTATTATAGGCATATCCGTACACTTTTATGTTTGCTCATAGTCTGTGATTTATCGTTTAGTTGATAATAATTGTTCTCATCTTGTATGAAGGCTCTGTTAGGAAATTATATTTCCTAATAAGAGTGGGCAACATATTAATATCAATTATATTATAAGGCTAATAATTAAATGGGCTTATATTATGTGGTCTAATTGTAGTAAGTCATGGTCTTCTACTGTGTATGGGTTTAATGAGTGGATACCAAATACTGATCCTGTTAGGAATAATGGGAACCTAACATATCAGTATATAAAGACATATATGTTATGGTCCCCAAGATGTCAAATCAATATACTACTTCCTCCTCCATCCCATCAAGAGAAGGAACCCATTGAAGAACTCAAGAGATTTGACTGAGGAAGACATAACTGATCATCATCGTTCACTTAAGGTTTGGTAATTGCTACAATGGATACAGGTATGTATTCTATTATATATTATATCCTAATAATCTAACATGATCTGATCCTAGGGCTGTGATTTTACTACTCTAGGGTTCTACAGTTTTAATAGATTAGATCTAACAAGTGGTATCAGAGCAGTTATCATGTTGATTATTAAAGATGTTGTGCATATTTTCATATATACATAATCTGTGTGAGCCATGGAGACAGTCTCATCGAATCGCGCGCATTGATGAACATTGTATTTTCGGCCCCTCTTGATTCGGTTACGAAGTGATTTGATGTGACATTCACATAGACATGTATTATCATACTAATGCATAGTGTCCAAAACTCAATCCTTAGACTTTCGTGGCCTTATCATAGCCACTGGAACACTTTAATGTGTTTTGTATTATTATTATTATTATTATTAATTTTGATTTGTTTGATTGGATTGTTAACAGTGGAGCCAATATTCATGATAGTCCTATTGAGATCTCACGGCCATAGACCTTTTTTTTGTGCATGTCAGTATATGTGTTTTAAATTCATAATATGATATTAGGTTTTTTATAACACTTAAAAATTTTTTGGATTCATTCGTGATGTGAATGATTTTTCACAGTATTATGAAATTTTAGTTCATAACATGAATTAAACTCTATGGCAGCTTTAGAATATTGGGTAATTCCTCATCCTGTTTATTAAAAAAAAAAAAAAAGGTTTATTTGGGGGTCTATTTTAGATCCCAATGTAATATGTCTGATATTTCAAATAAATAAATTGAAATAATATGTTGCCAAAGTAACCTCTGTTGTGTAAATTAATTTATTTTGAAATATTAAGATGGTATATCTGTTATTTATGCGATTAACAATCGGCCCAAAGGAAGATTCTTAATTGGCCGAATGATGGGTGTACATGTGGTGGTAAATATGTGACAGTTATCAAGATATAATTATCCATGTGGGCAGTGAGTCGGCCCAAAGGAGGCTACTGTTTGACAGGACTTACTGTCAGTATTTGATCACTACACGGGGAGTACCACTTACAGTTGATATTTCTGTCCAAAGACTAAATATCAATGTTGTTCTAGGTATCCTGTGATGGGCCCACCATTAAGTAAATTATTTAATGTGTCATGCATGCATATATATAAAGTATTTATGATATGTTTATGTTATGACATGTTATTAATTGTGAGCATGTTATTTTATTTTATTTTGTTCTCTATTCAGTTTCTGCTACTGCTACAAATGTTTCTGCTCAAATTAGTGCTATCCTAATGCTGAATGGGGGAAACTTTAAGGTCTGGAAAGAGAACGTAGAAATCGTTCTCGGATGTATGGATTTGGACCTTGCGCTAAGGACCGAACGACCCACTTCGACTACGGAAAACCCGAATGAGGGTAAAATTGAGAAGTGGGATCGCTCGAATCGCATGAGTCTGATGATTATGAAACGTTCCATTCCGGAAGCGTTTCGGGGCTCGATCACTGAGAGCACAAATGCTAAGAAGTTCCTCTCTGAATTACAACTATATTTTGCTAAAAATGAAAAGTCAGAAACGAGTACCGTTTTGGCTACTCTGATTTCCATAAGGTATAAAGGAAAGGGGAACATAAGGGATTACATTATGGAAATGTCTCATCTCAGTGGGAAACTCAAGGCACTAAAGTTAGAGCTGTCTGAGGACATGCTCGTGCACTTGGTTCTCATATCTCTTCCTGCACAATTCAGTCAATTTAAAGTGAGTTACAATACCCAAAAGGATAAATGGACTCTTAATGAGCTCATATCTCACTGTGTGCAAGAAGAGGAAAGAATTCAGCGAGACAAGACTGAAAGTGCTCACTTAGCATCAACCTCTCAGAATAATAAAAAGAAGAGAGCTAAGGATGCTGCAAATGTGACACCTCAGCAGAAGAAACTAAAGAAGCAAAATGAGGAATTCCTTTGCTATTTCTGCAAGAAGAAAGGTCATATGAAGAGAGACTGTTCCAAATACGCCGCTTGGCGTGTAAAGAAGGGTAAGCTTCTCGCTTTGGTTTGTTCTGAAGTTAATTTAGCTTCTGTACCTAAAGATACTTGGTGGGTAGATTCTGGTGCTACTGCTCACATAAGTATGTCTATGCAGGGTTGCCTGTGGAGCCGGCTGCCAACTGATGCTGAAAGATTCATCTTTGTGGGCGATGGCAAGAAAGTTACAGTAGAAGCAATAGGAAATTTTAGATTATTATTAAAGACTGGTGTTTATTTGGATTTGATTGAGACTTTTGTTGCACCGTCTTTTAGACGGAATTTAATTTCTATTTCTAATTTGGACAAATCTGGTTATGCTTGTTCTTTTAGAAATAATAAAGTTAGTCTATTTCAAGATTCAAAACTTATTGGTACTGGTTCTTTGATTGATAATCTGTATATGCTTGACACTGTTACTTCCTATAATGAAATTCTGCATACTAATTCACGTGGTACAAAGCGAAAATTAAGTAAGAATTCCGCCATCTTATGGCATAAGCGATTAGGCCATATCTCTAAACAGAGAATTGAGAAACTTGTGCGTGAAGGAATTCTTGGCCCCTTAGATTTGGCAGACTTTCAAGTCTGCATTGAGTGCATTAAGGGGAAACAGACAAACATAAGGAAATTAGGTGCCAACAGGTGTACAGACGTCTTAGAACTCATTCACACTGATAAATGTGGTCCATTCCCTACAGCCTCTTGGAATGGACAACAATATTTCATTACATTCATAGACGACTATTAAAGATTTGGGTACCTATATTTGATACATGAGAAGTCACAATCCCTGGATGTTTTCAAGTCATTTAAAGTCGAAGTTGAACTTCAGCTTGGCAAGAAAATTAAGGCTGTCAATTCTGACCGTGGTGGTAAGTACTATGGTAGATATGACGGATCAGGTGAACATCCAGGACCCTCTGCTAAACTCCTAGAGTAATGCGGTATTGTCCCTCAATACACAATGCCAGGCAAACCTATCATGAATGGTGTAGCTGAGAGACGAAACAGAACGCTTAAGGATATATTAAGAAGTATGATTAGTCATTCTTCTTTACCAGAATCACTCTGGGGAGAAGCTCTAAAGACTGCAGCATACATACTCAACAGGGTTCCAAGTAAAGTAGTAACCAAAACCCCTTATGAATTATGGACTGGAAAGAAACCTAGCATTAGGCATTTACATATTTGGGGTTATCCAGCTGAGGCACGACCTTATAGGCCACATAAAAAGAAATTGGACTCTAGAACAGTCAGTTGCTACTTTGTTGGATACGCGGAACGCTCTCGGGGCCTTTAAGTTTTATGATCGCACTGGTAGGACATTTTTTTTATGGGAAATGCAAGATTTCTTGAGGAAGTTGAGTTTGTGGGGGGAGATAAGGTTAGAGACATTGTCTTTGAAGAGGAATTTATTCCTAGTCATATTGCTATTGACAATGTTCAAATTTCTATTCCTGACATTGTTCAAGATGCAAATTCAGATATTCAAGACAATGTACAAGAGCTCCCTGTGCAAAATGAAGAAATTATAACTGAAGTGCAAACTCAACAACCTCAAGAGGAGATGCCATTAAGAAGATCCACTAGGGAAAGGAGAAATGCAATTTCGGATGATTATATTGTATTCTTCTAAGAACATGAGTTTGACATAGGGATAGTGGAAGATGATCCAATCAACTTTCACCAAGTCAAACAAAGTTCCATCAGTGGTCTCAAGCAGGCTTCCCATCAATGGTATCACAAGTTCCATCAAGTAATCACCTCGTATGGTTTTGAGGCGAATGTGGTTGATGATTGTGTATATCACAAGTTCAGTGGCAGTATTGGGCAGATATTTGGGTAACCCACAAATGGATCATCGGAAAGCAGTCAAACGGGTTATGCGGTATTTACAGAGAACAAAGGACTACATGCTCACGTATCGAAGATCAGATGCTTTTGAGATCGTCAGGTATTCTGATTCCAATTTTGTTGGATGCCAAGACAGTAAGCGATCCATGTCAGGCTATGTTTATATGCTGGTTGGAGGAGCTATATCTTGGAAGAGTGCTAAGCAGACACTCATAGCCTCTTCAACCATGGCTGCGGAGTTCATAGCCTGTTATGAGGCATCCAATCATGGGATATGGTTGCGAAACTTTGTCACTGGACTGCGTTTGGTAGATGGCATTTAAAGGCCATTAAAGATATATTGTGACAATAAAAGTTTCTGGTTGTTAAGGAAAGAGTTCAGAGTTGTCAAATTTCAATAGAACATATAGGAACAAACTCCATGATTGCGGATCCGCTGACCAAGGGATTACCTCCCAAGGTCTTTCACGAGCACACTGCTCATATGGGTGTTAGGTTGTCTAACGATACTTTGGTTTAGTGGGAGTTAACTTTGGATGTTCTATTTTTGACATTTATGGTTTTATTTTCTGCAGAATAAAGTTGATGGTTTAAAGTTTATCTCTGAATCTAACTATTTTCTATATGCGGTTTTGCATTGTTTTGGATTGATCTCAATAAAGACTAAATTAGGACCAGTTGGAAATAGGCATGTTTGAGATCACATTGCATGTAATTTCCATGCTACTCATCCATACTTGATCTATGTCATTGAATGTGTTGGTATGGTGACCATTGAAGGCCTAGTTACGATTTTGTGTGACGAAAGCCGCCTTGATCCCATATTAATATAGGAAATGGACCAGATTGAAACTAAAGTGAAGTCCAAAGATAAATAGCACAGGTGCGCGTCTAAGGAACATGTAATATAATTGTTTCAGGAATCATATGTAGCCCAAGTGGGAGATTGTTAGGAAATTATATTTCCTAATAAGAGTGGGCAACATATTAATATCAATTATATTATAAGGCTATTAATTAAATGGGCTTATATTATGTGGTCTAATTGTAGTAAGTCATGGACTTCTACTGTGTATGGGTTTAATGAGTGGATACCAAATACTGATCCTGTTAGGAATAATGGGAACCTAACATATCAGTATATAAAGACATATATGTTATGGTCCCCAAGATGTCAAATCAATATACTACTTCCTCCTCCATCCCATCAAGAGAAGGAACCCATTGAAGAACTCAAGAGATTTGACTGAGGAAGACATAACTGATCATCATCGTTCACTTAAGGTTTGGTAATTGCTACAATGGATACAGGTATGTATTCTATTATATATTATATCCTAATAATCTAACATGATCTGATCCTAGGGCTGTGATTTTACTACTCTAGGGTTCTACAGTTTTAATAGATTAGATCTAACAGGCTCTCGACTATTCTGATCGTTTCCTGCCCACATTTCATAATTTGACCCGTTTGGAGGTTGGTGTTGGTTTCGATTTTACACTACTAGACTTACTCGAGGGTTCACCTAATCTCGAAGTTCTTGTCTTTGTCAGGGTGGGTTCGAATATCACAAACAATTTCAGCTTTTTAGCTATTTACTTAAAGCTCTTTTTTAGCTTAAGCTTTCTTTTCTCTGTAGGGGTTGATTCCGGGCAGTATAAGCCATACATTATTCTCGTACTGCCTTCCAGAGCATGTGCCTACATGTCTGTCTCAACACCTTAAAGAAATTGAAATTATGGAATTTTTTGGGGATGAAGTTGAACTAATTGTGGTAGAGTATTTTTTGAAGAATGGAGAAGTTTTGAAGAAGCTGACTATTGGATGGCCGTCTGGCCATGACTTGGGATTGGATACCACTTGCTCGCGAAAGAATATTGAAGTTCCCAAGGTGCTCACAAACCTGTCAGATTGTGGGGTAAGCGGGGAAGAAAATGTGTAGCGTATGTAGAGCAAACTATAGCTAAATTCTCTGCCTCACATATATTTTGTTACCCCACATCACCTTGACTCGTCTTTTATCTTGGGTTAATTACTCAGCTCGTTTTTGTTACCATAATGTTCATTTTAATTGTAGTATTTCGGAATCTCGACATGAACACTTCACTCTGGACCTTCATCTGCAAGTTTGGCATTTTATGTTTATGATCAGTAGTTTTTGTGCTTTTTCACTACTTACTTTGTGTATTCCGCAGGAGAGTACTTACTATACTACTATTTCTTTGTGATATGTGTCATTATAATAAGGGTTAATTACACTTTACCCCGTTGTGGTTTGGCTTGATATCACTTTACCCCCTGTGGTTTAAAAGTGACTACTTAACCCCCTGTGCTTTCAGGTAAAGTGTCTCTGCTAAAATTAGTGTTAAGTTAGCACTTTACCTCGAAAGCACAGGGGGGTTAAAGTGTCATCGGGCCAAACCATAGGGGGGTAAAGTGTCATCGGACCAAGGGGTAAAGTGTCATCGGACCAAACTATAGAGGGGTAAAGTGGTCACTAATTTTAATAGTGACACTTTACTCGAAAGCACAGGGGGGTTAAGTGGTCACTTTTAAACCACAGGGGGTAAAGTGACATCAAGCCAAACCACAGGGGGTAAAGCGTAATCAACCCTTATAATAATCTACCTTGTTCAGTCGTTATTCTCAATTTTCCTACTTGATCAAATATGTAGTAGTTTTGAACATTGTCTCATGTGATTTAGGATAGGAAAGTTTTGTTTTTGCTATTCACAATTGCTCCTCTGTGATTGATAACCACTTTGTAGTCATATGGATCTACAGATTTGAAATTAATGAAATTTTGATCACCCGCATTATGACCATCGTATAGGGCCAAAATACCCAACTTTTGGATAGTTCATGTTCTGCTGGCAGCCATGGAAACACAATAGGGTTGTGACAATATTGGTGAACCTTGTGGTGATTTGATACTAATAGCTTTTGGAGAGACTATAGCAAATAACCGATAAACAAGTTAGTCAGTTTTTTAACCAAGCCGTCTACTCTTTGCTCACTCTCCTCTCCCATACTGGGCCCCACTGCATTAGCCAATGAGAGAGGAGGATGAACAAAGGGTGAGCAATTTTGGGGTTAGCAAAACTGCACTCCTATATTTATTGCTGTCTTTCTTTAGAACATTCTGCATATTCAAGGCATGTTGTTTAGGCTTTGTTTGGTTTGCACATTCTGCATTGTGTAGTTTTTTTTTTGGTAAAAGCATTGTGTAGTTGAGAGCCTTGTATTAACCATACATTTGAAGTTAAAGCTTTGTTTGGTTTGCAGATACATGGAAGGAAAGAGAAAGGAAAAGAAAACACGTAGGAAAGCAAGTTCTCGTCTTTTTCTCCATACTTAAATAATATTATAAGTTAAAAGTTTTCTAAATATTCCAATATATTACCCTTTTCTTCCTAATTTCATTGCTATTTTTTGGTAACCAACCAAAGGAAACAGTTTTGTTTTTAATTCCTTGCTGCTTGGCGTAGTAGCCCTTGACGAATTCTTTTTTTAAAACCCCTTGCATTTATGGGTGAAAGCTTTTTATTTATTTATTTTTTATCATTATCTTTCTTTTCCCTCACAAAATCGATGAAGCAGGGCAGAGCGTAAGATTCTTGGTATTTCCTCACTATTTCCTCGTTCATTGTTTCTGTTTTATTTTTGTTTTCCAAAGACTCTATTAGCAGCTTGAGCACCATTACTTTTTGTGTTCCACTTTTTGGGTTAGTTTGTTGGTCCATCATGATGAGTTGTTACCAATGTTTCAAACAGATGCCTGATTCAAAAGAAAAGAACAGATTGCAATAAAACACAAAAGATAGATATTGGAATCACAGAATAACTCTTTCATAAGAAAGTGATGCTTCTCACATTTGACTCCCAAAGTTGTATATGCACAAACATACATTGTGATTTTCTCAGTGACCATCCAAATAAACAAGATGAAGTAGGCTTAATTACCACAGTATATAGAATGCATAAAAAGGACAATAAATACAAATTGAGAGAAATTTGAAGGAATTTTGAGAACAGTCTAGCAGGTCTAAAGCTTGGTAAAAATACAATAGTAGATTATCAAAATGCAAACCTGAAATTTGCATACTTATAAGATCTGAAAAATATAAGAGTCAGCAATGAATTAGCAACATAGGACAAACATGGGCAAGGGAATGGAATGGGCATTCCTTAGGTTTTGATGAGGAATCCCCATTCCTACTTGTAGGTAATCGGTATTAATTCGCCAAATCACACATGTACAAGTCACCACAAAAGACACGTCACCTGTGTCATCATTATTTACATGCCACACGAGGGTCCAACTTTTACGGGTACAACTATAGCAGTCATAACACTGCAAATGCAAAAACCATGGTGGCAACTGCAATGGTCAGGCACCCAAAGTTGGCAACTCCAGTGGAAACTGCAAGTCTTAAGTGCGCAACTCCAAAGGCACATCCAAGTGTGCAGTCCAGGGACATGGCACCTGCACACCTAAGTGCGTAACTCTAAGGCTAATGACACTACAAAGCCAAAAGACCTCTCAAAATGGCACATTCAAGTGTGCAACTCCAAGGTCATTACACCTGCACACCTAAGTGCGCAACTCCAAGGGTCATGATACTCCAAAGTCGCAATACCCAGGGTTGGCCCTAAGATGACAAAAATTGTACGAGGCCTCAAGCGAACTTTCAAAGAGGCCTAAAAAATGAGGCCTCTATACTAAGTTTCATAGAAATTAGGCAGAAATTAGAAGAAAATAGGCTTAAAAATGAGGCCCCATGCGGTTGCTTCGCCGCTTTGCCTTAGGGCCGACCCTGGCAACACCTCACATCAAACACACAAACACATATTTGGCATTGGACCAACCACCCTTGGTTAGGAGCAGTAACTAAGGGTGGCCATGTCTATTGGGATCTCGGGAGTTCATGGCTAGGCACAAGGGCATGTCCCTAGCTCCCGCCTCCCAGACAAAGCTAGGTTTGGTTCTAAAAAGAGAGAGAGACACGTGATCCTCACGTGCCCTATCCCCCAGTCTAATGGCCATAAAACCTGCTCATTTTGCAGCAATGACTTTGATACCCCACACTTAGGGGTGTATACGAGTCGAGCCAAGCCTGCTCGTGAGCAACGAGCTCGCGAGCTTGCTCACGAGCTCAAATGAGTCGAGCTTTCAAATGTTCGCGAGCTTTCTCGTGAGTTTTTTAACGAGCTTTTTCGCGCGCCCTTTTTAATGATATAGTTTAATAACAAAACAAACATTTATCAAGCATATTTACGTGATATGTCATATTTTTTCTAAACTTATATAGTTTTATAATAAATATATATAGAAAAGTCACTATACAAGCTCTTTTTCAAACCTATTAACGAGCTTTTTCACGAGCCTGCTCACGAACCTTAATCGATCGAGTTCACGAGCTCAAATGAGCGAGCCGAGCTTAGCCTTTATCGAGCCAAGCTTCGAGCCCTTTGTTGAGCGGCTCAGCTCATTTACACCCCTGGGCCACACTCCACTATCTTGTCACCTCGAGTCTACAATATTACCACCTCGAACACCCCCTTCACATCGAAACACTCCTATCGTCAATCTCGACAAACACACACCCAACATCACAACCCTCAACACACACGCATGTCTAACATTGCCACTTTCCATACAAATGCGTCTGACATCACAACACTTGATACCATGCATCCGACACCACCACTCCCCATACATATACCATTTAGCCACCACCATCACAGCATCCCTATTTATCCACCTCCATCACAGCATCGCTATTTTGTCATCTGTCCTAAAATTATTGTCGCACTTTGGGACTCTTAACTTTTTACGGGAATATAATTATTGCATGTCTATAATTTCTATTTTCCAAAATCGCACCTCATAATTATTGCATGTATTTTATTTGTCTTTTGCGATTGGATGTAATTTTAATTTGAAGAAGGGTAAAAGAGGAAATTTGCAAATATTTATTTGACTTTTCAAAGATGACAATTATTTTGGGACATCCAAAAATAAACAGTGTGACAAAAATTTTGGGACGGAGGGAGTACTAAACAAAGGCTTTAGAAGACTAAAAAAAAAGTTTTTTTTTATAAGGATGTATCTCGTGATTCATTTATAACATATACATGTAGAATTATGCTATGGTTTTCATATTTGAATATCAAATGTGTTTTTCACGTACTTTGATAGTTGTATCACATACCGTAGCGATGTCCGTGGTACCACAGACCATTTTATGAAGTATCACTCTAGACCATTTGGGATATCCCAATTTTGAAACCATGGCAGTACTCACACACATAAGACTCCAACTTTTTTTTTGCTAAGGGAACGAAATTCATTGAAAAGAAACAGGAACCACAGCCCCCCTTTGCTGGATATCCTCTGAAACAAAAACAAAAGGAGGAATTTCTGCAACTGGGATGGGTCCTGAGAGATTACAGTTGACGGTCCATTTGGCCAAATTATGGGCTACAAAATTAGCTAATCTAGGAACTTTAGAAACAAACCACAAGCCAGCAAAAAAAAGAAAGGGAGTCTCTACAGTCCCTAATGATGGAATCAATAAGCCACTCGGGAGATTCATTCCAATCTTGGAGAAGGGAATAAACAAGGAGTGAGTCGCCTTCAACAATGAAGTTCGAAGACCCCCTGTTAATAACCTCTTTAATGGCGTAGCAGGACGCATGGGCTTCTACTAGAGTGGGATCCATTGCTTCGAACCTCCAAGCTCTAGCAAAACATGGGTTATTGATTCCGAAGATAAATCACATGTAAAACTATGCCATCTTAAGCCATCCTACCAATGAAATTATTAAACACATGCTTCAGAAGATAAAAAATTATTTATGAGGGTGTTTCTCGTCAATCTTGTATATCATATACACCAATGTTGTAATTTTTAAATTTGAATTCTAAATACTATTTTTTCCAATATTTTGACAGTTGTATTACATACTATGACATTCATTATGATACCATAAACCACTATATGTTATACCACTCCTGTAGTATTTTGGATATCCTAAATTTGAAAACGGTAGTATTACTCACATTGTATGTGATACCATAACTGAATCCATCCAATCCAATCTAAGTTCGCATAGTTCTATGTTTCTCAAATTTGAATCCCAAATGCTTAACAGTTATCCTACAAGCTCTAACAGAATCCAATGGTTTAAGAAATACCACTTTCATGCCTCCACTCGTGAAGGATGGAAGAGCTTTAAAGTGCTAAGATATTCTATTAGAGTAGAATTCTCAAAAAGTATTTCCCAACACATGTAGTAGTGAGACCCTCTTTAATACTAGTGGGATCACTTCAACATTAACCAATCGTGGGCCCACTGACACAGGTGTTGAAAAGCACTTTTGAGGGAAAAAATTAGGAAGTGATGTGATTTGTTTCAGGTAAGCTGAGAATGATCAAGAACAGAGCGGCGAATGGTGATTCTTGAGGGCCGAATTCCTGCGCACAATGAAAGGGAAAGACTCAAGGGGGGTTGGACTTCATTTCCATTAAGGATTTGATTTGGGCTGGATCTGCTTCTATCCCCCTCTGAGATACCAGGAAACCCAAGAACTTTCCTGCTGAAGCGTCGAATACACACTTGGCGGGATTTAGCTTTAACTAAAACTTTTGGAGGATCTCGAAAGTTTCCTTCAAATGGCCGATGTGGTCTTCCTTGTGTTTGCTTTTCACAAGCATGTCGTCAATGTATATTTCCATGGTTTTGTCGATTTGGTTTTCGAACATCAGGTTGACCAGCCTCTGGTAGGTTGCTCCAACATTCTTCAGTCCAAATGGCATGACCTTGTAACAGTAGAGACCTCGGTTGGTAATGAAGGAAGTTTTTTCTTGGTCTAGGTGGTTCATTTTGATCTGGTTGTAGCCTGAGTACGCATCCATAAAAGATAACAGTTCGTTCCCCGCTGTTGAGTCCACTAATTGGTCTATCTTGGGGATAGGGAAACTATCCTTTGGGCAGGCCTTATTCAGATCGGTATAATCTATGCAGACTCTCCATTTTCCTCCTTTCTTTGGGACCACCACTGTATTAGCCAACCATGCTGGGTAGTGGACTTCCCTGACATGTCCTGCCTCCAGAAGTCTATTTACCTCTGTAGTAATTATTTCATTTCTTTCTGGGGCGAAGGTTCTCCTCTTCTATCTGACCGGAGGATGAGAAGGATCGACTGATAGGCAGTGTGTAATACCTGAGGATCGATCCGAACCAAGTCCTGAACTGACCAGGCGAAGGCCGACATATGATCTTTCAAGAAAGAAACGAGCGATGACATTTGTTGAGAATCGAGTTGCGTTCCGACCTTGATTGTCCTGAGGGGGTGAAGTTCGCTGATTGAAATCTCCTCAACTTCTTCGTTAGGCTCCAGGACTAGGGGCCTTTCTATATCCAGGTCCTGGTCCTCATCTGTCCGTGAGGCAAACTGATTCCGAGTTACTTCCCGCAAGTGGGGAGGGTTCGGTAATTGCTATCTGGCATTTGATGACTTGAGTGCCGTGCACCCACATTCTTTTGCTTCCTTCTGATCACCTCGGATGGTCACCACAGCTTCTCGGATGATCAGCTTCATGCACTGATGGAAAGACAAGGGTATTTAGCCCAAATCATGGAGCCATTGCCTTTCCATAATTATATTGTAGGGAGAGAAGGAGTTCACGACATGGAATTCGTCCAAGGTTGTGACATAGTTAGAATCCTCTCCCATGGTGATCGGCAACATTACGCGACCCTCCGGAACTTTAACTTCTCCACTAAAACCGGTCAAATTAGATTTGGCCGGTTCCATTCTTTCCATGTCAAAATCCATTTTCTTTAAAATGAACAGAAAAACGATGTTGACTGAGCTTCCGTTGTCGATAAGGATTCTCCTGACATCAAAATTGGATATTCTCAAGGAAACGACTAGAGCGTCCTCATGCGGGAGATGGACCCCAACCAGATCCTGGTCGGTGAAGGTGATGCGTGGTTCCACCCTAGGCTCTTTTTCAAAGCTAAAAAGTCGCATAGGGGGATATCGCATAGGGGGTACTGAACTTCGCGAGCAAGTCTCTTTCGGGCCCTGTTGGAGTCTCCCGAGTTTCTAGATCTCCCATGGATAGCGTGTATAACATTGGGCTGATCATGTTGTGGCTGAGGAACCTGATTCTGATTCCTATCCCTTCTGGTATCTCGGCCATCCCTTCTTTCTTCTCGCCGCCCTGATATGTCGTCCCGGCCGGCAATATACTGGCGAAGCTTTCCTCGTTTGATGAGCTCCTCAATTTCACGTTTGAGGATCTTGCATTCGTTCGTTGTGTGACCATGGTCTTTATAGAAGTCACAATACCGTGACCTGTCTCTTTTTTTAGGATCCCCCTTCAAGCGTTCTGGCCATTGAAGTTTTCCCTCCCTTTGGACTGATCTAAGATCTGGGACAGGGGCGCGTTGAGAGGGGTATAAAGCTCTGCCCTTTTGAAATCAGGCTTTCTGAATGGTTTTTCAGGCGACCGCTGCCTCTGTTTCTCTTCCTTGGGTTCCCTTTTAGGGGGTTTTGGGTCTATCATGGTCCTTAGCTCCTTTCTGGCCAAATTCATGTCTTCTACCAATATGTACTTGTTAGCTCGTGCCAACAGCTTCGCATGGTTCTTAGGAGGGTTCTTGTTGATGGATGTGAGAAAGATTCCAGGGTGGAGCCTCGCTTTTAACGCTGAGTTGGCAAAGCCTTGGTTGTATCCCTCCGTTGTGTTGAGCTCAACATTAAACCTCGTGATATAGTCCCTCAGACCCTCACCCTTGGCCTGGCGTATGGTCAACATATGGTCGGGTTCCTTCCTGATTTTCTTGCTGGTAAGGAACTGATTGATGAATTTTACCCCCAGGTCAGCAAATGAGGTGATCGATCTGGGCGGAAGCCGGTTAAACCATGAAAACATCGTGTCAGTAAGCGTATTCGAAAAGGCTCGATACATCAGTGCATTGCTATGACTATACAAAGCCATGGCCCGCTGATAGTGGCTCAGGTGCTCTGCTGGGTCAGTCTTTCCATCATACATGGCAAGCTTTGACAGGGAGAACCCCTTTGGAAGAGGAGGGGGGGGCTCTTCCGTGATTACCCTGATGAATGGGGGTCTGCCTTGCCTCAGAAGCTCCTGAAGCTCTTGTTTAGCCCTTAGTTGCAATGCTTCGGGTGTGTCTTCTCCCAGTTGACCTGTCTTCGGCTGATCTTTGGGATTGCCTTTGGACGGGTTCGTCAAATCGCCTTCTGGACCCTTACGGTGATCCCCAGACTCGTCAATATGCTCCCCATTTTTATTGCGAAACTCATTGGTGCGCCTGGCCGTTGAGCTATGTGCTGTCCTGGCAGAACGGTCATCTTCTTTTTGTTCTTTAGGGGGATTGAGCTGACTGCCCACCAACTGAGACATGGTCTGCTGCTGCTGAACTAGTGCCTGCATTGTATCTGTCAAATTCTTGATTTGTTGCATCATCTGTTCTATTGCAGCTGATTGACGTACTGGGTTTGCCCCAACAGACGTTCCTGGAGCGAAAGAATTCAAGTTTCCTTGTAGGGGATCCTGATCATCCTGGCGGAAAGGCTGGGATGAAGTAGACCTCATAGAAACCACCATCGTGCCTGAATTAGAAGGAGAAAGAAAAAAGGGGAACTAATGTCTTTCCCATAGACGGCGCCAATTGATGTGATTTGTTTCAGGTAAGCTGAGAATGATCAAGAACAGAACGGCGGATGGTGATTCCTGAGGGCCGAATTTCTGCGCACAATGAAAGGGAAAGACTCAAGGGGGGTTGGACTCTCTGAGTCTCCTCCGATGACAAAGTCAGTTGCAAGAAGAGAATGGATAATTGGAATTTAGCAAGTGAGAGATTGTGTACGTTCTTTGCTGATTTACCCGTATATAAATAGGGATTAGCGTTAACTGACTGCGGCCTTTTCGGCGCAGTCATCCACTATCCTATCATGGGCTGGACACCTGTGTTGTACCGTTGAACCTCTCGCCACGTGTCCCGTCCCTTCGAATTATGGGCCGCCCGTTCCTATATTCCGGGAACGCGAATGACCACGTTCTTTTGGCCCAATGGCTATATGGACATGTTCAACTTAGTTGGTTTCTCACACAACCGACCCGCAACTTCCTTGCCACGTGTCATAATGTGATAGAGGGGTCAAACGACGCCGTACTCAATTCCATTAGAGGTGGAAGGATTCATGCCATAAAATGGCATTGAGTGTTAATTGATATGACTGGCCCAAGCCCAATATTGAGACAACGTTAGCCTCAAACTTTACATTCAAGGGGTGAAGTTCGGGTTAACACGCGGCCCAATTGTAGCACTGTTTGCCCGCCAAATGGAGCAATGTCTCATCTCAGCTGCAACTCAGAGCTAAAAGCTTAAAACCCTAATCGGAGAGCTCTCCATTTCTTCTAGCAACTCTCTGCTAGTGCTAGAAATCAGATTAATCTTATTTCCCACTCCCCAAACACAATCTTTTTTCCCGAGAAAAAAAAAAAAGGATCGAACCAAACCAGTCATGGTTTCTCTTGAGGAAGTAGACGATAATAAAGACAGAATCAGCAATTTACCAGACCACATTCTCACTCACATTCTATCGTTTATGCCCACAAAGTACGCAGTTGGGACCTCCATTCTCTCAACCAGGTGGAAGTACCTTTTCACTACAATCCCTATTCTCGATTTTGATGATTCTCTATCTTTCAATCCTCCACAACAACCTATTTCATTTTTCACTAAGGCATGGTGCAATCGTTTCATCGATTTCGTAAATAGGTTTTTTTTTTTACTGCTAAATACTACTACCACATCACATCATGTAACCAAATTGCGTGTCAATTGCTGCAGACGATGTGATGAGTCCCATGTTAGTTCTTGGATATGTACTGTTCTTCGTCGTAATGTTCAAGAACTCGACATTTGCATTCCCATGAATCCCATGAAAGAAATTTGTGTACTGCCTCGCGATATCTTTATCTGCAAATCACTAGTAGTTTTAAAACTGGGAAATGACTTTGTTGTCAATGTTCCAAGTTCGGTTTGTTTGCCGAATCTTAAGGTTCTTTCTCTCGTATACATCACATTCACCGATGAGGACTCAATTCGGAGGGTCTTCTCTGGTTGCCCTGTGCTTGAAATTTTGGAATTATATCAATGCCCAATGGAAAATTTTCAATATCTTGAAATTTCTGTTCCGTCCCTTAACATTTTGCTTTTGTCTTGCGTCGAGGGCAATTATGAAATTGTCCTCGATACCCCAATTCTTGAATGTTTTGAATATAGAGATTATATGTCGAGACTTTCTACTGTGGTTGAAGCTCAACTTGCTCTTGAAATGGCTGAGGAACAACTAGAAGACGATGGCTACCGTTATGCTCAATATGTGGCTAAGACTGTTAATGAGGTTAATCATGTCAAGTTTCTTCATTTAGCAGGCGAAACTCTAGAAGTAAGTTGTCTTACTTCTTCTTCTTCTTTTTCCTACTGCAGTTTTCTCATTATTATAGGCATATCTGTACACTTTTTTTGGTTGCTCATAGTCTGTGATTTATCGTTTAGTTGATGATTGTTCTCATTTTGTATGAAGGCTCTCGAGTATTCTTGTAGTTTGCTGCCCACATTTCATAATTTGACCCATTTGGTGCTTGGTGTTAATTTTAACGGATGGGTACTACCAAACTTACTTGAGAGTTCACCTAATCTCGAAGTTCTTGTCTTTACCGAGGTGGGTCCGAATGTCACAAATAATTTCAGCTTCTTAGCTGTTTCTTAAAGCTTTTTAGCTTAAGCTTTCTTTTCTCTGTAGGGACTCATGGGATACACAACAGTCGAGACACAATTCCCGTATTGTCTTCCAGAGCACGTGCCTATGTGTTTGTCTCAACACCTTGAAGAAATTGAATTTCAGAATTTTTGTGGGGAGGAAGAAGAACTTATGATGGTAGAGTATTTTCTGAAGAATGGAGAAGTGTTGAAGAAGATGACTATTGAATGTGAGTCGGACCCTGTTCCTGAGTGGATACCACGTTCTCGTGAGAGAATATTGATGTTCCCAAGGAGCTCACAAAGCTGTCAGATTGTAGTTTGCTCAGCTGAAATAAGTAGGGAAGAAAATGTGTAGTATTTTTCATATCATATGTGGTCGATTCCAAATGGACGAGTAGAGTATGTAGAGCATACTAAAGATAATTTTTCTGTTTCTCCTCAATTTTTCTGCGTCACATATATTTGGTTCCCCGACACCACCTTGACTCCTCTTTTATCTTGGGTTAATTAGTCAACACTTTTTTTGTTACTGTAATGTGCATTTTAATTGTAGTATGTTAGTTATTTTTATGCTCTTGCACTGCGTACTTCGTGTATTTCATAGGAGAGTACTATATTCCTTGTGATATGGGTCGTTATAGTAATCCACCTTGTGCAGTTGTTATTTTCAAGTTTCCCTGCATGACCAAGTATGTAATAGTGTTGAATATTGGCTCGTGTGATTTTGGACAGGAAAGTTTGTTTTTGCTAGTCACAGCTGCTCCTCTGGTTGCAGCCATGGAAACACCATAGGGTTGTGAAAATATTGGTGAACCTTGTGGTGATTTAATAGTGATAGCTTTTTGAGAGACTATAGCAAATAACCAAAAGCAAGTTAGTTTCTTAACCAGGCTGTTGGTCGAATGGCACATGCGATGGAATATGAAATTTAGGGCAGACTGTGCTTTGAGTATAAACAGTTGTCAAAAAATTTGGGTGGTAGTTATCACTCTTTCCAATGTGATAATAAATTGGCTTCCAATAATCGGTAATAATACAACACTTGGGTGTTTTTCATTCAATCGTGTTGTTCCCTCTCACAGAAGTGGGACTCAGGACAGTTTTTAAAAAACGGCTTTAAAGTGTTGGGTCCTATTTCTGTGAGAGGGAACATCACGAAAAGCACGGAGTGAAAAGCACCCAAGTGTTGTCCTTAATAATATATTGTTATCAAAATTTGGGTGTAACCAATAGTCCATTTTTATCAGTGTCTTTCTTTATATATGAACATTCTGCATATTCATGGCATGTTGTTCAAGTAGTGGTGTTAGTGATTGTGTAGTTGAGCGCCTTGGATTAACCTAAATTTGAGTTTAAGGCTTCGTTTGGTTTGCAGATTCATGTAAGGATAAGATAAGGGAAAGAAAAACACGAACAAACAAGTTCTCTTGTGTTTTGCACCATACTCAAATATTATAAAAAGCTAAAAGTTTTGGAAATATTATTTTAAGGGTAAATATCACCTGCCTCCCTGAGGGTTGGCCTTAATACACATACCCCCTCACGTTTCAGGAATCTCACTTAGCTCCTTTATTTTTAAATTGAGTTCACATTTGCTCACCTTGGGTGATCATAACCCAAGCACCCCATTGGCCAATGCAGTGGGACCCAGGATTAAACAACATTGTTTAATCCTGGGTCCCACTGCATTGGCCAATGGGGTGCTTGGGTTATGCTCACCCAACCATTTTTTGGGTGAGCAAAAATGCACTCGTTTAAATTTTATCAGTTTCCCCCCTCCCTTTAACAAATTGTTAGAAAATTTAAGAGAATCTAACACTAAAATTTAGAAATAAGGGAGGTAAGTGAGATTCCTGAAACGTGAGAAGAGGTTTGTGTATTAAGGCCAAACCTCAGGGGAGGTAAATGATATTTACCTTATTTTAATTACTTGAGAAATAAGGAAGGAAAGTTACTCTCCAGATACAAAATCCTTAAAAAAAAATTTGCAATATATTTCCCTTTTTCTTCCCAATCTCTCACTATTTTTCATGGTAACCAAACTAAGGAAAGCGTTTTCTTTCTTTTCACTCAGTAAATCGGTGAACCAAGCAGAGCCTAAGATTCTTGATATGTATTTTAAGCTCATTGTTTCTGTTTTATTTTTGTTTTCCATTGACTTTGAGGAACAAACAAATATACTGTAACTTGTTTTTGTCTTTGTCGTTTATTCTTGGATTCATGTAATTATATGCTTTTGGTAGGAATACTAGGAACTAAAGCAACCACTTTTAGAAAATTTTGACAACTGTTACTGAAGTGATTCTGGTTGTGTTGGGTTTAGGGGTTTATCTAGTTATTACAATGATTTAAGCCCTGGATGATGGGGACGAATTATATTGCTCTGACATCCAACATAAAACTCACAGTCAAGCCCCATGAAAACAAAATTTACAGATTTTGGATTCTTTTCTAATGGGTAGATTTGTTTTATTGAGTAGGGGGAAAAAGAGGAAGGTTCTGATGCACCTACTTAAAGAGTAAGTGTTGTGTTTAGTAATTGTTAAATGCCATTCCTCATAATATGACTTGAAACCCGCGTCATTAGGCTCTGCTTGGTTCATAGATTTGGTGACGGAGAAGAAAAGGGAACATAGATGAACAAACTTTCACTTAGTTTGGTTAATGAGAAAATAGCGTGAAAATAGGAAGGAAAACGATAATGTAGTGAGAAATAAATTAAAATTTTTGAATTACTTCCCTCCCTTTTTTTTTTTTTTTTTTGTTGTTGTTGTTGTGTGGCAGTGGGGGTAGGGTAGGGGGTGGGGGTTAACTTACAATTGTATTTGAAAACTTCCTAATTTTCAACGTTATTTAACCATGAAGGAGAATACAAGGCAGCTAGTTTCCTTTTATCATTTTCTTTTCCTGCACTAAATCCGGAAACAAACCAGAACCTAAACTTGCAGCCTGAAATTTTGCCAGTGCTCTGCGCGAGGGCCTCTAAGTTGAATTTGCTATCAAACTTTCTTGAGTGCTCACCTAATTAATGTTGAAATTCTCGTTCTTGAGAAGGTTCGGTGAGATTTTAAAAAGGGTTTCAGTTAATAATTAAGAGCTATGGTCTGACTTATTATATAACCTACAATTAATCTCGTTTTTGGCTTCAGGTGATTTAAACTCCTCACTTCATTCAAATTTGAAATCCCTATAGTCTGAAGGTTTGTCGAAATTAAATATACTAGGAAATTTTAAGTTAGTACTTTTCCTCATTTTTGTTGGCTTCTAATTCGTATTTTCTTCAGGCTCGAAGACTTATTAATTATACAGCTAAATCTTGGGGTCCGGTGCCAATTTTTTTTGTTGTCACATGTCAAGTAATGCTCTAGTTTTGAAGGAGATAGAGAATTGATTAATTGTCGATATGCAAGAACAACCAAAATATTGTTCACCCAATTCTCACATTGGCCAATGCAGTGGGATTTATGATTTTACACTATTAATTAATTTTCATTTAATCCCGAGTCTCACCGTATTGACCAATGGGAGAGTTGGGTGAGCAATTTTTCGGTGAGCAAAAATGCATTTCATAAGATAAATACCTGTTGTAGATATTGAACTCAAAAACAGATTGGTATTATTATGTGAAATCGTATTGTTGTCCTTCTTTTCGGTTCTCTTTTCCACATCAAATCGTGGTCTGTTAAAAGAAGGAAACTAATATGGGACTTATATACAGTTTAGCCTGAGGCCATATCAAATTGGAGTAAAAATTGGAGTGAAAAATTCATTTTTAGTATTAATATACGACTGACTAATACAAAATGTAGTGAATTCTTATTAAAAACTCTGCATTTCATGACTTTATATATTTTTCGGATAGTCCACTTGATACATACTATGATCAATGTTCTCATAACAAAAAGAGAGTTCAGAAAACTGATCATGCCGACTTTGGTAAAACGACAAACATTACCTCAATATTGAAACCATCAAAGGCTCGCAAATTGTTGCGATGAAACCAGATAATCGATGACAACCACACTCTCGACCAAAACTTTGCCTTTTTCTTTATGAGAACTGAGTAATGTTAGACTCACACAAAAATTCACACAAAACATTTCTGACCCTTGATTTTGGTGAGTCCTGTGTAGGACTCATATATTTCCCACATGAGGGCCATTGAAATCAACAAAACATTTCTTACCCTGATTCTGGTGAGTCCTATGTGGGACTCATATATTTCACACATGGCCATTGAAATCAAAGACCATGATTATTTTGTGTGAGTCTAGCATTATTGATGAGAACTAACCAATTCCTTTCAATCTCGGAAAAAAAGCGTATAGGGGGACAGGTATGAGATGTGAACATTCAGGTTTTTTCTTTTGGTATTTGAAATTTGAAATTTGAAATGGGGTAGTAAATGACATTCCAATACCCTTGTATCTGTATGTATTTTGTTGGAAGAACTAATCGGTTTTAATGTAGAAATTGGGTACCCAAAAGTTTCTTGAGAGTTGAAACATTTGAGAGAGAGAGAGAGAGAGAGAGAGAGAGAGAGAGAGAGAGAGAGAGAGAGAGGTGGAACCAACCAGTAAGCCACGTTCTCCTTTTCTCTTTATATATCAGTATAGATTGGGATCAGAGCTAAAACCCTAATCGGAGATTTCATAATAGAAACTGGTTCAGTTCTCTCTCCATTCTTCGCAACTCTCTGCTAAAATCACAGAAATCATACCTAAAACCAAGGCATTTTTCTTTTTATCTGCTATTATATATTAGTGTGATAGATTTTCTCACACCCCAAACACTATCTTATTTTCACGAGAAAAAAAGGTCGAACCGGTCAAGGGTTCTCCTGAGGAAGCCAATATGAAGAAAGCCCTAATAAAAGTGGATGACGATGATAAAGACAGAATCAGCAGTTTACCAGACCACATTCTCACTCACATCCTCTCGTTTCTGCCCACTAAGTACGCAGTTGGGACCTCCTTTTTCTTAACCAGGTGGAAGTACCTTTTCACTACCATCCTGTTTACACCCTAATTTGGGATTTCCCAAGGCACATGACAATCACGTGGCCTGGTGACGTCATCACAAGAACGGGGAGGTAGATGAACAAGGAGTGAGGCCAATCACAGAGAAAGATCGATACCAGAAATACCGACTGATCAAGATAGACACATCCAGTGCATAAATATCAATGTTAAAATTGAATAGGATGACACTAGGTTGTAAAAGACACCTCGGCCTCAACAACTAAGACCGAAGTTGCAAAGCAGGAAGTGGTAGCTATGGCATCGGTAAAGACACCTCGGCCTCGGCAAGGAAGGCCGAGGACCATCAGTATGGTTCCGTAAGACCCAAGTGATGATCAATGGAGCACAGAAGTAAAGAGCGTAAGATCGGGCTTGGATAATGACTCAGAATTCAGAAGATGGCAGTTACTTGAAAACATCGGTCAAACAAGACCAATGAAGGCTCTAAAGTGTTGGGACTGAAAAGTATGAAAGGAAATGAAATATCGGGCTTGGAAAACAATTGATGAGTGAACTATAATTAAGAAAACATCGGTCAAACGAAACCGATGGACACTAGTGGACTTCCTATGGAGAATGAGACCGAGAAGGATGCAATCGGTCAGCTAGGATCTGCTCACAAGGCTGTTAGGCAGTTAAGCATGGATAAGAACGTGTGCTTTAGAAAATGCTGAGCTGGAAGGAAAGCAGTTACACAAAATGGGAATGTGACAGGAGAAGAATCATCAAACAGATCATGAAGGATAATCGTGGGATAAATAAGTGGGGCAGTACCTTGTCCACGCCTGGAAATCAAGGGTCACTAACCCCACTAACCCCACTAACATGAACGGTTTCTCTCAAGTCTATAAATAGGGCAGGGTGTGCAACATTTTAAGGGGTTAACACACACGCCACTTCTGCGCTAGCAGACTTTAGTTTCTCCTCATAACAATACTGCTTTTGTTCTTTGAGTGATTTGTGAGTTCTCAGTGTTCTTTGAGCGCTTGTCATTGTTCTTTTGAGTGTTTGTAATTACTACTTGAATTCAATCAATGAAGATGATGAGGTCCGTGGAGGTATTCTAAATCTCAGTGTTTGATTTATTTCCTTTTATTTCAATTTCCATTTGTAATTGCTTATTCGTATCAGAGTAGAGCTAAGACCCATCAATTGTTATTTAATAACGAGTCACCTAAATTAGAAGTTAGATTAGGTTATCGCAACCTCTTTCGAGTCCATGTGGACTCTGGCACGCCCAACACACCATACCAAATTTTATTTGCAAACAATTTTTGGCACGCCCAGTGGGACACTGTGTCAAATGGCTGGAAAGGGAACACGATCTAAGGGGCTTTGCCAGGAGGTAGGCTCACGCGAACCTGCCTTAGACCTTGTCATAGAACCGGTCATAGAACCGGTCATTAGCTCAATAGCCAGTCAGGCAGACTTGTCTAATATGGGTAATCACTTGATGGAACTGTTCAACCAACGCTTGGCTGAGATGTCCATTAGGCAGGACCAGACTTTTACCCAAGTGAGTGAAATGTTCTGTGAAATGAGGGAGTGGAAGGAACACCAAGCGGGTGACCCTCCACAACCATCTATTCCACCAACCTCCCTGTCTCAGGTTGGGTTGGGGGCAAGTCAAAATGCCCCTTCTTCCTCCCGGACCGGAAATACATTACCCCACCAAAGAGGGATGGCAAGGAAATTTTAGGGGAGACCGGAAACCCACCCCGGGTTGTGGTCCGACCAAGCATCACCATCAGGGAACCACTGATCGGTCTAAACGGGCAAGATTCAGACCGTTAGTGGGGAAGAATTAACCCGTTGTTCGGAGACAACATAGTCACCGAGGACGAACCCACTGCGAATGATAGAATCGGTCTAGAACATGAAACCGGCATGAGAAGGGCTAATCCAATCCAAACGGTGAGAGTTGATCGAGAACAGATCGTCGAGGTCATTAACCAAGACTTTGGCGGCCTTCTCCGAAGAACTCAGCGGCCCGTGTATAGGAGGCCACATAGCGATGCCATTGAGGGAGTATCTCTTCCCCGGGGATATAAGGTACCCAATTTTACAATATTTTCTGGTGAAAGTGATCAAACGACCGTGGAGCATATCGGTCGTTTCCTGCTTCAGAGTAGAGAGGTGAGTCATCGAGGAGATATGCTACTAAAGCTGTTCCCCAATTCCTTAACTGGGGTAGCTTTTAGTTGGTATATTAACTTACCTCCAAATTCTTTCCATACTTGGAACCAAATGGAAGAAGCGTTTCACGCCCAATTTTATCGAACGGAACCCGAAGTCTCCATGGCCGATTTGACTAGGCTATATCAGCTTCCAAGTGAGTCAGCGGAAGCATACATTGCCAGGTTCAAACGGGCTAAACATCGCTACAAGGTTATGTTGCCCGAAGTGGAATTTTTCAATATAGCGTTAGGGGCACTTACCTTCGAACTAAGGAAAAAGTTCGAGGGCATGGGTTTCCGCGATCTCTTTGAGCTAGCAACTCGAGCTGCCTGATATGAGCGCATGCTCGAGGAAGAATAAGAGAGGAAAAATTCATCCAAGGGAACCTATTACAGGGATCCCAACTATGATATTCATGCTACCGAGTGCGAAATCAACACCGAAGTGGACGTGGCCGAGATAGTGTCAAAACGGCCATATTTATGTCAACCTTTGCCAAAATTGACTAATGCGCAGTTTTCATCGGTAAAAAAAGAGCCTTTTGAGGCCGACAAGCAGTATTCGTTTAACATTGCGATGGCTGACCAGATTTTTGACTTTATGATGGCCGATAAGCAAATTCAACTTCCACACGACGTGAAATTACCTTCGGCTAATGAGCTGAAAGGAAAAGAGTATTGCAAGTGGCATAACTCTTGGCGTCACGCCACTAATAATTGCCTAGTATTCCGAAATGTTTTATAGGATATGATTGAGAAAGGAAATTTGAAGTTTGCCGAGAAAGAAAAAGAGGTTATGGGAGTTGATAGTAATCCATTCCCAGAGATTGTGGGAGCAAACATGGTGGTGTAGACACCCCAATTTTGACCAAATGTCGAATTTAGGAGAGTGTCACCTCCAAGTCCAATGATGATAATGACCGAAAGATTTGAAGTATTCCAAACTCTTCAGAAAGTTCTCCAATCGCGATAAAATTTGCACAGGAAAAGAGAAATACTAGGTGTTCAGGAAAATTCGGGTATAAGACACTATTTTCGGAAAAATAAACTTTTTAGAAGAAAAAGAAAGAAAAGAAAAGGTGAAAAAGATGAAATTTGCTAAAACGCGGCACTTGGAAATTTTAGCGGCACTCACCAACTGCCGTTACGGCACTCATCAACTGCCGCCAACATTTTCTGACTGCCGTTTGCTTTTAAAGTCCGTATTTTGTGGTACAATACGTATATGTATGCGGATAAAAACAAAAAAACTGATAAAGTAAGGTTGACATAAATGAGACAATCAATAATTTGGCGCAGCTCTCAGTAAGTGCCGCGCGGCAGTCATGGAATGCCGCCGCGGCTTTCACGGAGTGCCGTTCCGGCATTCCCAGAGTGCCGCGGAAGACTTCCTGAATGCCGTTAACTCCAGCAGTCTGCTTTTTTCAGAAAGTACGCATTGTACCACCAAATGAGATATTTATACCTGTCTTTTACTCCGAATTCACTGAAAATACCTGGGTTATTTTGTCTATAAAAGAAGAAGGATCTTCCTTGGGATGAAGGGAGAGAGATATACCATCATATACCACTATAACAACACATGTTTGGGAGAGATAGAGAGTTTGGAGAGCTTGAAGAAGAGCTTGGAAGACCTTCAAAGTAGAGAAGCTTTGAGGATAGTTTGGAGGTGATCCTCTAACCATAAGTTGTTTCTTTTCATTCTTTCTTTTAAGCCTCTAATCTTCAAACTACTTAGTTTTCTTTGTTTCATTTTTTCTTGTTGTTTATACTTCCCTCTTGAGATTCTTAGAGATCCTCAATATCTCTCTTGAAAACTCTTGAGTTTGATCCCTTGATTCCATGTAAGCTTGTGCTTCCCATGGAAAACTTAAGGTTGATCATCTTTTACATAAGGACAAGTGGATGAATCCAAACCCTTACCACGGTTTGAGTTCCCTAACTTGGAGTTCTCATGGAATCTCTTCATATTCCTTGAAGACTCATGGGTATTAGTCATATCCTCATCTCCAATGACCATCAAATGGTAGGAGAACGTAGTTTGAGTCTAAGCCTATCTCCATGGTTTAGATTCATCATCTTGAGATTTTGAGAAGTCTATTCATACTTCATTTGAAATCTACAAGTATAAGGGTCTTTAGTCTCCAATGACCATCAAATGGTAGGAGAAGTAGTTTGGATTAAGCCCAACTTCATGGTTTAATAGTTGGGGGTTAACAAATAAAAATTGAACTTGACAATGACACAATGGATTCATAAACCGGTTTTGATCAAAGATTTTTAGTTCGAAATCTAACCATTGGAATTAAGTGAAACCAACGGGAAAGTGTCCATAACTCAAAGTTCTACCACTTTAATTTTTGTTTTAAGGGGATTTGATGATTAAAATTGTTGGTCATGAGTTTTGTGAAGTCACTACAATCTGTCCAGAGTTTCAGAACAGTAGCACTCTTTTGAGATAAGTAAATCAGAACCTTAATAAGGTGTTTGTGACCCAAAATAATTTTTTCTAAGTATATTAGTGTGTTAGGAAGTCACCCTAAAAAGAACAAAGCATTTCTGATTTTTTTACTATTTTTAGAAAATCGTACAAGAACTCTGGACAGAGGGTTGTAGAATGCCGAGTGATGCCTGGTTTTTGTTCAATTCCCGGAGATCTAACCGTTGAAACTTTGATTTCTTTTTTGGGTTACAAACTAGACACACAGAGGCATCTTGTGTCCAAAATTCATCAAGATCAAATAAAGGGAACCATGCCTTTTATTTCTTTGAAGTCATGATCTGCTCTCAACAATTTCAGAATTCTGCAAGTTTTAATCAATCTTATGAGTAATAGCTTAGATGATATTTTCATGAGTTAAGGTTCAAACCATGTTTCAATAATGATTAGTTAAGCTTGAATTCAAAGTTTAGGTGATCTAAACCACTGAGTATTTCATAATTTATCTTTGTTCATGTACATATTCATCCATATAGCTTGACACTTGTAATTAGGACTTATTTGCTTTAGATTTAAATACATTTGATAGATTTAAGCTAGAAATTTAGAATTGTTATTTCTAACTTCATATCTTGTATACCATGTGGACTAACCCTATGTTTTGTAGCGCTATTAAGGTATGACTTCTTGAACTCCTTTTTAGTTTATTTTAATTTCTTGACTTTGTCGATTTTTCGAACCCATGTGCGACACCTTAGAATTAGGACTTGCCTTATATGAATATATGTGATTAGAGACTCTTTTTTTTTTTAGGATTTTCTTCTATTTGTATGCATCGCACGTTTAATATTCACGGCCGGACCCCGGGTAAGTTCTATCGTTCCCTATTGTATATCATATTGCTTGCTACTTGAAATATGTGATTTTTGAATGATATCTTATCACTTGCAATCTTACCCCTTTTAGACATGCTTTTGTAATGTATATCTATACATATGTATTAGTTGAGGGCATGTTTAGATTAGTAATTCAACTAAAAGAATGTTAAGTAGAGGCCTATCACAAGATAGGATGAGAAGGGGTGTTTTAGTCCGATGGGCTCCTTCCCTTCTCATTCCATAATCCCCGGACCTAGTTTAATCTTTGGTTTCGCAAAAGATCAGTTGCTTTAAAATGGTTTCTTAATTTTTCTTTTAAAAATTAAGTGGCGACTCATTTGTTTTGTTTTGTGTTAAAAAAGAATTTTTTTTTAAAGAAAAGCTGTGGGTAAGAAAATTGCGATATCCACAAGTGGCACCCAATTTTACAATCCTATGCAGGCCAAGAGAAAAGATCAACCTCAAAGGAGATGAAGTTGCTAAAACAAGCACGAGAGTAAACAAACAAAAGGCAATGGCAAGATTGGCTTCTAAAGTTATGTTAGACAGAGCCGAGGCAGAAGTGGAGAAGGTCCCGACATTACAATGGATGGCCGATTTGACCGAGCAAGGTCTATGCTCGAAGTGTAAGACCGAGGTAATCACTCCTCCCATACCAAAGAAGGAAAAAGTGTATCGGCCACCAAGCCCAAGGAGGGCAATTCATAGCCGTCTAACCTATCCAAACCAGGAGTACTACAGGAGGCCCGAGTTCTAGAGGCGGGATCATCGTCGTGATGAACCACGGTAGGAGATCAGGGACGTGAGAAGGAAAACTTACCAACGCCAAGACCAATCCCCACGGATGGTTGTTCCACCACAAGCAGAGGTCAACCGGTGGAAAAGGGTGGAGCATCCCAAGTTCCTAGAGCACGCATACTTCAGCAAAATGCAGAAAAGGAGAATGCAAAGGTTGAGGCAGTCAGCACGGGATTGGGAAGCTAAATACCGCTTGGAAAAAAAGTGGGCAGATCAACAAAGGGACATGGTGCCAAAGGCGATCCTAACCCGTAAGGGAAAGGAGAAAATCGAGACCGAGGACCGGGATAATAAACTTCAACAGCTTGACACACCATCTATTCCTGAGGTGAACGAATCGGACTTGGAAATGGACGATATCGATTCGGATTACGAAGAGTCACTGGACAAATACATCCAATTTTGTAGTATTCCAAAGACTTCGATAAATATGGTCTACACATTACTAATGTCTTTCGGGGCAATACCTGACCAGGGAAGCAAAATGGAGGGTGATGTGCATGAGGACAAGGGTCCATCGATGCCCGTATTTGTCAACCAGGAAGTAAAAACAGAAAAGCCAAAGGTATCGATAATCAGGCCGAAGACTGAGGACGAAACAGGAAAAAAGCCAGCTAAAGTCGTTTTTGAAAAACCAGCTGAAGGAATGTCGCAACATCTGAAGCTGTTATACATCAACGCGGCTATTGATGGAGTGCCATATTCGAGGGTGTTGATCGATAATGGAGCGACGGTGAACATCCTACCATCAATCATGTTGCTGAAATTGCAACACGACGAGAGCGAGTTGATCCCTACCGAGCTCACTATTTGTGGGTTCATCGGGACACCAGCAAAGGCGAAAGGAATCCTCCTAGTAGAGCTTACAGTGGGGAAGAAAACCACCATGATAGCCTTCTTCTTTGTGGTAGACTCCGGAGCATCATACAATGCCTTGCTCGGTGGTGACTGGATCCATACTGTTAGGAAACTGCGTTCCCAGAATTCGTTGACAGCGCGTATAAGTTGGTACTGCAAAAATTACGTGAAAACTACAATAACCCTATAAGGGCGGGACTAGGGTTACCTTAAACTGCTAAAACGGATTGCTGTAGTAGACGAATCGAGAACACGGGCTAGATAACAGCCAACGATCTTCTACCGTATTCCTTTGCTGCTAGAATATCGAACTGAGTGTGGGCTCCTTCGAAATCCTTTATGTTTCAGCTTTCTCTTTTTACGCTCTCTTTTCTATTCCGAGTTATAATACTCTTGATGGAAAAACGCAAACTGAGGAGAGAGCCAAAGCAGCATATATATAGGCTACGATAGGGACCATAAGAAGTCAATAATGAATAGACTTCCTATGAAATTAGGAAACCCTAATTCGAACTGAATCAGATTCCTATTTCCATAAATTATAATTCATACCACTAAAGAATTATAATTACACTCCTACCATTATCTCAAAAATATATTTCGAGCTCCATGTTATTAAATGCTTATTATCTCCCCATGTTAAGATTACAGATATCCATTAACTAAATATAATTACTGACAATCATATTTAATTAATCTATTAAAATTCTTTGAGATCCTCTGCTTAACTTATATGATACGTCGGATACAAAATCCACCTGCAGGGTTTGACATAATAAAAACTTATAAGCTTTCTCAAGGGGATATCATCAATCCCAATATTGAGACATGGATTCCATCATTAATTAATATCCACCACACAATTAATATTGTCACCCAATCCAATGAGATATTGACCCATTTAAGGATCTCACCATTTTAGGGATCAAAGTGTAAATATCAAATGTACGTGTTTATAAATTAACTTAGGATTTAGAGCATAAGCACTCATAATAGTCATGAGGTATTAATTATCTTATAAGTCAGTATAAAGATAATTACCCGAAGTCAGTCCCGTTTAATACACAAAGTGTACCAGCATGGTGAGTTGAAACTATACCATTTTCCGTAGTCAAGACAAACCTACTACAACACCATGCTGCAGTCCTACCGATGGTGTGTCCAATCCATCTAAAAATGTAAACCAAAATCTTACATTCTACAAGATCCGATGGTCTGATCTTCCGGTGTAAGCCGAACTCTACACACCAAACCACCCACTATGTAGAATGAAAGACACACATGCATAATATTAAATAAACAATATAATACAAATATTGCCCACATAGATTCTCATAAAAATGGATTAACTGATTTTATTAAATAAATAACAAATCAACTACATAAAGCATGACTTTTAGATTGTGGTTAGCTCAGCTGAAATAAGCGGGAGCGAAAATGAGTAGTATTTGTATGATTGTATCATATCATATGTGATTGATTCCAAAAGGACGAGTAGAGTATGTAGAGAGTACTATTGGTACTTTTTCTGCTTCTCAAATTTTCTGCTTTCACATATGTTTTGTTCCCCCACACCACCTTGACAGGGCCGACCCTGAGTTTTACGGGGCCGAAAGCGAACTTCTAAAAATGGGGCCCTCTAAAAATATATACTTGTACGAATATTTTTCTTAGGTATTTTTTTTTCTAGAGCCTACATTAAAGTTACCAGAATAAACTACAAAGTTTTGCTCATACAAATTAAGGGAAAAATCATTGCATGAACTCGTAAAGATAAATCTCATCTTGTTGCTTTGTAATCTCAATATATAAGTTTACAGCAAAAAAAAAGGCTATTATACGAACTCCAAGTAGAGTGCGAAAAGTAGGTTTAATGTACTTGTTAGAGTATGAGACATAAAGGACCCTTGTACTCAAATTGCACTTCCTCACACTCTCGCATAGCTTGAACTTTCTTCGTCAAAATTTTTTTTTTGTTTCTTTAATATCTTCTTTTCAAACTTCTTCTCATTAGCAAATTGATCGATTAGTGTGAATGGTCAAACAGTGAGATTGTGATAGGGATATGTTACTATTTTTTGGAGGAATAATGATATGATTTCCAACTTTGGGATATCCCAAAGGCTATGAGAGTGCTACTAAAAATAGTAGTCCAGGGTACCACACTCATTGCTACAACTATCAAAACATTTGAGAAGTAAGTTTGAGATCCAAATTTGGGAACCATACCAATAATTTAGTACATTGAAACCAAATTTGAGATTCAAATTTTGATGTTATAGCTCCCAAATTTGAATCCCAATATTTGGTTCTCAAAGCTTTGGCAGCTGGGAGCACTGAATTTTCATTGGAAGTTGTTTTAGGTTTACAACAAAAAGTATTTGGGAACCAAATTTGGTGAGAACTGTAGCATTATTCTATTTTTTTTTTTGGGCCATTTGGATTTGGGTTGGGCCCTCTATTTAAATAAGTGCTCAAGCAAGGTTGGTTTTTATCTGCGACTTTGAACAAATGGGCATAGGGCGCCTATATATGTTAGACTGAAAATAGGGCCCTTAAAATACTGCAGAATTTAGGGGCCCAAAGCGGTTGCTTTGCTGGCCTACCCCAAGACCGTTACTCCTATTTTATCTTGGGCTAATTAGTCAACATGATTTTATTACTATAACGTGCATTTTAACTGTAGTATGTCGGAATCACGACATGAAACACATCACTGTGGTCTGTGGACCTTCATCTGCAACATTGAGTTTAGTATTTTATATTTATGTTCAGTAATTTTTGTGCTCTTGCACTGCTTCGTGTATTTCGCGGAGAGTACTACACTAACTTTTCCTTGTGATGTGTGTCATTATAGTATCCACCTTGTGCGGTCATTATTTTCAATTTTTCTGCATAATCAAATATGTAGTAGTTTTGAACATTGTCTCATGTGATTTAGGACAGGAAAGTTTTGTTTTCGCTAAGTCACAATTGTTCCTCTTTGATTGATATCCCCCCTTGTAGTCATATGGACGAGAGACATGCTTTGGGTGTAAACAGTTCTCAACAAATTTGGGTGAATGTTCTATTGTTATTACTCTTTCTCATGTGATAATAAATTGGCTTCCAATAATCGGTCATAATATATTGTTGTCAAAATTTGTGTGTAAACACTAGTCCATCTTAGACCACATAAATCATACCTATACAAATGAATTTTTCTTTTCTTGTGCTATTTTTACCATTGTGATAGATTTTCCCACTCCCAAACACATCTTATTTTCTCGAGAAAAAGGGTTGAACTGGTCATGGGTTCTCCTGGGGAAGCCAATATCAATAAAACCCTAGAAGTAGACGATAACGATGACAGAATCATCAATTTACCTGACCATATTCTCAGTCACATCCTCTCATTTCTGCCCACAAAGTACGCAGTTGGTACCACAATTCTCTCAACCAGGTGGAAGTACCTTTTCACTATAATCCGTACTCTCGATTTTGGTGATTCTCTTACTTTCAATCCTAAACGACGTATTTTCACTTGGGAAAAGTATGATCTTTTTGTCAATTTCGTGAATTGGGTTTTTTTTACCGCCAAATACATCACATGTAAGGACATTGTGTCTCAACTTCCAAAGTCGGTATGATCAGACCCATGTTAATACTTGGATATGTGCTGTTCTTTTTCGTAATGTTCAAGATCTACTCATTAACATTCCCGTGAACTATACTTATTCACTTCGTCGCGATATTCTTATCTGAAGTTCACTAGTTGTTTTAAACCTTAGATATTGCTATGCTGTTGATGTTCCAAGTTTGGTTTGTTTGCCGAATCTAAAGGTTCTTTCTCTCACATACATCCCATTCACTGATGAGGACTCAATTCAGACTTCAGAGGGTCCTCTCTGGTTGCCCTGTGCTTGATGATTTGGATTTAACTCAATGCTGAATGGAAAGTTTTCAAAATCTTGACATTCCTGTTCTGTCCCTCGAGAGTTTGCTATTGCTTTTCTGTGAGGGCAGACAAGAAATTGTCCTCGACACCCCAATGCTTGAATGTTTTACATATGGTGATTATGGGTTAAGAGGCTGTACAGGGAAGAACATGAAGTCTCTAGTTGTAGCTCATCTTGCTCTTATACTGTCTGAGGAACAACTAGAAGGCAATGGCTATCGTTCTGCTCAATATGCAGCTAAGACTGTTAATGAGGTTAATAATGTTTAGTTTCTGCATTTAGAAGGCAAATCTCTAGAAGTAAGTTGTCTAACTTCTTCTTTTCTCGAATCACAGTTTTCCCATTATTATTGGCCTATCTAAACTCTTTTATGATTGCTCATACTATTTTAATTTATTATTTACTTAATTGTTATTCTCATCTTGTTTTAAGGCTCTCGAATGTTCTTGTCGTTTGCTGCCACATTTCATAATTTGACTCATTTGGAGCTTGGTGTTAATTGTAATGGATGGCAACTACTACCAAACTTACTCGAGAGTTCACCTATTCTCGAAGTTCTTGTCTTTTTTGAGGTGCGTTCGAATTTCGTAAACAATTTCAGCTTTTTAGCTGTTACTTAAAGCCTTTTAGCTTAAGCTTTATTTACTCTATAGGGGTTCATGGACTGCTATGCAGAGCAGACAGAATTCCCGTATTGTCTTCCAGAGCATGTGCCCATATGTTTGTCTCAACACCTTAAAAAAATTGAAATTATGGATTTTGGTGGGGAGGAAGATGAATTGAAGCTGGTAGAGTATTTTTTGAAGAATGGAGAAGTGTTGAAGAGGATGACTATTAAATCATTTGAATTCGATTGCCCTGTCCCTGAACGGATTCCACGTGCGCACAAGAGAATATTGTTGTTCCCAAGGTGCTTACAAACCTGTCAGATTGTGGTTATCTAAGCTGGTATAAGCGGGGAAGAAAATGTGTTGTATTTGTCATTTCAGTTGTGATCGATTTTGAAAGGAAAAGTAAAGTTTGTAGAGCGTACTTTCTTTCTTTTCTTTTTTTTTTTGGCCCTGTTTCTCTTCGATTTGTCGGCTTCACATATACATTTTGTTCCCACACATCACCTTAACTCCTCTACGTTTTTGTTACTGTAATGTGCATTTTAATTGTAGTATGTTGGAATCTCGACATGAAACACTACACTCTGGACATTCCTCTGCAACATTATGTTCGGAACTTTTTGTGCTCTTCCACTGATTTGCGTACTTCGTCATTTCGCAGGAGAGTATTGTACTACTATGTCCTTGTGATAATCTCTCATTGTGATAGTCCTCCTTGTACGGTCGTTATTTTCAATTTTCCTGCATGATTAAATATGTAACAGTTGTGAACATTGTCTCATGTGATTTAGGACAGGAAAGTTTTGTTTTTGCTGGTCACAATTGTTCCTCTGTGATTAATAACCCACCTTGTATTCATATTGAATTACAAGTTTTGAAAATAATGAAATTTTGATCAGCCACGCTATAACCATCGTATAGGGCCAAAATACCCAACTTTTGGATAGTTGCATGGAAACACAATAGGGATATGAAAAATTTTGGTGAACCTTGTGGTCATTTAATACTGAGCTTTTTGCGAGGCTATAGCAAATAAATAACCAACAAACAAGTTAGTCAGCCTTTGCAAGAGAAGATTAAACATATGTTCCTCAGCATTTTTAACATATGGCATTGTCATATTATAATCATCTACTGGTTTCCTTACCTTTTGAACTAACCAAATCAAATAAATCAACTACTTTAGCTTTTTCCTTGGCACCAAATAGTGACTCCAATAATGAATAAACATAGAAAACCCACTACAATGTGCAACCCAACAAGTTATATGTGCATATATATAGTACATTATATGCTCAATGCCATTGCAAGTTATATGCATTTCTCAAGAAAATAAACATGTAAATCCGAGGGATCTATAAACTAGAAAGAACACCTAAACCCTATTACAAGTTTAAATTTTGTTTTTTGTTTTTGATTTGTTTTGTTTTGTTTTTTTTTTTTTGTTTTTTTTTTTTAATTTATAAAGAAATGGGTGTTAATGGGTTTGGAGAGAGAGAAGGATAGCTAACTTTGAAGCTGCCGCTGAGTCGTCATCGCCTGAGAAACCGTCTATATCGGCTACCGTCGCCGTCGTTGTTGCCATGTTCGCCATCGCCGTCGCCACACAGACGTGAAATGGGTGTGGATGAGAATTGGGGATTTTTTGGGAGGGAAAAAGGCCGTGTGTATGTTTAATAGAGATAAGGGTTTTTTTGTTAATAAGATGTGGGCCCTACAAATGTTTTATTGCTTAGGAGGGCTTGGTGTGCTTTGAGATGTGTCTGTGGGATTATTGTAACCCCAAAGTCAAGATACCAAATTTTTTTAAGAGGCTTCAATTTAAGTGAATGGCTAATATAAAAAAAACTATGGAGTCTATATAACAAAGAATAAGTTTAATCTTTTATGAGTAATGATATACTTTTCAAATCATAATCCTAAATTCACATCCCAAATAATGTGGTAGTGAGACCACCTTCATTAATAGACCACTTCAACATCATTTAATCAAAATCCACTTCAAGATCATCCAATCAAAATCTAATGGGCCTACTGCCACATCATTTGGGATTAGGATTTGGGAAGCATAGCATTACTCTTCTTTTATTGCCCCTTTTCTCCTAAGGGCAAAACTGTAAAAGTTAGGACACAATATGAGAAATATAGACTCATGGTCCTTTTCTTTGCCGAATAATAGTATTTTTCCCAAATTTGGTTCTCAAATATTTTAATTGTTGTATCATTTGCTGTGGCAGTGATTGGTGGTACCATATCTATATTATATCCTAGAACAATTTTGAGGACAAAATAGGGGTTCTTACAACCCCAGCCCTTTGATCTTCATCAAACGGTCCACAACTCACTCACATAACCCTTCACTCTCCCATAAACACACGCTAGGATTTTTTATTTCTCCCACACTCTTACCCACTCAGACGCGCTCTCTCTCATACTCACGTTTGAAATTTGAACTCTCACTCTCTCTGTCTAAACCCTCTTTCCCTCACTCTTTCTCTCTCCCTCTCCCTCTCCCTCTCCACCTCAGTCGCCGCCGATCACGATTGGGTTACTCCCCCCCCCCCCCCCTCTCTCTCTCTCTCATTCCCCTCTTTCTATGTTTTAGGTTCTATTTTTTTTTTGGTTTCATTTGCCCTCACGTCGTCCTTCTTGCCGCCGGCGTCGGCTTTCTTCTCTCTTTGGGTTAGTCCCCTCTCTCTCTCTCATTCCCCTCTTTCTATGTTTTAGGTAGTGAAACATCGAAAGTTACCGATTGGGTTCTCTCATTCCCCTCATTCTGTTTTTTTTTTTTTGTTTCATTTGCCCTTTTGCTGTTCTAAATCATTTTACATGCTCTTAATTGAATTAGTTTTTACATCTCTATCTAATTACTTTTACTTTGTTTCTTCATTTCTTATATTTGCTCTTTCTAATTGCTGCTTACAATATTTGTGTTGTGGGCCTATTTGTGTTGATAATTGTTGGGGCAGGTAGCTTAGGTGGTTGATAATTGTTCTAAGAGAGTTGGTTTTCTTTTGCATCTTGCCTTGCATCAATTTGGTAAGAGAGTTTCGACATCTCTATCTTATATCCTATAAGAATTTTGAGGACAAAATAGGGGCTCTTATAACCCCACCCGTATGATCTTCATCACTTATCACACCAAAAACCCCTGCTCTTTCCCTCTTCCAACCCCTCTCTCTCTCTCTCTCTCTCTTTTGCTCCCTCTCCCTCTGACTCTCTCTCTCTCTCTGTTCATCAGTCTTAGCCCTCTTACTTTTATCTCCTTCAGCAAAAACTTTAGTTTTGTTTTGTTTTTTTTTTTTTTGGGATCTTCCGTTGTTCATCTTTGTTTTTTTTTTTGGAAAGGTATATTTGCTTCTCTCTTCAAATTTTCATTTTGCCTAATTTTTTTTAATACATATTTCCTTTTTTCCACCTTTTTTTATTTTGTGGTTCCAAAGAATTTCCTTTCTTCCACCTTAATTACCCTTACATATTTTTCTCATTGTTCCCAAACTTTTCAACATCCTCCATTGACGCATGTGTTTCGTATCCAACCTTATCTGTCTCCTTCATTTTCCTATGTTTGGAGCTTGGAGGTCTCTTTTATACTAATTTTTTGTTTTTGGGTTTTGGGTATAGAAGAAAAATGTTTGTGTTTTGATTATCTTGGGAATCTATTATCTTTTGTGCATTAATCTGTTTTTTGCTGTTGTGAATGGGTTGCATCACTTTAATGCTTTAAGAAATTGACGGTGTGTTGTGGAAAGGCTTCTTTGTTGACTTAATTGTCTTTTTATCTTTTATCTTTCAGGGGGCAATAATCACTTATAAAGGCATATCTCCTTTTTATTTGTGTCGTGCCCACCGATTCAAGAAATGACATTATTATCTTTTGGTAAGCCTTAACACATTTCAATGTGTTCTTGATGATTGATTTTTTTTTTTTTTTTGGATAGCTTGATGCTTGATGTTAATGTTCTATATTGTTGTGCTTCATTCACCATTTGCCTTTATTTCTATTTCCTGTTTTGGTTCAAATATAGCATTTTTTTTGTATTCTGTTTTGAGGTCTTATAATGTTCTTTTTGATTACCTATCATGAATGCTACCCCAGTGGCCTTTGGTTTGGTGAAGTTGTCCAACTTCATGGATCTCTTTTCTTTTCTCCTCTTTGAGGATTTGAAGCTTAATCTGTAGAATTTTTATCATTGTCTCTATCCCTCTCTAATTTGTGCTAAGCATAAGTGCCTTCTTCCTTCACAGTAGGAAGGTGCCCTTTTGGAGGAGTTTTTGTGTGGGTTTTGAATTATAACCTGTAACACTCAAATTAATCAAAATAATAAAGGTAATTATTACTGCTGTCACAGGCCCCTGACAGGGGGTTAGTAGTTAGTAACACACACACACACACACCCAAAATGGGCCTGCGACGGCACTGCGACCCCCAGGTTTCGAACCCACAGCCACCCGATTGGGGGTATGGATCCTGACCATCTCAGCTGGGTGAGATGGTTATGAAGGTGCCCTTGTGGAGGAGAATTTGTGTAGGTTTTGACTTATAACCTGTACTTAATAATAAGCTGGATCCGGACTGGATACACACACACCCCACTCACACACACACCCCGCACACACACGCACATCCCAGCCCCGACTGAAGAATAAGTGGGGGGCAAGCAAATGAAATTAAGTTGTAGTTATCGTAAGTTTATGTGCCTTTTCGAGTTTTATTATTTCAAAAGCCTTCATGGACTTCTCCAAATGTTGTCTATTTTGTTATTTGATTTTTTCTTTTTCCTTTTGGGATGGTTCATTGCCTAAAGAATCATTGTCATTATACACCACCTTTGTGAGTTGTTCATTACAATTTCTAAGGGATAATATGGCATTTTATGGCAATTTAACACACTTCTTTTGATTTCTTCAAAACTTTTTGAAAACTCTCTTTATTTTTTTGAAAACAGTTCAAATCATTATGATTTTATTTTTTGTTTTTTAGTTTTATTGTTTTCTTAAAATCTTTATTTCTTGACCCTCTTTTGCATTTTACTTTTCTTTTTTCCTTTTTCATTTTCCTTTTCCTCTTTCTTTTTGTATTTCATATTTTGCTTAATTTGCTGGTTCATTTGGAAATTGGTTCTTAGTTTTGATTTTCAGGTTTACGTTCTAACGTTTCTTTTTTTTTTTGGATAGTGTGTTGTTGACCCTCTTTTGCATTTTACTTTTCTTTTTTCCTTTTCCTCTTTCTTTTTGTATTTCATATTTTCAGCTTCATTTGTAGGTTGACGTTCTAACGTTTCAGCTTAATTTGCTGGTTCATTTGGAAATTCGTTCTTAGTTTTGATTTTCAGGTTTACGTTCTAATGTTTATTTTTTTTTTAGAGAGTGTGTTTTATTCTTGGCCCTTTTATGATTTGATTATTGTCCACTTCAACGTATAAATGATCTTAAATTTATTATTACTAAGACCAACTGCTATGGTTTTGTAAAATGCAATGGATTTGTTCTTATTTTTTTAGTCTCAGTTCATCATTGTTGGAGCCATTTCGCAGTCATTTGCTTCTCGCGGTCATTTGTTGAAGGTTGGATTTTCTTGAATCTCATCTTTTTTTTTATTGGGTCATTTGATTTCTTTTAGAAACCCAGTCCAGTTGGGCATCAATGCACAAGTTGAACTGGCTACTGATTGCTACTCTTTCAGCTACTTCCAATCATCTTTTGCTTTCATTCCTTTTGTTGAAAGCATTTTAAGGCTTCTTTGCATCATTTTAAAGATTGTTTGGTATTAACCTGAACACGTAGCTCAGTACTAAGTTTCACAAACATTGTTTTTTTTTTTTTAAATAGTGCGGTTTGCAAAAAACAGTTACAATTTTGCACTTTTAAGTTATTTTCAGTTCTAATGAAAACATTGCAGTCCCTCAATCTGCTTGGCCAAACATAGCTCAATCACCTGTTCCTTCTATTGCATAGATTCATGTTTCAACTCTCAAGACGCCGTGGAAGTGGAACTTTTATTTATTTAATAGAACTTTTATGTTTTGCCATTCCTTTCTCTTTTCAATGCTAGAGAGTACGTAGAGATATTGGTCCTTAGGTCTTTCAATCTATTTATTTGGCTGATGTGTTGTCTTTCCTTTTATCCTAACCATGCTTGTTTGGCTTGCTGCATTAATTTGTACAACTAAATACACACCACTTTTGCAATTGACTATGAAAGCCTTTTTGAGACCTATCAAACACCTCCCTCATTTGAATCTCTAGCAAGATCCATTCTTTGTCTAAGCTTGAATCCAAAATCCTATGTGTTTCTTCAAGATATCTTATGGGAGTTCAATATATTACTTTTTATGGGTTTTGCCTTAAATTCTAACTTACTATGCTCATTTGGCATGTTCCACATAAGGACGAACCAATGTATTAGAGTTACAAATTGTACATTGGTAATAGTTTTTTCCTTAGATTTACAATGACCTGTCCAAGCTTATCTTTGTTTAAGAATCTTAAACTTATGCCCAAAGTCTTCAATTAGTGGGGTCTTCATTTGGAACGGTATAATGTGTGCTTATGGGTTCTGTTTTTTTAAAAGGAAATGTGTTGTCTCTTTTTTGATATGTAATCGGTTTGGGTGTATATTTGATGTTTTGATTTTAGTTGTTGAGAATCTTATGGTTATCTTATGTGTGTGATCACAGTTGTGTTTTTGGGGGATAGGCAGTTTTTGGATGATTCACATGGTATAGACTGAATCTCTCCTGATCTTTGGGTCTCTTAGGCATTTCAAAGCAAAGTTTTGTATTTGCTTTGTTATGTCCATGGAATGCATTTTTGTTCACCCCAAAATTGCTCACCCATTGGCTAAAGGGGATTAATTAATGGTGAAAAGTCATGAGTCCCACTCCATTAGCCCATGGATGAGTTGGGTTAGCAATTTTGGGATGAGCAAAGCTGCACTCTCTTCCAAATAAGAATCTGTTTGGTGTCTTATCTGGCTAGTTTGCTCTGGTTCAATCTGTTTTGGGTATATGATATGCCATATGTTTGTTTATCCAGTACTCCCTAGGAAGCCAAGCAAGTCACCAAGACCAGTTTGAGACATCATTTAGAAAGAAATTATAGTTATATGGACCTTGAACAATTTGCCCATTCTTCCTTCTTGATTATGTATAAGTGTCACAAGATCTAATATGTGCAATGTATACTTGCTATGTTTTTGAATATGTACACCAACTATATGTGCTTCCTCCATTGTATTGTCATTTGTCACTACTTACATACATAGAACAAGTTGAGGAAGAAAGAAGAATATCTTTGTTTCGTTTCTGATTTTGTTTGCCTTTGCAGAACCCGTGAAGCTATTCATGGAAATAGATATAGTCTCCAAGCCATGATTTTGTTTGGTATTGAAGAACTTGCAAAGGCCCCAAACATTGCTCAGTTCTTGCCTTCAGAACAGAGGCAGTCCCAACTTCGTTTCCCCCTATAGAAGAAGGTAATAGTGCTATTTTCACATTTGTATATGTCCTAAAATGGTAAATGCGATAACTCATGCCAACCATTTCATGCTCTTAAGCTATTTGGATTGCTCTAAATTTGCCTCTTCATCACTGTACAAGCTTGGCTTTTACATTAAATAGCTTTAGATTTTTTATTTATTTGTTTTTTTTCTGTCTTTGGCAAACAGATTTGTGCACTGTTTTAATGTACAAGGATTGAGTGCAGTTGGTGGGGCGTCAAAAGCTTCATTTATGCACTAGGAAACTTAATGGTGTGTGTGGATGAATTGATTCTTTGCCTACCATCTATCCAAACAATTCTCATTCTTCAACATTTTAATTGTTTGCATTTGAATCTTATTCCAATCTCTTATTTTGAAATTAAAGTTTGGTGATTTTCTTTTTTTCTATTGACAGTGATCATTCCAAGAGAAGAGCCTACGAAGGAAAATTCAGTAGTAGCTTCAAAGCTTCTCATCATCATCATTTGGTAGGAATTTGAAAGGTTGATGGTGGGTTTAAAACCTTTCGTTGCAAAAATGACGGCAAAGTAGGGAAAAAAAATTAAAAAGTAGTTCAAAAGTGTGAGTGCTTTACAAAAATGAGATTTTGTTTTACCCAGGTGAAGTGTAGTCATCTTTACATGGAGTCCTTTTTAAGTGGGCTACATGTACATTTTTCATATTACATTTTCATTCTAAAGTAATTCATATTATGCTCCTATTATTGGCCTACAAGTGTGTTTTTGTTCATAATGATTTTTATTTTCAAATTTTCTTTAGCCACTTTCAGTTACCCTACAAACTCACACCATTGCAGTTGGTCTTAAGAACCTATTGACCATCGGTTAATAGTTAATGAGGCACATATTCAAGCAGCAAGAGCTTCAAACTTTTTAATATTGTCACAGCCCGGTCCCACCATAGCGGAACCGGAGCCCGTGGCACGCCACCGAGGCTCTTCCTACTCATTTCAAAGTTGTAGCAGCGGAAAAATAAACTTTAAATATAACAAATAGTAGTCGTTCCTTTGAAACAATATACCCGAAGTTGGTAAAATCCATATAAATTTGAAAACGTAATTATATTTTGAAACGAATGAATTTATATTCAAAGGGATTTCAAAGGTGCCCTAACAACCAATCAAAACATTTAAATAAGTTGCGAAAGGGGTATAAAAAGTTTTCATGCAGGGGTCATTTCGACCGGTCGAGATGCCCCTTTCGACCGGTCGGATGACCCTCGGCAATAATCCTTCACAACAGAGGGTACTTCGACCGGTCGAGCTGTCCCTTTCGACCGGTCGAATGACCCTCTGACAGCAATCCTTCTTGCACAAGGAAATTGCCTAAGGCCAAACGACCCTTGAGACCGCAAACTATCTCAACATTAATACTAGATATAAAGTCGACAAGTAAAACATTTCAAACCGTGAACCCTAGGTTCATGTACATGATAACTTAAACAACCCAAACCATGCTTTCAAAGTCAAAACAAACGTAGTAATTCCTTACAGGATTTGGAACTAAAATAAAACGTTTACAAGACGACTCTCCATTCTATTACAAGTCCCTTAACAACTCAAATGAAATGGACTATCCGATTACAAAATCATGAGGTTAAAGCATTGAGTTGCCTTCTAAGCGAACTCCCAAAACCCACGTGAAATGGTTATTTGAATAACCACACATATTCGATTTGTTTAAGCTAAAGCTTAGTGAATAAATCAACATATGTACATGAATGATAAACATGTCCGCATTCACATCTTTACATTTCATACTAGTCGCCGGAGACTCACGTGCCCGTCCATATTCCCAATCCGCGACTCCTCGCCAATAAGTCCACGCGAAAGGGTAAGACCCACGATTCTACAAACAATCGTGCGACCTTAATGCCACTCTATCGGCTCCACAAAATGGCACGGTGACCACGTGCTCCTTCTGACCCAAATAAGCAACTTAACATGCTCAAATACATGTCACCATGCTCGCGATAATTAAAACATATCACCGTGCTATTGAGCCTACTTATCAATATAAATGCCCAATATGAACTACACAATATATATCTCTAGGAATTAATACATGCTATTCAAACATAACATGAATACATGCCAAGAAATCATTCCAAAACATAGTTGAATCACTCACCTCCGATTTACGCTCTTAAACTTTGATTCAAAGAAAACTCGTGTACAAAGAACGTGTAGAAGTCCGTCTAGTACAATTCCTATGAATCAAAATTCCATCTATCAACTTTTATGAAAAATTCTAGAAAACAACTTTTCGAAAAACTTGGCCAAACAAGCCCTAATAGGTATCAAAACGAAGCTCTTACCTCGAGGAGCTCGAATATGAAATCTAGGAGAAAACAAACTGACGGAAAGTCGTCGTTTGGCGTCGCAAAGCTCTAAGCTCCCAAAATCTCCCTATGGCCTCCTTCTTGAACTTTAGGTTAAACTTATAAAAATATGGAAGTCATCACTTCCTATTTATAGGCAAAACTCTCGGGAATTACGTTTACCTCCCCACGAGTTTCCAAACTCCTAATTAGTCTCTGAAACTTTCTATACAACTTATTCATAGCTTTACGAGTGAAACTTCAAAATTATAAACGTTTTCGACTAAGTTTCGTTTGGTCGCTAAAACGCGAATTTCTACATGACGTTTCCGATGTTGCTAATTAGCCTACCAAATTAATAGCGTGTTCATTCGTTCTCACCAGGATACTGAAACTAACAGTAGATATAAATTCTAAAACAGAAAATAATACAGATATTGAAATACACAGGTAAACATTTATTTCCAGATAAACATTTAAAGTATTCCACAGTGACCGTCTCATACCCGAAGAGACTTCACAAACAATAATTCCTCAATTACCACAGTTTCAAAGGGTTCTCTAATACAGACACCCAAATCAACTCGTGAGTCAAAACTCACTCAACCATGTGTCATAGGACACGCCACATCACATTATCATGCATGACAATATGGTACAAATGCAATAACACAAATGTGGGTGTTATAATACTCTCCTCCTTAAAAGAAGTTTGTCCCCAAACTTATACCTCATGTCTCGAAAAGGTGCGGATACTGAGTACGCATCTCATCTTCTATCTCCCACGTCATCTCTTCCGTAGTTTGGCTACGCCATAACACTTTCACTTTCGATATTACTTTATTTCGTAAGACTTGATCCTTCCGATCTAAGATCTCTACCGGATACGCAACATACGTTAAATCACTCTGAATCTCATTCGGCGTCGGAGCCATTACTTGATCTCTCTCTTCCACTAACTGTTTGCGTAACAACGATACATGAAACACGTTATGAACTTGAGCGTACTCGCTCGGCAAGTTCAAACGATAAGCTACGGGTCCAACCTTTCCAATGATTTCAAAAGGTCCTACGAACCTCGGGTTGAGCTTCCCGTATCTACCAAATCTGGTTATTCCCTTTGAAGGCGACACCTTCAAATACACCAAGTTTCCCACGTCAAATTCCAACGGTCGTCTACGCTTATCGGCATAACTCTTATACCTACTCTGAGCTGTCAGTAACCGTTGTCTAATTACCTTTATCTTATCCGTCGTCTCTTGTACAATTTTCGGCCCTTCAATCTTTCTTTCTCCGACTTCTGTCCAACTAATCGGTGAACGACATACACGACCATATAAAGCTTCATAAGGAGCCATCCCAATACTTGACTGAAAACTGTTGTTATATGCGAACTCAATCAATGGCAAATGGTCTTCCCAATCACCCTGAAAATCAAGTACACATAGCCTAAGCATGTCTTCCAAAATCTGGATTACTCTCTCTGATTGACCATCGGTCTGAGGATGAAAAGCTGTACTAAAGTGTAATTTGGTACCCATTGTTTCTTGTAAGGCTCTCCAAAACTTCGATGTAAAACTACTATCCCTATCAGAAACGATAGAAACTGGGATACCATGCAGTCTCACAATCTCGCGAATATACAACTTAGCTAACGTCATCGGCTTAGTTGTTCGAAGCGGTAGGAAGTGTGACGACTTCGTCAAACGATCAACAATCACCCAAATAATAGTGTTCGATCTCTTCGACCTCGGAAACCCACTAACAAAATCCATTGTTATGTGCTCCCATTTCCACTCGGCTATCGGTAACGGTTGTAACAATCCCGAGGGTACTTGGCGTTCGACCTTTACTTGTTGACAACTAGTACAATGTGAAACATATCGTGCTATTTCCCTCTTCATTCCCGGCCACCAATAAACATGTCTCAAATCTCTATACATCTTGGTGCTTCCCGGATGAACGGTATACTTCGTGTTGTGTGCTTCCTCTAGGATATTTCGCTTCAACTCTTTCTCACTAGGTACACAAATTCTACCCCTCAATCTCAACACATTGTTCTCAAAAGTGAATCCCGGTTGTTTGTCCATTGGAATCTCATCACAAATCTTCTTCAAAGCCACGTCTTGAAGTTGTTTCTCCGTGATCTCGTGAATCAAGAGTGGTTGTGCCACCATCGTCAACATCAATCCACCTTCAATCCTCGGAATCACCTCAAGCTCCATATTCTCCATATCTCGTATCAATTCCTTCTGAGAAGTCAAATCTGATGCGGTATTGGTTGGTACTTTGCGACTAAGAGCATCGGCGACGACATTCGCCTTGCCCGGATGATACTGAATTGACAAGTCATAGTCCTTCATCAACTCTAACCATCTCCTTTGCCTCATGTTCAAATCTCGTTGTGTAAACAGGTACTTCAAACTCTTGTGATCCGTATATATCTCACATTTTTCTCCGTATAGATAATGACGCCAAATCTTCAATGCAAAAATCACGGCGGCCAATTCTAGATCATGTGTTGGATAATTCTTCTCGTGCGGTCTAAGTTGTCTTGATGCGTACGCAATAACTTTATCACCTTGCATAAGAACGCAACCTAAACCTCTATATGAAGCATCACTGTAAATAATAAATCCTTCAGTCCCTGATGGAACGGCTAAAATTGGTGCTTTCACTAGTCGACTCTTCAACTCTTGGAAACTTTCTTCACATTCTGGACTCCAAACAAAAACAATATCTTTCCTCATTAACTGTGTCATCGGCATTGCTATACGCGAAAAGTCTTTTACAAATCTCCGATAATACCCAGCTAATCCTAGGAAACTTCGGATGTCTGTCACATTCGTTGGTCTCGCCCAATTGGTAACTACTTCTATCTTCTGAGGGTCTACAGAAATTCCCTTCGCCGACACTATATGTCCAAGGAAAGCTATCTCGGTCAACCAAAACTCACACTTCTTCAATTTGCCGAATAATCTCTTTTCACACAATCGTTGTAAGGCTAATCGCAAATGATGCTCGTGATCTTCAACGCTTTTGGAGTAGATTAGGATGTCATCTATGAACACGATAACGAACTCATCTAAATAATCTTTGAAAACACGGTTCATTAAGTCCATGAAAGCAGCTGGTGCATTAGTCACTCCAAATGGCATAACCAAAAATTCAAAGTGACCATATCGAGTCCTGAAAGCTGTCTTCTCAACATCTTCCTCTTTGACTTTCAACTGATGGTAACCGGATCTCAAGTCGATCTTCGAAAATACCTGAGCCCCTTGTAACTGATCAAACAAGTCATCTATTCGCGGCAACGGATACTTGTTCTTGACGGTCAACTTATTTAACTCTCGGTAGTCGATGCACATGCGCATTATTCCATCTTTCTTCTTCACAAACAAGACTGGAGCTCCCCACGGCGAAACACTCGGTCGGATAAAACCCTTCTCCAACAGTTCTTCTAACTGAACTTTCAATTCTTTCAACTCTATCGGTGCCATTCGGTACGGTGCTTTGGATACCGGTTGTGACCCTGGTACTACTTCTATTGTGAACTCAAGCTCTCTTTCAATCAATACGTCGGGTAACTCATCGGGAAAAACATCTGGAAATTCTCGAACTACTGAAATGTCTTCTATTAGTGGTCCAAGAACTCGCGTGTCGATAATTGAACATAAGAAACCCGAACAACCTTTCTTCAACATCTTACTTGCTTGAATCGCCGATATCAAGTACGGCGGTACGATCACTCCCTTACCTTGAAAAGTAAACTCTTCTTGCCCTGACGGATAGAAACTAACTCGTTTCTGTTCACAATCAATTTTGGCTTGATTAACCGACAACCAATCCATACCCAAGATAACATCAAAGTAATTCACCGTCAACGGAATCAAATCAACGCTCAAAACTTTATCACCTATCTTGATCTCACATGACTTGAATATCGAAGAAGTAACTAGCGGTTCACTACTAGGCAATGATACACACAAGTCATATCCTAGCGGTTCTGACTTAACAGTTAGATGCTTAACAAAATCACGTGATACAAATGAATGCGTCGAACCAGAATCCATAAGTATACGTGCAGGATACGAACAAATAGGAAGAATACCTGATACGACGGTATCATCCGTATTCCCCGGCCTAAGCTGGAAGTATCGTCCTTGTTGTTGCGCGACTCCTTTCCCTTTATCCACTCGAGGTTCTACCCTTGATCCGCTTGGCACACTCGATGCCCCAGTACTCATTCCCGGTTGTCTCTTACTCGGACAGTTCTTTGCTATGTGTCCCGATTGTCCACACTCAAAACATTTTCCTCTCGTCTCTGGGTTGTAGCTCTTGGCATTCGAGGTTATGTTTGGTGTAGTCGAATATGCGTTCAAAGGACAATTCCTAGACACATGCCCCAATTGTTTGCAAAAATAGCAAGTGGTCAATTGATAGCAGGTTCCTCTGTGTCGCAGGTTACATGTCGGACACAACGGTCTCGGGTCTCCCATGAACGTACTCCCTCCTTGGCTACTCATATTCGATCCTGAACCTTGCATGAACGGTTTCTTCGCATTCCCTTGACTCTTACCCCGACTGTCGTTTGCTCTCTTCCCTTGTTGTCCCTGTCGGTATCTGTCGACACTTTTCTCAGCAATACGGGCAGCTTCCTCAACGAGAGAAACGGTCGGGTGTTGCAACATGTCCACACGGCCACGGATATTCTCTCTAAGCCCTTCCTCAAACTTACGAGCTTTATCCCTATCAGTCGGAACGGTAGTTTTCCCAAATCGTAACAAGGCATTGAAACGAGAAACATACTCACCTACGGTCATATCTCCCTGAACCAAACTTGCAAACTCTTGACGTTTCTGAGTATAAGCAGATTGCGGGAAGAAACGTTTGTTGAATTCTTCTTTAAATGCTTCCCACGTGGTCGGCTTCCCTTGTTCAAGTACGTTGTTCCACCAGTCCAAGGCTTCACCCATCAACGTATCGGATGCGCATAACATTTTCTCCTCATCGGTACATATTACCTGACGAAAATGTCTTTCCATGTCCATCATCCAATGATCGGCCAAGTCTATGTCAACTTGCCCATGATACAACGTCGGTTTTCGCTTATGAAACTGTTCCACGATCGTGTGTTTAGGTCGCGGTGTCGATGGTGCATTGACATAACGAATTTCCACTTGTGGAGGCTGAACGTTCATCTGTTCTCTTTCACTTACCGCTTGTATGAAATTTCCCACCATGTTCATTATTTGGTCCATCCGCGAATGCGGTGACAATTCTCTTGGTGGATCAGCCATAACGTTTCAAATATTTCTCCTGTTGAGTTCAATGCATAATGACCATGCATGCTATGCCACAATATGGATATATGTGCATAGTTCATCACAATCAACAAATGCTAATGCATGAAGCATTTCTACAATGATAACCATTTTCTTTACAATTACACACTCCACTCGATGTCACTCAGCATATATAACGTCACTCGTTCCCAAGGCTCTAAACTTAAGCTCTGATACCACTAAATGTCACAGCCCGGTCCCACCATAGCGGAACCGGAGCCCGTGGCACGCCACCGAGGCTCTTCCTACTCATTTCAAAGTTGTAGCAGCGGAAAAATAAACTTTAAATATAACAAATAGTAGTCGTTCCTTTGAAACAATATACCCGAAGTTGGTAAAATCCATATAAATTTGAAAACGTAATTATATTTTGAAACGAATGAATTTATATTCAAAGGGATTTCAAAGGTGCCCTAACAACCAATCAAAACATTTAAATAAGTTGCGAAAGGGGTATAAAAAGTTTTCATGCAGGGGTCATTTCGACCGGTCGAGATGCCCCTTTCGACCGGTCGGATGACCCTCGGCAATAATCCTTCACAACAGAGGGTACTTCGACCGGTCGAGCTGTCCCTTTCGACCGGTCGAATGACCCTCTGACAGCAATCCTTCTTGCACAAGGAAATTGCCTAAGGCCAAACGACCCTTGAGACCGCAAACTATCTCAACATTAATACTAGATATAAAGTCGACAAGTAAAACATTTCAAACCGTGAACCCTAGGTTCATGTACATGATAACTTAAACAACCCAAACCATGCTTTCAAAGTCAAAACAAACGTAGTAATTCCTTACAGGATTTGGAACTAAAATAAAACGTTTACAAGACGACTCTCCATTCTATTACAAGTCCCTTAACAACTCAAATGAAATGGACTATCCGATTACAAAATCATGAGGTTAAAGCATTGAGTTGCCTTCTAAGCGAACTCCCAAAACCCACGTGAAATGGTTATTTGAATAACCACACATATTCGATTTGTTTAAGCTAAAGCTTAGTGAATAAATCAACATATGTACATGAATGATAAACATGTCCGCATTCACATCTTTACATTTCATACTAGTCGCCGGAGACTCACGTGCCCGTCCATATTCCCAATCCGCGACTCCTCGCCAATAAGTCCACGCGAAAGGGTAAGACCCACGATTCTACAAACAATCGTGCGACCTTAATGCCACTCTATCGGCTCCACAAAATGGCACGGTGACCACGTGCTCCTTCTGACCCAAATAAGCAACTTAACATGCTCAAATACATGTCACCATGCTCGCGATAATTAAAACATATCACCGTGCTATTGAGCCTACTTATCAATATAAATGCCCAATATGAACTACACAATATATATCTCTAGGAATTAATACATGCTATTCAAACATAACATGAATACATGCCAAGAAATCATTCCAAAACATAGTTGAATCACTCACCTCCGATTTACGCTCTTAAACTTTGATTCAAAGAAAACTCGTGTACAAAGAACGTGTAGAAGTCCGTCTAGTACAATTCCTATGAATCAAAATTCCATCTATCAACTTTTATGAAAAATTCTAGAAAACAACTTTTCGAAAAACTTGGCCAAACAAGCCCTAATAGGTATCAAAACGAAGCTCTTACCTCGAGGAGCTCGAATATGAAATCTAGGAGAAAACAAACTGACGGAAAGTCGTCGTTTGGCGTCGCAAAGCTCTAAGCTCCCAAAATCTCCCTATGGCCTCCTTCTTGAACTTTAGGTTAAACTTATAAAAATATGGAAGTCATCACTTCCTATTTATAGGCAAAACTCTCGGGAATTACGTTTACCTCCCCACGAGTTTCCAAACTCCTAATTAGTCTATGAAACTTTCTATACAACTTATTCATAGCTTTACGAGTGAAACTTCAAAATTATAAACGTTTTCGACTAAGTTTCGTTTGGTCGCTAAAACGCGAATTTCTACATGACGTTTCCGATGTTGCTAATTAGCCTACCAAATTAATAGCGTGTTCATTCGTTCTCACCAGGATACTGAAACTAACAGTAGATATAAATTCTAAAACAGAAAATAATACAGATATTGAAATACACAGGTAAACATTTATTTCCAGATAAACATTTAAAGTATTCCACAGTGACCGTCTCATACCCGAAGAGACTTCACAAACAATAATTCCTCAATTACCACAGTTTCAAAGGGTTCTCTAATACAGACACCCAAATCAACTCGTGAGTCAAAACTCACTCAACCATGTGTCATAGGACACGCCACATCGCATTATCATGCATGACAATATGGTACAAATGCAATAACACAAATGTGGGTGTTATAAATATCAATTTTGTATCTTTTAAATTCTTCTGCAATTTGACCTTTGTATCTTTAACAACTATAATTCCAACTCTAGGTGGAAGTGATTTTCGTCAGTAATCACACTCGACAAAATGAAAACATAAATGGAAAACAGACAAGTGGTTTTGAAAATAAAAGAAAAGAAAGGACCATCCATATATTGTCCATGGGTGCCACTTCAAGCATATGAGGAGTTTGAAAAGGAAGTTGTGGCTATCAAAGTGAGGCTGAGGATGATGAAGACCACCCATATATTGTCCATTTCAAAAATTCAATAGGTGGAAATGCAACTTCAAAGAAAAGAAAAACCAAAAAAAAAAAAAAAACTTTTGCAGCTTGGAGTATGTCTAATATTATGGGTTACTGAAAGACAATTTTTTTTTTTGACAATTTGCTATTAGTGTAACATAAGCACTTCCAACTTAATTTAGAAACAAAATAACTTGAATGATAGAGGTCAGAAGGTGCAATTTATCCACCTTACCCTCTCACTCACGCACGTATCTACTCCTAGATTTTGAATTTCATCTCATTCCTATTGTGCACAAACCATACTTGGCACCGCCATCTGTTCAGATATCCCCTCTCTCTCAGCCCCTTGAACTCTCTCAATCTCTCTCTCTGTGTCTCTGTGCACACACACGATCACACATATATCTGAGTTTTTCTTGGCACACACACACTCTCTCTCGTAGAAGTGGGTCGTCTCCTGTTACATCACCGACATCGTCGCCTCTCACCGCCAGTAACTCTCTAATCTCCCCCCCGTCCCCAAGATTAAAAAAAAAATGATGGAATTTTTGCAAATTAGAAGTGGAATTTTCATATCTCAAGCAAATGCTATCACATTGATATAGTTGAATAGGAGTTTAGTAACATTAAAAAATAAATTCTTCAATCACCGCAAATTCATTTATCCTATTTTTTTGCTCTATGCCCCACGGGCACGGGCACGTACTAGTATTTGTATATGGTACAATTGGCTAACCATTTGAGAGGCAAAATTGGGATTCAAATTAAGAAAAATAGCATTCCTGATTCTATGCCTCATCTGCCATAGAAAATAGAGGAGGAACAAGGGAAAATGAGGTTCTGATAAAGGGGAGAGCTAACTGAAGCCGTTATCTTTACTGTTTAAAATTGGGGATTATTTCCAAGTAAAATGTATTTTACACTCTTGAATTATACGCTAATTTACAGCTCGGTCCATCATCTTTCAATTCTAACAATTTGAGCCTTCATATATTTAATTTTACATTTTTTTTCGTTGGGTCTCTCACCTTAAACCATTGTCATTGGATTCAAAAGACAAGGTTGAGGATTTCACAAAAAAAAAAAAAAGGACTACGAGTGACGCAAATGGAAGAAGAAAAAGAACCCCGATGATGGACAACCCATGACCAACTCATCTCATTTATCTCCAGCCCAATTCAACCCAACAAGGTTACCACTGTGATCATTTTCAAAGGGTGCATCTGTTGGGCCCATGTGGTTTGTTTTGGGCCAAAGTGTAATGTAAAAAGGAGAGGGAAAAACTTTTGTGTCAAAATTTTTAAAAGCTCTTTTGTTTGCCTCCAATTTTCAAAGAGAAACCAAAAGCTAGAGTTTTTACTCTTGTCCCACATAGGAGAATTAGAGGAACCTCAAAGGCCATATATATAGGTGTGTGTTTGTCTAAGGGTTGGACCCTTAGGGGTACCCAATTTTGTGAATGGGGGAGGACCTAGACCCAATCCATAAAACACACACACGCGCGCGCGCGCCGCCGCCGCCGCCCTGCCCCGCTCCGTTCCATTCCGGGCTTGGGCCTTGGTTCCACTCCTATATATCTTTTTACAGAATATATATTTTTATTTTTTTGGAATTTAAACATTTAGGCAAGTAGCTTTTGACTTGGGCATGGTCTGTGGGATTTGTTTCCACAATTTCCTCCCTGGTCTTTCTCTCCCAATTAATTCCCCAACGTTTTTCTCTCCAACGTTCTGATAATCTTTTCTATATATTCAGAGCTTCTGCTCTCGTTTTAGACACACAACAGAGGAAAAAAAAAAAACAAATCAGTTTACAAAAGAGAGAGGAGAAAAATAATTTTCTGTCCTTCAATTTTTTCTGTTTCCGAGCAACTGTTCTGAACGGGTGAGAGTATTCCGATCTTCTTCCGTGCAAGGAATTTCGAGACAGAGGCGAATTCTGGGGCTGACTTTATCCTGGGGACGGCGTGGCCTTTCTGAACTGCTAGCACAAATTTTTGGGGCAGAGCCGCGAAACGTCTTAAAGAGAGCGACATTGTCCGCGACTCAACCCAAGAAATCGTTACAAGAGGGCTACAACTTCTGGTAATATCATTCCATTACAATCTCTGATACAACAATTTTAAGACGTTATCATCTGCTATGGATTCTACTATGCTCTCCGTTACCCCTGACCTCAATAAACCCTTTAAGTTTGAGGGTCTTCACTTTAAACGGTGGAGGATGAAGATGATGTTTTTCTTGACAACAAAAAAATTGCAATCCTTTTGTTCTTCTAACAAACCAACTGTTTCTGAAAATCCTACTCTTGCACAAATCAGAGAGTCTCAGACTTGGGATGAAAATGATTTTCTTTGCAAAAATTACATTTTGAATGGACTCTCTGATAACCTTTATGATTACTACTCAAACGAGACTACTGCAAAACATGTTTGGGAAGCCCTTCAAAAAAAATATGATACTGAAGAGGCAGGAGCAAAGAAATTTGCAGTGAGCCGCTATTTGAAATACCAAATGACAGATGAAAAATCTGTCGAAGTTCAATCCCATGAGTTGCAACAAATTGCCCATGAAATTATCTCTGAAGGCATGGACTTGAACGAACAATTTCAAGTAGCTGTAATTATTGACAAGCTTCCCCAAAGTTGGAAAGATTTCAAAAATGTTTTACGACACAAAACAAAAGAATTTTCATTGGAAAGTTTGATTACACGCCTTCGTATTGAGGAAGAAGCTAGAAAACAAGATTTGAAAGAAGAGGTTCTGGTTGTTTCCAACAACAAGAAACCTCAAAATTTTAACAAAAACAAAGCCTCTGTTGTTCTGAAACCAAATGCAAAAAACATGAAATTTCAAAACCAGAATCAGAACAAGAACCGCAACAACAAAAAACAGATTCAGAATCTGAAGCCAAATCAGAATAGGAATATACCCCCCTCTGGAACAAATGAAGCTGGACTGTTCATTTGCTACAATTGTGGCAAACCCGGTCATATGGCTCGAAACTGTCGAAATCAGCGTCGTGTTGTTCCTCAAGCAAATCTTACTGAGGAGCAACTTGTTGCTATGATTTCTGAAGTTAACATTGTTGGAGGATCCGAGGGGTGGTGGGTAGACACTGGTGCTTCTTGCCATGTTTGCTATGACCGTAATATGTTCAAACCTATTCTGAAGCTGAGGACAAGAAAGTGTTGCTGGGAGATTCCCACACCACTATTGTTGCTGGTACTGGAGAAGTTGAATTAAAGTTTTCTTCTGGAAAGACAGTCATTCTCAAAGATGTCTTGCACACTCCAGAAATGAGGAAGAATCGTGTTTCAGGCTATCTTCTCAACAAGGCTGGTTTTATGCAAACTATTGGTGCTGACCTTTTTACTTTAACTAAAAATGGAGTGTTTGTTGGAAAGGGGTATGCAACTGAAGGAATGTTCAAATTGAATGTTGATAATAAAATTATTTCTTCTGCTTATATGGTGTGTTCTTTTAATATTTGGCATGGTAGATTATGTCATGTGAATAAGAGACTTGTGAAAAATATGAGTAGTTTAGGATATATTCCAGAACTATCTTTGAATGATTTTGAAAAATGTGAATTTTGTAGCCAAGCAAAAATCACAAAAACCCCTCATAAATCTGTCACTAGGGAATCTGAACCACTTGATCTAATTCATTCTGACATTTGTGAATATGAAGGAATTCTAACAAGAAATGGAAAAAGATATTTTATCACTTTCATTGATGACAGTTCAAACTATTCATTTGTTTATCTTATGAAAAATAAAAATGAAGCAATTGATATGTTTAAAATTTTTCTAAATGAAATAGAAAATCAATTTAATAAGAAAATAAAAAGATTTCGAAGTGACAGAGGACATGAATATGATTCTAATGAATTTATAGAGTTGTATAAAATTCATGGAATTATTCATGAGAAAACTGCCCCTTACTCTCCTGAAATGAATGGAAAAGCTGAAAGAAAAAATAGAACTTTTACTGAATTGTTAGTTACTATTTTACTTAGCTCTGGAGCAGCCTCTCATTGGTGGGGGGAAATATTGTTTACTGTCTGTTATGTGCTTAATAGAGTTCCTAACTCTAAAACCAATATCTCCCCTTATGAAATTTGGAAAGGTAGAAAACCCAACGTGGATTATTTTAGAACGTGGGGGTGTTTAGCATATGTTCGGATACCTGACCCTAAAAGGTCAAAATTAGCTAGTAGAGCATATGAATGTGTTTTTACTGGCTATGCTGTTAATAGTAAGGCTTATAGATTTTTTGATTTAAAGAATCATGTTATAATTGAATCAAATGATGTTGATTTTTTCGAAAACAAATTCCCTTTTAAATCGAAAAATAGTGGGGGTTCGACATCGCATGACAAACCTAGAACAGTAGGACCTAACGAGTATGAATTAGAACCTAGAAGAGGTAAAAGAGCCCGAATCGCGAAAGATTTTGGGACTGATTTTTATGCTTACACCTTAGAGGAGGATCCTAACACCCTCCAAGATGCTTTGACTTCCGTAGATGCTGACTTTTGGCAAGAAGCTATAAATGATGAAATGGAATCATTAGAATCTAATAAGACTTGACACTTAGTAGATCTTCCACCTGGTTGTAAGACAATAGGTTGCAAATGGATTCTTAAAAAGAAATTAAAACCCGATGGCACAATAGATAAATATAAGGCACGTCTTGTAGCTAAGGGTTATAGACAAAGAGAAAATGTTGATTTCTTTGATACTTATTCACCGGTCACTAGAATTACTTCTATTCGTGTACTATTTGCTTTAGCTGCTATTCATGATTTAGTAGTACACCAAATGGATGTTAAAACAGCCTTTTTAAATGGTGAATTAGAAGAAGAGATTTATATGGACCAACCTGAAGGTTTTATTATTTTTGGTCAAGAAAATAAAGTTTGCAAATTGGATAAATCTCTTTATGGTTTGAAACAAGCTCCTAAACAATGGCATGATAAATTTGATAGTTTAGTCATCTCAAATGGTTTCAAAATAAATGAAAGTGACAAATGTATTTATTATAAATTTGAAAACAACATTTGCACTATTATTTGCTATATGTGGATGACTTACTTATTTTTGGATCAAATATTCATGTCATTAATGATGTTAAATCTTTCTTATGTGCCAACTTTAATATGAAAGACTTAGGAGAAGCTAGTGTAATTCTTGGTATTAATATTACTAGGTCTGAAAAGGGACTTTCTTTAGATCAATCTCATTACATTGAGAAGATTCTAAAGAAATACAATTACTTTAACTGTAAACCAGTGTGTACTCCATATGACCCTAGTGTAAAGTTGTTCAAGAACACTGGTGACAGTGTTAGACAAACTGAGTATGCGAGCATCATTGGTAGCCTCCGTTATGCTACTGATTGCACTAGGCCTGATATAGCTTATGCTGTTGGAGTACTATGTAGGTTTACTAGTAGACCTAGTATGGAGCATTGGTATGCTATTGAAAGGGTCATGCGTTACCTTAAAAGGATGATGAACCTAAAATTACACTATGAGAAGTTTCCCGCTGTCCTTGAAGGATATAGCGATGCTGATTGGAATACTCTATCAGATGACTCCAAAGCCACTAGTGGATACATTTTTTGTATTGCTGGAGGCGCAGTTTCATGGAAGTCTAAGAAACAGACTATTTTGGCTCAGTCCACGATGGAGTCAGAGATGATAGCACTAGCTTCAGCTAGTGAAGAAGCAGGTTGGCTAAGAAACCTGCTATCTGATATCCCTTTATGGGAAAGACCGATACCAGCTGTCCTAATCCACTGTGATAGTACCGCGGCTATTGCAAAAGTTGAGAACCGTTATTACAACGGCAAGAAGCGACAAATACGTCGCAAGCACAACACTATTAGAGAGTTTCTCTCTACTGGAGCTGTGAGAGTGGATTATGTGCGGTCTGAGGAGAACTTGGCCGATCCTTTGACGAAAGGGTTAGCACGAGAGAAGGTTTGGAAAACCTCGAAAGGGATGGGACTAAAGCCTTCAAATGATTGATTCACTTGTGATGGTAACCCAACCTATAGACTGGAGATCCCAAGAAATAGGTTCAATGGGTAATAACAAGTCATGAAGTGATGTGAATGGAATCATGCTAATTTACAAATATGGGGTTTACACTCCACGTCCATCCCTAAGAAGCATGACATCCTGAAGCGATAGAAGGTTGAGTAATCTTTAACTCTTAATGAGATCTAAGCTCTATGTGGAGTGGGATACCTAGCTACAGGAGTATCCTTGTTAGACTCACCTATGCGAATGTGGAAGTGTGGCCGCTTCCTATGGAATTTGGGCAAATTCTATAGTAGCATTCGCTATACTGGGATATTAGCACATGGCCGTAAAGTGCTGGCTTTTTGAACTTCACCCTAGTATGATTGTGTGTGTGGTGTTGTCTGAGATAGAGTTCAAAACTACGGTTACTCTAGTATAATCGGAAGCACTATCACTATGTAAAGGTTCAAGTTGAAAAACACCTTTACTTATGCATAGTCGTATGATCAGTTGCTCGATGAACTTAAATCTTTTTTAATTACAGTGGGGGATTGTTGGGCCCATGTGGTTTGTTTTGGGCCAAAGTGTAATGTAAAAAGGAGAGGGAAAAACTTTTGTGTCAAAATTTTTAAAAGCTCTTTTGTTTGCCTCCAATTTTCAAAGAGAAACCAAAAGCTAGAGTTTTTACTCTTGTCCCACATAGGAGAATTAGAGGAACCTCAAAGGCCATATATATAGGTGTGTGTTGTCTAAGGGTTGGACCCTTAGGGGTACCCAATTTTGTGGATGGGGGAGGACCTAGACCCAATCCATAAAACACACACACGCGCGCGCGCGCCGCCGCCGCCGCCGCTCCGCTCCGTTCCGGGCCGGGCTTGGGCCTTGGTTCCACTCCTATATATCTTTTTACAGAATATATATTTTTATTTTTTTGGAATTTAAACATTTAGGCAAGTAGCTTTTGACTTGGGCATGGTCTGTGGGATTTGTTTCCACAATTTCCTCCCTGGTCTTTCTCTCCCAATTAATTCCCCAACGTTTTTCTCTCCAACGTTCTGATAATCTTTTCTATATATTCAGAGCTTCTGCTCTCGTTTTAGACACACAACAGAGGAAAAAAAAAAAAACAAATCAGTTTACAAAAGAGAGAGGAGAAAAATAATTTTCTGTCCTTCAATTTTTTCTGTTTCCGAGCAACTGTTCTGAACGGGTGAGAGTATTCCGATCTTCTTCCGTGCAAGGAATTTCGAGACAGAGGCGAATTCTGGGGCTGACTTTATCCTGGGGACGGCGTGGCCTTTCTGAACTGCTAGCACAAATTTTTGGGACAGAGCCGCGAAACGTCTTAAAGAGAGCGACATTGTCCGCGACTCAACCCAAGAAATCGTTACAAGAGGGCTACAACTTCTGGTAATATCATTCCATTACAATCTCTGATACAACAGCATCAAATTTGCCGCTATACTTTAAGGAAAAAGCTATCCAAAGGGGGCATAAAAGAATTGCTGCAAATTAGTCATTACTCCTATTTTTCTATCATTTTACTCAATCATGGATAGAATACAAACATGAGTAGAATAAATAAATAAATAAATAAAATAAGATGAAAGAAAAAAAATGTATAAAAAATTTGACGTATCATTTGGAATGATCTTCTAACATAGAATAAAATACCATGTACGATGTAGTATGTATCCTAATCCATAAAAATCCCCCCAAACATTTAACAGACCTCAAAGTCCAATGGGCTTACAAAGTAGGTGGACCATGGGCAGGAACTGGAGTGCAGGCTGTGCAGTGCAGCCCACTGCCCAGTGTGTGTGTTAATTTTTCTTAAGAACGGCCGGTGGACTCTTTTTCTAAGTTCGCCGAGAAACAAGAAACGCACTGTCTGAGTTCTGATCCGAATCGGGAAAAATGGTTGACAGAGACAGAGACAGAGACAGAGACAGAGACTGGGACTTTTATCTCAGATCGTTATCTTCAAGTTCTAGAGACTCTACTTTCGCCAACGACCCCGCTTCCGATCCCTCTCTCCTCAACTCCGTCTCTCTCTCTCCCTCTCCATATATGTATATATATATATATATGTGTGTGTGTATGCACACACACATATGTACACGTTGTTGTAACTTAAAGTCTATTTATGGTGAATAATCAGGTGGAAAAGCTTACTGAATTGTGCAAAGCTGACAAGTCTGAGGATTTGATAGCTAGGGTTTATCCCCAGTTGAATAAGATTTTCCAACGCTCCGTGGCTTCGCTTTCTCAATCTCGGATCTCCAATGGCCTTCTGTTACTGGTATTGCCTCATTTCTACACACACTTCATCATTCTTGTTTCAAAGCAAATCCAAGTAGCTAGAAATGCTATTAAATTGCCTTTTCCTTTTTATGGTGTTGAAAAGGACTATCTTTATGAGGAGTTTCGCAAACTTTTTTTTTTTTTTTTTTTAATAATTCATTGTAGCATATCTTGTTCCTGCTTTGATATTCTGCTGTTTTTGGCATGTTTTCTAATGTATTTATTTCTCTAATTGTGCCGTGCGTGTACTTGAAGATATATGTGGGTTTGTAGCCATATTGCTTATAGTTCTTACTGTTTATTGTTACTCAGGCAATTCTTCAATTCTTCCTTGATTTTGGAGAAGTTGTTCTACATGACGCTGATCCAAGTCTAAGGACATTTTTCCGATCATGCCTGAGCCGGTGAGGATAAAGTTAAGCCATCATATTAGTTTTCCCACTACTTTATCTTTGGCACAAATTATAATTTAGAATTTCTTTTATTGCCTAATTGTTTCGATAAATTATGTGATGATTTTGTGTGATAATTCCGATTTGGTTAATGTAAAAAAGAGAGAAGAAAATATTGTTGAGGAAAAGTAAAGAACAGAAATAAAGTGTTTATCTTGTCTAGTTAGGTAAATTTAGGTTAAATAGTTTAAGGTGTATCTGTGTTTTTGTATCTGAACCCTTAGACTGCCAATTGCTAGCCATAACAAATTTCTTTACCTCATAAAACCACTGATAGACATAACTGAAACTGCATTGGATTCAAGAGTTTTTCCTGGGTTTTGCTTAGTATTTTATGTTCTATTCCCAAACAAGACATAAGAAGGTCGCGGCAACACACTTACATGATAAGTAGATCTTGAAATTCTATACAGGTGTCATCTGATTTACGTCTATGTATTGAAGTCTTGCTTATCTCAATGCATACACACTAGGAAATTGAGACAAAAATGGATCATGAGTTAAGTGTAATCTGCCGTTTAGTGATCAGATTGACTATTGACCAGGATTATGTTTGATTACAAGGTTATTTTATATTTTCCTCTTTAGCATTTGTTATTCAGCACAAAATTCCTTCACCGATAGTCTTTTTACTGAAAAGCATATTTGTAAATACACAAGTATGTAGTCACCATACGTAACTTATTTATTTTGGTGATTACAGTGAGTTTGCGGACCCTGTTGTTGCAGAAGCAACCCTTGAGTTTCTGAATGTCAACAAGAGAAAACTTCTAACTTCTCATCCTACCTTACTCCCTCAGGTATGATTTGAGAGTCAACTGCTTTTTTCCATTCTCAGTCTAGGAGAGTATAATTTCTAAGATCTCAAATGTAAAGGAAATGGAAGAGGTTGGAGAGATTTTTGTTGATATTTATGATTCATATCTCAGTATTCAGCTATTGGTTATGCTAATTGAGGAGACATTGTTTGTTGAGATCTACGTTACCCAGACTTGGGTATGGGTGTCGGGTGCGGGTGTGTATCTAGGTGTCGGACCTCCTCTAAATCCAAATCTTAGGATCCGGGGACATGTGTCTAAACGTTGGATACGGGTATGCGGACACCTTCTGAACGTATAAACATTCTATGTTTCTTAATATCAATAGTTAGAAACCTCTTTGGCCATAATTTTGAGCTTTACTTACCTTTTTCAACATCACTTGTGGAGGATCCGAGTGTCTGAATTGGGTACAGGCGTCGGACATGCGGATCGGGTACTTGTGGTTAGTAGGAGAGTCCAGGTAACATAGGTTGAGATTGTCCCCACATCGTGGACTTAACCTAGCTACTCAATATATAAGTTCAAGGGGTACTCCAACCATTGCCAGTTGGTTTTCGGTTGGATGCTCCAATTCAACATGGTATCAGAGCAGGTTATTGTTGGCCCAATTTGTCCACGTGTGGTCCACGTCACCCTATCTCAGTAATCCACGTGTTTGGCTCTCAGTCATGCCACACGTGTGGAGGGTGTTGAGAATGTCCCACATCGGAGACTTATAACCTAGCTACTCAATATATAAGTTCAAAGGGCTACTCCACCCATTGCCAATTGCTTTTGGGTTAGATGCTCCAATTCAACATTGTTGGACGTACTATTCTAGATTCCTTGGCACCCATTTTTTTTCTTCTTTTTATTTTTGATTATTTTATTTTATTTTATTTGTAACTTGATAGCTAATGCAACAGAGTTACTCTTTAGTATCCTTCAAGTAGAGCAAGAGCCAATATCCATCCTGTGGTATCCAAGTCCTATTTGCGACAACCTGGTGATGAGTTGAGTTGGAGCCTCAAATGGATACCCTACAAAAATGCCTTCATGTCTGTGGATGGCTTAATGTTCTTATTTCCATCATTAGTCCATGCTTCTTTTTCACATCCCTCTTGTGTTTGTAGCATCCTTGAGTCTAATCGATTAACTCCTTGTTGGTGCACCCATTGGATTTATTATTATTATTTTTTTCCTCCTAGGTCAATGCAATTGCTTTATTATATAACCACTTTTTTTTTTTTTTTGAGAATGTCTACACTTATTTTTTTCCCCCCTCTTCTTTTCCGAACATTATCCTGTGGTTTTGCAAACTGCCAAATTGTAATTATTATTGATAGCTAAGGAAATTTAGAAGGTTCATACATTTGTAGTATCTAATCCCTACTTTGGGATTTTTTAACGGAGATATTGAGGTGGCAAACTTCTCGAGTCTAAGCCCTTGACGAATTTTTTTTCCACTTATTTTATGTAGTGGGGCATAGTTATTCTAGATAGCCCATTACAAGTCGCCAATGTCTTCCTACCTCTCTATTAAAAGTGTCTCAAAGTTTTCTACTGATGGATCTAGATTTCCAAATCAAGCAGTATGAATGTAGGAGTATAGTGTAATAAATTCAGGGTAAATATCACCTACCTCCCTTGAGGTTTGGCCTTAATACACATACCTCCCCTCACTTTCAGGAAGCTCACTTATCTCCCTTATCTTTGAATTTTAGTGTTAGATACCCTTAAATTTTCTAACGATTTGTGAAAGGGAGGGGGGAAACTGGTACTAAAATCCAAAAATAAGGGAGGTAGATGAGATTACTGAACGTGAGAGGAGGTAGGTGTATTAAGATCAAACCTCAGGGGAGGCAAGTGATATTTACCCATAAATTAATGTCCTCTGACCTGAATTTTGCATTTACAGTTTTTCCCGTTGTTGCTGAAGTTGATTGCATGGAACGGAGAGAAGTAAGCACTTCTATTAGTCTATGTCTACCTTATTCATTTATTTTTTTTCTCTATTTCCCCCCTCAAATAGTTAATCATGCAAAAAATGTATGTTTCTCTTAGTTATTGTCATGAGTAAGATACTAGTTTGGCGATGCGCCATTGCTTTGGGGCGGTGGTCGCTGGGTTGACAGGCCTGAGAGGGAGAGGTTGAGAAGGAGGGAAAGATAATTTGTGCAAAGTATTTTCGAAGGTTAGGTCTGATCCATTCCACCCATTCTAATACCCTCTATTAATTTGAGGGAGCAATTACTTTTTTATTACAAAATCTGGAAATGAGGTTTCAAAAACTGAAATATTGATGAAATTGATCAATCATCTAACTATGTGATGCAATGGGGGGTTACCGGCTGACTGTCATATATTTCGTTTCCAATGTAGGTTAGAAAATTTATTTCTAAAGGTGCTTCCAGGATTGATGTCTCCTGGGTCATTTCTTCCACTATTCCCATCAGTTATTGACTTACCAAGTGAGTTATTTATTTGTATTCTCTACCAACTGCTTTGTGATATCTTCTAGCCTTTTCTTGTCTAATAGTCTCTGGGCTCTATTTAAGTTGGAAGCTTTTACTTGCTATATTTGCACCATCCTAAGGTGTTTTTTTCCAATCTATCAATGACCCTTTAGTCTAGTCAAATGGGTTGGAGGCAGGGGCGTGCCCAGTACGGGGGCGAGCAGGTCAGCCGCCCTCACTCACTTTTCGAGAAAAAAGGGTATATATGATAGTTTTAGAAAATATTTGGGCTTTAGTGAACTATTTGTTAACTAGGGATCTTTTTATGAAATTGCAAAACTTTAGTAGATGTAACAAAAGTTACTCTCATTTAGAGCATCTCCAACCATGCTCTCTGCTTTAGCTCTAAGGCTTTTTAGAGAGCCAATTCTTTCTTTTCGTGCTCCAATGACTCTCCAAGATGGAGAATTTTTTTTGGCTCTCTACAAGTGAGGGGAGGGAGAGAGCATGTTTGGGGAGCTTAACACAACTAGGACCCATTTGACGAGAGAGAAGAGTGCATTGGAATTACCAATTTTAATATGAAAATTGGTATAAAAATTCAAAGCTCTCTATTGTAAAGAGTATGGTTGGAGCAAGAAACTTAAAAGTGGCTACTGACTAGCTATAATAGCTTTATAGCCATTTTAGCCAAAAATTGGAGAAAATGTAGAGAGCATGGTTGGAGATGCTCTTACACGGTTAACTTTCCAGCTACACTTGGTTTAAAAATAAAAATAAAAAAAATTTAAAACCTGGATACAATTAACCCTCGTAACATGTTATTTTGATGTTTTGTTCTCTTAGTCATCAACTTCAGCCCCTGTGGTTGAAGTTCCTGGGTCTGCCGCTCCCCCCCTTCTTCTCCTTATAAGGCCCCACAAACCTCCTGAAGATTTCCGTTTGTGGATGTGTTTTCTGACACTTGCTTTTCTACCACTACCAGGATCCTTTTTATTTACTCCAGATACTCCATCAGCATTCTCAGTCTGCACTCCTTTCCTATCTGAGCAAAACCACAACTTTGTTTTGAAAACTTGCAAAATCTGTTTAAGTTGGAAGGCCCTTGTTTGTCTAAGCAGTTATTGCCTTTGAAATTTATTATTGAGCTTTATTTTGAGCGGAAACATTATGCTCTGCTGAATTGGCTGCCTTGTGATGAACTAAAGTTCTATTTTCTGTTGATGTTCTTTTTGTCTCTGTACTAGTATTGGTAGTGGCACTGGAAAAGGTGGAAAGGAGCTCAGGATCACTAATTGGCAGCAGCATAGCTTCAATTCAGAAGAGTACTGCTCCTGAGGTTACTTCTGAAACTTCTCAAAATCTGCAAAATCAGTGAAAAAAAATTGAACTTGTATTATAATTGAGGACAATCCTTGCTGGATGCAGATGCTACTTGCACTCATGGATGAAGCATATACTGGATCAACCATAGGGGATGGAGGGGCGGACTCTGAATCTGAGGATAGTAGTACAATTGCTGTAGCTGATCCGCTGTTTCTTGAGCTTCTCAAGGATGAAAATGACGGCCTTGCAGTACGTTGACTTTCTTGTTGTAATTTCTAAATCACATTTTGGAGCATCCAATGCACATGGATTATTATAGCAAGTCCTATTGCATTTGATCTTTCCAAGAATACGAATAGACCTAAATTCTGTCATACAACCATGAGGAACAATTTTTTCCTTTCTTTGCCGTCTCTTTATATTATTATAGCTCTCTCTTTCTCTCTCTCTCTCTCTCTCTCTCTCTCTCTGGGTGTTGGGAGGGGGGAGGGAAGACTTCAGAATTTCCCAATACTGTATCTCTGTGCCTCTGTGGTCTTTTCCTTTCTCTCAATTTGGGTGAGTGCGTTCCAGGAAATCCCAATGAATGGGGTCACTTTTGCTGAAACATTTAATTATCAATTTCCTTCATTTTAAAATTTGTTGTCTTTATAATACAGTTTGTGTTGAAACCAAGAGTGTAGTTGAAATCCAGTAGATATTATGAGTCTTACACTTTTTTCTTTGTGGTTTTAGATTCTCTTTCCTTGATTGGTACAAATAATGCTCGTTTGCTTTGGGCATAATGTATTTCATTTCATCAACTCTAAACCGAAATATATTGTGAAGTTGTACTAAATAATGTTGGGCTTCCACATGACAGAAGTTACAATTATTGCTGAATGGTTGAAATTGGTTATTAACAGTCTTGTTGATATTACAGCAGCGGCATTGGACCTCTACTGCAATGGCTGCAGCACTGCAGGCCGCAATTAATACTTCTCAGTCTGATAGACTCAAACAAGCCCTCAATATGACACCTCGGCTTCTTGATGTTTATTTTGCCGTATCTTTGCGTGATGTCAGTAATTGTATGTGAATACCCATTTTCAAGTCTTTTTGCTGAATGATTTTTGATAAATTAGTGCTCTGGATTTCACTTTGGAATTTGTATCTGTTGCAGCTTTAATTTGTGCGTTGATTCCCCTCCTTATGGCAAGAAGTGCCACACTGTTTCCTGATAAAGTTTTCTCATATGAGGTAAACAATCACCTTCAGAAGTAATTTTTATTAGCAGAAGTTTATGTTACCATTTTCTTAGGTTCTGAATGAAAGTACACCTTTGTATACACAGAGAGTCAGAAACAGACTTTCAGTACCTGGACATTAAACCTGATTCAAAGATTGAAAATGACAGTTTCTGAGGGGAACATCCCATTCACTATTCTGTCATGAATTATGTGTGCTGGTTTTTGTTCTTGCCTTCTGAATCATTTTAATTTGTGCTCCAGTGGAGTGCTCTGGTTATGATATCTGCTATCCAACTTGCTTACGTTATTCCACGCAATCATGATAAGGTTGTTATCAAGAAGAGAAAAACAATAGTCCTTAAAGCTTCCACTTCCAGCATAGATTTAATGTATTGATTGTAGTAGCATACCTTTGGTCATATACCTTGACTACATCATTTAGGCTGGTTTTAAATACTTAACACCGCTGATGCTATCCTTCTCTTTTCATCTCTCCTCATTTGTTAAGAATGTTAGTCGCTTATGTCTCTTCTTACATCATGGACCTTAAGTTGCGTAAACAATTTGGTAATAATCATCATGTCTAGTTTATTATACATGATTACATTCCCTTTTCTGTGGCTTTAATTCAGCACCGCATAAAAAGTATCGCGTGTTGTGTCGTGTCCGAGTTACACGTCGACACCGCATAAAAAGTGTTGGCAAAGTGTCGTGTCCGTGCTTTTGTGATGTTGTCTTCCTTCTGATGTTTGGAGTAATCAAGACGACTTGTTTATTTTCAACTTTATATTATATATATACTTATGTATGTGTTATATATTTTTTCAAATGTATGAGCCATTGCTTTGATCAGGGAGGACTTATTCTTTTGCGCATCTTCCTGTAGGTTCAAAAGAGGCTCTTAGAATTCATGCTTGCGGCATTTAATCGCTCTCCTGATTTCATTGCACTTCTGAAGGTGAATTCCCATCGAAGTTGTCCTTATATATTTGTTGTGCTAATGTAATTTATTGAACGCCAAGTATTTGGAAGGCCTTATTGCCGTAAACCCTTATTGTGCACGTCAAATGTAGAGTCTAGATCTTGAAATGGAAAGCTGGAGTAGAATGGAAAAGGTTAAACTTGGTATCCAATTTCCAAAGATTCTAAGATGCAGTAGATAGAACCAAAAAAAAAAAAAACATTTAATCAATTTTCTTGCTTATGAACTGTTCTCTTTTGTTTTTGGAGTTTGGAGTAGTGGCATTATTTATCTTTTTCATCCATGGGCATGTGTTTATGAACATTTTATCCTAGACATTATAATAGTTGCTATGGCAGTTTGTAGAAGATTGCTTTAGGTTCTTATGGATGTGGTTCTCCAATCAAGCCTGTGAAGTGTGAAAGGATCCTAACTACGGAAGTTAAGATTACTGTCTACAGTCATTGCATTGTGGTAGTAGTAAATAGTAATTAAATTAAGCAACATGAGTAGACGTTAGTGTTCAGTTTCCTTTCCAAGCAAATCGACCAACCTCTGGGACAAGTGGATTTCAGACACAAAAAAACCAATGAGACAAATGAGAAAAGAATATATGAAGGGATTGGGAACAACATGCCGAGATATAGATGGTTTATCAGACTCGGGGATTCATTTCTTGGCAACTTTTATGGTGGGCAGTGGACACTTAATAGAATTTCAGGTACATGGGTTGATCTACCCAACTTTATGGTTGCCACTTACTAGATTTTAAGGTACATTGGTTGATCCGCTCGTATAATGGACAGGGGTGTGAAGGCAAAGCAGTAACTAGAGTGATTACTTGATCCACATATTTACTTGGTTTAAAACTTGTTGAATATTAATATTAGGCTAAAATATTATTTTGGTACACTGTAGTTCTAGCAGAGTTTCACTTTGGGCCTGTATTTTCAAATGCATCACTTTGGTCCCTCAAGTTCCAAAATGCATATCACTTTGAGCCTTGCATTTCCAACTTTTTAGGTCCCAAATTGACGCAATTTAGACACTGGAGGGACCAAAGTGATGCATTTGGAAATGCATGGCCCAAAGTGAAACTCCACTAAATCTATAGGATGCTAAAATACTTTATAGCCTTATTAGTAATCATCTGGATGAAGTCCCTCTGAAAACTGGATAAGAGTATTTATAACAGCATAAGACAGAGAGAAAAAGAAGGAAACAAAGAGAGATTCCAATGAAGCCTCATCTAATGTAGACTTCTCTCTCACTCTCTCTCTCTCTCTCTCTCGCACAAAAGTTTATTTCGTGTGATAGTAAAAACCTGTGTGGTATGGTTTTTTATATGCTGATTGTTAAATGTTGTGGTCACTTAGTGGTAGATTTTAGGATGTAGTGGTAATTTGTACAATACCTAGGGTTGTCATATTTCTTATGGAAAATGATCAAGAGTGCTAATTTTCTATAATATCTCGTGAATTTTGTATCTAATTGTTTCTGGAGGGACTTGTGACATAAGGCTCTAGTTGCGTGCTTGTTTTTATACTCATACGGCCATTATGTCACATTATGTCTATTAATTAAGTTACCAGTTACTCCAAAAGCTCAAGCTGATAGAGAATGGGCCAACAATGTATATCAAGCTTGAACACCCTCCCTCACGTGTGACCTTGTCTTGCACGTGGAGAGACAACAAACGAAACTGCATCCTGGTGGAGACAAATGAAACTGCATTATGCAAATCAGAACGGGTACGGAGACTTGAACCTGAGACCTCCCGCAAACAAAGCTCTAATACCATGTTAAGTGTCGCTCCAAAAGATTAAGCTGTTAGAGAATGGGCCAACAATGTATATTAAGCTTCAATAATGTCATCCCATACTGCCTCGAGTGCTAATGTGCTATGGGTAAGTTGAGACTAGACAGCACCACCTGCAAGTAATTGCTCTCTATTCTGAATTGCAGTCAGATTTTCCCCTTTCCCAGCATAACTCAGTCTAGTCTGACATGGGTAAGTTGAGACTGTGCAGCACCACCTGCAAGTTAATGCTCTCTCTATTCTGAATTGCAGCGAGAAATTTTCCCCTTTTCCATCATAACTCAGTTTTGTGGAATATGAATGACTGAGCACATGATTGTTTTCACATTAAAAAATCTCCTAATTCCAGTGATATTGCTCGTGTGAAGGTACAAATAAATGAATATAATATGATTATATCCTTCTAAGGTTCTTAGACTCAAATGTGGATTAGGGTTTCTAATCCTAGTTCTAAGGTGCTGTTAAAACGAAAATTTAAAAAATAGTTTTAGAAGGTTGAGATGAATGTGACATTCGAAGTTGTAGTGCAGCATTATACAGGAATTTCTTTTATTACTTCACTACCGAATTCTCACAAAGTTTTACACCTACCCTCTTAACTTCTCTCAGTTTTAGATACGTATTATCGAAGTTATGATATATATATATATATATTTGTTTTTGTGGTGTCAAACATGTTTGACAATGAAACATGTTCTTATCATGTAACTACTTCTGCTGTACTTTTCTATTTTGGAGGATTCTAACTCATCTTTCTTCGATGCGTCTGAATAAATTCTTTACAGAAGCCCATAGTAGACAGACTTGGAGAAGCTTATGACAGCCCTGAAAAGGTCAGTTAATTAAATAACCCCTCTCATCACCTATGCCTTCCAACACTCACCACCAACCTAAACCAACAAAATGAAAACAAAAACATAAAAAAAAAAATGTTTTCTTCATTGATATGCCACAATGGTATGTTGAGTGATTATATTAATATTTATTTGCAGACAGAGTTGGCATTGCACTTGTGTTGGGCCATTGGGGAGCATGGAGGAGGTGGTGGGTCTCACAAAGATGCAGCTCGTGAACTTTTTGAGAGTTTGGAGTTACTTTTGTATGAAAACCTTTCATCCAGGTACATGTTAAAATCACCCCATCTATTTTCTGTTTAAATCTTTGTGTATGTAATATTTATCTGTTTGTAACGGGAAAAGGGAAGGATGAAGAGCGGTCACTCATGGGAGGCGAACCCAAGCAATTGGCTTCGATAGCCGTTGTCAAATCGTGAATCGAGTCATAAATCGGTTTACCAAATTAATTGTGAATTGGAAGTTCACTTTTTCAAGAAAGTAAATACTAGTACACTTTTGTACTGTATACATTTATAATGTGCTAACACACGTTTTATGCAATATAAAAAAGTTTCCCACTTAAAACTTCAAAGTACAAAGTTTTGGATTGTATCAGATTGTGTGAAACTCGAATAGATTCGTATGAATCGACCAATTGTAACAGTCATGTTGATGACTGCCACTGCCTTACCACCCAAGCTGGGTGCCATCTTCAGCTATTTTTACTTTCTGTAATTCCCTTTGTACTGTTGGCTATTGCATGCTAACATACAACTGTTACTTTTCTCCACCTGTTTGATTTGGAAGTCGCCTAGGTTTAAGGAACTCAGCTCTTACCTCTGGGAGTTCAACCTTCAGAAAAGCATCTCAATCGAGGCTTCTGTGTTTTGTTGTGACAGCAATAGCAAAGCTTGCTACTTACCACCGTGAGTTACTACCAAGGGCACGTGTATCGTTGGCGAAGGTCAGATCTATCACTTTTTACTTTATTTCATACCCCATTTGGCGAGAATGATGATAAATTGATAATGATGACTGGTGGCTGTTTCTGCCTTACATTTCCATGGATAATTGAGCTAACATAGGTTCTTTGGAGTTGCATACAGGTGGCTCGTTCTCGAATATCGGATGTGAGGGTTTGGAGGCGTGCTCGTGATTATTTGGGTTTGATGAATGAACCAGCAATTTGTTCGTCCATCCTAGGTCCTTCCCATCCTTCATGTGGGTACATGCAGAATCCTGGCACTGTCGTCTGGAGTGAAGGGGGCACAAAAATGATTGCTGATATTCCGTTCTACATGCTTGGTGAACAAGAAGGTACAAAAATTTAAGTACAATGGCTATCATATCTATAACATCTAAAGATGCCTATGTTCTTATTCCGTGCTGTTGCTTGTTTTCACACTTACACCAGTTGCGGGTTTATGGATAAACACCCAATAATTTGATTTTATTTTAGATGATTGCACACAATCTGATGCTTTAGAAGGTCCGGAAATCTTAGACACAATATGTACGGCAGTACCACTTGCTATGTAGGGTCAACATTTCTACAAGTAGAGAAAGCACATGAATAGAACAGTATCTATTATTTGATGCCGTCATCGTGTGTGTCAGTTGGGCCTAGCCAGTATATAATTTTTTTTTTCTTCTTTCTTTCTTTCTTTTATTTTTGCCCCCACTGATCTGGAACTTAATCTACATTTCTATTTATTGCAGGTCCTCCCTTCCATGATTTTTCGTTCCCAGACATTCTTCCGAGAAGACAAGGCATGTAATTCTGCAGAAAGAAGTGGATCTGTTGAATTCCCAGTTTTCAACTTAATTCCTCCCATGTACCCCAGGAATTCCTTGAATTATCCATATATATTCACACAGTTGAGACGTTTTGGGTTCAAAACCATAGGAGTTATGACTCCTGAGATTTCAGTCCAAAGTTTCAAGCTACTCAGCCTCTTAGAAGCATATAGTGGATGCATATTTTGCATGCGAGATCAGACTTGGAGGCTTTGATAGAGCAAGACATAAGTGCGAACATAGAATTTTCTTCTCAGGTTTGCTGCCTTTGACTTGTACCATTTCATTCAAAAGTATTCAAATAAACAAGCCACAATGGGTTAAATTGTAACCGGCCCTTGTGATTCTTTGCACAATGCCTGCCTTCTATTTCTATCCCCCTTTTGTCCCTCTCTTTTGGTCCCTACTCCCTAGAGCCTTCCTCTTTTTTACTGCTGGAAGTGTGTTTGATATGATGTAAGATTGAAATTCATGGCATTTACTTGATTGTATTGATTTTAGTATGAGCTTTGCATCTTTTTAAATTGGAATTCAAGGAAAGACTATTCTTGTCTATACAAAACCAGCGCTCCTAAACTAGGGGTGGCAATTCGGGTTCTCGTGTCATAATTGTGTCATTAATTGGGTTGTGTGCTTTGGGTTTAATTTTTAGTTTCGAGTGCTATTCATCTATAATACAAACTATTTTAAATTAATCGTGTCATGTCGTGTCGTGTTCGGGTTGTCTGTTTGCTAAATTTATTACTTGGATAATTAGAAACGTGTTGAGCCCAACTTAGACAAAATTTTAACCCTGGATATAATGTTGAGCTGAGAAGCTCAGCCCATTCTAAGTTCTAACTAAAGGATCTGTAAGTATATATACATTCTCAGCCAAAAAAAAAAAAAAACGAAGTATACATACATTCTTGGAATTTATAGTGTCATATTAGAGACTCGAACTTTAGAAATCAAAAATGAAAGTTAAGCAGGGGCAGACTTTATTCAGGATCAATGAGTAGCTGTAGTAAAAAAATAAATAAAAAATTGAGCTGAGTTGGGTAGGTTCTTGGCGCATTTTGAAACGCAAGATCTTGGGCTTGAGAAAGCCAATCTCGGGCAGTGCTGGAGCTCAATATTCAGTGATATTAAGGAAGCAGGGAAGGAAGCAAATGGGGCAATGGAAGAGGAAAAGGAAAAGGAAGAGAGGAAAATTCCTTGTTTGGTAGATGAGTAATGTTACACCCACACTCATTACATACCCAAAAACTCACACCCAGTCACAATCACTCTTGGTGCACCTCACAGTTATTACGAGTGGATGTGAGTTTTTGGGTGTGAAGTGGGTGTGAGTGTAACATTACTCCTGGTAGATTGGTGAACGGAGTGAATAGAATGGAGAAGGACCAGAAGGTAAGAGTCATCCTTCTGAACCCAACATTAGTACCGTACCCAGGGGCATGCACTGATGAGCTGTAGTCCAGTGTAAATATTTTGTGAAAATAAAATTAGGTGGTATTTTAGTCCAAAACTTCACAAAATCCACCTTATTTAGCCCAATTGACAACCCACTTCCTTATTAGTTACGAAGACACTAATCATTAACCAGCCCAAGCCCACCCCATAAGAGAGTTTTTTTGGGTCTGCCTTTTCCATCTCTTTTCATCTAATCCAAAAGTGAACGGATTCAGAAAAGGAAGGGATTTCACTTGTTGAAACTTCGCTTCAAAAGGGCAAGAAAAATAAAAATAAAAATAAAATAGCCATCCTGGTATTATGAAATGGTTAAATAAAACACATTTCCTTTCTCTAATTCTCTCACGTCCTTCCACTTTTGCATCCCTCCTGCTATACCATGAAGGAATGTTCCCAAACCCAACCAACATTGTGATGTCATTCAGAATGAAGTTTTCATCACTTTTGTATTAGGGTTGCCTTCTTCTTTCACATGTTACAAATACAAAGCAACGTTAGTTTACAATCAATCATGCAAAAGGACAATCACACAACATAAAATATAAGCCAAAGCTAACCATACAATCTAAAACCACAACATATATAATACACATAAACATATATAGGTTAAGCATTTAACCCAAAACCTCCCAAGTCGAAAAATACTTTAGTCTACAACACCACATGCACACAACAGGAACAGAACAACATACAAAGCAAAACACACACCATACAGTAATACTGTTGAAGAACCAATAATCACATTAAACATGGCCAGAGAATTGTACTGCTTCCAAAAAAACCACTTTGATCAGTTCACTCTCTTCTTTCTCTTCTCACTGCAAGATAAAAAAAAAAAAAAAAAAAAAAACACAACATGTAATATGAGTGATAGAGAGATAGCACCAGGTTTGTTTTGAGTGGAAAATTACATTGATTACAACATTCAAAACCAATAATCCTCTTAAATGCCGAAAATCCAGAATATGAAACAAAACTATATATTGCGAACCCTAAGGCCTGTTTGAAAATATGTAAAAACATGATCATATTCAGTCTCTTTCTCTCTTTATATCTAGCATTTATGAAAGACAACATCTTTCTGGTTTGAAAGAGACCATGTTTTAATGATTGTATGTGGTATGATAAAGACTTACATGTCATCAAAAGCATTTCAAAAAAATTAAAAGTTTGTAAAACAGGTTCTTTTTTTTGAACAATAAACCAATTCACTACACGAAAACAGGTTTTTAGCCTAAAAATCCAAAACACGAAGCAAATAGTTATTCATGACGCATTCAACGCGTCCCTGTCACGTCTCTAATAGTGAGGTTGCGGATAGTATTTGTTGCAGTTCACGAAGTATTAACATACACAGCAATGCTAAACACACCTAAAAAAAGCTAGGTTAAAAAGTCATCAGATCGACAACGTTGACAAATAAAACTTTTCTAAAATTACAAACTAAAAGGGCATAATTTTGCATTGTGAGTTTAAAGTTACTATAGACACATCATTCTAGGACACAATTAAATTCGGTCTACTTAGCATTTTCCTAATAAATCCTACATATCTAAGAAGCATGAAATAAGGTTCCAAAAATATCAGTCTTAACTCCAAAAAACCAACAAATATTTTCCAAGATTGGTGTGAGGACTTACTTCATTTTGCCACTTCATCACCTCCAATACTTGAACCTCTGGCCGTTATTTTCATGGATCATTTGTTCACAGCAACCATGATGTTAGAAACAGTTTCAGTGATCATTTTATGAATAGTTGCCACTGCTGTTGGAGGAAGATAATCATATGCTGTTAAAAACCCTAAATCCATTATCTGAAATGATAAAGTCAAGATAGTTCCTCCAAGTCTAGCCTCGGGCATTTTTGGTGGCCTTTCAGGTACAACAGCAAAGCCCGAGGCCAAGATTTGTACGCGGTCAGTTTCACCACCATCTAAGAGATGCTTCATTGCGCAGACATCAATAGGCGCGTAAACTACATACAATCCAGTTGGATTTGTGTAGCTCTCTTGAAGGTAATACATGATTGCCTCGTTTGGTAATGGCTGCATTTTTATTATAAGAAGGTAATCGTTCGTCTGAGCCCCTGGGTATGTAACTTATTGGATATATAGTAATATCTCAAGTAATAAGAAAAGATTTTATTTTTATTTTTATAATTTTTTCTGAACTTACTTTCACTGCCACAACTGAAACACAATTTTCGACGTTACGACCAGTTCTAATACGCTCCACTTCTTGAGTGGTACGACCGTAAGAAAGGAGATCCCACTGTAAGCACACCAAGAAAAAACACGATTTATAAATGAACTTAATTTAGATCATGACATGCTCTAAAATTGTTGGAGGGAACTAAAAATATGGTAATATGAAGAGAATGTGGTAAAAAATTAAACATTAGAGGGAACTAAAGATATGGTAATCTAGGTTTGTTAGTAAAATCAAGTTTATTCGATGATAGGTAGTTGATTAAGTGAATGAGCTAGAATTAATAGCAAATTAAATACTTGAACTCTATGCACTACTAGTACTTATACCCTAGGCCATAGTTTTGATAATGCTAATGGTAACTAATTCTCTAATGCTTCATTCTTGCAAGTGCATGGATGCATGTGTTGTATAGTTGTACCTGATCTTCTGTTGCTACCTATTTTCAAGCATGAAACAATGTTAACGCAAAACAATAAATGGTTTATATCATGATTGGAGAACCATGCTTGTGATAAAAATATATAGTAACTTCTAGTCTAATCGATTATTATGCTAAAAGCATGCTTTCAAACAAAACCCTAGCTAGTTCACTTTCCACTCTTCATTTGTACTATTTTTAGAATTTCTCAACCTTTGGAACATCTCCAAATTTTCAATGCACCTTCTATTTCTCATGCTATAGCCAAATTATAGCATGATTAATGCTAGAAAATACCTATCATATCCTTTGAAAAAATAGCAACTATTATTTCTCTCATATTTAAGAGCAAGAATACCACTGCTATAATTTGAGAGGAGTAATTGAAGGTGTATTAGAGAGGTAATTTTCTTTTGGATTCATGCTATAATTTAACTTTTGCACTCATTCCAATTAAAAAGTGTACAAAACACACCACTTAAAAGTACAACAAGAATAACCGTTGCAAAAAAAAAAAAAAAAAGAAGAAAAAAATAGCATTTTTAGGATGTAGCATTAAGCAAAAATTATGTCAATACATAGTATTTAGGCACTGTAACAATGTCAAAATATAGGGTTTGGTATGGAGCATTCTGCATTGGAGATGCTTAGCTCCTTCGGATATAAATGTAGATAGTGATCATATCAATTCTTAATATATTTATACCTGATTACGAACATTCCCATTTCGAAGGAAATCGAAAACATTCCTCGGTTGGAGTGGAAGTCTAACTGAAGTTGCGATAGTTAGGGCAATACCATGAGGTGCTCCTGGAACATCTGAATTATAGCTCGCCATTATCAAAATATCTTCAGCACCGCGTACAGGTATTGACCTCCATGGTTTTTCAGGAGAACCATTGACACTAGCATAATAGTCCCTCATCATTCTATCTGAAAGCTTCAATAGACTCTTCCTCCATCCTCGAAGACCTATTAAATAAGTAGAAGTGCATGCATGCTATCAGTTGATTAATTAAACTTATTTTTTCTTATAAAATTAAAAGAATGAAGCTATATTTTGTATTTATGATTTCTGAGGATGTTATCCCAGATAAAAGATCTTCAAGATGCAATTTTGAATCAATACTCAATTTGCACTGGGCATGCATTTTACAGTTTACCTTGATCATCTGTGTTTACATCATGTGTATGTGGGTGCACTGTTACGACTCAACCCACCGTCTAGTAACAATTCGATCCACCTTAGGACTAAACACAAAGAATTCTCAAAGGTGACTCCATCCTGATATTGCTGCTATAACATCATGCTTAATTAAGGAGTCGTTCTTTTGAGTTTAGTTCCCCCACGATATTTTTTTTTTTGGAACAACAATGAAGATTAATTTTATTAAGGATGCAAAGCATTAGAATTACATCAAGAGTACAAAACATGTCATTGCAACTCAAACCTTATAAACGACTTTTAAAGGCTTTGTTACAAGTATAGCTAGAGGGCTTAAAACTTATAAAATAGTCCATGCAAGATCTTCTCCACAAACAATGTAAGACCAAGTGCATGGACATGCTTGCCTCGCTAATATTTTGTCGCCTACCAGGGTAGCTCGTCGAGTGAACTCCATTGTCACCCACTAATATCTAGAGCTAACCTCAGGAATCTTGGTCATCACATGCGCTTTCCTTTTGGTGCTTTTTCTAATCACAGTTTTATTTAAGTAACAAAAAAAAGTAGCATACTTCGGTCATTCCTCAAGGTGGCAATGCGATCACATTGTCGCGCTAAAGTTGAAAGCCATAGTTTTGCACTAAATGCGAACCCTGAAGTAACAAATGGCCTGAACAAATTGTGAACCAATCTGTTATCTACTTCAAGGTGTTCAATCCATGTAACCTGAGGCAGATACAACATTGATAAGTAAAAAATCTTGTATATTGAATTTGAAGCAAACTACAAAATTTCAAGGCCAGTTTGGAGTTAGAAATTTTTACATCACCTGTGAGTATCCATTTTTTATCCCTTGTATTAAACACCCTGATGGTCTTCTCTCACACCTAATCAATGGATTTGGGAAAACACTTTCCAAACAAACATCAACCACTACCCAAGCATTATAAGCCATCCGCTTGCAGTGCCTCGCAAAAAAACTGTCTCGAGTCTTAACAAGTGGAGAAGACATTTGATATTCTGCCCTTATCTGAAAAATCATCAACCATGATTAATAGTCATAAGAACAATTGTTATAAATATGGATTCTACTATGAGGAAAAATAAATTTATCGAATCATAGTTAAAAAATATTATTACGTAAAATGTCATACTAACGAGTAAATTTTCAAGAATGCATGTTGATTGAAGACAATTAAATGCGATAGTTTGATCAATTGTAAAACTGTATAATGATTAACTCTCTTCTTCTTTCCATATACGTGGACATTTTCAATCGCTAAAGGTGGTAAGATCTTTATGCCTCAACTTTCCAACGTGGCGTTGTCAGCTCCAAAAGTTTAAGCTATTAGAAAATCAACACAATACTGTGTATCAAAGTTCAGTTTATGTCTGTTCATCCAACATAAATATGGTATCACAACCATAAAACACCAAGAGTTCTTGCTTTAAATGATACTATGACATTTGACACTTGCAAATAAGATTGATAATTTCTTTTTAATGCCTATCTATTAACTAGTCTAGCCATATACTTTGGCAATAAGGATATATGTACTAAAATACTTATAAAAAAGCAAATATATAAATAAATAGACTTTATACTTAATCATCTGAGTTTAGGCCAGAAAAAGAGGTTTTACAGAAGTATCAAGCATGCTTGACTGTGACACATACACATTTGTGCCAAGCATGCCGAAGTGGTCTAAAACTGTGCCAAATTTTTGGCATTGTTTAAAACAGTGCTTGAAACAGTGCCAAATGAAAATGCGCTAAAAGTGTCAGTTTAACACTTTTGGTGTAGTGTATCTATACTACCTACTAGTGGATGCAGCCCTTTTACCTTAGTTTAAACAAACATCTCCACACTCAAACTTTCAGCTTAGGCTTGTTACTGCATATATAGTATGATATGCTATCTCATTAGCAATCAAATTTTCATCTTCAATTTAATTGAATACATAAAGGTGACAATTAATAAGGATAACATCATTAATTCTAAATTACCACTTGCAAAGCTCCATTAGGGTTCCCTTTCTCTCCCAACGACAAGTCTCCAAGCACGGTGGCCTTTGCCA